>CM060908.1:790943995-792193995 GCA_030737815.1 Allium fistulosum
CCAATTTAAAATAAATTCCTTTACTTACCCAAATTTATTCCGAAACCCATTAATTCCATACTCACTCCTTTATTTATGATTTAAAGCCCTTGTCTCCCGTTTTGATTTTATCTTAAATTTTAATATTTAAAATGAAAGGGACATTGAATTCAAATGAATTTGAAAATGAAAATTTGAATGAAAGTATAGATAAACCAAAGTGGTGAAGTGAAAATAGTTATAAGACGTATATAAAACATTTATATTGCACTTAAGAGGGAATGGTGAAATTCTTAAGTAAATTTGGTTTTGGGAAAAATATTCTAAGATAATATTTGAATGAAGGTTTAATAAAGTGTGTGAAATGATAAGTATGGATAAGTGAATAGGAATTAGAATAAATGTGAATAAAAACAGAATCGATATAGCTAATAATCAATTAAGATAAATACGTAGGATGTACGTATATTATTTTATTCGCATAACGATTTGATCCATATTCGAGCATAGAATTTCGAGATAGTTATATCGATCCGAGTTGGGATTTTTCTCTCGATTTTCGACGGCGAACCCTGGATATGGATTTTTGATTGATTTTGGAAATTCTCTATCATAGCATATGGCTATGCAAGGAGAATGACGGTTTCTGATCAGGAAACCAGATCTGAGTCCGCACTAGAGAGTCGGGAGGACGACACTAGTTCGGAAGTGAAATTGTGTGATCGAGTGAGCGATCGGATTTGATATTGCGTACGGATGATATATGTACATCGTACGGGCTTGAATGAAATAAATATTGAAATTTTGAAAAGGAAATGAATAAAATGATTTTGAATTCTGTAATGGGATATTATTGCTAAGTAGGATATAGGTATTTAAAAGCAAAAGGAAAAATTGGAGTTTTTTATTTCAGAAGATAAATTTGATTGCCCGACAAAAAGGTATGTATTTGAAATTGTAGTATGAAATTTGTTGCTTTTTTTATATAGCCACTTGGCTTTTGTTTTCTTTTGAAATTTGGGGGCCCGTAGAGGCATTTTGTAGTTGTTTCGAGCAAGCCGCGCAAAGGAGACGCTGGTGAATTTTTTTGAAAATTTAAGGAGTTAGAAATTTTTTGAGAAGATTTGGATAATTTAAAATTTGATTTTAAATTATAATTTGAATGGTTGAGTAAGTAATATTCTTGGAAGAGTTTGGAAAGTTAGTAGAAGTGATAGTGTGCCTTAAATAAAAAGATTGCTTTGGGGAATTGTTAAAACTGTTGGGTTTTGGAAAAATAGTTAACGGGTTGTGGACCATTATTCTTAACTAGCAATTTCAGGGACGAAATTCTTATACGGGGGAAGGAATGTAACGACCCGAAATTTTTGGATATTTGAAATTGAATATTAAGTTGATTTTAAATATTTAGAAGTTAATTTTTAACTTGAATTTCAAATATCACTGTTTGTTGGATAATTAAATTATTTGATTTAATAATTGGAAAATGGATAAAGTACTGAATCAGGAGTTTCAAGCTTGTTAAAAATATTTTAAAGGCTTAGAAAATTCATATTAATGATACTGAAGATAATAGAACTTTTAAAACTGAATTTAAAAGTGGTTTGTTCAGTTTCAAAAATATATTGTTTAAATTGAATTTAAAAATAGTCTTTCGAGGCACAGTCTCAGAATTTGACGAAACTAGTTCCATTGGATCCGTAATGTTGTATTATTATTGGATTTCAAATTTCGTAGCTTTTGGAGTTATTGTGTGATCGTACGATATATAAACCCGCTAGAATTTCTATCGAAAATTCAATACAATAATTGGGTCCAAAAGCTATCTTCTCCATACGATCGAATTAGGACTCGAAACCTCTTCCATTGCGTTCGGAGTAGGGGTATAACATTATAAACGCCTAGCGGCACGCCTCGATAGGACGTCAAGATTTTGAGCTACGAATTCAAGACGGTTCAAATTTAAATTTAAATATATATATATATATATATATATAGTGTTTGGTCAAAATATTCCCCTCAACTGCCTTTCTTTCAAATCAGAACTTTATCCCATCACTTCAGAAACACTGTAGCCGACAAATCCTGCCTGTATCTTCTCTAACACGCTAAAATCAAATCCTTCCTTTGCAATCCACGCAACAGTAGAAGGAGATAAATAACCGGCCTCCTCCTCAATTCAATTTCAAGCCTTCCCTTTCATTTCTTCTTAAAAACCGAGACAAGAAGATGTAGACGATACCAAATCAAAAAAAAACGAAAGTGCATTCATTTCTTTCCTTTTTCCCCTTCTCAAATCAATTTCATTCGGAAAAAAATCATCGCAATCGAATGCGGATCGGCGGCCAGCGACTCAAGCCTCGTATCGGCGATGCTCCAACGACTTTGACATCGTCGGCAACTCCAAGCAGCAGCTAGGGCATGGCGCGGATGGTGGTGACATGGGGGAGGGGAGCTTCGCGTTTGGCAAGGGCTTCGATTCGCATTGGCCTGAAGATGTCGTCGCGTGACCAGGGTTCGTGGAAGGAGTTGCGATCTGGGATGAGTGCGGCTATGTCATTCTGGTGGTTTGTCGAAGTCGCGACTAGAGGCAAGCGTATGTAGGGGTGTCGCGTGGATGACCGAAGATGTTCTGGCGATGATGGCAGTGAGGTATTTCATTGTAAATTGTTTCATTGAATTATATATATATATACAATCACAGAGATAGTAAGGTATAAAAATGATTCTGTTTTAATTTAAATTTTATAATTATATATATATAGATAAACTGTGTGTGTGTATATATATATATCACATTTTGAAAATGTGAATTTTAAAATGGTTATGGAATTTATATGAAAAGTGTAACAATCCGGAGTTTTGCTGTTAATTTATCTTCGTCATTAATCGATTAAATTGCCAGCTAATTGCTGTTTGAAGTTTTTAAAACCCGGTTTAAATTCTTTTGAATAATTGTTAAGGCTTAAACGGGCTTTGAATAGTATTGGCCCACGTTTTTCTTTGTTGCCGTGTGAATCATTTACACCCATTCCCTTTATCCCCCTAAAATCATTTTCATTCAACCCTAAATTATAACGAAAGAAAAAGAAAAATGGCAGCCACGTTTTCTCGTTCGTCTTCTCGTCAAAACTAGGGCTTTTCAAAATTGAAGCCGCCGATAGTCGATCGCCTCTTGAGATGCCCGCGGCTTCTTGATTGAACTCGCCGTTGCTTCGATGCAGGTGAGTAATTTTAATTACTCACATCTAGTCAACCTCATGTTTGTAGAGTTGTTTTTTGTGATTTTTGTTCGTATATAATTGTTTGAGTTCGCTGCTTGATTTTTGGCCGTTCCATGTTATTTCGATGTTGGTGATTTTTCTAACTTAGTTCGATTTCTAAATTTGCCAATGCTCCGCCTTTATTGTGATGATTATTTCTTCTTTGGGTTTGTTGATTTGTTGTTCTGGTGTCACCATTACGGTTAGTTGGGAAATTCTTTAATGACCCACGGCTTTGACTGTAACCGTAGCATTTTCAATACTCGGCCATTTTGGGATCTTGATAATTCGGTTCCTCTATGCGTCTTCGTCACTGATTTTGTTTGAATTTGTACTCTTGTTTGGTTTGGGTTTCACTGTGGTTTACTTGATTTTGTGACGTTGAATTTGTTCGACTTTGGCCATCCTTGGGCCACTTGACTGTGTTGAATTTCGATTACTTGGTTTACACGGTTTTGGTTTCTGACACTGTCTTGGTATGAAACAGTTACCTGCAAAAATGGTTCGACATTGATTTCGTTAAACATTGACTTTGCATTCATGTGTCTGCACTGTCCAGTAATTTGTTTTGAAGAAGCAATGTATTTTGCCTTTTTGCTTCGGCACTACACCTTGTTCTCGACTGTGATATTCGTACATTAGTTACAGCTTCATGTTCATATGCATTGGTGTCATGCTGTGCATATGTACATTTTGATTTTTTGAGAGTTGTTAGCATATTGGTGGACTGTTTGGGTCATGTGAAGTTATAGCCTTAGTACTTCGTTCACGACATTAGCTTGCATTAGCCTGTTTCTTAACCACATATATGTAGTTAGGTGTGCACGCTTGTGACCATTCATGTTGCCGCATTGGGCAGTACTTCACTGTGCTCATGTAGCCTGTTTCACTTGTACACCTTATTCATGTCACTCTACTATCTGCTCGGTACACCTGTCTTTGTTGACTATTGCACTGATACATCTTGGTACACCTCTCTGTTGCCTAGTTCATCTACTTGTTGTATACCTTCTGGTTCATGCTGCACTGTGACTCGAGTCGGCTTGCATCTGCAGTGTCGTTCTATTGAGTTTGATTTTCAGGCTTGTTGCAGACCTGTGACAGATATGTGTTGTATCATTGAGTCTGCTGCACTTCACGTTGTCTTGAGTACACTACCCACTTCACTTCACTGCATACATTTGTGTTGGGCATTGCTTTACACTTGTAGCTACCTGGTCGATACTTGCAGTTCACGGAACTGTTGTATCACTTATGCTTT
This sequence comes from Allium fistulosum, assembly GCA_030737815.1. NCBI lineage: Eukaryota > Viridiplantae > Streptophyta > Magnoliopsida > Asparagales > Amaryllidaceae > Allium > Allium fistulosum. Next base: position 790,948,499 of record CM060908.1, read on the forward strand.
CCTTTATTCATGTAGGGGCTACATTTGTTCTGTCCATTGGTCCATTACAGTTTGTTTTGAACCGCATCTTTCTGTTGGCATTTTTTTATTGGGTTTGTTTTTCAAAATCACTTGAGTTGAATCCAGCTAGTAGCTCGGGTTTGACCTTGTGTTGATTCCTATTTTATACTGTAGTGGCAAGGCAGTGCACGCGAGCGTGTACTACAGCCACACCGTATTGATTTTATTGGTTTTTCTTTTATTTTTGGTGCATTGATCTTTTGGGTATTTTATCACTGTAGTGGCAAGGCAGTGCACGCGTGCGTGAACTGCAGCCACACGGTATTAACGTAATAATTGATATTTCAATTGTTTGAATTGTTTTGAGTTCAATTCAATATTTGGGAATTTTAATCTATTCAGTTCGTTTGATCTTTTTGTTGTGTCTAATTATCTATTCGATAATTAGATTCTGAGTTTCTAATTATTATTTAATAATTGGAGTTTGTGTTAAATTGTCGTTTAGACAATTCTGATGTTTTTTTTAAATTATCTTCATTGATATTCTTTTCACTTATCTTTGTTTATGATTTAAATCTGTTGATTTGTTGTTTAACACTGTTTAGTGTTATATCTGCCGCTATCTGATTCTCTTATTGAAGAGTTGGATATACGAGATTTCTGTGACTGTCGTCTATTTGACGTTTGATTATTATTGCTTCTATGCACTAATAACTGAGTTTGAATTAGACTGACCCGTGTATTATTTTCTTTTGAATGTAATACTCGGGTCAGACCCGAGTTATTTCAGGTTGTAGATTTCCTGCTTTGAGTTGCTGTTTGAGCTATGAAGACTTTTCACATCGTTTGGAGTAGTTGTGTCATAGTATAGGTTGATATGTATTCATGTATATTAGTTGATAATGTATGTGTATATATAACTTCCAGAGTCGATAGTTGTAGTTGTATCATATGTATTGTGTCAACTATATTGTAACTGACATCAGTTATATATATATGAGACTTTTGTTTTATCCGTGTTCCGCATTTATATTATCTGTGTTATTATTATATCTAATGTCCTAAACTATTATGAACCATCGTAGTTTGTTTTATACTGGTAATTGAGTATGTCGATGGGAGTAAATAAATAAGATGAAAAATGAAAAGTATATATCACTCCTATCAAGGTAACCAATATTAGTGTAAGGCCAACTACGGATGGCCGCTCCTATCCAGTTGTAACGCCCCACTCCGAAACCCACTGTAACAAAGAGTATTACGGGAGTAATACTGTCTGTTAAAGCGGAGAATAGAGTATAGTAGAAGCGACCATCTATAATCAAGCTATAACTATCTACCGAATACGTCGAAAGGTGGAATCTATTTAAATTTTTCTCAATCAGGTGGTTCGACATATTCGGTAAATACTTATAACGAAATTACAAATGGCTAAAGATCTATCAGGACAAAGCATAATAATAAATGATAAAAACATCATAGAACAGAATCACATAACAGATATAAAATCCCAGAACAATACATCATCAATACAGATCCAAATATCATAAGTGGGTACAAAGCCACTGCTCACACATGTGAGTCAAAAATATGTACATATCAGAGTTTGAATAATAACATAAGCGGACACTAAGATAAGCTATCTCAAAAGCATAGCAGATAAGTCCAAAGCGGAAGCACAGAAGCTAAGTCCAGAGACCTAACCTGAAACAACTCGGTCTGACCCGAGCTAAAACACTCGGGTTAGGCTAGCTAAACAATCAGTAATAACTGAGATATAGAATAATGCGGTACATAAATAAAACAATACTTATCCAAAGAGAAGTATATTATGAACCACATGAATATAATGACGATCCCTAATCATCAATAAACAATAAAAATCTCCAAAGAGAAATCAACACCAAAGTGTAGAATAAATAAAATTGCCTCATATCATCGGCGTAGCCAAAGCTATAAAAAGATGCCCATAGGCAATAATCCCAAGAGTGACCAGAGTCCGTAATCAATGCCCAAGCAAAGATCGATGCTCCAAAGAGCAATGGGAATATACTGAAAAGTCAATGAAATTCAACACTGAAAAGCAGTGTCCAGAGACACTGTGAATCCACAAGGCAATCGCACTTACATCGTATGGTTCCATAGAACCAACACCGAATGGCGGTACTCGAATGGATATAAAAATCATCAGATAATAAAAGTTTTTGCACGTGCACCGACCAGAGTCGTTGTTGCCAAGTACTGTAGAGTTGTGATCGATCACTCGCACCGATGTGAAACGCGCGAGACGGCGAGATCCTTCCCAGAAGGATAAAGGCCCAGAGGCACACGCCGAAAAATAAACTGCTCCATAGAGCAGGTGTCCAGAGACGGTTGTCCAGAGGCGTGGTGACCCAGAGGTCCAGTACTGGCCGCCCAGAGGCTAATGTGTCACTAACTTCTTGGAGAGGAACCCGCAAAGTGTTAACAATGAGTCCCATACCCCACGTTCGCACTAAACGGTTTCCTAACCAATAGCAAGCTCACACTCCAAACAATAAAAAGTCTACCTCATATCATCGGTAAACTAGACCCAAAGGTCAAAACGATCAATCGAATAGGTCGGGGATTAACCGGAAAGAAAATACACACGGTTTCCATAGGCCGGAGATTTCCTAACCGTTTAAGCACCTTTCCACTTCGCTCGACGTGCTAAAAGTGAGTGTGAGATTTTTATTATAGAAAATAATGGTGTAAAACGGATTTATAATTGATTTTCGGAATCACTTTTAAAACGGTCTTTTGAAAGGTCTCCTATTATGGAGTAATTAATTTAATAATTAAAATAATATTATATAATAATTTTCAAAAGCCATTTAGGAGTGAAAAATCTTTTGAAAATGATTCATAAAACCCGTGTACGAAATCTAGAGACAAATCTCAAAGAAATCAATAAAAACCAGAAAATCATCAAAAATATTCTAAGTGTTTGTAAACATTCAAAAACAGCTGTGAACTCAAGTTCGATAATTTATTTGGACCAGCAAACTGTGTTCAAATGTCATGAAAATTTGCAGGCATGTAGTCCAACATCCCTACTTTAATATGAAAAAAGAATTTCTGGATTCCGAGTTGAGACGAAGTGGCAGCGACGTCTCAAAGTTGGACCCAGAACAAAATTTACACTGTTTACCAACAGCGACTAGAGTTCAACTTCGACACGAAATTCGAAGTACCAAACGAACTCCAATGTTGTCCAAATTTTCCTGAGATGGTGTTCGAAACTCCACCTTTCTAACGAGACCAAAAACGTCGAATTCCAACTTCCGATGCGAACGTGGAGGCATCGCGGAGTGGCGCTCAAAAGCTGAAAACAGAAGGGATATTTGATTTTCATTCTAAGTGTTTGACCATTCAAAAACTGCTGCGAACCCAAGTTCGGCAATTTATTTGGACCAGCAAACTGAATCCAAATGACATGAAAAATGGTAGGCATATAGTCCAACATCCCTACTATAAGATGCAAAAAGAATTTCTGGAATTCGAGTTGAGACGAAGTAGCAGCGACGTCTCAAAGTTGGACCCAGAACAAGATTCACACTGTTTACAAACAGCGACAAGAGTTCAACTTCGACACGAAATTCGAAGTACCAAAAGAATGCCGATGATGCCTAAATTTTACAGAGATGGAGTTCGAAACTCCACCTTTCCAAAGAGACTAAAAACGCCGAATTCCGACTTCGGATGCGATCGTGGCGGCATCGCGAAGTGGAGATAAAAAATCTGGAACAGGGTTTAAAAAAAATTATTTATTATTTTTTTTCTCGGGACAGTGGTAAGAATGTACAATTTTGACCAAATTAACCTCGAAATTTCATGAAACTCAAAACATGAAAGTTTTATCTCTAAATCTAAGCTTTCCAGAACATCCAAAATTATTAGATTTGGATAAGAAACGAGAGAGATACATGCAAAACAATATCAGATTGAAACTCAAGATAACTTGTTAAAGACAGAATTGGTCTTCTGTCTTTAAACGCATTTCAGGTCATCTAAATGGAAATATTACAGAAAACTCACTGAATAAAAATTGTAGCATATGTTTTAAGCTTTCCGGAACATCCAAAATTATCTAATTCGAATCAAAAACGAGTAACTTATGGCCAAATCAATTTCAGGGTTTTATTTTATCAACCTTGTAGTTTGTTGTCAGGTCAGCGACAAACAAACGTGATTTCGACCATTGAAACCACAAAATTAGGCAAAGCTCAAAACATGAAAGTTATAGGCTACAGAATAAGCTTTCCAGAACTTCAAGAAAATCTTAATTCCGATTTAAGTTGAATGAGATATGCCTAATTTACTAACAGCAATAAACTAATTATAATTTCAGCTAGCATATATTACCTCTTTCCAAACAATGAAAAGAAGATCAAAGAGTTTCACAATCTAAATGCACAAGAAAAAGAGGATTACAAAATAATTTCAGAAATTAAAGAATGAATTAGAGGTGGGTTTTGTGATTGCTATTACCTCTTTTAGTAGTTTGGATTAACTCTCTTTGATTTGGTGTAGATTGGAGTCTTGCTTAGGAGGCCATGACTAGGTTTTGGAGCTTTCTAATTAGGTTTTAGTGGTTATGAAATGAAGTGTTGGTTGAAATGGGAGAGTAAAAGATACTTTATAGGCTAATGGTTAGGGTTATTGGATCTAATACCCATTAGGACTTTGTATTATTCATGTGCATACATATATAGGCAATTTTCTCTAAGTACACTCTACATACAAATTATTAAATACATTTCAAACCATAGAAAATTATGAAAATATGTTAACAATTACTTTTAGCCATTTCATAAAATCCTATATCAACAATATTTTACATTTTAACCCCTAATTTTTCCAAAACACCGTTTATAGTTAATATTAGCCAAAATCACCATTTTGCAAATAAATTGCAAATTAATTTCCCAAATCAAATATTGCACTATTTTACACATATAAAATTTTGCAATAATATAAATTACAAATTTCCCTAATTAATTTCCTTGAAATGCTCCATTTTACACTTAAGCCCAAAATATTAATTTATTCAAAATGACTAAATTTTGAACAAATTAGCCACATTAAAAATTCATTAATAGCTCCAATTAAATTAAAATCCCAATTTTAATTTATTATTTGGTAACCGCAATCACGGGTTGTTACAGACTCCCCCCCTTAAGAAAATTGCGTCCCCGCAATTCCTTAAATATAGAAGTCGTCTATAACATCTAATCCACAAAAGGAATACAGAAGACGGAGCTCGATTTCGAATATCACACATAGAAAGAGTCTCAAGAATATCGTCGATGAAAACCAGAACGAATCTATTGATGTATTCCCGGAATACTCGATTCATGAGATCGACGAAGAAAGCCGGAGCGTTCGTCAAGCCGAACGGCATGACCAACCACTCAAAAGAACCATGACGAGTGCGAAATGCAGTAAGAGGAATGCTGTCTTCCGCAACTCGGAGCTGATGGAATCCGGTGGCAAGGTCGAGCTGAGAGAAGACCTTCGCACCGCTCAATTGGTCAAACGGGAATTAGAGTTAGACATGATTCAATGATAGATAATTAATTAAGGAATACTACAGAATATAACGGATTCCTAAACATATTCCTAACTTATCTATCAATAAACATAAGGAAGGGATTTGATTTAATTCGGATCTAATTAAGATGTATTGTACTAAGTGTATCTGTTCTGTGTTTATTATGCTTATTCCTGAACCTCGCTCTGATACCAAACTGTAACGCCCCACTCCGAGACCCACTGTAACAAAGAGTATTACGGGAGTAATATTGTCTGTTAAAGCGGAGAATAGAGTATAGTGGAAGCGACCATCTATAATCAAGCTATAACTATCTACCGAATACGTCGAAAGGTGGAATCTATTTAAATTTTTCTCAATCAGGTGGTTCGACATATTCGGTAAATACTTATAACGAAATTACAAATGGCTAAAGATCTATCAGGACAAAGCATAATAATAAATGATAAAAACATCATAGAACAGAATCACATAACAGATATAAAATCCCAGAACAATACATCATCAATACAGATCCAAATATCATAAGTGGGTACAAAGCCACTGCTCACACATGTGAGTCAAAAATATGTACATATCAGAGTCTGAATAATAACATAAGCGGACACTAAGATAAGCTATCTCAAAAGCATAGCAGATAAGTCCAAAGCGGAAGCACAGAAGCTAAGTCCAGAGACCTAACCTGAAACAACTCGGTCTGACCCGAGCGAAAACACTCGGGTCAGGCTAGCTAAACAATCAGTAATAACTGAGATATAGAATAATGCGGTACATAAATAAAACAATACTTATCCAAAGAGAAGTATATTATGAACCACATGAATATAATGACGATCCCTAATCATCAATAAACAATAAAAATCTCAAAGAGAAATCAACACCAAAGTGTAGAATAAATAAAATTGCCTCATATCATCGGCGTAGCCAAAGCTATAAAAAGATGCCCATAGGCAATAATCCCAAGAGTGACCAGAGTCCGTAATCAATGCCCAAGCAAAGATCGATGCTCCAAAGAGCAATGGGAATATACTGAAAAGTCAATGAAATTCAACACTGAAAAGCAGTGTCCAGAGACACTGTGAATCCACAAGGCAATCGCACTTACATCGTATGGTTCCATAGAACCAACACCGAATGGCGGTACTCGAATGGATATAAAAATCATCAGATAATACAAGTTTTTGCACGTGCACCGACCAGAGTCATTGTTGCCAAGTACTGTAGAGTTGTGATCGATCACTCGCATCGATGCGAAACGCGCGAAACGGCGAGATCCTTCCCAAAAGGATAAAGGCCCAGAGGCACACGCCGAAAAATAAACTGCTCCATAGAGCAGGTGTCCAGAGACGGTTGTCCAGAGGCGTGGTGACCCAGAGGTCCAGTACTGGCCGCCCAGAGGCTAATGTGTCACTAACTTCTTGGAGAGGAACCCGCAAAGTGTTAACAATGAGTCCCATACCCCACGTTCGCACTAAACGGTTTCCTAACCAATAGCAAGCTCACACTCCAAACAATAAAAAGTCTACCTCATATCATCGGTAAACTAGACCCAAAGGTCAAAACGATCAATCGAATAGGTCGAGGATTAACCGGAAAGAAAATACACACGGTTTCCATAGGCCGGAGATTTCCTAACCGTTTAAGCACCTTTCCACTTCGCTCGACGAGCTAAAAGTGAGTGTGAGATTTTTATTATAGAAAATAATGGTGTAAAACGGATTTATAATTGATTTTCGGAATCACTTTTAAAACGGTCTTTTGAAAGGTCTCCTATTATGAAGTAATTAATTTAATAATTAAAATAATATTATATAATAATTTTCAAAAGCCATTTAGGAGTGAAAAATCTTTTGAAAATGATTCATAAAACCCGTGTACGAAATCTAGAGACAAATCTCAAAGAAATCAATAAAAACCAGAAAATCATCAAAAATATTCTAAGTGTTTGTAAACATTCAAAAACAGCTGTGAACTCAAGTTCGATAATTTATTTGGACCAGCAAACTGTGTCCAAATGTCATGAAAATTTGCAGGCATGTAGCCCAACATCCCTACTTTAATATGAAAAAAGAATTTCTGGATTCCGAGTTGAGACGAAGTGGCAGCGACGTCTCAAATTTGGACCCAGAACAAAATTTACACTGTTTACCAACAGCGACTAGAGTTCAACTTCGACACGAAATTCGAAGTACCAAACGAACTCCAATGTTGTCCAAATTTTCCTGAGATGGTGTTCGAAACTCCACCTTTCTAACGAGACCAAAAACGTCGAATTCCAACTTCCGATGCGAACGTGGAGGCATCGCGGAGTGGCGCTCAAAAGCTGGAAACAGAAGGGATATTTGATTTTCATTCTAAGTGTTTGACCATTCAAAAACTGCTGCGAACCCAAGTTCGGCAATTTATTTGGACCAGCAAAATGAATCCAAATGACATGAAAAATGGTAGGCATATAGTCCAACATCCCTACTATAATATGCAAAAAGAATTTCTGGAATGCGAGTTGAGACGAAGTAGCAGCGACGTCTCAAAGTTGGACCCAGAACAAGATTCACACTGTTTACAAACAGCGACAAGAGTTCAACTTCGACACGAAATTCGAAGTACCAAAGAATGCCGATGATGCCTAAATTTTACAGAGATGGAGTTCGAAACTCCACCTTTCCAAAGAGACTAAAAACGTCGAATTCCGACTTCGGATGCGATCGTGGCGGCATCGCGAAGTGGAGATAAAAAATCTGGAACTGGGTTTAAAAAAAAATTATTTATTATTTTTTTTCTCGGGACAGTGGTAAGAATGTACAATTTTGACCAAATTAACCTCGAAATTTCATGAAACTCAAAACATGAAAGTTTTAGCTCTAAATCTAAGCTTTCCAGAACATCCAAAATTATTAGATTTGGATAAGAAACGAGAGAGATACATGCAAAACAATATCAGATTGAAACTCAAGATAACTTGTTAAAGACAGAATTGGTCTTCTGTCTTTGAACGCATTTCAGGTCATCTAAATGGCAATATTACAGAAAACTCACTGAACAAAAATTGTAGCATATGTTTTAAGCTTTCCGGAACATCCAAAATTATCTAATTCGGATCAAAAACGAGTAACTTATGGCCAAATCAATTTCAGGGTTTTATTTTATCAACCTTGTAGTTTGTTGTCAGGTCAGCGACAAACAAACGTGATTTCGACCATTTAAACCACAAAATTAGGCAAAGCTCAAAACATGAAAGTTATAGGCTACAGAATAAGCTTTCCAGAACTTCAAGAAAATCTTAATTCCGATTTAAGTTGAATGAGATATGCCTAATTTACTAACAGCAATAAACTAATTATAATTTCAGCTAGCATATATTACCTCTTTCCAAACAATGAAAAGAAGATCAAAGAGTTTCACAATCTAAATGCACAAGAAAAAGAGGATTACAAAATAATTTCAGAAATTAAAGAATGAATTAGAGGTGGGTTTTGTGATTGCTATTACCTCTTTTAGTAGTTTGGATTAACTCTCTTTGATTTGGTGTAGATTGGAGTCTTGCTTAGGAGGCCATGACTAGGTTTTGGAGCTTTCTAATTAGGTTTTAGTGGTTATGAAATGAAGTGTTGGCTGAAATGGGAGAGTAAAAGATACTTTATAGGCTAATGGTTAGGGTTATTGGATCTAATACCCATTAGGACTTTGTATTATTCATGTGCATACATATATAGGCAATTTTCTCTAAGTACACTCTACATACAAATTATTAAATACATTTCAAACCATAGAAAATTATGAAAATATGTTAACAATTACTTTTAGCCATTTCATAAAATCCTATATCAACAATATTTTACATTTTAACCCCTAATTTTTCCAAAACACCGTTTATAGTTAATATTAGCCAAAATCACCATTTTGCAAATAAATTGCAAATTAATTTCTCAAATCAAATATTGCACTATTTTACACATATAAAATTTTGCAATAATATAAATTACAAATTTCCCTAATTAATTTCCTTGAAATGCTCCATTTTACACTTAAGCCCAAAATATTAATTTATTCAAAATGACTAAATTTTGAACAAATTAGCCACATTAAAATTTCATTAATAGCTCCAATTAAATTAAAATCCCAATTTTAATTTATTATTTGGTAACCGCAATCACGGGTTGTTACACCAGCCTTATTCTTCGTACTAATAGACAGTATTTCTTTTAATACTCTTTGTTATTACGAGCATAGAGGTGGGGTGTCACAAAAAGAAAAAAAATATTCAGAAGGGTTTAAACTGTAGTCAGAGAAGTATTTGTAGATCTCACTTTATATATATATATATATATATATGTATGTATGTATATACAGATAACTGTGAAGGAAAAATATAATATAAAGATAGATACACATACCTGTTTTTATTTAAATATATATATAGGATTTTGGAAAAAAATATGAGAGTTTAAAGTTTATGTAAAATTAGATTTTTGAACCTATATAGATTATTTTATATGCAGTTTGAAAATGAAAAATAACATAAATATATATACACACATTTTTAAATCTACTAGTTTATTTTATGATAAAGTATTATGGTGATTAACCTATTTAAATCATTTTAGTTACTAAGAAATTTATTAAAAGAAGATTAGTTTAAATTAAATTATTAAATGGCAATTAATTTTTCGATTATTTCGAATATTAATAAACCGTAAATGTTTATACAAGGTCTAAAATCATGGAGGAACAAGTCAGGGTTGGATTGGATTGCAAACAAAAATAAAGGTGAGTTAATCTCACTCAAATTGGATTGCTATTTAATTTAAATGGTTAAATTTAAATTTTTGGATGATTGATTGAATTGATAATTTATTATCAGTCTGGATGTGATATTATATATATATATATAGTAGTATATATATTGGAGTGATTGATATTCCCGCATTATATAGCGGATGAGACCTTATGCGCCCCGCATAATAGCGGATGACCCTTTATACCGCGATATCCCCCTCAAAGTGGGATTGGTATTTTTATATTGTGCTAACATCTGTGGATGCAGGGAAACAGGTTGGAGGGATCCAACTGGATTCCTCAAAATATTGAAATTTATTTTCATAGTATGTGATATGGTTTATTTATTATCTGTGATAGATTATATTGGAAGTGTGAAATATTGAATGCTATGGGTTTTGCTGAATATATTTCAGTATTTGAAGATATCATAAATATAAAGATTTGATTTGAAAGAGAAATAAAAGAAAGAATTTTAAGTCAAATAAATATAGTGAATTTTGAGTAAAATTAAAATAATGAATTTGGAAAGAAATAAAAGTTTGATTTAAAATCCTAATAAATAAATTCCGGATATGGGGAAAATTAGAGATTTGGAATAAATGGGAATAAAGGAGTTTTGAGGACTTAAGCGATATTTTTAAAGAATTAAAGGATTTATTTTTAAATTCAGGAATTTAATGGTTTGGAAGAAATAAAAGGAGAATTTTGGAATAAAGTGTGAAATTGAGATTTCAGTTTTTAAATAAGATTTTAAAACAACTAAATAATAATTTTTCTAAACATCCTTTCAAAAACAATTTTAAAACTTTTAATCCATACTTAAAAATCTCCTTTGAAATTATACTTGACTGAAACGACCCGCAGTTCCGTACCCCATTGAGTCGACAATATTCTCCATCGGTTCAACTCAAATTGGACGGAAATACGAACCATTAGGGTTAAAGAAGAAAGAGGTAGAAGAAGAAATAGAAAACAACATCAGAATCTCACAATCGCAGCGGAACAACATATAATATATAACAACAAATTTTTATACAAAGGAATCTGTAACTGTTTAATACTTACAATCATCAGAGTACACAAACATCACAACCAAATCTGGACAGTTATAGTAACCTGTCCTTACACAGCGGAATATACAAATCTATGGAAATACGCTTCGCCATCCAGCTCGTCTCCTGAGCCCCACAGCATCCTATCCTGTATCTGTAATACTCGGTCTGACCCGAGCATTATCATAAAATAACACCCGAGTCAGTCTGGAAAACTAGCGTGAGAAAACACACTCAATTGGATTATTAAAGTTTTCAAAATCCTTTGAAATCAAAGGTATCACGTAAGACCACGTCACAAATAAACATGCCGGGTTTTTACCTTACGAGAACCAAAGCATTTTTATTAAAACCGTCTGATATTATAATAGTGTCTATAGAAAGTAAAATAGAATCTAGCTGAAATGCTTGCATCTCACATGCCAGCAATAGTTGGGCACAATCAAAACCGTACAGGCGCTTATTGGAGATTGGATTCCATACAATGGCATGGCTACTGGGGTACCGCCCATCACAGTACCTGGCCTAGATCAGAGTACCGAGGATCAAGCCCGACCCCCTGCAACACAAGACTGGAGCTACCCCTTACTGGATAGTCCGAATAAGATCACCCCGTGGTTGGGATCAACAACCGCCACTAAGCCGAAATCAAAAAGGGACATCTAGACAGTGATAACCTTACCCTAATTGGTTGCTAGCCACTTAGCCTTGCTGCACCTCCCATGTTTTAGCCATTCCCGGTTGATGAGGCTTGAGGCTATGTGTTACCTTTTTAGAACACATTTCACTTAGAATGCTCATCTTCCTCCAATGACGATGGTCTGATAGCATTCATCCATACAAGTTGTCCTGGGTCTGGACGAACCGAAACACCGTCTTCAACATCTTCATGGTCTTCATTCACAAATGTTCAAACCGGATCGAAGTGGTTTTCGGATAATTAAATCTGATCCTGGTCTCTTCGAAACGATCAGCGTATTGGCCAATATTGATAGTCGGTTATTTAACTATCAAATTTAAACAATCATCCAACCAATTGTTTTATTTCCACTGAAAAGCACCAAGTCTTACTAATTTAGATTTAAATAATTTAAATCACTTTATCCAAAATTTACACTTAAGCATTTAAAATAAAACTACTTAAAAGACTTTATTCAAAATAATAGTTATGAAATTCCATAATAATTTCCAAGTAAAACCTAGCCAAAACTACCTTTGAATAAAAGTTATTTTATAAGATATAAACATTCAGAAATTATCCCTTTTAAATCGTAATACTAATTCAGCCTTTAAAATAATTAACTACTATACCTGACTTAATAAATGTTTAATTTTAAAATTTTAAAACAATTTAAATAATAATTTTCTAAAAACATTCTTTTAAAACAACCTTTAAAACTATAATTTTATACTTAGAAATCTTTCTTTGAAAACACACTTAGCTTTCCAAGCAAATACACTTTCCATTCCAATGAAACCCGTCTAATCATTTATAAACCCCTTCTCGATTTATTCCAATTTAATTTACGTCCCAATCCCGTAAATTTTCTTTCCCACACTTTTAAAAATAAAAGCACCCTTTTTATTTTTAAAACGAATTACCCATTTCCTTATAAATTCCCACCGTGAATTTAAAATCTCAAATATCCACTGATATTTATTTCACTTTATTTATAAACCCATTTTATAAATCCATAGTCTCATTCTCCTTTTAATCACTATTTTCAAAACACTTAACCGATTTTCAAAAATTAACTCCATTTTAAAATACATTCCTTTACTTACCCAAATTTTATTCCAAAACCCATTAATTCCATATTCACTCCTTTATTTTAATTTAAAAAGTTATTTAAAACTAAAAATACCAATTTCACCCTTTATTCAAAATTTCCCTTTCTATTTTTCCCAACTCATTTTAAACTTGAATTTTTAAAATAAATTCTTTTATCTTTAAACAATATCACTTAAGTCGTCAATTTCTTTTATTCTCATTTATACAAAATCTCCATTTTTCCTATATTCAGAATTTATTTAATAGGGTTTCAAAATCAAACTTTTATTTCTTCTCCAAATTCATTTCTTTAATTTATCCAAATTCACTATAATTGTTTTACTTAAAACTTTCCCTTTTTATTTTTCTTCAAAAATCCAATCTTTATTATTTTTGACATCTTAAAGTACCAAAATATATTCAACCAACCATATCATTCATTATTTCAGTTTCCAATATAACCAATATAATCTATCACAGATTATTAAATAAATCACATCACTGAATATGAAATAATTCAACATTTTGAGGAATCCAATTGGATCCCTCCAACCTGTTTTCCTACATCCACAGATGTTAGCACAATATAAAATACCAATCCCACTACGAGGGGGATATCGCGGTATAAAGGGTCATCCGTTATATAATGCGGGAATATCAATCACTCCAATATATATATATATATATACATATATATATACTACTATATATAATATCACATCCAGACTGATAATAAATTATCAATTCAAGCAATCAATCCAATAATTTAAATTTTCAACTATTTAAATTCACTAGCAATCCAATTTGAGTGAGATTAACTCACCTTTGATTTTTATTTGCAACCCGATCCATCCCGACTAGTTTTCTTCACAATTTCAGACCTTGTATAAACATTATATGGTGTATTTTTTTTTAAACCCAGGAGAACCCGATGGGCTGGTAAACTCCTGAGGAGGGTATAGTAAAGCCGTCCGCTGATCCAAGCCCCCATACCCCCGGGTAAATTTATATAGGATAGGGATATTATATGGTGTATTAACATTTGAAATAATCGGTCAATTAATTATCATTCAATAAATAGTGATATTTGAAATTCAAGTTAGAAATTAACTTTGAAATATTTACAATCAATTAAATATTCCAACTTCAAATATTCAAAAATTCCGGGTCGTCGCATTCCTCCCCCCTTAAAAGAATTTCGTCCCCGAAATTGCTAGTTAAGAAGAACGGCCTACAACCTGTTAACTATTTTCCTAAAACCAAATAGTTTTTAACAACTCCTTAAAACAATCTTTTTATTAAAGACACTCTATCACCCTTACTAACTTTCCAAATCCATCCATAGATTTCAACTAATATTACTTACTCAACCATTCAAATTTTAATTTAAAACCAAATTTTAAATTATCAAAATTTTCTCAAAATTTTTCTAACTCTCTAAATTTTCGAAAAATTTCGACAGCGTCTCCTTTGCGCGGTTAGATCGGAACAACTACAAAATGCCTCTACGGACCCCCAGATTTCAAAAGAAAACAAAAGCCAAGTGGCTAGATCAGAAAATCATCAAATTTCATATGACAATTTAAATACATACCTTTTTGTTGGGCAAATTCAAATTTATCTTCTGAAATCAAAAGCATCAATTTATCCTTTGATTTTAAATATCTGTATCCTACTTAGCAATAATATCCAATCACCGAATTCAAAATCATTTTATTCATTTCTTTTACAAAATTCCAATGTCTATTTCATTTAGGCCCGTACGATGTACACATATCATCCGTACGCAATACCAAATCCGATTGCTCACTCGATCACACAATTTCACTTCCGAACTAGTATTGTCCACCCGACTTTCTAGTGTGGACTCAGATCTGGTTTCTTGATCAAAAACCGTCATTCTCCTTGCATAGCCATATACTATGATAGAGAATTTACAGAATCAATCAAAAATCCATATCCAGAGTTCGCCGTCGAAAATCGAGAGAAAAATCCTAACTCGGATCGATATAACTATCTCGAAATTCTGTGCTCGAATCTGGATCAAATTGCTATGCGAATAAAATAATATATGTACATCCCACGTATTTATCTCAATTGATTATTAGCTATATCAATTTTTTTTATTCACATTTATTCAAACTTCTATTCACTTATCCACCATTTTTCTTTTTGCCCAACTTTTACTAATCTTCATTCAAATATTTTCTTAGTATATTTCTTCCAATACCAATTTTACTTAAGAATTTCACCCTTTACTTTTCTTAAGTTTATTATAAATATTCTATACACTTTATATTTACCTCCACTTCACCACTTAGGCTCATATCCATTTTCACTTACTTAAATTTTCAATTCCATTCTGAGTTCAATTTGCCTTCCCATTTTCAATATTGAATTTTACCGATCACCTCTCAACCCATATTTAACTAACCAATTTCCTTAATTACTTCCATTAACTCATTTATTTATATCTCAATCAATTTTTATTTCCAATCCTTCATTTTATTTAACCCATTCGAACTAAAATTTCAATTTCAGTTTACTTACAAATTTTATTCATATTTCCAACAATTTTTAATTCCCAGAACTTGTTCCTTTAGTCCAACTCCAACTAATTTTTTATTTATTTCACCTTCCTTAACATAATTCAAGTTAAATATTCCATTTCGATATTCAATCCCAATTCCATTTACTTAACTTACAAATTTATTTCCATCTTAATAAATTTTATTTCAATGTCCATTTTACTTAATCTACTTAGACTTTTTCTTAAAATTCACTTTTACTTAACTAGATTCAATTACCTTCCAATTAACTTCAAATTTTAAACTTCTATAAGTTTTCCAACTTATTTATATTCCATTTACTAATCTCCTTTAATTTATTTCATTTAATTGGTTTACTTTCTAACTTATACTTACTTTAATTTAACTCTTCTTCAAGTTAAATTTTATCTAAAGATCTTCAATTTTTATAAGTTCCCAAACTCATTTATATTCCGTAAACATTTTTAAATAAGATTCCAGAGTCTTTTTAAACAATTACTCATCATTTCCAAAATCATTTTTGAAATTCATCATATCCCAAAATCCTTTGGTATATCAAATTATTCTTCGAATTTCAAAACCAAACCCAGTTTTGCAAACAAATCCCAATTCAAAACATCTCGGCAGCAATTTCTCTCTTGGAAACTCGAAAATGAACATCGATGATGCTGCAGTCATCACCGAAATTATTTTCCAGCGACCGAAAAGAGTTTAGTGCTTTTACTTCTCTAAAACATTTCAAATATTTTTTTTTCAAATCTCGCCAGATTTCATATCCAATTCAAAATTATTTTCCCAAATAATATCTTCATTATTCCTTCAAAACCTTTGAAAATCATCTTCAAACCCAAAGGAAATTAAATTTTCCAAAATTTCAAATTTCAAATCCTTCCAATCTTTATTCAAATATTTCTCAGGAATTTCAAGTTATAAATCCCATTTATAATCCATATTTCAAACCCCATTAATTTCCTTAACTTTGGTTATAACATTAATGTCTTATTCACTTCCCATACATCAATGATAATAATTTAATATTATCATTTCCTAACAACCAAGCAACCATATATAGCTATAATAATTTACGAAAATTATTCCTTTATATACAAAAATAATTTTGGGCAAAATTATTTCATTTACCCCATTTAAAAACTACTATGTCGAATTGTTCTATTCAAGTGTTTAAAGATCCCTATCAATAACGTTAATTACTCGTATTGACCAGAATCCATAAACCACTCAACAAACCAATCAACACAATATAAAACAAATTTTATATTCATTAACAAATACGCGCTTATATCTATTAATACACTCAAACTCATTCTAGAGTACTACTGACTCTATCTCTAATGAGTAATTCCCATCCAAAGCCAAGGTTCTCGCTTAACCTTCAGATCTGATACCAACTGAAACGACCCGCAGTTCCGTACCCCATTGAGTCGACAATATTCTCCATCGGTTCAACTCAAATTAGACGGAAATACGAACCATTAGGGTTAAAGAAGAAAGAGGTAGAAGAAGAAATAGAAAACAACATTAGAATCTCACAATCGCGGTGGAACAATATATAATATATAACAACATATTTTTATACAAAGGAATCTGTAACTGTTTAATACTTACAATCATCAGAGTACAAAAACATCACAACCAAATCTGGACAGTTATAGTAACCTGTCCTTACACAGCGGAATATACAAATCTACGGAAATACGCTTCACCATCCAGCTCGTCTCCTGAGCCCCACAGCATCCTGTCATGTATCTGTAATACTCGGTCTGACCCGAGCATTATCATAAAATAACACCCGAGTTACAGAAAGCTAATGTCCAAGTACCTGAGGCCTTACATCATGCTAGCCTTGAGGAAAATGTAACTCCTCAATTCAATATTGAGAATATTGAAACAGGGCAAGCATGAGTACAAGTAATAGCATGGATGAGGAAGTTAAATTAAGGCCATGCAAAAACAACTCCAAACTATGCATGAGCTAATTAAGATGCATATATCTCAAAAATCATCTAGAACATCCTAAAGAACAAAAGTAGATGATGGGGAGGAAGCTAAATCACCTCAAAGTATTGTCGATGCTTCAATCTTGAGAAGTAAAAATATCGGGAAAAGCACTTTGGAACCTAAAAAGAAAGATAAAACTGGAGCTGCCAGGTCGGCAAGAGTTCTCACCAAGCCTGATCCGAATGAAGAAAAGGGAGTTGAGGCCAATAATCACCCAACCTATAAGACATCCAAAGTACTAAAATCTCTATTAATACATTTTGATAGTTTGAATTCTCAAAAGTAGTATAAACCAGAATGAAAAGACTTTAAGGATGATGAGTCATATCTAAAAGATTTAGCAAACAAAATGGTTAAGGAATTCTAGATTTAAAAGGAAAGCAAATAATGGATCCTATAATTAATAACAACTAGTGCGTGGCCCGTGCTACGCACACGGGAATTGTTAGACAACAATGCTTTGGAAGTTGTCACATTAGGTCATATGTTAGTAAGTTATTTATTTTTTCTTGCACTTACGTGCTAGTTATGTAATAGGATTCTATTCGAACTGTTGATGGTATTGAATGCATTGAATGAACAAAATTTTGGACTTCCCATATGTGTCGTAGTACTGTTTTGGTCTACTAAACCTAAGTATCATTTTATATCATTCATTGTCCGACTGTGCTACAATATACATCAACTGTATTTATCACTATGTTGTATTGCTTATTCGATTATGTTGGTTATGCTAGGTACAATGTTTTAGGTTTTTATGTGTTGATATGTGAAAATGTCTTCAAGTACTACAGGTTACTTCTTGCATTAATGAAAAGTTAATATTGATAGCCTTTACAATTTAATGATCATGGACAAACATATTAAAATAGTACACTATTCTAGTTTAGTTGTTGTACTACAATTTGTACTCGTACAAACACTAAAATACCATACTATTCTAGTATGGTGGTTGTACTACAATTTATACTTGTACTATGTGAGTATTTAATTACATGTTATTTGCAACAGTACAATATAAAGTATAAAACTGTTGCTTTCAAAATGTCTCATACTTTCACTGCTCCTGTTTTGGTATCTTACAATATTCTCACCAAAATTTTGAATTGCAGAAGCGGAATCGAAGCAGAGAAAAGGAAAACGAACAATTTACCAGAATATAAATTGATAGTTTGACCTAATTATGTTTAAACTTTTACCATATACTAAAGTGAATTTGTACTTTAACCAATGCAAAAAAGAAAAAATGGACGTTATATATATATTATTCGCATAGTTTTTATTCGGTTATTTGATAATTAAAATACATACGTAATAATCATGTTACGTACATATGGTAAGAAGTAAAAAAAAGTTATCATTTACAAATTGATTCCCACTTTAGCCGTTTATTTCTTAGTTATATCTTATATTTAGGTATGGTGGATGAATTAAATAATTGTAATACATGATTGAGATTCAATTATTGAGATTCAATTGTACACTTAAGGGCTTAGAGGTTGAAATTCAATGGGACAGACTGTCTTGTATGCATTGTGTGTGTGTATGTCATGAGAACAACATAAAGATAAAAGAAAAGTCATGTAGGGGAGAATAAATTATCACAAAAAAGTAACAAAATTTGCAATAGAAGCAGCATGCAAGCTTCTGGTTTAACTACATGATGTTGGGAACAAAAACTCATCGACCTATCAAAGTAATCTAAACCATCTAAGCTTCAATGCCTTGGCCTGCTCACGTACTGTGGAGAGAAAAAGTGGATTCCAATCTGAATTGTATCTCGATAGGAAACTGCTTCTACTTTTCTTTAGTTAGTATCTCCATGGTGGAAAGGGTACTTGTAATGGTGATGTGACTGGCTGTTATCAATTATGAGTGAATCTCCCCAATACATTTTTCTCAAAGGACCTAATCCTTTATCCACATCTTACGCTTCACTTGAAGGGAGCTAAAATTGACTGTTAAAGTACATCTAGCTTCCATCAGTTTGATATAAAACTATAACACAACAACTCTTTTATTATTTTGATTAATAAAAGCAAGACTGTAATAAAATTGCCAACTTCAAGATAAGTAATAAACTCGATAAACTATTGGAAACTGTTTACAAATTGGTAGTATTCCAATATGTCTATACCTTTTTAGACTGTAAACGTAAGAGTAATATTACGTACATATATCTCTCGAAGAAAGAAGATAAAGATGGAGTGTCTTATGTCCCAAGTATACTAAAGTAACGTGATCAAAGTGAACATCAACTTTGCATAGGCAACTAAGTAGCCCAAGCCATTATACCAAAACATGGAGAAATCATAAGATAGAACATGAGATAAAGAGAAACCATATATAATCATTATGAAATTTTTTCTTCTCAAAAAATGGCAATGATTATTTTAAAGAATTAAATCACACAAATCTGTAAAGGTATCCAACTGGCGCATGCACTAATTTGTAAATATTATTACATCCCACTAAGGATAAAAAAACTTTGACCATAGATGATTAACAAACTGCTAGTCTATTAGTTATATAGTTTTGGTAATTTGATAATAAAGGTGGAGAAATAGAATGGGGTAATATTAGATATATATTAATTTTTTGTAAATTACCAAGTATATTCAAGTAAATGAGGGGGGATTTTCACTCAAAGGGCTCTTTGTGCAGAGTAATAAGTTTTAAGGACGATAATTTTGAAAAATTAGTTTTAAGGACAAATTTCAGAAAAAATATAAATGAAGTTATCATTTTCAGTTGTACAGAAATAATGATAATTGAATTTATCATTTTTCTGTATAAGTTAAAAAAATAAATAAATTTATCATTTTTCTGTAAATTGTCTTTAAAACTAATTATTTAAAATTATTGTCCTTAAACCTTATTACTCTGTAATGAGAAGCCCTTCAACCTAATTTTCACTAAATGAGGTGTACAACACATTTACTTATGTCACGACACAATTTTCTAATATAACATAGTCTAGCCTAATTCAATTCAGAGAATCCAAATCCAAGATCCTTTTCTATTAACTTTTGTGTTTTGACAGTAACAATCCATTAATGACATAGAGTCATTTAATATATACAAAAAATAATATTATAATCAGAACTAAAACTATGGATCTTTTTCCAAAGAAGTATTGTCAACTGAATATATACTCATTAATTTTTGATGTGGGTATAGCCATAAAATCTAATTTGATACTGCATAAAGTTAGATTAAACAGTATATATAATTTACAGTTTAAATGAAATTGATTACTAAAAGCAATCTAAATAATAATTATAAATTAATTTCATATAATATACATAAATAGATACTTTTACCGGAAGTGAACCTAAAAGTTAATCAAGTTCCATGTTTTAATTTTAACTGCCTATAGCAAAGTAATTTCCGAAATGTTATGCAAATATCATGTTCTAATATTAAATTACTTAAGAGCAATTTTCCATAAATTATGAACACTTTCATACCACAAATGTTTAATAGTGTTTTATCTCCGGTGGTGTCTTCATCATTCTACGTACTAATATAGTTGAAAGAACATATGGCTTCACAACCATGCTGAGGAATATCATAAACTAAAAATACTCATAGTTATCGGGTATGAATAATTAGTTTAGTGAATAAAATCACAAAATGTTATATGATCCAAGCATTGATATTTAAAACTATAATTTATACAAATTTAGTGGAACTACAACATTGTTTCCTGTTATAATATTTGTTATTGCAAGTGCAAATATAGTATAAATTAATTTTGGGGTACCCACATCTCCATTAACATAAATATTACTATTCCAATATATGTTAAATTTTATTCCATGCTAGAACTCTATCATTGGATTTGCAATTTACGCAAATTTTGTATCATATTAAAATCAGCTCGACTGCAAATAGTCTTAACTGTTATTATCATCCCATCTACATAATTTTCAAAATTGTTACTCCATATAAACTTTAAATAACTGAACATAGTATTAAAAATGATATTTTGCACTGAACTTAGACGTTTTAAACCAGAGAATGGAATCTTAAACAAATCCAACTTCACATGGGCTGTTTACAGTTGGTATTTATTAACGTTCAAATGAAAAGTACAATTACATATGTTCAAACAACATGTGTTTAAGAGCCATGTTATAAATGAGTTTTATGGTAACATCGTTACCATTATCAGTGTTTCATTGTACATCAAAAAAAACATGCATTGTTCCCTCTTTTGTTTCTCACCAAATCTCACTTTCCAAATGATTCTTTTGCTTACTCATACTTATATCCTTAAATATAACAGTTTAAAGTAAATAGTAGACCAAATAAAATGAACTGAACTTAAATAGTAGAGCAAATAAATTGAACTGAAGTTCTACGTCTAAACCATGTTCTTTAAACAAACTGTTAAGAAGTAATAAAAGTGCTATCAGTTTTTCAAATACAGTCACTGCTAAGTAGGCAAAATATATTGTACTTCGGCCAAAGCTTCAAAGCCAATGTTATATGTTTCTAAGCTTGTAACATTAAGGTAATCTTACTTAACTCTTTAATAAGTGCTGAACCTTACAAATGAGATGTAACTATGATGTAAGTTATAGGAAACACACCAACTTTCATCTGCAAATAAACTACAAACTAAATTTAGGTAGAAAAAAATGCTTATCATGGAAAATAGTTTGTTAAATAGGTAATTATGAAAGTTAATGAGTGAATTCAACCTCACTTATACTATTCAACAAACATACCGATTGCATCAATAATATTAATGGGAAACAAAGAGTAAAAACGGTATTGAAAGAGAGATCATACAGAAATATAAAGTGGAAATTAACAATAAAACATCCTTACTCGTTGACTGATAAGGATGAAAAGTAAAATGTAAAGGCGGTGGGAATATAATATGCAAAAAGTGCAACTCACAATCCTTGAAATGATATCTGGAGATTTATATGCAAATATTTAGACATATGCAGATATGCTTTGTCAGTCATTTTTTTTGTCCAGTCATTCTCAAATAGTTGGAATAGAGTTTAACACACAGAAGCTCCGTTTTTCACTACACCAAAAATGTTTTGTAGAAAGACCTATACAATATCAAACTTTGAGTAATTTATTTTTTCTTGCACTTACGTGCTAATTATGTAATAGGATTCTATTCAAACTGTTGATGGTATTGAATGCATTGAATGAACAAAATTTTGGACTTCCCATATGTGTCGTAGTACTGTTTTGGTCTACTAAACCTAAGTATCATTTTATATCATTCATTGTCCGACTGTGCTACAATATACATCAACTGTATTTATCACTATGCTGTATTGCTTATTCGATTATGTTGGTTATGCTAGGTACAATGTTTTAGGTTTTTATGTGTTGATATGTGAAAATGTCTTTAAGTACTACAGGTTACTTCTTGCATTAATGAAAAGTTAATATTGATAGCCTTTACAATTTAATGATCATGGACAAACATATTAAAATAGTACACTATTCTAGTTTAGTTGTTGTACTACAATTTATACTCGTACAAACACTTTAAAATACCATACTATTCTAGTATGGTGGTTGTACTACAATTTATACTTGTACTATGTGAGTATTTAATTACATGTTATTTGCAACAGTACAGTATGAAGTATAAAACTGTTGCTTTCAAAATGTCTCACACTTTCACTGCTCCTGTTTTGGTATCTTACAATATTCTCACCAAAATTTTGAATTGCAGAAGCGGAACTGAAGCAGAGAAAAGAAAAACGAACAATTTACCAGAATATAAATTGATAGTTTGACCTAATTATGTTTAAACTTTTACCATATACTAAAGTGAATTTGTACTTTAACCAATGCAAAAAAGAAATAATGGACGTTATATATATATTATTCGCATAGTTTTTATTCGGTTATTTGATAAATTAAAATACATACGTAACAATCATGTTACGTACATATGGTAAGAAGTAAAAAAAAGTTATCATTTACAAATTGATTTCAACTAAAGTCTGCAAGTTGAAGTATATATTGAGGTGAAAAATGCTTCACTATGATAACCTATATATTAAATTGCAACTCAGTGGAGACTGATTCAGATTGATAGATTTTACAAAGGTAACACGATAAGTTGTTTACAAAGCAATGGTTGTATGGAAAAAGGTTGATACAAAAAAATTGCAGTGCTATTCTACCTGAAATTAAACTACAGAAAGCAAATTTTCATTTTTTTTTCAGAAAACAAAGTAAATGACAATTAAAACAGAGACCGTACAGAAAACAAAGCAAAAGCTCTTCCATCTATCTTTTGCTTGCCAACAGCCTTTTTCGGATTCGCCTGAAAAGTATATTAATATGTTAGTCCATTTGTATATAGATGATCAAATAGTAGTTTAATTGGATTATTACCCCCAATGACTATGCCACGTTGAGCTGTAGTTCCAGGTTCCATAGTGTAATCATTTGTAGTTTTATTGTGTAAAAATTATTCGGTTTCCTACATGAATGCAGTGTTATATGGTTTGTTAGTAACATCAATAATTGGCACACAGTGTTGAGTGTGTTTTGATGTAGAAACCTACTCAATCTTTCTGCTTCCCTTTAAGCTCCAAATCCGAGTAAAGTTTGGAAAACATAATTTGTTATTATAAATTATAGTCCACATAAAATAGTAATGCATTCAATGTAACAGAGAGTCTTACATATTCTTATGACCGTGCTTGACTCGTAGTAAGCTGTGTAGCTTCAACTTCCTTTGCCTCATTTGCTGCCATTTTGTTAGGTAGTTAATTTAATGGCATGTAGGGTTGATGCATATTCCCAAGACTGATTATGTCCTAGTTAGTAGGTTTAAATTTGAACTGCGCTTTTCAACCCATTAAGTTGTTGAAGAGTCTATCAACCATGTCATCTCCATTGTCCTAAAAGAGCATCATAGTGCGGGTTAGTGATTTGCAGTATAGGACTTGATGATTAACAGGACAAATGTTTGTATGTTTAGCAAAAAGAGCCGTAAAATGTGAGTATAAATTGAGTACAGAGTTGAATATTTAATATGTGTACCTTTTAGGATAGTTCCATCATCTTGTCTACGCTCCATTTAACCAAGCAAGCAGTCTCTCTATCAAAAGTTACTATAGTGGCAGAACCAGTATAGTAAAAAACTTCCATTGCTAACTGATACTTGTTCGCCTTAAGTTGCTAGTAAGTGAGTGTAAAGTATATATCACATCGGAGTAGGTAGAGCTATTAACTGGCTTGGCAATAGTATCGTTGCATTTCGGGCATGTAAAACAGGTTGCTTTCTTTGTTACAGTCTTCCTACAAAGCGGGCAGGAGAGATAACTCTATCCAGCTGATGTCCTAATCTTCATCAAAGTAGCATTTACAACATACTTCTTACCCTGGAAACATAGCAGTAAATAAAACTGTTACTCTAATTTTTGTACTATTATAGCGTAGCATGTACAACATACTTCTTACCCTGGAAACACAAAAGTAATTAATAAGACTATTACTGTAGTTTTTGTAGTATTATTGCGTAAGAATAAATGATCAATAATTACATTGCAGTCATTGGATCTAATGTTGTTCTTCTAACATATAATGGGATTAAACTTACTATAATTAACAGCTAATAATTGAAAAACAGATCATGTTTTCAGTTGGTATCGAAAAATTACAGTATAATTAGGTACGGAATGAATATCACAATATATAACAGTGTAATATTCAGTATTGCTAATTCTAGCATTTTATTAGCCGATTATTTATGAAACGATGGTACCGACCGAAAAAACATTTCAAAACAGACTGATCCAAGATACGATTTAGATATATATGTAAATACATGGCTGCCAATTGGAAAATGGTACTACAACATGAAAATTTCTTTTTCTCTAGACTTCTTTAAGCATAACTGCATTTGACTATAGACTAATACAGACATAAAATAATTGGTTAAAAATTCAAATGAAACAACCATATCAAAATTATTAATATAGTCACCGACACACGTTTGTATGACTAAATTAAAAACTGTCGGATTATATCTGGCCTAACGTTAAAGGAAAAGGATGCACTAATTATAAACAATGTTAAAGCTAACCAAATAACATATAAGTATACTCAATTTGTATATGCCTTCAAATTGCCTCTCTCACTTGTGAATTACCCAACAGATACTACTGTAAACCTTAGCCCCACAGTAGGGGAAAGCAAGCACAAAAACCCAAATTTAGTTACAACAACGATTTTATATAACAAAATTACATCAACTAATTTGATGATAAAATGGAATGGCTTATTAGTATGCAAAATGAATCTGAAGTTGCATAAAATAACAATTTAATACAACGGAACTACACCTAGGTGAAAATGAAAAGAAAATAGGAAACCCTCGCTTTAGAGTAGGCAAATGGAAGTTCAAACAACTCCCTAAAATCAGATAGACTGATAATTTAATCTAACAGAAAATGCAAATGCCTTGATATTCAAAAGGTATGGGGTAATAATTGACAATGAAATTGTAGTAATGTGTAAGAAAAGTTCTGTAGAATGAATTTGAACGTCGAAAGGTTCTCCAACTTGGGAATCGCTAAATTTCTAAAATGTGAAATCATAGGTTCTGTGTAGGTGGGTGCAAGTGAGTACAAATCCTCAAAGAAACCCATAACATTGAACTAATATTGAACACTAAAACACATAAGCTTACGACATTCCCATCTCTTCAAATCAGAACCATCTGGAAAAATGCACGGATGTTGACGAACAGAAAATCATTTTGGCCTGAATCAATTTTTTCAAACACAGACAAAAATGCTATGCTTACCAATTATGTCATCAATTGATCAACCATGTGTACTAAATTTAATAGTCATGTAATATATTCGGCTTGAGTTTTATAATGTTGCAAACATATGAGAACTGATAATTTGTACAACTTACTGAGTTTTGAGAGAAAATAAAAATTCATGACAATACAACCTTCAAAAAGGATGATTATATTTGTTAAAATTAAGGGTTTAAATAACTGTGACTGACCAGTTGAAACCACTACTTTTGTAAATATGGTTGTACCAATTTTTTTTTATGAAACTCATAATACGCAAAGCATCTAAGTTGGACATTGACATTTATAGGTACAATAGATCATCAATGAATATACCCAAATAAATTCTAACTGCTACGGCTTGAAATCTATGCACAATTCGAAAATTAGAGCAGAAGAAAATCGTACATGAAAGGATGTAATAACCACAGATCATGAAATTATGTAACATCAATCATCCTACCCATTAAGCCCTAATGTATATACAAAATCATAGTTTTTAGTTAAAAATTTCCCACATTGCAAACCTTAAAAATCATAGCTTTCTAAAGTAAATCACCAATGTGCCATTTTGTAAAAGCATCTTCTGTAATTGAGTTGAAATAACTTATAAGATTACACCCAATGATGCAGTTTCAAATGTACCTGTTCATGCATCAATATAAAATAACAATTATACGTTAATGTACATTTTTTGAACTGTAAGGAGATTGAAACTTGTTCGAATCCAAAATAAAAGGGATGCCTGCTACAGATAGATCACTCATTAACAGTCATAGTTAACAATCAATGTTGCTTATATTTCTTGATTTGGAATGAGTTGTTAAGTTTAGCCTTGATAAAGCACTGAATAATTACAAACTCAATGCGAAGAATCAGTTTTATAGGTAAAAAAAATACTTTTCAGGAATGAGTTATTTAGTTTAACCTTGATAAGCCATTGAATATGTACAAACTCAATCTACAGAATGTAGTTTTATAGTTTAAAATGCTACTTGCCAGTAATTTGTCCCCACTCATAAAGCACGAACCAAAAAAAGAGACAGTACATTATATCGTCATAACTGTTGCTGAAAGTAATGTTATTATGGACAACCTACCAACTAAATGTTCAAATCTACAGACAATACCGAAAATGAGGAAAATAATACTAAATGACCAACCTGGAAAACCCTAATTTCCAAATTCATTGTTAAGGAAACGGACGGATACCATCAGACCGGTGGTCATAGGGGTGGTAATTGAAGATGAAAGTATTGAAGAAGGGTATATTGTAGTCAGTGGAGGAGAAGGTCACCAAATGTTGATGTAATGATAAAAGAAGGGTATTTCGGAAAAAGGGATGGATGAGAGGTTGCGGAGGAGAAGTTCACCGAATTTTGATGTAGTTCATCCACAGTATATGGTCGTTTTCACCGTAAAATCCATCCGTTCCGAAAGATAGCAACAACTCCAAATCTAAAACATGCGTCTTCTCCAAAATCGAAAGGATTTGCAGTAGCCGAGAATCGTTGATTGGAAAATCTGCAAAGTACGAACGAAAAGATGAATTGTCAGTTTGTGAGTAAAACGGTAGATATCGATTATACAATGGTAAGGGTCAATGATATCAGACCGTGAGTTTCAATGTTCAGACTTCATAATCGAATTGTGATTAGAAGAAGAGGAATTATCGATGTTTGGTTGAGAAAAGAAGTTAGAATTAGGGAAGATAACTGTTGCCTCCGAAAGAAAACGAACAGACGTAAAAAAGAACGGACTTCAAAGTTAAAGGACACGTGTAACTCAAGCAATGCCCTGGATTCTCCTTTCCTTTTTAAGTAATAGATTTCATGAGAACTCTATTTATTAAGAAATAATGACTGTTCCATTGCCTTCATATGTAAAGATTCCTTCGACAAACTATGACGGTTCGTCTAAACCAGATGATTATTTGCTAGCCTTTGAAAGTCGGATGAACATTTATGATGCTCTTAGAGCAATGATATGTAGATTCTTTCTGACAACCTTCTTTGGCGCTGCTGCAAAATTGTATCAATGCTATTGAGAAAAGACAATATATTCATGAGATTAATTTGCATATCAATTCTCCACTTAGTTATGCACTTATAAAGAACCCACTATAGATGCAAGTATTTTGGCAACATAAAACAAAAACCTGGAAAGCTATTGGAAGATTACCTTAAGAGATTCAACATTGAAGCTACAAGAGCTTAAAAGGTGAGTGACAAAAAATGTTAATGGCGGTAAACTCTAGACTACTAGAGAATACCCCTTTTTGGAAAGAATTATACCTCGATGGATGTAGGGACCTACAAGATTTCCATTTCTAGGGCTACAAAATCATCTACATGGATGAAATTTTTCACAAGAAAAGAAAGTCTTGACAAAGGAGAAGAGAAGGAGAGTGGCCTGGATTCTCAACTAAGAACAAGAAAGGAGGGTAGGATGGAATATCAAGAGCCAACTATGTTGACTTAAATCAACTCACCTCATATAGTTTTACCATAACAAAAGATGAGATGGAATATTCCATACTAAAAAAGGCCTAGAATAAACTAAAACCCAATAAAGGGGGAGGCTATTGCGCTTTCCATATGAAGTAAATGGGAACAAAACAGACGATTGTCGGTTTTTGGCGGGGATTATTCAAAATATAATAGGAACCCTTAAGGAGTTTGTTAAAAAAGATCAGAAATTCCCCCACCCTAATAACGATGAAAGAGGTCGTTAAACAATGCAAAAAATTTAGACAATGACCTTCTATATGTGTTCCTACCAATCAACCGTATCGATTTGATTCAACGTTGGTCCCATATTGTTGGCATGAGTAAAGGTCAAGGAATAAGTATAGTCGCGAAGCCAAAGAAGAGATCTATTCTATAGAAGAGGAACCACGGCAAAGGCCTACTAAAGTGCTATGCAAATCCAAGGCTTGTTGATTACTTCGAAAGAGTTAAGAGGGGGTGAGGCACTCTCATAATGGCCCACTAATGATAACTCCCTAGATTAAATTGTCTTTGGTATTCAAGAACTTGGTGGATACCGAAAGTGCAATGAATATTATCTTTAAACATGCATTCGACCAAATGGATATTTCAATGGAAAAGTTTGATCTCGGTTTTAAGCATATTTACAGATTCAATAATAAATGTTCTACTCCGGTCGAGGAGATAAAGTTGTACATTCAAATGAGAAAACCGTCTTGCTTAAGTACTTTCAAAACTCTATTTGCGGTAATGGATCCGCCTTCTTATTATAATGTTTTCTTTGGGAGACCCACATTAGACGAAGTAGATGCTTTTTGTTTCAATAAAGCATTAGGTTGTGTATCTCTCCAAGGCTGGATGGGGGACAGTGCAAGGGGAACACTTTAGTTTAGGGAAATGTACTTTGCAACCCTGGAATAATGCAATAAAGAGCATGGTTTCTTTTCGACACTATTTCAAAATTAAATGAAACTAAAAACTGGAAGCCCTTAGATATCAATCATCAAGAAGTGATACCTAAGGAAATGAAGTTAAGGGCCATAGTTGAAAGGTGAAAAGCGATAGCTAAAACGATCAAGCCCCTGGAAAAGAAAAGGAAGTGTGATAAAATAAATCAAGTAAACCAGGAGGAAAACACCGTTGAACCTTTAGATGAGATTATTATAGAAACAAACTCTAGAGATCATGAAAATAACATATGTCGGCGAAAGAGTTAGAAGAGATAAAGATATAACCATAACATCCAGTTAAAATCTTAAAGTTAGGGAAAGGATTGGACGGTGAAGTTAAAGAAGAACTTATTCAATTTCTGCAAACAAATAAAGACATTTTCGCTTGGACTCACACAGACATGGTTGGAATCGATCCCACAGTAATTAGTCATGCACTTAATATAGACCCAAATTTCATCCCTGTAAGGCAAAAGAAGAGAATTTTGATCAAGTATGAACAATTGCATTGATAGAAGAGGTAAGAAGGTTGGAATCAGTTTATTAGAGAAGTCTTTTATCCAAAATGGTTGGCAAATACGGTGCTCGTTAAAAAATCTAATGGAAAATGGACGACTTTTTTTATTATACATATATAAATAAAGCATTTTCAAAGGATTTTTATCATCTTCCAAAGATTGATTAATTAGTAGATAGTAGATATGATAGTGGGCAAAAATTTCTATTTATCGATGCATATTCGGGATATAATCAAATCCCCATATTTAAG
Source organism: Allium fistulosum (assembly GCA_030737815.1). Lineage (NCBI taxonomy): Eukaryota > Viridiplantae > Streptophyta > Magnoliopsida > Asparagales > Amaryllidaceae > Allium > Allium fistulosum. The sequence goes on from CM060908.1 coordinate 790,979,261, forward strand.
CCCGATGAGGAGCATTCATGCTTTGTAACCGATTAGGAAACTTACAACTAAAGTCGATGTCTTTGGACTAAAGAATGCGAAGGCCACATGCCAACGGCTGGTAAATAGAATGTTCAAAAATCATATTGAGAGGAGTATGAAGGTATAGGTGGATGATATGTTTGTAAAATCCAAAGAAGCCATAGACCACATAAAGACCTAATGAGATGTTCGAAGTGTTATGGAAGCATAAAATGAAATTGAATTCACAAAAGTGTTCCCTTGGAATCCAATCCATAATTTTTGGGATATATAATAAGTGCATGAGGAATAGAGACAAACCTTGGCAAAACCAAAAGACAAGCAAGGATGCAATGATTTTGAATTGTCGGATGGCGGCACTACTCGTTTCATATCAAAAGTCACCGAAAAATGTATTCCATTTCTTATGTGATCAAGAAAAAGAGGACTTTCACATGGATTAATGAATTTCAAAGGGTATTTCAAGTGCTAAAGGATAAATTAGTTAAATCGTCAATATTTTCTAGTCCAGTGGAAGGGGAAGATTTTTTCTTATATATGTTTATATCCGAACATGCGATTAGCTTAATCTTTATAAGAGAAGAAATTGGGGTACAATTTCCAGTATATTATACAAGCAAAAGATTAAAAGATATGGAACTAAGATATTCAGTTATAAAGAAGTTGCTTGTTGTTTAGTATTATTAGCATGAAAATTGAGGTCTTACTTTCAAACATTTACAATTAAAGTCCTAACCAATTATCCACTCAAGAAAATTTTCAGCAAACTAGAAACATCGAGAAGATTAATAAAATAGGAAATGGAATTGACCCAACATGATATCATAAATTTACCTAGAATGACAATATAAGGATAAGCACTAGCTGAATTTATAACAAAATGTACAAGGTTTATCGAAAAGAAATTCTAAAGGGAAAGGAAAAGACGAAACAAAATGGTAATTGTTTGTGGATTGTGCATCAAATGAACAAGTGGTTGATGCTGAATATGTAATAATTAAGCCTGAAAAAAACCGATTATGCTATGAAGTTAGGATTCACAGCAATCCATAATGTGGCTGAATGTAAGACAATGATAGCTGGATTAACTTTAGCCCAACGATTAAAAATTCCCAGAATTGAGATTTTTAGTGACTCATAACTAATGGTAAACTAATTAAACCAAACTTACCAAACGAAGGATGCACACTTATTCCAATATATAAAGAGAATACATGAGATGCTAGCTCAATTTGATGACTTTTCGGTTCATCAAATACCAAGAGAGAAAAATGCATAGGTGGATTCGTTTGAAAAGCTAGCCAGTTCATGTGGAAGCCTAGAGGTAAAAATAGTTCCCTTTGGATTCCAATAGGACCCCATCATTAAGTTTGACTAGGATAAGCTAAAATGTGAAGTGGCAGTTTTAACCCGATCACAAATTTGACAACAAAAAGGTAACTGTAACGACCCAGAATTTTGAGCAATTTAAATTGAAAATATTTAATTTATTTTTAAATATTTGAATGATGGTTTGACTTGAATTTCAAATTATCAGAATAAATTGGTGATTAAATTTTAAAATTTAATCTATTGTAAGTTGAATAAAAATTTGAATCTTCAGTTTTAAGCTGATTAAAAATATTTCAAAGGCTTGTAAAATTTATACTGATAATTGAAGATAATAGAAGCTTTGGAATCGAATTTGAAAATGATTTGTTCAATTTTGAAATTATATCGTTTTAATCGATATTTAAAAATAGCGTTCCAGGGCGCAGTCTCGGAATTCGACGAAACCAGTTCCATTGGGTCCGTAATATTGAATTATTGTCGGATTTCAAATTTCGTATTTTTCGGAGTTGTTATGTGACCGTGCGGTGAGTAAATGCGTTGAAATTAAATGGAATTCAATTTAATTTTTAAATTTGAATTTGGTCAAAATCAAAACACTGTAGCTTCCCTAAAATTGCGCCTTGAATCATGCCTAAAAATCACGAAAGAAATCGTGTAACCCATGCCTCGTTCGATTTTAAGCATCTCGTCCTCATCTTCCTTTATCTGTTCAAAGAAAATTCACAAACAAAATAGAATAGATACTGTCTTCGTTTGAAATCAAAATAATGGCCGAAGCCCCTTTTTTTATCGTTCTCATCCTCGTTTCATTTATTCGAATTCGTTTTGCTTCAAAGAAAAAATGGCAGAACGAAGAAATTCAAAATCAAAAGAAAACTCCTTTTCTCGAAATAAATTCGCAAGGCACAGTGGCCAGGCTGTAAATTCGCGAGTTCGAGCCTGGGGGGCAGCCGCGTGAAGCAGGGTCGGAGTCGATGGGATTAGTGGCGGCGCTCACTCGAGGCAAGCGGCGATTTGCGTTCGATCTGGGTCGCGTTCGTGGGCCGCGATTGTCTGGTGGCACTGTTGGTTTTGGCAGTGGATTCGAGAAGCTCGGCGAGGTTTCGATTCAAGCATTGGCGATGTCGATGCGACTAGAGTCTCGAGCAGCTAGGGTTTCGCGAGTCGTTTCCATTGAGGCCAGGTCTTTCACACTTGCGTACGCGACTTGGAAGGTTGTTCGATAGGCTGGAAGCAGTCGAGGAATGAAGGTATTCGATTCTTGTTCTCAGTTCAATTTGATCACCTATATATATATATATGCAGTTATGTAGTTTGAATGTTAATAAGAATAACAGAAAATTTATTTTGTGTTGAAACATAACAGTGAATTTTAAATGTGTTTAATCTTAACATATGATATATATATATGTATATGTGAATAAATTTACAGTAATGGAAATGTTTACAGAAAAGAAAAAAAATTTATACAGTAAAATAAATTTGGTTAATTTAAAAAGGGAATCAGTTTAAAATTTTATATTTGTTTATTTAAAATAAATCATCGGTAATTAAATTTGTTAAATTTAATATAGAAGTTATAAAAAGAAATTGGTTTAAAATTTAACCATTGGCAAATTAAATTTATTTAATAGGAATTTAATTTATCCAATTATTACGGATATTAACGAATTGTATAATTATTTATACAAGGTCAAAATTTGGAGAAAACAAACTGGAACAAAAATGGATGGCAAATTAAAAGCTAAGGTGAGATTTTCTCACTCGAACGAAAATTGGATTTTACAGTTATTGATTTGATTGATTGACTGTTTGGATGTGATATTAGATATAGTAGGATATATCTATATATATAGCAATATATACATATTGGCATATGTATATATTGGATTGATTGATTTCCCGCATTATATAGCGGATGAGACCCTATTGCGCCGTTAGTAAGCGGATGATATATTTATAAATCCCATATATCGCGATATTCCACCTCGAAGTGGAATTGGTATTGTGCTAACATCTGTGGATGCAGGGAAACAGGTCGGAGGGATCCAACTGGATTCCTCACCAGTATTTATTTATTTACAGATATTGTTGTATATTCTGTTATCATATGATGATATATGATGTTTGTTGTCGTGATTGACGAATTTGTGTGTTGCATCATCGGATTCATTTTTGAAATTTAAAAATGACGATGTTGATTTTAAAAGAGATTTTTAAGTGATTTTTTGAATGTATACGTTTTATTTAAATTTTTGAATTGATTTATTTTAAATAAATAAACGTTAAAATTTTAAAGTTATAAAAATTATGATTTTTGTGAAATATAACCAAAGTGTGATTTTTGAAATAAAAGTTGATTTATTTATAAAATGGTTTAAATTGAGATTTTTAAAGTATTATAAATGGTTTATTTAAAAGATTTAAAAAGTTGATATTTATAAATTTAAAACATTGGAATTTTAAAACGAGTTTTGTAAGTGTTAGAATGAGATGAAATAAAAATCATAAGTGAACGAGATTTATAGATTTATAAATTGTGAAGTATAAAATGAATAGATGTTGTAAAATAAAAGATTTATAAGTAATTTACTTATAAATTAAATTTTTGCACTTAGATGGGATATGAATAGAATTTGCTAATAAAATGATTTTATAAGTTGAAATTGTTATAAAGTATAAATGTGATTTATAAACGTTGTTTATAAATCCGAAATCACTTATTTTGATAAGTGAATTATAGAAGTTAATAAAAGGAGATTTATAAATCGAAGTTGTTATAGAAAATAGAAATGGAATTTATAAACGTTGTTTTATAAATCCGAAAATCAATCAAATTTGATGAATTTAATATAGAAGGTTATTAAGGGAATTTTATCCACGATTTTGGATAGTGGATAATTCTTAAAATAAAATGTGTAGAAAATATTGAAATTTGGTTAGTAAAGTATATTCACGATTTTGGACAGTGAATATATTATTAAGTAAAATGGATCTGTTTTGGGAAAGTGATATTGGAATAGAATGAAAACGATTTAAAGATGTTTTAAAAATGGGTTAAGTATCGAAAACATAGATTTCAACATTCATTGTTGAAATAGACGTTTTCGAGGAAGAAGGAAATGGTGGACTATAACACTGTTGTTATAGTAAATGGTTTTCGAAAGGAATTTTTTTGGTGTAGTATTGGGATTTATATATCTATCTTAATTCTGAATCCCTATACTAGTGATTTTGAGTTGTCGTAATGATGTTTTACGTAACATTCGTTTTGACTCAAATAGATGTTATTATAGTAAATGATTTCCTTAAAGAATGAAATATATACTTAACATTTATTTAAGTATATCGAATATTTTCCAAGTGTTGAAAATAAATGATTTGTGAATTACTTATTATTAAATAAGTATGGAAATTTTTTTCCCAATATGAAATGAAACGTTTTTGAGAATTTATCTTTGTAAAGATAAATTGAAATAGAATATTTGAAATCGATTTGAAAATCGTATATCAGTAGATATTTGAAAATATAAATTCACTATGGAATTTATAAAAGAAATGGAAATTCGTTTTAAAAATAAATATTGATTTATTTTTGAAGTGTGGAAATTATATATCTAGTAGAGATATTTTGGAAAATAAATAATTTGGAAAATTATTTGGAATCTGATGATGTTGCGCATCTTTATTGATAGTTAAATAACCGACTATCAATAATTACCTTGAATGGGTATTTGTTGTGAATTGGATGAATTTGAATGCCACACTTATTTTTGAATAAGCGCTCACTATTCGGGTTAGCCGGGAAAGGACCAAGGGGTCGTATAACCCATTTCGAATATGTGATACGTCGTTATGAATTGCATTTGATGATCGGTGTTGAAGACCGGATATTTTTGAAAACGAAAGGATTACCGTCGAGTTACTCTACATCGGCTGATCTCCGATATAGAGGTTTTATCACCCTTAGTGACGGGAAGTCCGGACGTGATTAGAAAATTATCCGGATTTGCAAGGGCTTCGTGAGAAGTGCCTTCGGTTCTGTTCGATCCCGGAACAGACTTGTATGGTTGTGTGTCTGACGTTACAAATTGAGATATAAAGCTGATTTCTTTCAAATACATTTCTGTTGGTGGCGGAGAATTTATTCTCTTAGCTTAACACCCTTCTCTGAGACGTACGAGCTCAGAGGTTATGTAGTTGAAGGTTATCAGCGATATACTCCCAATTTGGTAACGTGGCATACTGAGTGTTGCTGTGAAATGATCATTGTTTGATCATTTGTGATAGGATCATTTGTTTGATCATTTATCTTTGTGATCATTTCTTTGATCATTTTTTTGACCCGAAGCATGGCTTTGTGGAAAGCGTAGCTTTGTGGATGAGACTTCGTCAGATCTCACACCCCGGAAATGGTCAAAACAGGAAGGATGCAGCAAGGTTCTAGGGAGTAGTGCCCCTTAGTGTATGTCATTCCTTCTGGATAGAGGTGGTATCAAGGTATGGAGCCCAGATATTTAACCTATGTTGATACTGTAAATTTATTATGTGGTTGTTGGAAATCGAGGATCCTCGGGAAGATCGGCTACGATCGGGGGATGGCATACGCGTGTCAGTAGTTACCTATTTTTGCAGAGGTAACCCGGCCTTGTGTTGGCAGAGATCTAACCGTAATGTTAGGTTATTTCTCGGGGCGTCTTTCCAGAGGCGTTCCTTCGTGGCATATGAAGTTCCTTAGCCTGACCATTTGTTGGAAATCCAAAGAAACAATACGAGACTTGTACGGTTTTAGTTGTAGAACCTATCATTCACTTATGGTGGCGCCCCACTGTTTGGATGGTAGCTATAGTAGGCATAAGTGCGAAATGCCTATGCTGGCTAAGATTTATATTATACTTTCGAAATGTTTTCTACACTAGACGCTAATAATAATATCAAAAATGATTTGATTTTGCGTATCAAGCATCTTTGACTATCATAAGGAGAAATCTCCTCCGATTCTGCGTTTGCATTGTGTGTGTGTGCGAGAGGTCTTATGGTAGTTTCATTTTCCAAAAAGCATTGCGAATAAAATTTATTTTCTTTGTGAAAAATAAATGTTTTACGATCTCACACCAGTCACCATGACTGACTCGGAGTTTATTGTTTCCCTTCTAAACTCTGGGTGCCCATCATTTTCCACACGGGCAGCCTAGAGTTATGTTATCAGGATATTCTGGATATTCTGGAGCTTTGGAAGCAAGCTGGATGGCGAAACGTACATCCGTACTTATTTATTTATTCCGCTGTGTATTCTGTATGAGGACAAGTTTATATAACTGTCCATTGTTGTATTGAGTTGTATATTGACTCTGATTGATGTATGTATAAACTGATATAGTTCTTTGTTTTAAAAGACTAGTGATTATCTATTATATATTGTTCCGCTGCGAATGTGAGATTCTGATATTGTTTCTATTCTGTGTTTTCTGTTGTTATTCTTCTTTTCTTTTTCTTCTATCTTTTCTTCTACCTCTTCTTTTAAACCCTAAGAATTCGGTTTTCCGGCATTCGTTTGCTCGGTAGTTGATACAGTAGACGTATCGATGTTGATTTTCGGAAGTCGAAGAATCGGGTCTTTACAAGTGGTATTAGAGCATATGGTTAAGCGACAACCCTGCTCTGTTGGGTGTTACTCATTAGAGATAGAGTCAGTAGTACTCTAGAATGAGTGTGAGTGTAATAATAGATATGAGCGCGTATTTGTTAGTGAATATGAAATTGTTTTGTATTGTGTTGACTTATCGGTTGATTGTTTATAGATTCTGGTCGGTGCAGTCTAGCTAACTATGTTGATATGAGTTTCTAAACTCTTAAACAAGATAAACTGACACAGTATTGTTTTAAAAATAGGGTAAATGGAATAACTTTACCCAAAACTATTTTTGTATATAAAAGAAATGCTTTTCTATAAATTATTATAGTATATGGATGTTTGGTTGTTAGGAAGTGGTAATATTGAAATAATTATCATTGTTATATGGAAATTGACTAAGGAATAAGATGTATAACCAAAGATTGAGGATAAATTCATTTAACAAATGAAATTTATAAATGTGAATTGAAAGATAAGGAAATAAATCCATATACAAATAGAATTGAAGAATGTAAATTATAAATGTGATTTATAATTGGAAATAGAGTTCCAGAGAAGTTTTTGGAAATGTTTTGAAAATAATTTGAAAATTTTGGAGATTTGGAAAGTTTAAATTCTTTTTGATTTGAAAATGAATTTCAAAGGTTTTGAAAAGTATTCTGAAGGGATAAAAGCTCTAAACTCTTTTTGGTCGCTGGAAAATAATTCCGATGGTGATCGCGACAGCATCGGTGTTCATTTTTGGGTTTCCAAAAGAGGAATTGCTGCCAAATTGTTTTAAAAGGAAGTTGTTTGGAAAAATTTGGGTTTGGTTTTGGAAATTCAAAGGATAATTTGAATTGATTTCAAAAGAAAACGGCTTTGAAAGGTTGAAAAGACTCTGGAATACTATATAAAAATATTTATGAAACATTATGAAGTTGATAACTTGTAAAGTTTAAAGTTTAAATAAAAATCTAACTTAAAGAAATGAATTCATATATGAATAGAATTTGTGAATATGAAATGTTAATGTGATATATAATTTGAAATAAAGTTCCAGAAAAATATTTGAAGAAAAATTCAATAATGGAATGTGATTTGATTTGAATCACGTTGAATAGAAAATTCCTAACTTGGAAAAGAAAAATAAAATGGATTGAATCCGAATAGACTACTTTGATAATTAATTAATTCATGAAATGGAAGTTGAATTAGTTAAATTGAAACTTGAATTGTGAGCTAAATGAAAAGAGATGGTTCGAATTTAAAGATAAATTCAAGTAAGTAGAAATAAATTTTCAAATGAATGGAATTTACAATTGTAAGTGAATAAAATTAAAACTGAATGTTAAACTTTGTTTTGAATTTGGTAGTAAATGAAATTCAAGCTGAATATTGGAAATTGGATTTGATTTGTGATAAATAAAGTGAGGAATTGAAATGAAGTAGAATTAAAATAAATTAAATTGGTATCAATTTGAATTAGTTATAAACCAGAATGGATATGAATTCGTTTTGTTTAAAAATGAATATGTAACTTCAATAGTGAGCTAAAAATGTATAAGCAGTTTATATTGGAAATTTTGTAATGAAATGTGCAAAAATGGGTTTGAAATAGATTAGATATGATTGTCAAATAGCATACAGGTGTATAAAGGAATTGGAATTTTGATTTCAAAGATAAATTTGAATTGCTCGACAAAAGGTATGTATTTGAGTTTCAATATGAGATTTGATGATTTTCTTGTCTAGCCGCTTGGCCTTTTCTTTACTTTTTGAAATCTGAGAGTCCGTAGGGACGTTTTGTAGTCGTGCCGTGTTAGCCGCGCAAAGGAGACACTGGCGAAATTTTTTGAAAATTTCGAGTGTTAGAAAATTTTGAGAAAATTTGGAAGTTTAAATTTGAATTTAAATTTAAATTAGAATTGAGAAGTAAAACAATGATGTTTTGAACCTATAATTGAAGTTGGAAATTTACGAATCTTTAGTAGAAAGATTTGTTTCGATGAATTGATAAAACTATTTGGATTATGAAAAATAGTAGACGAGTTAAGGACCATTTTTTTTCCTAACTTGTAATTTCGGGACGAAATTCTTTTAAGGGGGGAAGATTGTAACGACCCAGAATTTTGAACAATTTAAATTGAAAATATTTAATTTATTTTTAAATATTTGAATGATGGTTTGACTTGAATTTCAAATTATCAGAATAAATTGGCGATTAAATTTTAAAATTTAATCTATTGTAAGTTAAATAAAAATTTGAATCTTCAGTTTTAAGCTGATTAAAAATATTTCAAAGGCTTGTAAAGTTTATATTGATAATACTGAAGATAATAGAAGCTTTAGAATCGAATTTGAAAATGATTTGTTCAGTTTTGAAATTATATCGTTTGAATCGATATTTAAAAATAGCGTTCCAGGGCACAGTCTCGGAATTCAATGAAACCAGTTCCATTGGGTCCGTAATATTGAATTATTGTCGGATTTCAAATTTCGTATTTTTCAGAGTTGTTATGTGACCGTGCGGTGAGTAAATGCGTTGAAATTAAATCGAATTCAATTTAATTTTTAAATTTGAATTTGGTCAAAATCAAAACACTATAGCTTCCCTAAAATTGCGCCTTGAATCACGCCTAAAAATCACGAAAGAAATCGTGTAACCCATACCTCGTTCGATTTTAAGCATCTCGTCCTCCTCTTCCTTTATCTGTTCAAAGAAAATTCACAAACCAAATAGAATAGATACTGTCTTCGTTTGAAATCAAAATAATGGCCGAAGCCCCTTTTTTCTCGTTCTCATCCTCGTTTCATTTATTCGAATTCGTTTTGCTTCAAAGAAAAAATGGCAGAACGAAGAAATTCAAAATCAAAAGAAAACTCCTTTTCTCGAAATAAATTCGCAAGGCAAAGTGGCCAGGCGGTAAATTCGCGAGTTCGAGCCTAGGGGGCAGCCGCATGAAGCAGGGTCGGAGTCGATGGGATTCGTGGCGGCGCGCACTCGAGGCAAGCGGCGATTTGTGTTCGATCTGGGTCGCGATTGTCTGGTGGCACTGCTGGTTTTGGCAGTGGATTCGAGAAGCTCGGCGTGGTTTCGATTCGAGCATTGGCGATGTCGATGCGACTAGAGTCTCGAGCAGCTAGGGTTTCGCGAGTCGTTTGGATTGAGGCCAGGTCTGTCACGCTTGCGTACGCGACTTGGAAGGTTGTTCGATAGGAATGAAGGTATTCGATTCTTGTTCTCAGTTCAATTTGATCACCTATATATATATATGCAGTTATGTAGTTTGAATGTTAATAAGAATAACTGAAAATTTATTTTGTGTTGAAACATAACAGTGAATTTTAAATGTGTTTAATCTAAACATATGGTGTATATATATATATATATGTGTATATTTGAATAAATTTACAGTAATGGAAATGTTTACAGAAAAGAAAAAAAAATTATACAGTAAAATAAATTTGGTTATTTTAAAAAGGGAATCAGTTTAAAATTTTATATTTGTTTGTTTAAAATAAATCATCGGTAATTAAATTTGTTAAATTTAATATAGAAGTTATAAAAAGAAATTGGTTTAAAATTTAACCATTGGCAAATTAAATTTATTTAATAGGAATTTAATTTATCCGATTATTTCAGATATTAACGAATTGTATAATTATTTATACAAGGTCAAAATTTGGAGAAAACAAACTGGAATAAAAATGGATGGCAAATTAAAAGCTAAGGTGAGATTTTCTCACTCGAATGAAAATTGGATTTTACAGTTATTGATTTGATTGATTGACTGTTTGGATGTGATATTAGATATAGTAGGATATATCTATATATATAGCATTATATACATATTGGCATATGTATATATTGGATTGATTGATTTCCCGCATTATATAGCGGATGAGACCCTATTGCGTCGTTAGTAAGCGGATGATATATTTATAAATCCCATATACCGCGATATTCCACCTCGAAGTGGAATTGGTATTGTGCTAACATCTGTGGATGCAGGGAAACAGGTCGGAGGGATCCAACTGGATTCCTCACCAGTATTTATTTATTTACAGATTGTTGTATATTCTGTTATCATATGATGATATATGATGTTTGTTGTCGTGATTGACGAATTTGTGTGTTGCATCATCGGATTCATTTTTGAAATTTAAAGATGACGATGTTGATTTTAAAAGAGATTTTAAGTTATTTTTTGAAAGTATACGTTTTATTTAAAATTTTGAATTGATTTATTTTAAATAAATAAACGTTAAAATTTTAAAGTTATAAAAATTATGATTTTTGTGAAATATAACCAAAGTGTGATTTTTGAAATCAAAGTTGATTTATTTATAAAATGGTTTAAATTGAGAATTTTAAAGTATTACAAACGGTTTATTTAAAAGATTTAAAAAGTTGATATTTATAAATTTAAAACATTGGAATTTTAAAACGAGTTTTGTAAGTGTTAGAATGAGATGAAATAAAAATCATAAGTGAACGAGATTTATAGATTTATAAATTGTGAAGTATAAAATGAATAGATGTTGTAAAATAAAAGATTTATAAGTAATTTACTTATAAATTAGATTTTTGCACTTAGATGGGATATGAATAGAATTTGCTAATAAAATGATTTTATAAGTTGAAATTGTTATAAAGTATAAATGTGATTTATAAACGTTATTTATAAATCCGAAATCACTTATTTTGATAAGTGAATTATAGAAGTTAATAAAAGGAGATTTATAAATCGAAGTTGTTATAGAAAATAGAAATGGAATTTATAAACGTTGTTTTATAAATCCGAAAATCAATCAAATTTGATGAATTTAATATAGAAGGTTATTAAGGGAATTTTATCCACGATTTTGGATAGTGGATAATTCTTGAAATAAAATGTGTATAAAATATTGAAATTTGGTTAGTAAAGTATATTCACGATTTTGGACAGTGAATATATTATTAAGTAAAATGGATCTGTTTTGGGAAAGTGATATTGGAATAGAATGAAAACGATTTAAAGATGTTTTAAAAACGGGTTAAGAATCGAAAACATAGATTTCAACATTCATTGTTGAAATAGACGTTTTCGAGGAAGAAGGAAATGGTGGACTATAACACTGTTGTTATAGTAAATGGTTTTCGAAAGGAATTTTTTTTGTGTAGTATTGGGATTTATATATCTATCTTAATTCTGAATCCCTATACTAGTGATTTTGAGTTGTCGTAACGATGTTTTACGTAACATTCGTTTTGACTCAAATAGATGTTGTTATAGTAAATGATTTCCTTAAAGAATGAAATATATACTTAACATTTATTTAAGTATATCGAATATTTTCCAAGTGTTGAAAATAAATGATTTGTGAATTACTCATTATTAAATAAGTATGGAAATGTTTTTCCCAATATGAAATGAAACGTTTTTGAGAATTTATCTTTGTAAAGATAAATTGAAATTGAATATTTGAAATCGATTTGAAAATCGTATATCAGTAGATATTTGAAAATATAAATTCACTATGGAATTTATAAAAGAAATGGAAATTCGTTTTAAAAATAAATATTGATTTATTTTTGAAGTGTGGAAATTATATATCTAGTAGAGATATTTTGGAAAATAAATAATTTGGAAAATTATTTGGAATCTGATGATGTTGCACATCTTTATTGATAGTTAAATAACCGACTATCAATAATTACCTTGAATGGGTATTTGTTGTGAATTGGATCAATTTGAATGCCACGCTTATTTTTGAATAAGCGCTCACTATTCGGGTTAGCCGGGAAAGGACCATGGGGTCGTATAACCCATTCCGAATATGTGATACGTCGTTATGAATTGCATTTGATGACCGGTGTTGAAGACCGGATATTTTTGAAAACGAAAGGATTACCATCGAGTTACTCTACATCGGCTGATCTTCGATATAGAGGTTTTATCACCCTTAGTGACGGGAAGTTCGGACGTGATTAGAAAATTATCCGGATTTGCAAGGGCTTCGTGAGAAGTGCTTTCGGTTCTGTTCGATCCCGGAACAGACTTGTATGGTTGTGTGTCTGACGTTACAAATTGAGATATAAAGCTGATTTCTTTCAAATACATTTCTGTTGGTGGCGGAGAATTTATTCTCTTAGCTTAACACCCTTCTCTGAGACGTACGAGCTCAGAGGTTATGTAGTTGAAGGTTATCAGCGATATACTCCCAATTTGGTAACGTGGCATACTGAGTGTTGCTGTGAAATGATCATTGTTTGATCATTTGTGATAGGATCATTTGTTTGATCATTTATCTTTGTGATCATTTCTTTGATCATTTGTTTGACCCGAAACATGGCTTTGTGGAAAGCGTAGCTTTGTGGACGAGACTTCGTCGGACCTCACACCCCGGAAATGGTCAAAACAGGAAGGATGCAGCAAGGTTCTAGGGAGTAGTGCCCCTTAGTGTATGTCATTCCTTCTGGATAGAGGTGGTATCATGGTATGGAGCCCAGATATTTAACCTATGTTGATACTGCAAATTTATTATGTGGTTGTTGGAAATCGAGGATCCTCGGGAAGATCGGTTACGATCGGGGGATGGCATACGCGTGTCAGTAGTTACCTATTTTTGCAGAGGTAACCCGGCCTTGTATTGGCAGAGATCTAACCGTAATGTTTGGTTATTTCTCGGGGCGTCTTTCCAGAGGCGTTCCTTCGTGGCATAGGAAGTTCCTTAGCCTGACCATTTGTTGGAAATCCAAAGAAACAATACGAGACTTGTACGGTTTTAGTTGTAGAACCTATCATTCACTTATGGTGGCGCCCCACTGTTTGGATGGTAGCTATAGTAGGCATAAGTGCGAAATGCCTATGCTGGCTAAGATTTATATTATACTTTCGAAATGTTTTTTACACTAGACGCTAATAATAATATCAAAAATGATTTGATTTTGCGTATCAAGCATCTTTGACTATCATAAGGAGAAATCTCCTCCGATTCTGCGTTTGCATTGTGTGTGTGTGCGGGAGGCCTTATGGTAGTTTCATTTTCCAAAAAGCATTGCGAATAAAATTTATTTTCTTTGTGAAAAATAAATGTTTTACGATCTCACACCAGTCACCATGACTGACTCAGAGTTTATTGTTTCCCTTCTAAACTCTGGGTGCCCATCATTTTCCACACGGGCAGCCAAGAGTTATGTTATCAGGATATTCTGGAGCTTTGGAAGCAAGCTGGATGGCGAAACGTACATCCGTACTTATTTATTTATTCCGCTGTGTATTCTGTATGAGGACAAGTTTATATAACTGTCCATTGTTGTATTGAGTTGTATATTGACTCTGATTGATGTATGTATAAACTGATATAGTTCTTTGTTTTAAAAGACTAGTGATTATCTATTATATATTGTTCCGCTGCGAATGTGAGATTCTGATATTGTTTCTGTTCTGTGTTTTCTGTTGTTCTTCATCTTTTCTTTTTCTTCTATCTTTTTTTCTGCCTCTTCTTTTAAACCCTAAGAATTCGGTTTTCCGGCATTCGTTTGCTCGGCAGTTGATACAGTAGACGTATCGATGTCGATTTTTGGAAGTCGAAGAATCGGGTCTTTACAGTAACGGAGAAAGTTCCAAAGATCATGATAATCATGAAACAACCCAAAGGAAATGCAAGAAAGTTCCAAAGAAACGCTCAGAGACAACTATAAAGACCAATACATGAATAATTGGATGACACCAATAGTAGAATATTTGCAAAAGGGAATACTCCTAATGGATAAGAATGAGATGAAGTAATTAAGATCTCAAGCGCCTTCCTGCATCATGGTTAGTGGGATATTGTATAAAAAGGGTTATTAAATTCCCTATTTAAGATGCATAACTCTAGAAAAGGATTGAGAATTTTAACAGAAGCACATGAAGGTTTTTGCGACGACCATTCCAACATAAAATTGTATTAAAAAAGTAATAAGACAAGGATACTGTTGGCCTTGAATGAATGAAATGCTTTGAATTATGTCAAAAGATGCGACAAGTGTCGGCGATTCTCAAGAATCCCATGCCTACCTCCGAGTGAATTGACCACCATCACAAGCCCATGGCCATTTGATGTTTGAGGAATCGACTTAATATGACCCTTGCCTATCTCAAAAAGAGGCACAAAGTTTGTAATGGTGACAATTGACTATTTTACGAAATGGGTTGCAGCCGAACCTTTATTCAATAGAACTAGAGGAAAAGTTTTAAATTTGGTAATAAAAAAAATATAGTTAGTCGCTCGGGCTTCTAAATAAGATAAATTCCGATAATGAGACCCGGTTTGAGAGTGAAAATTTCACTTGCTGCTGCAAAAATAATGGAATAATAAAATGTTTTTCTTTGTTGGCCCATCTAAAGTCTAAGGGAGTAGTATAAGCTGCAAATTAAACCATTAAAAATTTCTTGAAAAAGAGATGGGACAATGAAAAAGGAAATTAGATTGAAGAACTTCCACTTGTTTTATGGGCATATGGGACTTCTTTAAAAATAGCCACGAGACATACCCCATAGTCACTAACATATGGATTCGAGGCAATGCTACCTGTTGAATTGGAAATCTCATCACATCAAAGAATCACTTATGCCTATGAATCAAATCAGGAGATAAAAAAGGAATCCTAAGACCAGATTGATGAATTATGAGATTAAGCCACATCAAGGACATCAAAATACTAGAGAAGGATTACCATGTATTGTAACTCAAAGGTAAATAAAAAAAACTTTTAAAAAAGGTGATATGGTACTTGTAAGAGTAATGACAAATGCAAGAAACCAGGCAAACGGACTGTTATGTCCAAATTGGGAAGGATCTTAGTTATTCACGAAGTAATCCCACCAAGAACCTACCGATTAAGAAGGCCTAATGAAAACATGGTACCAAGAACTTGGATTTATGGGCATTTAAGACTTTAGTTACAATTTTGGATGAATAAAGAGATAAAGGATTATCAAGGATGTACACAAACATATTGCCCCTGGATTTAGATGTACTATGCTTATATAATTTCCTAACCCGATGAGATAAAGGTGGTTCGTTGAACAAAAACACACCTCATATTCGATAGAGGATAAAATCAAGCTTTTGGTCCTACTTATACGCCTGGCTAAAGCACCCATCCAAGAAGTGATGGTTAAATTAAGCCTTTGGTCTTGCTTCTTTGCCTGACCAAGGCATCCGTCCAGGAGTGATAGTTAAAGTTTTGTCCCTTTCTATGCCAGGCCAAATCACCCATCCATGGAGTGGTGATCAAATTAAGCCTCTAGTCTGGCTTCTACGCCTGGCCAAAGCACCTATCCAAAAAGTGATGGTCATAATTAGCCATTGGTCCCTCTTATATGCCTAGCCAAAGTACTCATCCAAGGAGTGATGGTCAAATTAAGTGTTTGGTCCCACTTCGAAGTCAAGCCAAAGTACCTATCTAAGGAGTGATGGTTAAATTAAACCTTCAATTTCGCTTGTACACTTGCTTAAAACATCCATCCAAAGGGTGATGGTTAACAAATACTTTGGCTTTGCCACTAAACTTGGTCAAAGAAAAAGAATGAGGCGTGAAACAAATGATCACGTAAGCTAAAGCATAAGCAAACTTCTTTTGAGGGAGGAAGGGTAAGTGTTACACCCCAATAATTTTCAAAAACTAGGCAAGAAAAGTTTGAACAAAAATTAAGCTATCAAGTATCAAGATGGAACAATATATAGAGAATTAGATAATTAATAAAGTTATCGAGTGTTAAAAGTGCAAAAGAACTATCGCACACTAAAGATACTAGAGCTGTCGAGCTACATGATGCAATGAGCTACTGCATACTACACTACAAAGCTACCGAGTGCTATAACAAGAAGCTATCGTGTGTTAATCCATGGAAAGCTATCACATACTAAAGGCATTAAAGCTATCGTGTGCTAGTCCATGAAATGCTATTGCATACTAAAAACATTAAAGCTATCAGGTGCTAGTCCATGAAATGCTTTCACATGATAAAGACATTAAAACTATCGAGTGCTAGTCCATGCAAAGTTATTGCAAGCTTAAAAACATTAAAGCTACCGAGCACTAGTCCATGAAAAGCCATTGCATGCTAAAAATATTAAAGCTATGAAATACTTTTGATGAAAAGAAATCGCATGCTAAGGAAATTAATGCCATCGAGGTTCAAGATACATGAGCTGTCACATGATGATTTTAATGCTATCGAGGACAAAAAAATAGGCTATCGCATACCAGCAAAGAAGCTATCAAGTGATTGAATGAAATGAAGGTATCAAGTGATGAGAGTTGACAAGCCATTGCATTTCTGTGATAGTACCATCAAGCATTTTAAACTGATACTATCATATGACTACAAATTAAGATAAAATTGCTTAGTTAGCCACATGGTAGCACTTGATTATGCCATGTCATCACCAAGGAAGCAAAATAAGCTGTGCATATGTCACCTCAACATGGTGCCACATCAGCAAAATCTTAATCACCCAGGCTTAATAATGCTATGTGTCAAGAATCTAAGAGTGTAATTTCTCTATAAATAGACATCTACCCTTACTAAGAATGGGTGACTTTTGAATTGTACTTCTTCCTTATTTTCATTTTTTTCTCAAGCATAAACAACTTGACAAGTGGATTTTAATAGCTGTTTAGGTCAAACTCAAATTAGGACTTTGTGACTAAGTACTTGTATAATTACCTATTTGCATATTTAATCATTTGAGGACACGATGACTTATATACTTTACCATGTGTCCAATCACTTGCCCAAGTAACATTAACTTTTGACTAAGCATATATTTAGGTCCAAATTTTGGCCTAATATTTTTAGTGCTTTCACTGAGAATTAAACTTAGGTAAATTACCTATTTACTCTCGCACACTCTTATGAGAAATGGGAAGGGCAACAAAGGGAGTTAATGTCCGAGTACAAAAGGCCTTACGTCAAATTAGTCTCGAAGAAAATGTAAATCCTCAATTCAATATTAAGAACATTGAAACAAGGAAAGCATTAGTACCAGTAATAACAATGAATGAGGAATTTAACATTAAAGCCATGTAGAAACAACTTGTAACAACCCGCACCTCCAAACACATCGATCCAAAGCCCAAAAGTGGCTTTTGAATTCAAGTCGTGCCAAAAAGTATGGATCGTTAGGTTTTTATAGTTACATGATACTGAGAAAAATATAAATTTTAAACATTCTAAACTTTCAGATCTCATGGTGGAAGGAAATAAAATATAAGTATTGAAAATAATCCAATCATAGTCCTAACCTAAACATGGTCTATATAGTAACTGAAAAATAGTGTCTCCAAATGATAAGACATAAGGGTATGACTGATATATATATTAAAGTGGAAATTAGCCACAAGGGCCTCTTTAGCAAGTTGAATTAGTTTCTAGGACACACAACTGAAATAATTACTTTCTAGGACAAAACGTAAAATAATTAGTTTCTAAGGCCTAAAAATCTATGAAATTATGTCTTTGAAAGTAATTGGACTGCTGACTTTGTCCTTGAAAGTAATTATTCTGCTAATTTTGGCCTTCAAAGTAATTTCTTTGAATGTGTGTCCTAGAAACTAATTGGACTGCAAAATTTGTCCTTCTGGTGAAATGCCCCTATTATAAAGTACATAGGGGAGTAAATATAAATAAATATAGCTTTAGGGTGTCGTGTCTCCTCCTCTACACACCATATCCTGGCCAAATCACCTATTGGTCTATCCTCCTGTAATAAAGATAAAGAGATAGAAACAAAAGGGGTCATACAAAGTATGGTGAGTGAAACATATCACTAGTGGTATGTTGTTGGTAAATAAATAAATTGCGGTTATAACCTATCAACCAAAGGGTGTTCATTAATGTTCGTGTATAATATATAAGAAGTTGTCAATTTACATGCTATAGGGTAAGCATCTCTAACATACCTTAATCCAAATAAAATCTATGAGAATTTCCATCTGAAGGTTGGACATCTGAAAACTAAGTAGACATAGAAATATCCCTAGTATACGGTCTTAATAATAAACACCCGGCCATATAGCCCTACTATTACTGACGTCTCTGTCACCCTTCCTCTCTATCCAGCACGTTAAAACTTACGACCGAGAGCATTACAATAGTGACAAGAGCATCTAGTTGCGATATAATTGCACGCTCGTTGTGTACTACATTTTGTACGCCATGAAATGTGAATCCAGGTGCGTCTCCAAGTGTGAAACCAATCCTGTTGGTTGCATAGCTCCATGTAGCTACATGAATTCATGCAAGTAAATAAAATGGAAAAACGTTTCCCCGATCCATCCTACTTAGCCTGCACAAGGTTCAACCTGAGCTTGTTTCAGCCATTCAGACGTTTGGATTTTGGTCCAAATGTCTAACTGCCTATATAAAAATTTGCTACAGGTGTTCAAATGTCTGACCAACTATTCATATGTCTAACTTTGATTCCACATGTTTGAACAAATGTTCAGACACCTGAATCTAGTTAGATTTGAACTAATTCCTTTCTGTTTGCACTGTAAAATAATTCAGACATCTAGTTTAATATTTAGATTTCTGACCTGGGTATTTTTTTATCATTTTTGATGTTTAACTTTCATTTCTTCTTTCTAGACTTCATGGTAAACTTTATTTTCATTTTTATTCAAGTTTAGGAAAGTAACTTTATATAATTTCAATTGTATTCATTCCTAATTTCATGTTATTCACCCCTTTTATTTTATGTATATATTTATTCGTTTATCTAATTCAAAATAAATAGAGTCAGATCTAGATGAATTTCCAAGGTATATGCATAGTTTCCTTAGAACAACCTAAATCATATTAATAATTTAGTTCCATTCAGTTTTCACACTTGATTTTGTTTGATCTACCCCTTTTTCACCAAGTTTCATTTATTCAAAGTTATTATTTAGGGTTTTTCCACATATGTTTACAAATCCAAATTCAAAGTTTCTAATTCAATTAAATGACTCATTCAAATCCAAAATTTATAAATTTAATTTAGATAGATGTTTAAAGGAAATTTAATTGCTTGTTTCATAACATAAGCACATCATAATAGTTCCACTCGCCTTTTTAAAGCTTTCCCTTCTCTTTATTTTTTTGCGAATCCTCTTTCCTAGACCTATAAGCCTCGAATTGTCTATACTTCTCTCTCTCTCTCTTTCTCTTTCAAATTGATTCTCTCTCTAATTCTTTTTCAGTTGATTTATTTTATTTGTTTATGATTTAGAAATTTGGAGAAGAGAATACAAAATGTTTAGATTTGAGAAATTTTGAGGATGAAGAAGGAGAATAGAATTTCTTAGTAGCGGCTAGGGTTTTAAGTGAAGAGAAGTGAGGGTTGGGTCTTTATTAATAGTTGAACATTAGGGTATTCGGCTTAATCCCAAAATTATTATATATGAAAATGCCACCGGATCTAGTTTTCGTTAATTCTGACCCATTTCATCAAATAAAACAAGTTATATATGATTTCTGACTGTAACGGCATTCCAGACGCAATGGAATAGGTTTTGAAGCCTAATTACGATGTTTGTGGAGATTTACCATCTTACCCTTATTTATAGAATTGCATTTTTTCCTTACTAATATTTTAATTTATTATTTAAAATTCTAAAGGTGTTACATTCTCCCTCTTAAAAGGATTTCGTTCCTAAAATCTCCGAAGATGGAAAAATAAAACCTGTTCATCAAAACTAATATCTACAACCATCTACTCAACCATCAACTGCTTGAAACATTGTCCTTACTTTTGAAATTTAACGCAGCATGTACATATAGGTATGGAATGCATATGAACATATGTGTAATGTAAAATTAGGCAGTCTCCTAAACAAGTCGACGTCCTGAAATGAAGTGCTTATGCTATGTATCCAAAATGTATGCAACGTCTTATATACTTGAAATTCTATATAGATGAGCAATCATTCAACACATATGAAAAAATGCAAAAACCATTATGCATATAAACCGATATAATGAAATAGACAAAGTGATGTGTGTCATAGGCCAATAAGAACATATCAGCTCATATGTGCAATAATAACTAATAATATACATCCATAAGCAATCATCATACAAAACATGTCCTAATGACACGTTCACATCCATTCCTAGCATCCATGTACACCTACATATGGAATATAGTAAGATAAATACTATGCATCCAAGCAATCATACAACTAAAATAGAAAATAACCAGAAAAGAGCTGTAGATGGGTAGCTCAGATTTTCTCCTCGGGTTCCCAAGTACTCTCAGTTGGATCATCTCCCCATGGGAATCTAACTAGCTTAACTACTTTGTCATGAAGTCGCTTTGTCCCATGCTAAATAATGCGGGTAGGTGCCCTACAAACAAGTGACTCTCTCCTTCAACTTCTTCTAACTGACTCCATTTGACCACAATAGCTAAATCATGTACACACTTCCGTAAGTGTGATATATGTAAAACATTATGAATCCCCGTCCAACTTTTTAGGAAGCTCAACTTTATAGGCTAACTTTTCTATTTTTTCCAAGATCAGAAAAGGCCCTACAAACGTCGGTGCTAACTTTCCCGAACTACCTAACCTCAACGTGTATATGTGGAGATACCTTCACAGAGACCATGTCGCCCACTACGAACTCCAACTCCTATGCAGTCTTCATCTGCCTACGGATCAAATCTACTTTCTATGAAGTCTCCCTAATCATGCCTGGCCCAAGAATGATTCTATTCATATCGTCTCATCAACAAGATGGAGATCTACATGGCATCCCATACAATGCCTCCAATGGTGCCATTCCAATAATTTCCTGATAGATGTTATTACATGCAAACTTTACTAACAACAAGTGATCCTCCCAAGAACCTTCAAAGTCCAAGATACACATCCATAGCAAATCATCCATACCTAGTTCACCCTTTTAGTCTATCCGTTGATCTATGGGTGATAGGTGGTACTCAAATTTAGCTCAGTGCACAAGGCCTCTTGAAGACTCCTTCAAAACTCACTAGTGAAAAGCATATCTCGGTCATAAACAATGCTAGAAGGAACTCCATGAAAGCGAACTATCTCCGTCACATATAAAGTTGCTAAAGATGCAGTTTTTCTTGTACTCCTAATTGGAATAAAATGAGCACATTCACATTTGGTTAGCCGATCAACTATGATCCAAATACTCTCATTCCCCCTTCTACTCCTAGGTAGCCCATCAACAAAATTCATGAAGATGCTCTCCTACTTCCACCATGAAATATTCGAAGGCTATAATCTATCAAGCTACTTCTGCTCTGCCTTTACTCTTTGACAAGTCATACGCATGAAAACAAACTCTACTACATGTCTTTTCATATTTGGTCAGTAAAACACTCTCTTTATATCACGATACATTTTTTCATCACCATGATGAATAGCCATCCTAGAACGATGAGACTCTCCTAGTAATATTCCACCAACTCCTTAATAAAAGGAACACATAGTCTACCATCTTTTCGTGGCTATCCTCTCGAATCAATGGAATAATAGTTCAAACGACAAATTTGCTCTCCTCTGTTCAACTTCTCAAAAATACCCAATAATTCTATGTCTTGCTTTGGACTTGAACCAATATGGTCCATAACTGAAAGCTGAACATCTGAAACTGCCAATAGCCCTGGTGTAAGCTATGATGAAGGTCGAAAATCAAATATAAAAATGAACTCCAAGTACGTCCACTCTAAAAACATAGTGCTTAGCATCGCAGGCTCTCTACTCAAGGCATCGGCTACGACATTGCCCTTGCCTATAGTATATGAGATATTGAAATCATACGATGCCAAGAACTCCATCCATCTTTGCTGCCTCAAATTAAAATCTTTTTGGGGAATAAATATGTTAACCGGCATCTTGGCCCGGTTACAAAACGACAGTTGAAGAAATTATCATTAGCACTAGACAAGATTCTGATCAAGGAGAGACTAGAGGTGGTAGCAAGTTGTCAGGCCCACAATAAAGCAAGAGCATTCGGCCTGCCTGGCCTGGTGCGCAGATTCACCCACTATGGGCAGAGGCACCTTGTTCCTAAGCCCATGAAGGAAGTCCAACCCATCTTCCTCTATAAATAGAAGGGCAGGGGCACAATGAAATGGATCCTTTTTTGGGGAGAGAACACTAGGGAGACTCTGCCATTTTCGAGACTCATCTTCTCTACTTAAACAACTTCATGCAAGCATTTGATTCACGAATTGTATTTGTAATCAACTATAAAGAAGATCAATAAAGTTTAACCTCAAAGTGGACGCAGGCAATTACGCTGAACCACTATAAATTTGGTGTTCTTACTTTCTGCAGTTAGATTAGCATTGTCTTCTCTGTTTAATTTACTTTCATCACTTATATCTCTACACAATCTTTCTCTACGAGGTTAGTGACCAATTTTGGTGCTAACACTTTGGTGCTTTCACTGAGAATTGAATTCTCAGCTTGATTGGGTCTCATCATCTACTAGTGGATTTCCATATTCGCGAGATAGATCCAGTTGTTTACTAGAAAACTTCCTATTCTACTCAGATTTGAAAGAAATCTAAAGGAAGCTGATAGCCGTAGATTGGATTCACTGATGTACGCAAGATCTGGGGATTGGACGTTGAAGTTTGCACTCAAGTTGAATGAAGGCCGACCCTCCTCTGAAGGCAATTCGGCCGATCGCTCCAGAAAAGGCTTATGCCGATCGCCTCAGAAAAGGCTTATGCCGATCGCCTCAGAAAAGTCTTATGCCGATCGCCTCAGAAAAGGCTTATGCCGATCGCCCCAGAAAAAGCATATGCCGAACGCCCCAGAAAAAGCGTATGCCGAACGCCCAAGAAAGGCGTATGCCGAATGCTCCAGAAAAGGGGTATGCCGAACGCTCCAGAAAAAGGGTATGTCGAACGCTCCAGAAAAGGGGTATGCCGAATGCTCCAGAAAAGGCTTATGCCGAACGCCCTTCCAGGCCGACAATACCTCTAGGCTGAACGCTCTTCCAGGCCGACCATACCTCTAGGCCGAACGCTCTTCCAAGCCGACCATACCTCTAGGCCAAACGCTCTTCCAGGCCGATCCATACCTCTATGCCGAACACCTCTGTAATGCCGAACGGTATTGTATGCCGAACGACTCGGTTGTGCCGAACAAGAATGAATGTCGAACACCTCTGTAATGCCGAACGGTATTGTATGCCGAACGACTCGGTTGTGCCGAACAAGAATGAATGCCGAACAGTGTGGATGCCGAACAGTGTGGGATGCCGAACAGTGTGGGATGCCGAACAGTGTGGGATGCCGAACAGTGTGGATGCTGAACAGTGTGAATGCCGAACACGTGTGGATGCCGAACAGTGTGGGATGCCGAACAGTGTGGGATGCCGAACAGTGTGGATGCCGAACAGTGTAAATGTCGAACACGTGTGGATGCCGAACAGTGTGGAATGCCGAACAGTGTGGAATGCCAAATAGTGTGAATGCCGAACAGTGAGGAATGCCGAACAGTGAGGAATGCCGAACAGTGTGGGATGCCGAACAGTGTGGATGCCGAACAGTCTTGTATGCCGAGCAACTTTGTCATGCCGAACGACCCTCAATGCCGATCGAAACTTAAGTTACACCGGTCTCTTATACGACCCCTATTTACAAAAAAAAAACTTTTTCGGGTACGACCCAAATTTTTGAAAATGAGGCTAAAAAAAAATTTCGGGGGGAAACCCCCCCGTACCCTAGCCGCAGCGCAGTGCCTCCGGATAGTGAGTTCAAAACTCAACTTAATAAAGGAACATTCTATCCACTTCCCTAACATCCCATGATTGACCAGGGCATAGAGGATCTAGCGGCAGCTTATGAACGACATCAAGGGAACGGACAAGCAACCGCTATTCAAACAGTACTCCCAAAGGTTGGAGAATATAGATTATGTGACTCTAGCAAACGTCAAGATGACTCCAAGCACCATTCTTCGCTGACCCAGCACTTCGAATTTAGTGACTCCAAGCGAACCAATGTTTGGCTCTAAGCAATTTATTCCAAATACTAACAAGGGTATCATACTAATCACATTTGAGGAAAGTCGACCTCCAGATATATTTTGGCAGCTAGTTAGCTAAAGAGCCTCCTACGACTATGGATCGTTTCTTTTACAAAATGAATCAGGACTAAAGTGAGGTGGAGTGGAGCATACTAAGAAAAATAACAATGAAGGCCCTTTGGCTAAGGATGTAGATCCCATTAGCCGAAACAAGACTTCAGAATTCAGCTCATATGCTCTTTGAAAGGTTCAATTGACAACCTCTACTTGAAGACTCACGACTCGGAGTGGTACTGGAAACCAACCTCGAGAGAGTACACTAAAGTCTAAAGAAAATCAGGGGAATGTTGTATATTCTCAAATGCTCACTGATCCTAACACAGGCAATTACAAACACCTCCGAGGTGTGATCGAAAAGATGACCTAGAAAGGAAAGCTTCAATAGTATGTACAAGTCCTGCAGAATGGCGGGCAGCGAATATCCGATGCCTATTAATAAAGGGCTATGATTATCAATTGGACGGTTGACGGCCAACATCCCTTTGAAAGGAGCCAGGGGCGGAGTCGAATAGCGAGCACACGATGCTGCTTCACATATCAATGAGATTTACCATAATCTTCTTTGAATTATCTCCATTTCCATCTCTATTTCAATCGTTCTATGAACTACGACTAGCTTGAACTAAACTACTTTCAAAACGATGCAGGTGTCCAGGTACTCAGATTTGGTTGCCAACCAATCTACGCAGACCATGATCGGACGTGTGGAGTTACATCTGGACGAGAATAATTCTATTGCTCATCATCAACCATATGCCTTTGATTTGGGGCTATGGATTAAATACAGTGTACAACATCACGATGCACGAAGAGCTGAATTCCATCCTGCAAGTGGAATTTATTCAAGTAGAGAGCGGCTGCGATACGACCAGCCACTCGCTAAGTGAAACTCGAGCTTGGGGGCAAGCCATCACATCAAGGCTAAAAATGGGTTGATACACGACGATCCTTCGCACAACTCCGTACTCCCAGAGTGCGAGACGGAGTATAAACATCTACTTAACTCCGTACTCCCAGAGTGCGAGACGGAGTATAAACATTGATCAACTCCGTACTCCCAGAGTGCGAGACGGAGTATAAACATTGATCAACTCCGTACTCCCAGAGTGCGAGACGGAGTATAAACATTAATTAACTCCGTACTCCCAGAGTGCGAGACGGAGTATAAACATCTACTTAACTCCGTACTCCCAGAGTGCGAGACGGAGTATAAACATTGATCAACTCCGTACTCCCAGAGTGCGAGACGGAGTATAAACATTGATCAACTCCGTACTCCCAGAGTGCGAGACGGAGTATAAACATTAATTAACTCCGTACTCCCAAAGTGCGAGACGGAGTATAAACATACATCAACTCCGTACTCATCCCCAAAACTGGGGGCAGAACCAAAGCAAAGCATGCTAGTTGAACATTTGTCTAAAAGAAGATTGCAACGAAACGATTAAAAGACGACTGTCAAGCAATCAACTGAACGGAAATATTCAGCATGAAAGACTGCGGTTTTTCAAAGCACGTCATGTTTACACAAGACGTCCTTTGGGGGGCAAATGTTATCCCGCCTTTTGGCAAGGCCGTGACACCAAGAACTTGATTAGAAACCAGTGGCAGTTCGTTTGGGAGATCGGTTACACAAAGGCTCACTATGGATATCGATGGATTTTGTCCGAGTCTGGATCGAGCCACGATTAACAAGACATAACAATCAAAGCCAGGGAAGCCAATGTTCCAAGTTTCAAGACGATCTGAGTTCGTATGCTCAACTTATGATCGATTCGAACAACCGACCATCCATCCATCAACCTCCACATTTGACTTGGAGACCTAAACTGCTTGGAATGAATATGGCCCGATCATCCACTCCAATCGAGTCATAGAACAAAGTTCGACAAAATACAGATACCCCTCATGAAGCTCAGTGACGCCGGGATCCATCAAAAGTGGACGTGATTTGATCATCTACACATCAAATCCTACCCTGAACACGATAGGTTGTTCGAAAGCCCAACTTGAAGTAGCTATGGTAGACTGCGTACTCGCTAACCATCACTGTCAATATATGGACACGACTGCACCTTGGAACATATGCAACTTACTTTGTCTACTCAACAATCTATTATTCTTATTTTCTAGAAGGAGATACGGAGCAAATTGTAAGAGATTTGGCTATCTAACCCAACATGGATGTGATTCAACCATCTGTCATATACCTCCTTCCTTGACTTGATTGGAAGAGCTATAATCACCATGCAGACGAGAATCGATCGTCCATTTTTCAAATTTCGTCCCTCATCCTGGGGGCAGAATCTCATTCCGTGAGAAAACGTGGTTCGATTGTTCATTCGACGACATTAGCCTCGATACAGTAGATGAATACAAATTAAAGAGTGGAAATACGATTGCTCTCAACTTAAACCTCCAAGTCCCCAGAGTGTGGACTAGAGTACTCTAAGTCCCCAGAGCGCGGACTAGAGTATAAACGACTTAAACCTCCAAGTCCCCAGAGTGTGGACTGGAGTACTCTAAGTCCCCAGAGCGCGGACTAGAGTATAAACGACTTAAACCTCCAAGTCCCCAGAGTGCGAACTGGAGTACTCTAAGTCCCCAGAGCGTGGACTAGAGTATAAATGACTAAAACCTCCAAGTCCCCAGAGTGCGGACTGGAGTACTCTAAGTTCCCAGAGCGCGGACTAGAGTATAAATGACTAAAACCTCCAAGTCCCCAGAGTGCGGACTGGAGTACTCTAAGTCCCCAGAGTGCGGACTAGAGTATAAACGACTTAAACCTCCAAGTCCCCAGAATGCGGACTGGAGTACTCTAAGTCCCCAGAGCGCGGACTAGAGTATAAATGACTAAAACCTCCAAGTCCCAGAGTGCGGACTGGAGTACTCTAAGTCCCCAGAGTGCGGACTGGAGTATAAACGACTTAAACCTCCAAGTCCCCAGAGTGCGGACTGGAGTACTCTAAGTCCCCAGAGCGCGGACTAGAGTATAAATGATTAAAAACTCCAAGTCCCCAGAGTGCAGACCGGAGTACTCTAAGTCCCCAGAGTGCGGACTAGAGTATAAACGGCTTAAACCTCCAAGTCCCCAGAGTGCGGACTGGAGTACTCTAAGTCCCCAGAGCGCAGACTAGAGTATAAATGACTAAAACCTCCAAGTCCCCAGAGTGCGGACTGGAGTACTCTAAGTCCCCAGAGCGCGAACTAGAGTATAAACGACTTAAACCTCCAAGTCCCCAGAGCGCGGACTGGAGTACTCTAAGTTCCCAGAGCGCGGACTAGAGTATAAATGACTAAAACCTCCAAGTCCCCAGAGTGCGGACTGGAGTACTCTAAGTCCCCAGAGTGCGGACTAGAGTATAAACGACTTAAACCTCCAAGTCCCCAGAGTGCGGACTGGAGTACTCTAAGTCCCCAGAGCGCGGACTACAGTATAAATGACTAAAACCTGCAAGTCCTTAGAGTGCGGACTGGAGTACTCTAAGTCCCCAGAGGGCGGACTAGAGTATAAACGACTTAAACCTCCAAGTCCCCAGAGTGCGGACTGGAGTACTCTAAGTCCCCAGAGCGCGGACTAGAGTATAAATTACTAAAAACTCCAAGTCCCCAGAGTGCGGACTGGAGTACTCTAAGTCCGCAGAGCACGGACTAGAGTATAAACGACTTAAACAGATTGCGGACTGGAGTACTCTAAGTCCCCAGAGCACGGACTAGAGTATAAATGACTTAAACCTCCAAGTCCCCAGAGTGCAGACTAGAGTACTCTAACTCCCCAGAGTGCAGACTCGAATATAAGCGAATCAGATCTCCAAGTTCCCTGAATATGAACTATGACACAAATGACTTGAATTTGTCAAATCCCTGACATACGGGCTAGAAAGTATTCTAAGTGCTCGAAGCACAGAATGGAAGTTCAACGACTCCCGAAGAGTTTCCGAGTTATATGAAGATGGACTGAGAAGTCTATGTTACTCACAACTACTTGGATTAAAATCACAATCACAAAGAAAACTGAACAATAAGAGTCTTTTGTAAGACAGAAAAAGGAACTAAACCTTATTCAGAAATGAGTTTCTATTACAACCCCTCCAAAGTTCAGAGTCGACATTCTATCTACAAGGACTAAGGAAATAGATGAAAATAATTACATGACTTAAACTAACCCTCGTTGAACGAGGATAGTAATCACTTCTTGTGCTTCTTCAACTTCTTTCCAGACGGCTCCTCTCCAGAGCATTTACCCTTGGTACTCTTCTTTGATAGAGGGGTAGCAACTGAAGGAGTACGGGGGCCTTCCATGGGCTTGGAACCGCCAGGAAGGATGACCTTCAACGGCTTGTTCAAAGGATCGTCCAAGTCCACAACTCGGGGATCTACTATGACCTTGACCGTCTCCTCCCTCTCTTTCTCGAGCCACTCCTCCATGCTCAATTCGGATGTATGCTCAGAGGCGCCTGTAATTTCTACTTCATAACCCCCGTCGGTAGGAGAGGAGGTTTCAGACTTGTCTTCGTCAAGCGCTCTGATCACCTGAGCGTCTGGACCAGAAGCCTCCCCTACGTGAGTGGCTTCACTTGTTTTCTCCCCCACTTCCTTGGCAACATCGCTCCTCGGAGTGGGCTCGGGGTCAGAACGGCCTGCACAAAATCGTGGAAAACAAGAATGCAATAGTCCTGCATAAAGAATAACGACTTTCGAAATCTTAAAGAGAACCTTAAAGAGAAGGATTATCTACCAGGTTCGGGCAAACTCTCAGCCATCCGAGAGGTCTCACCCTCTGGAATGGGAGACAGAATGCGGACTAAAGTACTCTAAGTCCCTGAGTGTGGACTAGAGTATAAATGACTCAAAAACCTCTACGTCCCTAGAGTGCGGACTACAGTCCTCTCAGTCCCCAGAGCATGGACTAGATTATAGACGACTTCATAAAAATCCCTAAATCCCAGAAGCGGACCAGATTACTCTAAGTTCCCAGAGTGCGAACTAGAGTATAAACGAGTTGACGAAAATCTCTGCGTCTCGAACTGTGGACTAAAGCGTAAGCCGTTCGACAAATCTCTAAGTCCCCGGAGCGTGGACCGAAGCATGAACACAAATTGGGCGTGAGTAAACC
This sequence comes from Allium fistulosum, assembly GCA_030737815.1. NCBI lineage: Eukaryota > Viridiplantae > Streptophyta > Magnoliopsida > Asparagales > Amaryllidaceae > Allium > Allium fistulosum. Next base: position 791,009,441 of record CM060908.1, read on the forward strand.
GGAGGGAGAATAACACTAAGTCACCAGAATGTAGAGTGGTGTATAAACATCGATAAATAGACGAGTGGATTTCGACCATTTTCTATTCCGCAAACTTTGGCCTGGAATCGACAGGAGGATTATTAACCCGCTGAGGATGGAGTTTGACCATCCAACTAGTGACCTGGCCAAATCAATGCTGGGGGTAGGGGGTACAAAACACTAAAAAGCCGAATACGACAGCTTACTATAGCTCTAGCGTGGCGTTCTTTATAACTTGAGGCAGCGACTGCATGGAGGCCTCAATACAGAACCAATCGAAATGGCATCCAAAGCTACAAGCAACCTACTATATCATACCTCAGACCAAGGGTCAATGCCGATCCGCACCAAGAACATACGAATGTGACTCGGATGTTTGTTTTTTGAAAAACTATGACCCCCAGAGTATGGAAAGGAGGGTAAACCACGAATACTTGGTCAAAAATTCTCCAGCACCCTCGTTCGATTCGTCAGGAGGAGTATGAAACTGGATGAGCATAACCCGACTGCATTTGTAGCCAACTTTACCCCGAGATCTGATTACAGAGCATGAACCAAAGTGGACGTGGATGACCATCCACTGTCCAAATTACGCCCTGAAACTTACGTGGCATCGAAGTATTCCTCTTGGAATGAAAAACCACGATAAAATCCAAGATAAGCGAGACCTAGTCTCCTATCGACTTGCATGATCCCACGATTCAACGGGAAAGAGAGTAAAGCTAAAGTGGGTATGGCTGGCCTTCCCACTTATCGGTATATGCCCTAGACCTGGGGGCACGAGCGAGAAGCAAGATGAATGTGAACCGACTATTCACCAATCACCTCTATGTCTTTGGAGTTTAGGTGAAAACATAAACATAGCTAGGACGAGACTCAACCGTCCATGCAGTACATTTATCAACCCGAGACTGGGAGAAGACGCATGGTCATCCAAAAACTGGCCACGATAGCTCAGTATTAAAACTTATATATAGTGCTTACAACTACTCAAGGCAACGACCGAAAGGATGCCTAGAGATAGAATCGTTAAATCGATGCCAAAGCTTGGGGGCAACTGACTGTCACTCCAACCCGAAGGGCGAGTGAAGGATCATGAATGCATTGAATAGAAAATGCGTTACTCGAATATACAAGCAAATTCAAACTCATAGCAAGATCCAGCTATGCAGTTGCACGCAACTCGAGGCTGGCCCCTACTCGACATTTCCTTCAACGTGCTTTTAAGCCTGATCTTTGGCCATTTGCAGATAATCAATTAGAGCATTCAGAGCCCTTCATTATTTGACTTAACAACTCATGGTAAGACTCTAGGATTCGACCAGAGTAACCATCAACATTGACCGTCCCAACCATATTTCACATTGAATGTTATGCAAAATAGTTACATCTTTACTCAAAGAATCTGGGATGGCACCTGCTAAGCTGACGATCAACATAGCAGCCAGCCATGGCGACCCTTTCCGGGTGCTGAATATCGGATCATAGCTCAGTGCAGTGATGATAAAACAATTAGTTGGATTTTTCTGAATAAATGATGATATGTTCCCTTGGACCCATTCTGACATGCATATGTGATTTCATTAACTATCGCGAGCCATGCATTGGATATCAACCCGAAGCTACAAAAGCTAGACCAATCCTATTGATTTCATCATGAAAGCTCCACTCTTACTTTTAGGCTCACCCCATCAACGTCTATGCCTACCAGCCATTGCGACAGGGCACACAATGACCTAAGACGTCTGAAAGACTACTTAAATAGAATATCGAACTAAGCTAATTCAATATCACTTATTTCCCACGAAGGGCTATCCAAGAACGGAAATTAGCAGACCTCACACCCAAATTCACTACCTCAGATGACTACTCGAAGAGTAGCAGAGAACCAACCATAAGATGGAAAATGTACATGGATGGAGCATCCAATGATCAGTGTTATGGCTTGATAATGACTCCTGAGGAACGATCAATCTGCTACGTCCTAAAACTCGATTTACTTGTAACAAACAACGATGCTTAGTATGAAGCCTTGACTGCCAGCCTCAAACTTGCTAGAGGATTTGAAGTGAAAACTTTACATATCTTTTGTGATTCTTGATTGGTAGTATACAAATTTAAGGAAGTTGATCTTGCTAGGGGGCATTGTCTTGCTCCTTATCTCGGCCAAGTCCAAGAGCTACTAACCGACTTCACGTATTACATCATTACACACGTACTCAGCGAACAAAATGAAAAGGTGTCATGGTTGACTCCTATCAAAGACTATCTATAATGAGGAATTCTTACTGAACGGAGGAATGGAAAACGACACATCCTCCTCAAAGCTTCACGCCAGATAATCTAAGAATAAGTCGTGTGTCAAAAGGAGTTTATCCATCCCCTTGCTTCATCATATCGCCCATGATGATATCTTGAGCAAATTCTATGAAGAAGAATGCGGTAATAACATCAAGGGGAAAACCATGATAAAGAAGGTACTCTGTTATAGGTATTACTGGCCAACTATCAACCCAGCAGCGGTTGATCATGCTAGACAATGTGACGAGTGCAAGATGTTTGCAAAAAATCCAGGAACCCCGCCGATGGAAATTATTCAAATGGCTAGTTCATAGCCGTTTTCCACTTGGGGGCACTGAAATCATCTTCTTGTCGATCCTAAAGGTGGTGCGAAATACACCATCATAGCAGTTGATTACGTCACCAAATGGGCAGATGAAGAACTCTTAACCACGACTAAGATGAAGAAAATAATCAACTTCTTTATCCGTAACGTCATATGTCCTTATGACCTTCCATGATCCATTATAACTGCAAATGGACAGGTTGAAGCTGTGAACAAAATCATAGAGTCTGTACTGAAGAGAGGTTTGGAAAACTCCTCAAGTGGCTGATTGCAACCCTTATTTCACAGAAAATACAAACAAGGAATCGCGATTGAATTACAATTAAACTGGATGGAGTTGGCGACGACTTATAAGCATATAAAACGCATCCGAGAGCCAATGGCAAGAACATGTACCCGAACGTGCATGTGTACATCCGAAAAAGTTCGACTTCTTGAAATCAACAGAAATTGAATTCTCACTAAGGGTTATTAAGAGAAGACTAGATCATATGGCCGAAGCTTATTAGCTCTGCAGAATCAGACACGGATGGCCACTAATGAACTACAACCCTGGATTTATAATATTGGGAATCGACCGAGCATCACGATGACCAAAGAAGGATACAACACCTTGGGAGGATAAATTGGAGGATAATGACTATTCAAGAAACATGGTGGATTTCTTTCTGAAGACAAGGAATACTCGCTGATTCAAAGCGTGTTGTGTTGCTTCACACGACACACTTTGGGGGGCAAGTGTTAACCGGCATCTTGGCCCGGTTACAAAACGACGGTTGAAGAAATTATCATTAGCACTAGACAAGATTCTGATCAAGGAGAGACTGGAGGTGGTAGCAAGTTGTCAGGCCCACAATAAAGCAAGAGCATTCGGCCTGCCTGGCCTGGTGCGCAGATTCACCCACTATGGGCAGAGGCACCTTGTTCCTAAGCCCATGAAGGAAGTCCAACCCATCTTCCTCTATAAAAAGAAGGGCAGGGGCACAATGAAATGGATCCTTTTTTGGGGAGAGAACACTGGGGAGACTCTGCCATTTTTGAGACTCATCTTCTCTACTTAAACAACTTCATGCAAGCATTTGATTCACGAATTGTATTTGTAATCAACTATAAAGAAGATCAATAAAGTTTAACCTCAAAGTGGACGTAGGCAATTACGCTGAACCACTATAAATTTGGTGTTCTTACTTTCTGCAGTTAGATTAGCATTGTCTTCTCTGTTTAATTTACTTTCATCACTTATATCTCTACACAATCTTTCTCTACGAGGTTAGTGACCAATTTTGGTGCTAACAAAATACTTAAGAGACTTATGTTCCATGCATAACTCAAATCGCTCCCCCAAAAGATAATGCCTCCAAAAATTAGGGGCAAAAACAATAGCTGCTAATTCAAGATCATGGAATGGATAGTTTCTCCTATGTAATTTCAACCGTCAAGTAGCATAACAAACAACTCTGCTATCCTACATCAAACAGTGCCTAGTCATGTAACACAAGCATCGGTATATACCACAAATCCTTTTGTTCCATCATGGATTACTAAAATAGGTGCACTAGTCAATAACTCATTTAGCTTGATGAAAGCATATTTATGATAACCCACACATTCAAACACACCAATTGAAAGCCTAAAATGATTTTTAAACTTACATCCTACAAAGAAGTATGAGTTATCAAGGTTTTATAATATTACATAATGCGTAGACTAATATAAAATTTAAGGCATTTTACACTTTCTTATCCCACGGTGAAAGAAAATAAAATATGAATACTGAAACTAACCAAATCGGATAATAGTCTCCACATAACATAGTCCATTCAATAACTAACCTGTTCAGTTAAAGTCCCGCTAAAACCTTGCAAAATCTCCGCTATAGTGCTCTTCGACCACTGCGCTTTTTCAATATAGCAATATTGAATAGTAGATCCACTTTAAGCCTTGTTATTTTCTACTGTACCCTCTAAATAAAGGCTTTTTAGCATCCGCTTTAGCAACATTAATATAGAAAGGTTGATTTAGTTAGTTCTCTTTTAAATCCAATCAACAAAATTAGGGTAAAGACCTAATTTTATAGCATAAGTACTCAATATAAGTTAGAAACCTATTGTAGTCACCGAATATGGACTGCATAAATCATTATATTCTTCGGTTTTATTATATAAGATTAAACAATATTCCTTTTTCCCGCACAAACGATGTGAGAAGGAGAATAAACTAACTTTATGTATTTAGTTTTATACATAATGAAGCTTTTTGCACCTCCGTTATTTTCAATATATCACCGCTTTAACTTTTTGCATCTCCACCATTATGGGACACTAACTGCTTTAATTGCACAGTAACTGACATAATAAAGTTCCTAGATAAAAACATGATGTCTGCCTAATAATATAATATAATAAGTAGTACATGGAGAGTAATTATAAATAATATATCTTCGGGCACCAAGTCTCATCCTCCATGGACTATGTTCCAACCAAATCACCTACTGGCATGTCCTCCTATAATGGGTATAGAAGGGGAAGAAAAGGTGTGGATCAGATAAATTCTGGTGAATGAATTGTAATACTATTGTACGGTGTTCATAATCAATTCACTTCATTTATAATCTACACAACCTAGGGTGTTTACCTGTGTTTGCATATTACTTATAAAGGATAAGTTACTTTACAAATCAAGGGTATACTCCTAATTAAACCTACACTCATAAACAGCTTACAAAGGTTTCCAATCGAGGGTTAAACAATCTACAACTAACCACTCTAGGTCAATTTCTAGTATATGATCCTAATAATTAACTTCATAACCAACATTGAGTTAACATTCCCAATGGTGAACCACGTATATCTTACTTACACACCGAGTGAACATGGGTACTTGGGCTCATGCCAAGTACACTACCTCGACGATTTATGATCTACCTGAGCATTTATGTCACCTTCTCAATGGTAATCGTGTCTTATGCTCTTCATCATTCACTTGAAGCTAAACAAATCACTATAGTGATTTCCTTGCAGGCACAGTTGTTATCCTGTCATATAGCCCTACTATTGTGGATGCCTTTGTCTCCCTTCCCGGTTCCTACATATTTTATATGTGATTGGGTGTGCCCCAGTAACATTGTTATCACATGCCTTGTGGAGTTCCATGTTACAACCTCCATGAAGTGTGAACCTAGTTAAGTCATCCAGTGTAGAATTGATACCGCCTGTTACACCCTCTCTATGCAACTACACGAACTCCTAAAAGTTGAGAAAGTGGAACAAGTCCCTCTATATGCCCTACTTGGCCTGCACCAGGTCTAGGTTCAAACTGGGCTTGCTGAAACAATTCAGACATCTAAAATCTACTTTAAATGTCTAACCCTCCGTTTTTAAATATAGTTTGTTATCCGCATATTTTCCAAAGGGAATAAAAACGAAGGCAAGAGAATATGATGTCAAATCAATGAGTCTACAATTAGGCTTGATAATATCATAACAAGCATAAGAATGTCAAAGCTGAAGTGATATCGAATATAAAGGTGACATGGGTTATCACACTTATGAATGTAAAGTAATGTTAAACTTATTGACAAATGAAGATATATGACTTGAAAGCAAAAAGTATCTCGCATGGGAAAAAGCATTTCGCACCAATACAAGAGTAGTCGATGTCGAACCAATTGCAAGCAATGCCACGCCTTAAGGGATATCATGCACCATCAATGTGCATAGAATCCTGCACCTCATCAGTATGAAAGTCAATATCGAAGACTAGCAAGTGGAAAGATATCGAAAGCCTACAGCTATAGTGATGTTGTGCTTCATCAATAAAGGTAAAAGAGGATACTGCATGTCATCCTTGCTGCACTTAATCAATGCCGTATTTTATCAACATCGCATATCATCCATGTCGTGCTTTATCAATGACGCATCTCATCGATATCGTGTATCACCAACAAATAATGCCATTGCTATACTCCATCAAAATAAGGATTGATGTCAAATTCTAAGTGATGTCGCCTCTCTTTCATACCACCTCTCATTAATGTCACTTGAAAGTCTATATGAGTGGATCGTATAGATTATATGCAAGTATAAACAGCTAACTATATAATGTAACTCTATAACTGATAGTAGCAAAGTAAATGAAAATAATCACACCGGTATTTTATACTGGTTCGGACCTCCCGTCCTACGTCCAGTCCCGAAGCTCCTCTTCGGAATTTCCTTTCAACTAACCCTCGCTTAACCCGGAGGAACAGGTTTACAATAGCAAAGTTTCTTTGTCAAGAATGTGTTCTGTAACACGAATGTTGACTATTGAGTACAAAAGTGCTTCCAATATATATCTATCTAGAGAATATCTGAATGAGGAGTTCTGTATATATGGAAGGGTTCATTACAGGTAGTTGATTGCTTATAGATCAGGAATAAATCAGAGTACAAGAGATAAGAGTGTAAGTAAGTCAGATTGTTGTCTTCTCTTGAATTCCTGATGCTATTTATAGTGATGAAGAGTTTTCTTGTATAGTTGCATCTGTTGTAATCTCCGTAAAGTCGCTTCTGATGGTGATGAAGAGTTGCGACAAAGAGAAGTGGATGTGTCTTTTCGAATGTGGCAGTTGAGCTTTGAAAATGCACAGTCGAGTCTCGAATCAGACGTCTGGAGAGTAACCTCGGACGTCTGGTCTTCATATCTTTTTTATGCCTGGGTACTTTTCAGACGTTTGACATTGGTAACCAGACGTCTGGTTGCTTCTGAATTATGAACCAGAGGAATCATTCAGACGTCTGGATAGTGCTCTCAGACGTCTGAAAGTGTGCATGTTGCTTTATCTTGTGCATGTCTTATTTCTCTTCAACCTTTACTGATTTGATGTCTTTTGATTCTTCTTTTGAGTGTTGCTTTAGTCTCTTTGGTGATGTTACTCTATCAACTATCTGTAAATATAGATATATATGTACATTCAATTTCCATTGTATAGTTGTTATCATCGAAACCATAGAATTGATTTCCTAACAATCTCCCCCTTTTTGATGATGACAACTATTCAATGTACTTATATATATATATTTCAAATCTCCCCCTGAATATGTGCTTAGTTTTGTTGATAAGATTATATATATATTTCTCCCCCTTTGACATTATCAAAAAGATTATATAAAAGATCAAGCCACAAAAAAAATCTCATTAATAATAAGGAGGAGTTAAATTATCACTAAGAAGGAGATGTCAAAGCTTTAGACAAGATCTTGAAGTGAACAAATTCCTAAACTTCGTCTGAGTTTTATGAAAGTTTGTTCGTTTAATGGTTTTGTAAATATGTCGGCTACTTGATTTTCGGTATTTACGAATTCTAAAGATATAGTTCCTTTTTCAACATGGTCTCGTAAGAAATGATGTCGTATATCTATATGTTTGGTTCGTGAGTGATTTACAGGATTTTTTGACAAATTTATAGCACTTGTGTTGTCACAATATATTGGAGATTTTTTGATGATTTTACCAAAATCCATTAGTGTTTGTTGCATGTATATTACTTGCGCACATGCTAGAGCTGCAGAAATGTATTCAGCTTCACAAGTAGATAAAGAAACACAATTTTGCTTTTTACTAAACCACGAAACTAAAGATTGTCCGATAAAATGACATGTTCCACTAGTACTCTTACGGTCTGTTCTACAGCCACCAAAATCCGCATCGCTATATGAGACAAGTTCAAAAGGTGATCCTTTAGGATAAAACAAACCATAATCTTTAGTATTAGATAAATAACGTAAAATGCACTTAACAGATCTTAGATGAGATTCTTTTGGTTTAGTTTGAAATCGAGCACAAAGACATACACTCATCATAATATCTGGTCGACTAGCTATTAAATATAGTAAAGAACCAATCATACTTCGATATAACTTTTCATCAAAATCTTTTCCATTTTCATCTTTTTCTAAGTGAATAGTAGTACTCATTGGTGTTGGTTTGCTTGAAGTTTTATCCATTTTAAAGCGATGTAATAAATCATTACAATATTTTTCTTGGTGAATAAAAATTCCACTTTCTAATTGTTTTATTTGTAATCCTAAGAAGAAATTTAATTCTCCCATGTGTGACATTTCAAATTCATTTATCATAATATTTGAAAAATCATTACATAGCTTTTCATTGGTTGAACCAAAGATGATATCATCAACATAAATTTGTACAACTAAAATATCGTCATTTTCTCTTTTAATGAACAAAGTTGTATCTATTTTTCCTATATGAAAACCAGATGTTATTAGGTGATTTTTAAGACGTTCGTACCATGCACGAGGTGCTTGTTTTAATCCATATAGTGCTTTATGTAATTTAAAAACATGACCGGGATAATTTTCATGAACAAAAAGTGGTGGTTGTTCAACGTATACATTTTCTTTGATAAAACCATTCAAAAAGGCACTTTTGACATCCATTTGAAATAATTTAAAATTATTATGAGTTGCAAAAGAGAGTAAAGTACGAATGGCTTCTAATCTTGCTACCGGTGCAAAAGTTTCATCGTAATCTATGCCTTCTTCTTGATTGTAGCTCTGAGCCACTAGTCGTGCTTTATTTCTAACAATATTTCCACTTTCATCCGCCTTATTTTTAAATACCCATTTTGTTCCTATTACCGATTGATCTTCAGGTCTTGGTACTAATTCCCATACGTTATTACGTTCAAATTGATGTAATTCTTCTTGCATAGCTATTATCCAAAAATTATCATTTGAGGCTTCTTTATAATTCTTTGGTTCAAAGTTTGATACAAATGCTATATGACTTATTTGATTGAGTTGATTTCTAGTACCTCTTGAATTAAGATCTCCAATAATATTATCTATTGGATGATTCTTAAGAATCCTAGGAGATGATAAAATAGTGTTATTTTGTATATTGGCTTCATTATTACTAGAATTTGTTGAGTTTGTTGGTGGAATAATTTCTTCTTCATCATTAGTCTGTTGTTTGAAAGGGTTTTCGTCAAATGAGACATGTAGACTCTCTTCTATAGTATTGTTCTTTTTATTAAAAATTCTATATGCCTTGCTACGATCTGAATACCCAACAAAGATACCTTCATCAACTTTTTGATCAAATTTTCCTAATTTGTCTTTTGTATTTAATATAAAGCATTTTGAGCCAAAAGTTTTAAAGTATGATAATTTAGGTTTTTTACCAAAAAATATTTCAAAACAAGTTTGTTTAGTCATTGGGCGAATAGTTACTCGATTCAATACATAACAGGATGTAGCAATAGCTTCAGCCCAAAAGTGTTTTGGTAATCCGCTACTATTTAATAATGTTCGTGCGCACTCTTGTAATGTACGATTTTTTCTTTCTACGACACCATTCTGTTGGGGTGTACGAGGAAAGGAAAAATTATGAGTTATTCCCTTTTTATTGCAAAAATTTGAAAAAAGATCGTTTTCGAATTCTCCTCCATGATCACTTCTAATATTTTTAATTTTCAAATTCATTTGAGTTTTAATCCGTGTTGCAAAAATTTTAAACATACCAAAAGTATCGCTTTTATGTTTTAGAAATAAAGTCCATGTATACCTTGAGAAATCATCGACTATTACAAAAACATATTTGTTATGATTAATATATCTTACTTGTGTTGGACCAAATAAATCTAAATGTAATAATTCTAATGGTTGTTTTGTAGAAATATTATTTTTAGATTTAAACGAGCTTTTCTTTAGTTTACCAATTTGACAATCATCGCATAAATTTTCTACTTTGTAACTCATTTTAGGTAACCCTCTTACTAACTCATATTTAGCTAACTTATTAATATTCTTAAAATTAATATGACAAAATCGTTTATGCCATAACCATGGATCATCATGTTTGGCAGTTAAGCATAAGCTTGAATCTTTATTAATATTCATGTTTAATATATAAATATTTTTGTTTCTAAAACCTTCAAAAATGAGTTGTTTGTTATTATCTAAAATGTTACATCTATCTTTTTCAAAATTTATTTGAAAACCTTTATCACATAATTGACTAATGCTTAATAAGTTGTGTTTTAAATTTTCTACTAGTAAAACATTAGTAATAACAGGAGAGTTAGATATACCAGAGTTGATGACTTCTCCAATGCCTATGACAAATCCCTTTGAATTGTCCCCAAATGTTACCGTTCCACCATCGATGTATGTTATATTTGATAACATTTTTGAATTTCCAGTCATATGTTTGGAGCAACCGCTATCTAGTATCCATTTCTCCTTATTTTTTATTTTGGGTACCTGCAAGATAAAAAATATTTTAATTGGTACCCACATATTTGATTAGGGTCCTGATTGTTAGAGGGAGGTAGTCATACCCAAGATGGTTTGGTACCTTTATAAATATAATTTTTATTATAAACTACATTTTCTAAGTAATTATTGATATGCTTTTGTCTAATCAATTTATTATTTGTTTTAGGAACCCAAATTTTCATATTTTTGGTATTCAATTTTTGTTTAGATAAACTTCTAATATTTTTAGCATTATTTTCTTTTTGTTTAGAGCATTTTTCAAATCCTATTCCATTTCTATTACCTGATGGTTTTGATGTTTTGATAAGATTTTCCAAATCTTGTTTTCCTTTGTTGAATTTTGACACATTATTGGTAATTTTATCTAATTTTTCTTTTAATTCTCTATTTTCTGTTTTCAATAATTCAACACCCTTTTTAAAATCAACATTTTCTTTTAGCAAATTTTCTTTTTCTAGAGTAATGTTCTCACTTTCTATCACATTATCTCTTAATTTTTCTTGAGATATTTCAAGTTCTTCTTCTAAAATAGTTTTTTCATCTTTCAACATTCCTACTTCAAGTTCTAATCTATTTACTTTTACTATATATTCTTTGTTCAATTTTTTAATTTGTCTAAATTTATCATCTAATTCTATACTAAGTTCAAGTAATTCTTCATAGCTAAGTTCCGGACATACCTCATCTTTTTGTGCCATAAAACACACATTAGCTTGTTCTCCGTCACTATCGCTATCACTTTCTGAAGATGAAGAATCGGAATCATCCCACGTTACCTTGAAAGCTTTCTTCTTTTTGAGTTTTTCAAATTTACTTTTCTTTTTATCATTGTTAAGTTTTGGGCAATCCTTTTTCATGTGTCCGTATTGATCACATTCATAGCACTTAATTTGAGATAGATTTGTTGAGTTGGTTTTTCCTTCTTTTTGAAACTTGGTCATCTTTCTAAATTTCTTGAATCTATTATAGTTTTTGGCAATGAATACTATCTCATTTTCATCTAAATCTGAGTCATCATTCTTTATTGATAGAAATGCTATGTTCTTCGTCTTCGAATTTAACTCTTTACGTGCCTGCAAATTAGCTTCATAGGACATCAAATTTCCTATCAACTCTTCAACTTTGAGAGTGGAGAGATCATTAGCTTCTTCAATAGCTAATACCTTTCTTTCTCAATCAGGTGTTAAAGAATTAAGTATTCGAGAAACTAAATCAAAATCAGTAAACTTAACTCCTAATGCCATAAGATCATGTTGAACAGTTTGAAATCTAGAATACATGTCTACTATAGTTTCATTTTGTTTCATTTTAAATGATGAAAATTGATTTTGCAAAATTGAGATTTTAGTTTGTTTGACCTTTGTTGTACCTTCATGTGTAATTTGTAAGGTACGCCAAATATCAAATGCAGTAGTACATAACATGACACGTGAAAATTCATTTTTGTCAAGTGAGCAAAACAAAACATTCATAGCTTTAGCATTATTTGATGCTAAGGTTTTTTGTGCATCGGTCCATGTGTTCATAGCAGTAGTTGGAGCTTCATATTTATCTTGAGTGGCTGACCAAATTTCTAAACCATTAGCTTCCATAAAAATTCTCATACGTGTAGACCAATATGAATAATTAGAGCCATTAAAAAGTGGGGGTCGTGTTGTGGATTGTCCTTCTTGAAAAATACTTGCCATATTAGAATGATTTAAAAAACGTGTTACTGTTCTTTTAAACGAACCTTGCTCTGATACCAATTGAAAGTCTATATGAGTGGATCGTATAGATTATATGCAAGTATAAACAGCTAACTATATAATGTAACTCTATAACTGATAGTAGCAAAGTAAATGAAAATAATCACACCGGTATTTTATACTGGTTCGGACCTCCCGTCCTACGTCCAGTCCTGAAGCTCCTCTTCGGAATTTCCTTTCAACTAACCCTCGCTTAACCCGGAGGAACAGGTTTACAATAGCAAAGTTTCTTTGTCAAGAATGTGTTCTGTAACACGGATGTTGTATATTGAGTACAAAAGTGCTTCCAATATATATCTATCTAGAGAATATCTGAATGAGGAGTTCTGTATATATGGAAGGGTTAATTACAGGTAGTTGATTGCTTATAGATCAGGAATAAATCAGAGTACAAGAGATAAGAGTGTAAGTAAGTCAGATTGTTGTCTTCTCTTGAATTCCTGATGCTATTTATAGTGATGAAGAGTTTTCTTGTATAGTTGCATCTGTTGTAATCTCCGTAAAGTCGCTTCTGATGGTGATGAAGAGTTGCGACAAAGAGAAGTGGATGTGTCTTTTCGAATGTGGCAGTTGAGCTTTGAAAATGCACAGTCGAGTCTCGAATCAGACGTCTGGAGAGTAACCTCAGACGTCTGGTCTTCATATCTGTTTTATGCCTGGGTACATTTCAGACGTCTGACATTGGTAACCAGACGTCTGGTTGCTTCTAAATTATGAACCAGAGGAATCATTCAGACGTCTGGATAGTGCTCTCAGACGTCTGAAAGTGTGCATGTTGCTTTATCTTGTGCATGTCTTATTTCTCTTCAACCTTTACTGATTTGATGTCTTTTGATTCTTCTTTTGAGTGTTGCTTTAGTCTCTTTGGTGATGTTACTCTATCAACTATCTGTAAATATAGATATATATGTACATTCGATTTCCATTGTATAGTTGTTATCATCGAAACCATAGAATTGATTTCCTAACATCACCTCCCTTTGATATTGCATGTTATCGATCTAGAGTATAAGCAAGGTAGAGTAGGAGGAGATTGCCGCATATTAACAGTATACAGGAGCATTTCGTAAATCATCGGCCTATGAAGAATATCATAAGTGTTTCCTTTTTGAAGTTATTTTGTTATTAATGCAAGTATGAATGCTGAATGCCTGGCATGATGCCGTAACTCATCAACATACAAAGAAATGTCAAAGATCATCAAATTAAGACCTAATGTCGAACACCATTATTAAGGTTGATGATGCCAAAAGCCAAGCATGCTAGATGTGACACATGGAAGTCATACCGCACGTCTCAACCCCCATATATATATACCTAGGGGCATGGAGGATGGGGCGACCATTTCTTTTCTTTCTTCTCAAAATTAAACAAGTGTAACCCTAAATCAATTAGGCAAAATCTTGAATCAATTGTAAACATTTCGATTATATATAAGCAAGGCCTTGGACAAATGATTAACATAGCCCGCCTGCCTTGATTGTTCTTGATCGTGCAACTTTGACATGAACATGCATATAACAAAGTTGTTGGGCCTAAAGTTTCATCTTGACTTTATCTTGAATAAAGCCACACGAGCTTCGACCTAAACTAGTGTTTATATGCGTAGCCTCTATTTTTCTTATTATATATGGCCAATGGATTATGAACCATGGAGATTGCTTACTTAGTTTATTAACGAATGTCTAATGGACTATTGCATATATTTGCAACTTGTTCTTTCTCTCCCTTGAATATATGACATGGCTTTTGAATAGCTACGTCAAAAGTCTGTGGGCATCATGGAGCCATATCTGAATGGCATTATCTTGTATTAAGCCATGAATGTTAGGCCAACTCTTGATATTATATCACCATTTGATTTCATCAACTAGGCTATGCTTAGTCATGACGTCACCGGTGTTACAAACCAAATTTTGACTCATCATGCATTTGCATCAAGAGTGTTATACTAATTTTTTGTTTAACATTTTGGTGCTAGATGGAGGGATCGAACCTCCAATTCCCTATAACTCTCTCCTTAAACTGATTACAAAAAGTTCTTTTTATTTCTGGAAAATGGTGAGACCAAAACGAGTTAACATTTCAAATGAGGAGAGAATACAAAGAACGACATTAGAAGATATGTCATCCCCAACTTCAATATAGAGAATACGGAAGCTGGATAGCCATCAGAGCCAGTAAGGCCAACTAGTAGTGAAGCCAAAATCAAAGACCTGACACAGCAAATTGCAACAATGCATGAGCTATTAGAAAAGGTCCTTGCACAAAAATCTTCTAGAACAACCAGACCTAACGAAGGAGAAGAAGTTCCTAGAAGGAATCTAAATGCTTACCTACTTAGGAGTAAAGACAAAATTACTATGACTCCAGAAAAGAGTAAAGGAGACCAAGAAGCTAGAACAACGGAATTCTCCTCCAAATCACCAGCAGATAATAAGGCTAAAGCAAATCAAGGAAGATTAGTAGAGAGGTCCCATGAGCAGACCGAAAGTTCAATGTTCAAAGAGTATAAGCCTGATAGGAGCAACTACCACGATGATGAAGCTTATCTAAAGGACGCGGCTAAAAAGATGGTGAAGGATATGCTTAATCTTAAAGGAAAGGGGACCCTCGGTGCTAGAGTCAACAATAACTTTTAGGAAGCCCCATTCACAGATAAGATTATGTCCACAAGGATTCCATCTTGCATTAAAATTCCATCCTTGAGGTACAATAGGACTACTGATCCGGATGATCACCGAATGACATTTGAAAGTCAGATGGACCTCTATAATGCTCCAGGAGCTGTACAGTGCCGACTTTTCCTACCACCTTCCAAGGGGCAACAGCTAAGTGGTATAGACACTATCGGGAGAAGACCATGTACTCTTAGGAGAAATTCTCTTAAGAGTTCTCAGCATCATTTTATATTTGCAAGAATCCTACGATTGACTTCAGCGTACTAGCTACCGTCAGGCAAAGCGAAAGCTGTTATGTGACTATCTTAAGAGATTCAACATATAAGCACTAAAGGTAGAAGATATGACCGACAAAGATAGACTATTTGCAGTACGCTCAGGGCTGATTTCCTTTTTAGCGAGAACTCTATCTTCATGGATGTAGAGATCTCCAAGATTTCCGTTTCCAAACTGATAAATGCATCCGTATGGATGAAATGGTTCGCACCAAGAAGAAGTCCTAGACGAAGAAAGAAACAAAAAACTCTAGCTTTAATCACAATAGTAAGAAATCGAGATAGAAGGAGCTCCCAAAGACCAATTATGTTGCTCTGAACAAACCGATATCCTATATCTTCGCTACAATAAAAGAAAACGGCGGCTTTATGATTTCATGCAAAGCTAAGAACAACCCTGATACAAGAAGAGGGGGAGATTATTGTACATATCATAAGGCGAATAGGCATAAGACAGACGAATGTCAAGCATAATCCGTTATGGACACTTGAAAGAATTTATCAAAGAAAATCAGAAAACTGCACGACTTGATGAAAGCAACCAAAGGCTCCCGAACGACACTACAAACTTTGTAGATAGTGATTCTCAACCAAATTCCATTCCACCCCTCAACCGAATTAATGTAATGCATGAAGGCCTGCATTTGGCTGGAAATAGTAAGGGAGCAAGAAACCAATATATTAGAGAGGCAAGAGATGGGGTTTTCAAGAGTTTCCATTTAAGAATCCCAAATTTCAAATCTGAATGCACTGTCTGACCATAACCTCACGGGAGCCGAGTAGGGTTCGTCATTTGCACAACGACTCGCTTATGATCACTGCATGGATTGGGCTTTCTGTGGTGACTAAAATCCTTATTGATACTGGAAGCATAGTGAATGTTACTTTCAAACATGCCTTTAATCAAATGAGAATTCTAGAAGAAAAGATAGAGCCAAGCTTTAAGCCCAACTTTGGGTTCAATAATAAAGGATCAACTCCCATGGGACAGATAAGGCTTTTGGTATAGATGGGAATTCCACCACATGCTAGGACTTTCAAGACTCTATTTGTTATTATGGACCAACCTTCTTACTACAACGCCTTCTTTGGGAGGCTAGTATTAGATGAGGTCGATGCTTTTGTTTTACCAAAATATCCGATGGTGAAGTTTCTAACCAAGAGCGGATGGGAAACAGTGACAGGAGAGCAATTCAGCTCTTGGGAATTGTACATTGCCGCTATTGATCAATAAAAATGAGGTATTTCTTGTTACAACTTGGAGAAAGATCAATCAATCATAATTGAAATAAGAAAGCCCTTGGGTAAAGGTCCTTTAAGCCAATCATCCAAGGCAAAAGCAAAGACCGTTGAGAAAGCTACGCATGCATTAAGAAGATTTAACTTGTCTAAAAAGAAAAGTAAACAAAAAGAACCATATTTGATAGACGATGACGTAGATAGTGAGGAAATTATCACTGAACTAGACTATAGAGGTGAACAAGAAAGAATGAAGCCCATCGAGGATTTTGAGGAAGTATGCTTGGATCCAGTTAACTCACCAAAGATAGTGAAAATCAGGAAAGTGCTAGATGACAAACTCAAAAGGAAGTTAGTCTGATTTCATCAGTCTAGAAAGACGTGTTTGCTTGGACTCATTCAGATATGGTTGGAATAGACTTGAATATAGACCCGAGTATTACACCCATCCGACAAAAGACGTGTTAGTCTAATTTCACATGATTTCATCACGTATCATGCCCTAAATATAGACCTGAGTACTACACTCATCCGACAAAAGAAGAGACAATTAGACAAAGTTCGAGCTAACTCCTTGAAAGAGGAGGTCAAAAAGTTGCTTGAAAATGGGTTCATTAAAGAAGTGTTTTATCCAAAATGGTTGGCCAATCCAGTATTAGTCAAAAAGCCTAATGAGAAATGGAGGACATGTGTTGATTATACTAATTTGAACAAGGCATGTCCAAAATATTGCTATCCTCTTCCAAGAATAGGCCAATTGGTCGACGCAACAGGTGGACACAAACTATTATCTTTCATGGATGCATTCTCCTAGTAAATCAAATTTCGATGTTCAAGCCGGATAAGGAGAACACAAGCTTCATAACAGACTGGGGAATATCTTGGTATAAAATAATGCCATTCAGACAAAATAATGTCAAAACCACCTATCAAAAGTTGGTAAATAGAATGTTTAGAGAACAGATCTACCATAATATGGAAGTATACATGGATTATATGTTGGTTAAGTCTCAAAAGGAAAGCAACCATCCAAGTGATCTTGAAGAAATGTTCGGTATACTACAAAAATATTAGATAATGCCCAACCTACAGAAATGTTTTTTCGAAATCCAGTTTGGAAAATTCTTGGGATTTGTTGTTAGTGATCCGGGAATACAGCCAACCCTGATCGGATTCAAGCTATTAAAGACATGGCGGAGCCTAATATAAGTAAGGATGTAAAAAGCTTAAATGGAAAAGTGGCAGCATTGAATAGATTCATTTCCAAGGCCACCGATAAATTCACCCCATTCTTCGATGTGATTAAGAAGAAGAAAAACTTTGAATGGGGAGAGGATTGTCAAAAAGCCTTTAAGGAACTAAAAGTTCTTGAGAAACCACCAATTCTATCCAGCCTTGTAGAAAGGGAAAATCTTTATCTTTATATGGCAGTTTCAGAAGGTGTAGTTAGCTCTATTCTAATAAGAGAAGAGAAGGGAACTAAGCTTCCAATGTTCTATACAACTAGAAGGCATAAAGATGCAGAAACCAGCTATCTAGTCATAGGAAAATTGGCATATTGTTTGATGCTTACAACACGAAAATTGAGAGCTTACTTTCAAGCTGTTGACCCAAAAAATGGACCAACACCATGGTTTGGATTTGAAAGCTCCAGCCCTGTCCTGACAGAGCAATATCACATATCATGTATATAAAGGAAGAACGGCAAAAGAAAGAAGACAGAGAACTTTTATAGTGGTTCGGCTGTTAATGAAGCCTACGTCCACTTTATAACTTTACTATAGACTAATTGCTGTTACAAGAGTTGTTTGATTACAAGGCTTTGATTGTTTTCTAGCCAGATTAAATCTCCAGATTTGGAATCCATTGGAGAATCATAGTGTATTCCTTTGGTGATAGTTGTGTGGAGGTAGAGAGTGAAGAATAATTCCAACAGAGCTTTAGCAACCCGTCTGGAGAAGATCCTCTTTATGTCGCAGGTGGCATGCTATTTATAGAGGTTGGAGAGTTTCTAGGCCAGGCTTGTCATCGTCAGCTACCAGGTAGGTTACAGGTGACTTGGAGGGGTTTTGGCTCGTAAAACGAGCTAAGGCCATGGCTCGCTGGTGACCCATGGCCTATGGGTCGCTAGCGACCTATGGACTTGGTTTTTTTTCGGGATCAAATCCTGCCTCTTCTTAATAGTGTCTGATATCTTATTTGTTTGATGGTTTGAGCAGATGCATGAGTCGCTGATGAGCTATGCACTTAGGATTTTTCTGGAGTCTGGACCCAGAGATGTTCTTACAGCGTTTTATCGTTGCTCTTACGTTTTAACGGCAATTCACTAGCTGCTTATGTTCAGCTACTGACTGGATTATTGGAATACTGATCTCTCGACTCCGTTGATCTCAGTCGTTGTCTTAGTCGCATGGCTTAGCCCTTGTTAATCCCTTGTCTTGATTTTTCTGGTTAAGTCCTGAACCATCCTGTTCTTGCAAGACTGCTTTATTCTGTAATGTTTCATGCTGGGTTAAAAACCTGGATAACGTTTTCCCCCCAGAGTACGTCTTCGTTGTAAACAAGGCGTGCTCTAGAAGTTATCATTTTCAACATTCATTTGTTGATTTCCAAGTGATGGCATTAGAGCTTTTCGAATATGTTAACCCAGCGTCATCGGCTGTCTTACTTTGGTTCTGACTATTATTACTTGTCTTAATATATCACATTTCCGCTTGTGGCTTTCTTGCATGCCTTGGAGTGATGAACAGTTGTAATCGATCAAGCTTGGGATGAGTAGATGAAGCTTTCTTCCTTCCTTTAAACATAAATATGCATTTTTTTGGTTTGGTCGTTAGCAATCCATATGGGTCAGGTCGCTAGCGACCTAATTGCTGTTTTAAAAATCGTCACATTAGCTCGAGTCGCTGGCGAGCCATGGTGGGTCGCAGGCGACCCTTGTACTTAGCAATTTGGCTACAAGTTTAGGTTGGGTCGCTGGCGATCCATAATGGGTCGGGTCGCTAGCGACCCTGTTACTTAGCAAAATTTTCGAGCATCAGCCTGCTTACTTATATTCGAACCGACCATATCTTCCTCATTTTGATTCGAGTGGACTCTGCACGACCTAGCTTCTGGCGATCCAATTCTTGAGCGATTCTCCTCCAAGCAATCCAATCTTTGAGCGATTCAACCATCTTCCAACGCCCTGATTCATCACCCCAATTGATACCTTCCATCGTGATTTCGGTTCCAGATTCCAAGCCCTCACTCGAAAATCCAGCTCGCAAGCCCTAGCTTGCCGTGGAATTGTAGCCAACGCTATCTTACGCTGACCTGAAGTTGGCTTGCCACCGATCCATTCCATTGCTTTGCTGAGTTTGATTCATGTTTCTTCTTGTGCCTTTAAATCAATTTGAGGTGGGTTCATTGAATTGGTTTGCTAATTGTTGCATTGGTGCAATGACTTGTCATCTAGTATCCATTCCCAATGTTGATTACAAGAAGTTCGAGTTGATTACGGTTTAACGGTTGAGACAGCAAATTGGGTCTTGAGTTTCTTCCAGAAGTGAGATTTGGGTTATGGCCCAACACTTGACACGCTTTACTATCTTCGTCTCTTAAACCAAAATTGACTCATGCCCAGCTTTATAGCCATTATCGCATACCATGCACATCTACTTAGTCGATCTTGATTTCTTTCTAGGACTCAGATTTGTCTTGCTTTCTTGTTGCATTTTCGGCATTCCTGCGAGGAGAAGAACTTTCTGTGTCACTCCGGACAATGGATCCGTCATCGATCGTTGGTCGATAACGGGTAAGTGCATCAAAAGTAGATAAAATAGAAAAAACAAAATGACATGGGAAGTTCTTTTCTTCTCTCACTGTGAGCGAACTATCTACATGGGATGGAGCATATGCAGTCTTCTAAGCCCCCAGTTTATCCCATATAGATAGCACACACTCTTACACACTTGCCCCAGTTCGCACTCGAAACCCGATGCGTCGATTATAAGTTAATGTTTTTTGGGCTTCAAGTGTAATTAGGGAAATTTATAAATTTAGCATAGATTTACCTGACCGCTTGCGGACGCGAGTTCTGTTACATAGAATAAAGTATCCATCCTGATGTCGTAAGTCAAGCGGGCGAAGCCCAGCGCTCTCCGAAGCTAAATCATCATCTACGTCGCAAGCCCAGTTCAGCCAATTAGTTCCGGTTGGGCCCATCATGGACCGTACGCCTCCCAACTTTCGAGTTCTGCTCAATCCACCTGAACGAGCCTCGTCAGTGGTCTCTGCTAAGGTCCTTCACAATATATGTCTGCAGCATGGGATTCCCGAGGAAGATGTGTGTCCGGCTGCGAATGATGAGTTTGCTCATATGCCTCCCCCGGGGTACACCGCTTGCCATAGATATATGTGTTTGAATGGAGCCATGCCTCCCTTCAACGATTTTATACGCAAAACGCTTTCGAACTTGGGAATTTCCCCCATTCTAGCTTCGTCCAAATGGTTACACTATCCTTGCTTGCATGTCCTTTTCATGCGAACGTTCGGCCATGCTCCAAATTTCGATGAGTTGCGTACTTTTTTGGCATTCAAGAGGAGAGATGACTGCCCCTCTCTGATCATAACCGAAGCCTAGCGAAACTGGAAGATCGTCTTGTGAATGCAAAGCAATCTATCACAGTTTAAGACATAGTACTTCTTTGTTAGATGGACTGAGGGGTTCAATCACTGATGGACAACAGGGTGTAAGCTTTTCTCTTCAGTTTGTCGGACTTTGAAGTGTAATAGGGTTTCTAACTGATCACGTGTCCTTAGCGGTTATTCCAAGGTCGAACAGAGACGCAGCTCTTAGCATGATTTGCCAAACTTTAAAGGCTATCGATGTCGAGGAGCGGCGTGTCAGAGTCTTGCTGATCGATGAGAACCTGCACCAGTATGGACTGTTAGCTCCAGGCATGCCAGTTGCTCAGATTGAAGCTCCTTCTCCTAGTCGAGCCAGAGTTCGAGCAAGACCCTCTTCTTCTTCACATTATTCTGATGAAGGTCAGGAGATAGTTGGCCCGTCCGAAAGACCACACGATGAGGCCAATGAGGAGGAAGAAATCACTGCGATTGGCCTAAGTGGTTCAGCCAGAATGTCTCTAGTCTAGAAGGAAACAGAAGAGGAGCTCGTGCATAGAGAAGGCAAAGCCGCGGTGGACTCTGAGGAAGAGGAGGGAGAGTTTGAAAGTAGCAGTGGTGAAACTACTGCCGGTGATTACTTTTCGTCAAAATCTGAAGGCGATGACTCGGAGTCTTGCGACGGGATTCCGAGGATGAGTCTCGTCCTTCTGAATTTGCCCCCTTCCGACATAGGTGGCAAGGGCAATGCCTCAGAATCTAGTAGACGCCAAGATTCCCCAAGCAAGAATGTCAGTGAGAACCTTGGAGATTTTAGTGATGTATTCGTCGACTTCGACGCGCTTATGAAAGAGGATTTCAAATTCCACACGATGCAGTCTTGTTCAGGCGATATTGCTCCACCAGTCAACCCTGCTTTGCTTATAACAACCGAAGCCAGCCCAATCCCTCCTTCGACAGCTGTTCGCTCCATTTGCGACGATGCCTTAGACCCATATTCGAAATGCACGACACATCACACTAGGATTACACTTATTTCTAATCTTTCATTCCCTCATATATTTGCTTAATTTATGTTGTGTTTCTGAAATCTTTCATGTTCACTTTATTCTAGGTATGATAAGAGGGCAAGGCTTCTATAATGACTTCGAGGATAATACCGACTCGCGGCGGTACACGAAGCGCTCCTTTAGCCGCCACCAAGTCTAGAAACGGAAGACGAGTATAGGCGGAGGAAAGAGCTCGACGCCGACACTCGCCGCCCAGAGGAGAGAGATAAGGCTCGTTCGCACAGAGGTAGATATGAGAAATGGCGGTCTCATGAGGAAAGAGATGAGCAGTAAAAGAAATCAAAGTTTGACTGCCGCTCTCATCCTTCCGAGCCCGCTTCGACGCATACTTCCATGGGTCAAGAGGTTCCTACTTCTTCTGCTCTGGTTCTACCTCCAGTACATGTTCCATCTTCCTCTATTGTTACCGCTGCCCCTGGTGCATCTCATCTCTACTAGAGACCGACCTACACTCTTCCTATAGGCCCTCCTAATCTTGAAGCGGCCCTTCCGGGTTGGTTCCTAAGAGTTGTTAAGTTCGACATGGACATTCATCCCGTTCGCAGGGATTCCTACGTGTTGCATCTCCTAGCTATCCAAAGTGATTTTGAACAGGCTGACAAATGGGAGAAGCTCTGCAAGTAGCTAGCAGACATGAATAGGAATAATTATCAAGAGATCCTTTCCTTCGAAACTAGGAAAGATGATTTTGAAAGGGCGTTGACTAATCGGGACACTAGACTTAAACAGTTAGAGGAGGAGAAGGAAACGGCGCTCCGGGAGAGTGAGAGAACCGCCAACCTGATGAAAGAGCTAAAGGAGGCGCATGAGAAGGTCGAGATCGTTTGGAGAGACGAAATCAAAAAGACTCATGCGGAGGAGGTGAAGTTGAAAGAGGAAGTGATTGCTTGCAACGCTGTTATCGAAGCTCAATGGAAGACAATCATTGACCATGATCTGATTGTCGAGGGGCACAATAAAACAATCGTCGATCAAGCCGAGACCATCGCAAAATTATAGGCTCAGGTCGCGCAGCTCAATGCTGACAAGACTGCCATTGAGACTGAGAAGGCTATGGTGACAGCAAATTACTTGGACCTCCAGCAAACTTATGATCGAAAAATGGAGAAGCTGGATGCGACAATTCTGAACTTCTACATCAATTCTCTGCTACATCAAGGAAGCCTTAGCTATCTTGGCCTGAATTTTCCATGCACTCTTGCCCTCGTCTGGGAGGAAATCTTGTTTCGTTTCGCCGACAGCGGCGACACTTACTTCGACCAAGAGCTACAAGATTCCTATATTAACGATGAATCCAAGGCAGCGTTGCTTGAGGGCCAGTAGATCCTCCGAGTCGAACGTGAGAGGGAGGTCTTCGATGCTGCCTTGATGTTTGCTATCGACTCGCTTACCAGGCCTTCTTCCTCTAGCGGAGGTAAGCCATCAAAGCAACTCCACGACCAACCGATGAGTTCAGGACTTGACATTGTTCCTCATGTGGTGGAGTCCTCCAAAGAAGGTGAAGGAGATGAGTTCGAGGTCACCGTTCACAATCCTTCCTCTGGTGCAGGTCACGTCCATGCTTCTCCCGACTTTGGGAGCCTCCATCTTACACCACAGGAGAAAGAGGAGTTTAATGCTTTCCTTTTTGATCTTATAGGTCCATCTACTTTTCCTGTTGATGCACCGGCTACCTTAGCGCCTGCGCCTGCTGCCCTTTTCACATCTTCGGAGATTGTGTATGTTCCTGCTCCAGTCCCTGCATCCATGTCTAATTCACAACTGGGGCCAGAGGTCGAGAAAATAGCGGCACTCCAGGGCTTGGATGACCCTTCAGCGTCTTTGGAAGGTGATATGACTACGGCGGAAGCCAAGGAGCAGGGGATATAGCTAGAGCAACCGCCGAAGAATCAGCGCGAGATAGTTGCTGTCAAGAAGGAAAAGGTGGAGGCAGTCAAGGCTTTGAAGAGTTCTCGAAAATCGAAGAAGCGCAAGGGAGAGGGAAGCTCTTCTAGAAAACTCTCGGAGGAGGGGGAAATTGCCATCAAAGTGCACGTTGGCATTACTGGCAACGATACCTCTTCCAAAAAGAAGCAGAAACTACCCACCAGAGGCGAAAAGGTAAGCAGCAGCAAAAAGCGTTGAGCGGTTGGCATGAGGATGGACTTGGTTTTGGCTAATAGCTTGCACGAAGACATGTTTTTTGTTTCTTTTTGAATCACTTTGTTCAAGTGCAGAGTCTGCACTTTGCACCCGTACTGTAGAGTCTGTATTTTCTCTTTGTTGG
This sequence comes from Allium fistulosum, assembly GCA_030737815.1. Taxonomy (NCBI): domain Eukaryota; kingdom Viridiplantae; phylum Streptophyta; class Magnoliopsida; order Asparagales; family Amaryllidaceae; genus Allium; species Allium fistulosum. Next base: position 791,034,257 of record CM060908.1, read on the forward strand.
CCGTTGTTGTGTGGGTACGACCCTCACATTTTTATCCTATGTAAAGAAAATCTTAAGTAATACAATGATGTTTTGACTGTATTTTTATATATCTATTCATATATGCTCTGTGTACTTGTGCTTGTTTCATTTCATATTATGCTAGTTCTGTGATTATAGCCAAAGTCCTTCATTTGAAGTGACAGAACTTAGAGATTAACAGCACTTAGAGAGTTTTTTATTTGGAAATTCGCAAAACTTTAGAAAATTTTCTAAAACTTAGAAAGTTGTTATTTAGAATATTTGTTTGGAAGTTGAAAAGTTCAATTTGTGAACTTGAGGTTTGGAGTGACAGAGCCTGTGAACTTGTTGTATTTGTTTGGTTCTGTCTTAGTACTGGTGTATGCCCCCTAGTTCGTAGGACTGTTCACTTCAAATAACTTTCAAATACCCGATAACTTGGGGTCTAAATAATCTTTATTGAAAATTTGACTAAGTTACAACATGGTTCTAATTTTTGGAGATATTGCGATTTTTGCAAGCGATCTCACTTTTTGTTTGGAATTTTGTGACACAGGTGAATATGCAATTTGCGCATGGGTCTGTGTTGTCGATTATTGAGTGCCTTCTTTCTAGCGCAAATTTTGTATGGGTTGCACTTACCATTCCTGACTATATGTGTGTGGTTTCTCATGCTCCTTGACGTTGCCTATCTTCGAGCAATGCGAGGAGTTAGAATTCTAGTGCGCGGCTCATGAGATGCGCGGCTTTTGTTTATCCTCGGTGTTGCATATCTTCGGGCAATATGGGGAGTTGTCATTTCGGTACTCCTCGGGGTTGCATATCTTCGGGCAACACAAGGAGTTGTTATTTTAAGGCTCTTCGATGTTGCCTATCTTCGGGCAACACGAGGAGTTTTAGTGTTGGGGTTCCTCGGTGTTGCCTATCTTCAGGCAACACGAGGAGTTTCTTATTTTAGGGCTCCTCGACGTTTCCTATTTTCGGGCAACACGAGGAGTTCTAGTTTTGGCGTTCCTCGGTGTTGCCTATCTTCGGGCAACACAAGCAGTTTTTTGTTTTGGGGTTCCTCGATGTTGCTTATCTTCGGGCAACACGAGGAGTTTTTTATTTATTTTGGGGCTCCTCGATGTTGCCTATCTTCGGGCAACACGAGGAGTTTTTGTTTTGGGCTCCTCGATGTTGCCTATCTTCGGGCAACACGAGGAGTTTTTATTTTCGGGCTTCTTGATGTTGCCTATCTTCGGGCAACACGAGGAGTTTTTGTTTTGGAGCTCCTCGATGTTGCCTATCTTCAGGTAACACAAAGATTTTTTATTTTGGGGCTCCTCGATGTTGCCTATCTTAGGGCAACATGAGGAGTTTCTAATTTTTCTTAGCCCTCTCGATGCTGCTGGAGCAATCTAATTGCCAGAGGGCAAGAATCGGTTCGAGTCGATTTGCTTCCGTCGACTCTACGGGTGATTATTATGAACATAGTTTAGTTGGTTCAAGATGAAAACTTTATTAAGGAAAGCATGGTAGATTCTTTGCCTATTTACAATGCCACCAGCATTTCCAGGATGGCTTATTTGCTGAAGAATTAGAAAATACATAAAATAGTTTTTTAGATGAAATAACAGCGGAGCGATTCGCTATTCCAGGCTCTAGGAACTACGACCCCATCGACGGCTGTCAGCTTGAAAGTCCCGTCGCTGAGCTTTTGATTAACGACATATAGTCCTTACCAGTTTGGTTCGAAGGCTCCCGGCACAGGGTAAACTCGCTTGAGCACAAGTTCTCCAACTTCGAATGTCTGACTACGAACTTTGGAGTTGAAGTACCGTGCAACCCTTTTTTGGTGGGCAGTCGTTCTTAACTCTGCGTCTTCTCTTTTTTCATCGACCATGTCTAGCGATTCGAGTAGGAGTTACTCGTTTTGTGCTTGGTTAAAATTCTGCCTTCGGTGCGAGGGGACCTCTAATTCAATAGGAATCATTGCTTCTGAACCATATGCTAATGTGAACGGAGTGTGTCCAGTTGCCGCTTTGTGTGTTGTCCTATATGCCCATAGTGTGAGTGGAAGTTCGTCAACCCAATTTCCTTTTGCTTTTGTTAATCGCTTTTTGATGGTGGATTTGATGATCTTATTTATCGCTTCCACTTGCCCATTTGCTTGCGGGTGAGCCACTATGGAAAATCTTTTTTCAATTCGGAAGTGCTTACAGAAGTCTTTGAACTTGGCACTTTCGAATTGGGTTCCATTGTCAATGATGATTTTTGCGACACACCAAACCTGCAAATGATATTTTTAGTAACAAATTTAATAATTTTCTTTGTGGTTATGGTGGCAGTTCCGCTTCAGCCCATTTTGTGAAATAATCTATAACAACTATAGCATATTTGGCTCCTCCGTTGGCTATTGGAAGGACACCAATCAGATTGATCCCCCATATCGCAAATGGCCATGGGCTGACCATTTGTGTTAGTTCCATTGTAGGAGTTCTCTTAATTTTGCTGAACCTTTGACAGCGATCGCATCTTCTGACGTGATCTGCGGCGTCACGATTTATTTTTAGCCAAAAATATCCATATCGAAGGACTTTCTTTGCCAGCATTGCCCCCCAGTGTGGTCTCCGCATTCGCCTTTATGTACTTCCTTTAGGATTTGTCATGCTTGCTCATCGGTCCCACACCTAAGAAGGGGGGTCGAGAATCCCCTTCGATAGAGTACCCCATCGTGTATCATGAACCTTGGCGCCTTGTGGAGGAGCTTCTTCCATTGATTTCGGTCAGTTGGTAGGGTTCCTACAAGCAAATAGTCCTTTATCGGAGTCATCCATGTCTCTGGCTCGACGGTAGTCTCTAGAATTCAGTCCACATCCATTTCGTCTATGCTCGAGTTGGTTAGCATTTCAACCGGAACCAATCCCAATGATTGGGCTTCTCTGGAGCTTGCCAGCTTGGCCAAATAGTCTACCTTGGTGTTTATCTCTTGTGGGATGTGTGTTATGGTGTAGTGCTCGATATCACTCAACAGCTCTTGTACTTTAGACAAGTATGGGGTGAGATTTTCTCCACGCGCCCGGTACTCTCCTTTCACTTGACATACGACCAGTTGGGCGTCGCTATATATGTGGATAGACTTTATTTGAGTTCCTTCAAAACCTTCAATCCTGCTATCAGTGCTTCGTATTCCTCTTCGTTATCTGTAGCCGGGAACTCCATGCACAAAGCATAGCTAATGGCTCAACCCTTGGGCATTTCAAGTACTATCCCTATGCCCGAACAAAAGTTGTTTGATGCACCGACAGTGAAGAGCTTCCATTGTGCATCTGTTTCTGGCTGAACTTCCTCCTCCTCGTCTCTTATAGTAAATTCGGCAATGAAGTCGGCCAATGCTTGCCCGTTGATTGCCTTCCTCGGATGGTATGTGATGTCGTATTGGCTCAACTCTATGTTCCACTTGAGTAGTCGTCCGGAAGTTTCTGGCCGGTACAAAACTTGCTTCAGGGGCTGGTCAGTCAATACTTTGATCGGATGGGCCTGGAAGTATGGTCTTAATTTCCGGGATGCGATCAAAAGGAAATATGCTAGCTTTTCCAGCTTTGGGTAATTCTTCTCGGCTCCGATGAATCGTTCGCTAATACAGTACACAGGTAGTTGGATTCTCTCTACTTCCCGCACGAGAGCTGCGCTCAGTGCGTGCGGGGAAACCGCTAAGTAGATGAATAGGTTTTCTCCATCCACCGGTTTTTATAAGATCAGGGGAGTTTCCATGTGCCGTAGTAATTCCCCGAAAGCTGTTTGAAGAGCTTCGTTCCACTCAAAGTATTTATTTCCTTTCTTCGGTGCGTCGAAGAAGGGTATGCACTTGTCTGTAGCTTTGGAGGTGAACTGACTTAGTGCTACAACCTTTCCATTCAAGCTTTGAAGCTCTCTCTTATTTCTAGGGGCTTGGACTTCTCGTAACGCCATTATTTGTTCTGGATTCGCTTCGATGCCTTGGGCACTTACGATGAATTCCAGGAATTTTCTCGAGGCTACTCCGAAGTGACACTTGAGTGGGTTAAGTTTCATTCCATATTTTCGGAGTATTTCAAACATTTCAGCGAGATTATCGAGATGGTTAGCAGCCACTCGGGATTTGACTAACATATCATCCACATAAACTTTTGTGGTCTTCCCAATCTGGTGTTTGAACATAGTGTTCACTAGCCTTTGGTACGTTGCCCCTGCATTTTTCAAAATGAATGGCATTACTCGGTAGCAGTACAGTCCCAAATTGGTGATGAAGCTGGTGTTCTCTTAGTATGGCCCATGCATCAGGATCTGGTTGTAGCCCGAGTACGCATCCATAAATGATAGCAGTTGTTGTCTTGCTGTTCCATCCACCAGTTGATCAATCTTAGGGAGAGGGAAGTTGTCCTTCGGACAGGCCTTGTTGAGGTCCAAGTAACCAATACAGGTTCGCCATTTTCCATTGGACTTCTTGAATAGGACTAGGTTCGACACCCATTCAGGGTAGGTTGCATCTTGAATGAAGCCGTTAGCCATCAGTTTATCTACTTCCTCTCTCAATGCCTTGGACCGTTCGGGGCCCAAGCTGTGCCTTTTTTGCTTTACCGGTGTGAATTAGGGGTTAATATTGAGAGCGTGGAAGGAAATTTCAGGTGATACCCCACACATATCGGAGTGTGTCCAAGTGAATATGTCCAAATTGGTGCGAAGGAATTTGGTTAGTTCTGACCGCATCTTGTTTCCAAGGTGCAACCCATTTTTCAGGACCCGTGTTGGGTCATCCATACAGACGGGGACAGACACCATCAATTCAACCGATGCCGCCCGATCCTCCCTTGAGCTCTTCTTTCTAGGGTTCAAAGCCTTGTCGAATCGGGTATGGTCCCCAAGCTAGGGCGGTTCTGTAGTTGCTATTTGGAGGGTTCACGGATGTGGAGGGTTTTCCCCACATCCTTTCCTTTTTCCCTTCTTCTAGACTTGCACAATTCTGCAATGTAGCATTGCTGGGCGACGCTTTGGTCTCCTTTCACAATTCTGACTCCGTGTTCTATAGGGAACTTCATTGTAAGGCACCATTGGGCCAGTGCTATTCTGAAGTCAGCCAATGCGGACCAACCCAAAAAGGCATTGTAGCTGACATTTCATCCACTATCACAAAGGTCTGAATGAGGATGACCTTTCGCTCACCCTCTTCGAGCTCCACGGGTAGGTCAATCGTTCCCAGCGGTTGCTTGGGTTCACCAGTAAAACCCTGAATCTTTGTTTGGCACACCGACACACTTTTCATGCCAATCATCATTTGACCGAAAGTGCGTTTAATGAGAATGTTAACGGAGCGGTCGCTGTCAACCAACACCCGCCGAACTACAGCAGGACCAATTTCCACCGTCACCACCATCGGATCAGGAGTTGGAGCGTCGACCCCTTCGGTATCCCGATTTCGAAACACAATAGCGTCATTCAAGATCCTCTGCATCTTAACTGGAGTCTCGTCTTCCACAGCCAAACATGATTCCTTCGGAGCGTGCTTCAGCGAACTTGCATATCGCTTCATTTCCCCCAAACTTCTTTATGCGGGATGCGGCCCCCCGGATATTGTTCCGATGATGAGTCTTTGGTCAGTTCATTTTGACCCTTCTTTGATAGTTCATGCTTGATTCCTTCATTCTCTTGGATGTTGAGGAGTTGTAGATTGATCGGGGTTTTGTGGTTGTCTTACGTACTGCTGGAGTTTGTTGTTCTGGATCAGTTCCTCAATGAGATTCTTCAGGTGACAGCATTCGTTCATATTTTGGTTGTGTGTCTCATGGAAGCGGCAGAACTTCCTCCGAGCGCTTCTGCTACTCGGTCGCCTCCTTTCTAGGTGGCCTTTTGCATTCCTCAGTCCCTTGAATTGCGAGAAAAATGTTTTCCAGTGTGTCGCTCACAGGAGTGTAGCCTTCGGGCCTAAAACCTTTTAAGTTTTTTATTGCTGCCATTACCATTCTTCTTATTGGAGTTTTGACATTTTCTCTTTCAATTCCCATCTTTCCCAGTGGTTTCTTCAATAGTTCGCAAAGTGTGCGCATTTTGACTCATTGCTACATCGCTTTACCCAGCATTTGCCGGCTGCACACTAGTAGACTTCCCTTCTAATTCTTGCGCTTCTTCCAACCTTAAGTACCGACTTGCTTTTCGATTGAAATCTTTCCTGATGGTAGGTTGCTTCATTTTAATCCACTTTCCGAATTCAGTTTTCGGGTGAATGGCACGAACTAATGCCATGAAAACCATGTCTTCGTTGGGGTTGCTTACTTTCGTCACAGCGGTGTTAAACCTGTTCATGAAAGACTTCGGTGATTTATTTCGCCCTTGGAACAACCCAGATAGGGACATGACATCTTTTGGTTGCGTAGTATGGAGTTTGAACTGGTCAAGGAACCTTGTCGCTAGTTGGTCAAAAGTAGAGATATATCTTGGTGGAAGCCTAGTGAACCACATTAACGTAACCCCTTCAAGAAAGATAGGAAAGCATCTTCATCGAATGGCTTTAGAGGCATTCGCTTCGTCCATATACCAACTATATTTTAACAAGTAAGGCTTCAGTTCCTTCGTTCTATCATAGGATGGAATAGTTGGCATTGTGAACTTTTCTGGATATCTCTTGTTCAGGATTTCATCGGTGAAGGGAGTCCTACTTGGCGTAGATCCCCACTCATCATCTCTTCTATCTTTTCTCTCCTCCATTAATCGATAAACCATGTCCGCTATGTATGCCTTTGATGTCCGGTAGTCTTGAGGACGATGGTCAGTCATTACGCCAAGTGTTTGACTTTGCAAACAGTCTTGGTGAGTGGGTTAGGGCCTAGGCTCTCCTGTCTTAAGGAGAGCCACTCCTACAGGGTTTTGTTGGCTTGCGGTTGGTCTCACTGGAGCAGTTTGGGTATTCCTTGCATTATCAAATGCATTGGCATCTTCTTCCAGTTTGTCGTCTGGCTCTCCGTCCTCTGAGTCGGAAAGATCCATAGCTATGTCTTCTACGGGGGTCTTTGCCCCCTGAATCAAATTCAGGATAGGTTGCCTTATGGCATACAGAGTACTTGCATTTCCATCCACGTTAAGTCATGTTGTCACCTTCTTTTGTGGCTGTTTTCCGTTTCTTCTATGTAGACCGAAAACGGAAGAATTCTCTTGTTCCATAGCAGCCGCGGATTCGGGCATAGTCCTTGGAGCGGGATTTGACTGTAGGGTTAGGAGAGCGTTAGGCTTATCCATCAGAGTCTTTTGGCTATTATCCATTTTTTGGTTGATCTTGTCAACCATCTTATTTAACTCATCCCTGGTAACAACTTTATGCTGACTGGAGGAGACATGCACCTTATTCCCTAAGTTAGCGCCATTCACTTCGGTTTGTTGGGGATTAACATCTTCTCCAGCTACTACTGCCCTTATAGACCTTCCAGAGGCAGTTCTTCTTCTTCCAGGAGCCATTGATTCCAAACAGTGAATTCTTCAAGCAAGGATTGGGGATCTAACTTCTGGACCTATGAGATCCAAAGCAGATAGCTATATCTTCAAGCAAAGATTAGGGATCTAACATTTGGATCTATGAGACCCAAAGTAGATAGCTAGATCCGGATCCTGAGTTGGAGGTTCTTGGTGAAAGCACCAAAATGTTGACCCAAAAAATGGACCAACACCCTGGTTTGGATTTGAAAGCACCAGCCCTGTCTTGACAGAGCAATATCACAGATCATAGATATAAAGAAAGAACAGTAAAAGAAAGAAGACAGAGAATTTTTATAGTAGTTCGGCTGTTAATGAAGCTATGTCCACTTTATAACTTTACTATAGACTGATACTGTTACAAGAGTTGTTTGATTATCAGGCTTTGATTGTTTTCTAGCTAGACTGAATCTCCAGATTTGGAATCCACTGGAGAATCACATTGTATTCCTTTGGAGACAGTTGTGTGAAGGTAGAGAGTGAAGAATAATTCCAGTAGAGCTTCAACAACCCGTCCGGAGAAGATCCTCTTTATGTCGTGGGTGGCATGTTATTTATAGAGGTTGGAGAGTTTCTGGGCCAGGCTTGTCATCGTCAGCTATCAGGTAGGTTACAAGCGATCAGGACGGGTTTTGGCTCGCAAAACGAGCTAAGACCATAGGTTGCTGGCAACCCATGGCCTTGTTTTGTTTTACGGACCAAATCCTGCCTCTTCTTAATAGTGTTCCATATCTTGTTTCTTTGATGGTTTGAGTAGAGGCATGAGTCACTGATGAGCTATGCACTTAGGATTTTTCTGGAGTCTAGACCCGGAGATGTTTCTACAGCCTATTATCATTGTCTTACGTTTTGACAGCAATTCACTAGCTGCTTACATGCAGCTACTGACTGGATTATAGGAATACTGATCTCTCGGCTCCATTGACCTCAGTCGTTATCTTAGTCGTATCACTTAGCCCTTGTTGATCCCTTGTCTTGGTTTTTCTGGTTAAGTCCTGAACCATTCTGTTCTTGCAAGACTGCTCTGTTCTCTATTGTTTTCTACTGGGTAAAAACCCGGATAACATAGGCATATCCAATTAAGATTCTAACCAACTTTCCACTTAAGTAAGTCTTTAGTAAACCCGAAGCTTTAGGAAGATTAGTAAAATGTGAAATGGAATTTAGCCAGTGTGATATTGAATTTTAAACATGAGTGAGAATTAAAGGAAAAGCTCTAGCAGATTTTGTTAATGAATGTACGGGATTCATCAAATAACAAGCAGAGAAGGCAAAAGATCCAAAGCCTAAGTGGAAACTATTTGTAAATGGAGCTTCAAACGAACAAGGGGCTGGAGCAGGATATGTGATTGTTACCCCTAATGGGCTCCGTTTGCATTATGCAATGAAACTGAAATTGTCAACCACTAATAATGTGGAAGAATAGAGTTGATGGTGGCAGGACTCACCTTGGCCCTACATTGTAAATCCCAAGGATTGAGATTTTCGGTGATTCCCGATTAATGGTAAATTAGTTGAACCAAACATATCTAACAAAGGATGCCATGTTAGTCTTATATGTCAAGAAGGTGTTGAAGATGTTGACCCAATTTGAGGATTTATTAATACACCAAGTACTGAGAGGAAAGAATTCCCAAGCCGATTCCTTAGCCAAGTTGGCTAGCTCACGAGGAGCACCAAAAACTCGAATTATTCTAGTATGTTACCAATCAAATCCTAGTATAGAGGAAAAAACTTCGAGCCAGGAAAAGGGCCTTTGGTACTGAATAGATCTCAAGCCCTAACGCACAAGGAAAAGGAAAATGGAAATGAGATCCTTTATGAAAAATCCTCTTATACAGAAACTAATGATCAATATGACCATAATTGGATGATGTCTATCGTCGAATATTTGATGAAAGAGAAACTACCAGTAGATAAAAAGAAAGCAAGAAGGATAAAAATCAAGCCCCAACCTTTACTACGATAGACATGATAATTTATAATAAAGGATATTCACTCCCTTACTTAAGATGTGTTAGTCCGGAAAAAGGAGAAAAATTATTAAGAGAAGCTCACAAGGATTCTATGGGGACCATTCTAATGGCATAAAGCTAGCCAAAAAGGTTATGAGACAACGATCCCATTGGCCTCAGATGACTAACCATGCTATATATTATGTGAAGAAATGCAAAAATTGCCAAAAGTTCTCTAAGATCCCACACTTGCCACCAAGTGAATTAACTTCAATTTCAAGTCAATGGCCTTTCGATGTGGGGAATCGACTTAATAGAGCCACTACCTATATCCAAAGAAAGACCTAAATTTGCACTAGTAGCCATTGTTATTTTATCAAATGGGTAGAGGCGGAACCACTACCAAATATCACATTGGGAAAGGTGCTTGGATTCGTAATCAAGAATATTGTCACCAGGTTTGGAATTCCACATAAGATAATATCCGATGATGGAACTTAGTTTGAAAGCGAGGAATTTACCCAATTCTGCAATAGAAATGGGATTATCAAGAGCTTATTGAAAGTGTGTACGCTTGTGCACACTAATTACGGATCGTGTAATATGGACTAATATATGCGGAATGTTATTTACAATTGCTATACAAGTAAATATTCAATAAACTAACTATATAGCAATTCACAGATATAGAATAGTAAATGCAGTAAACTGTAAAAATCACACCAGGGATTTTTATACTGGTTCGGACCTCCCGTCCTACGTCCAGTCCCAGACTCCTATCTGGATTTTCACAACCAACTACCTCGCTTCACCCGGAGGAACAGGTTTACAACACCCGAACAGCCGAACGGGATTTCGTGCCTCTTACAACACCGAGGACTTCAACAAAAACAAATACAATTGTCGTTGACAACTTGTGCTCTTGATAACACGGATTTGTCACTTGTAGTACACCCTTCCTATAATCTTATCCTCAAAATATGTGAATGATGTTTGTGAAGATTGAAGGAAGTATCTTACTTTTTGAATCAAAAGATATGAAATGATTTCAATGATTCAATAAGCAATTGAAATGTTTTAGAGCTCAAGACAGAGATCAATAGAATAGAGATTAGAATAATAGAATTGGTTATTTGGAATAATGATTTCATGATGTTTATATAAGAAATAAACAGTTGTAACCTTTTGTGAAAAGATACAAACAAAGGTCATGATCATTGGTGAAGAGAAAGAGAAGCAACCGTTGAAGAAAAGGAAGTGTCTGTACGAAAGGTTGCTTTCTGTTTGAAAACGGTCGATAGGTCAAAATGGACCAGTAGACAGGAATTTGAATATATATACGTTATGTACACTTGTGCACGTTATCTGTGCATTCTGGGCAGAAACGGTCGACCGCCTTGTTTTAAACCGGTCGACCGGTTTAGCCTAGACTGCACAGTTAATGTGCACTCATACATATATACATTTATATTCAAAGATTGAAGGTATGAGATTATTTGAGGATAGATTTTAACATAAATAACACTACTAACATACCAAATAATCAACCTCTAATGTATGGAGCTCTTTGTGTCTCTTTTAAAACAATGAATAACTTCTTTTTGTCGATCACGGCTTATCCCTTTGTCAGAAATCAAAACTCTATAAAAATCTTGACTCAACATTCTCCCCCTTTTTGATTGATGACAACATATATCTGAAGTTCTGAATCTCCCCCTGAATATGTGATCTCCCTGAGATTTTGTCTATATTCTTTATATATATATATATATATATATATATATATATATATATATATTCCTGCAAATAATTGTTAGCTCTTTCTCCCCCTTTGTCATCGACAAAAAAGAGTAATAGATAATGGAATAATATAGGAATGTATCAACCAGAATATCCATTTTCCTCTTTTCTTAAGTGGTACCTGCAAAAAATATAATTAAGACCATGGTACCCACTTTTTATAGGGTCCTAAGAGTTAGATCTTAGGAATCCAAACCCATACGGGTCTGGTATCCCCTTTATATACATAATTAGAATTATAATGCACAGTATTCATGAAATTCTGAATATATTTGTTCCTAATCAAATTGTTATTTGTTTTAGGAACCCATATTTTGATAGTCTTGACATTTTTCTTCTGAAATTTCACAACTGGCTTTGGTTTGGAATATAATAAACTAAGATTTTTCTTAACTTCAGTCTTCTTTCTTTTATTATCAAGATGTTTCTTGATTTCTTGTTTCTTATATCCCAAACCTTGTTTATTTGATGTAGATTGTGAACTTTCAATGATTTTTGTCAAATTTTCTCGACCTTTGTTAAAGTTAGAAACATTTTGAGTAATGTCATCAAACTTTGTTTGTAAACTAGCTTTTTCTAGGTCTAGAATTTTGACTTTTGCCTTAAGCTCATGATTTTCAGTAGTGAGAGCATTATTTTTCTCTTTTTGAGCTTCTATTTCTTGACTCAAAAGAGATAGTTGAGAGTCAATATTAGATGATGATTCTTGAAATTTTTCAAGTTCTTCTTCTAATATTTTCTTCTCATCTTTTAACATATCTCGTTCAAACTCTGCTCTACTCAAATCTGCTTTGGCTACTTTTAATTGACGTTTTATGTCTTTATATTTGACTATCAATTCAGAATTAATATCAAGTAATTCATCAAATGTAGGAATTTGTACCTCATCTTCTGTTGCCATAAAACAAACATTAGCTTGTTCATTCTCCTGATCACTTTCACTTTCAGATGAGGATGAGTCTGAATCATCCCATGTTACTGAGAAGGCTCGTTTCTTTGACTTGTCCTTCTTATGTTTGAATTTATCATTTTCTGACTTCTTCTTCTGTTCTGGACAATCCTTCTGCATGTGCCCCTTTTTGTGACAGTTGAAACATTCTATAGTTGATGAAGATGGTTTGTTTGATCCAGGTTTCCTTTTGTTGTAACGACTGGCTTTTCGATATTTTAGGAATTTTTTGAATCCTTTTGTAATGAATGCCAAATCTTCATCTTCAGAATCTGATTCATTTTCATCTTTCTCAGCATGAAATGCTACATTTTTCTTTTCTTCTTTCTGTTCTTTTCTAGCCTGCAAATTTGCTTCATAGGACATTAAATTTCCTATCAATTCATCTGGCTTCATGATGGAAAGGTCATTAGCTTCTTCAATTGCTAATACTTTTCCTTCCCATTCACTAGTCAGAGAATGTAGAACTGTTGAAACAACATCAAAATCTGAATATTTTTGTCCTAATCCGATAAGTGCATGATGAATAGTTTGAAACCTTGAATACATATCATTGATCGTCTCATTCGGTTTCATTTTAAAATTTTGAAATTGACTCTTCAGCATGGCTATTTTGGCTTGTTTAACCTTGTTAGTACCTTCATGAGTGGTTTTCAATGTTTGCCAAATTTGATATGCAGTAGTGCAGATACTAACACGGTTATATTCATTTTGGTCTAATGCACAAAACAACATATTTGTTGCCTTTGCATTTACGGCTGCTGCCGTTTTCTCAGTCGTTGTCCATTCTGAATATTCAGTTGTTGGATTCACTATTTCTTTTTGAGTAGCATTCCAAGCATCATAGCTATTTGATTGCATAAAAAATGACATACGTGTAGCCCAATAGCTATAGTTGAGACCATTAAAGAACGGAGGTCTTTGTGTTGATTGACCTTCCGTGTAAGTGTTAGTGCTAGTGCTTGCGTTATTTGCCATATTACAAGAATATATCAAATAACGGTGTTACGGTTATATGATGACCGTGCTCTGATACCAAATGAAAGTGTGTACGCTTGTGCACACTAATTACGGATCGTGTAATATGGACTAATATATGCGGAATGTTATTTACAATTGCTATACAAGTAAATATTCAATGAACTAACTATATAGCAATTCACAGATATAGAATAGTAAATGCAGTAAACTGTAAAAATCACACCAGGGATTTTTATACTGGTTCGGACCTCCCGTCCTACGTCCAGTCCCAGACTCCTATCTGGATTTTCACAACCAACTACCTCGCTTCACCCGGAGGAACAGGTTTACAACACCCGAACAGCCGAACGGGATTTCGTGCCTCTTACAACACCGAGGACTTCAACAAAAACAAATACAATTGTCGTTGACAACTTGTGCTCTTGATAACACGGATTTGTCACTTGTAGTACACCCTTCCTATAATCTTATCCTCAAAATATGTGAATGATGTTTGTGAAGATTGAAGGAAGTATCTTACTTTTTGAATCAAAAGATATGAAATGATTTCAATGATTCAATAAGCAATTGAAATGTTTTAGAGCTCAAGACAGAGATCAATAGAATAGAGATTAGAATAATAGAATTGGTTATTTGGAATAATGATTTCATGATGTTTATATAAGAAATAAACAGTTGTAACCTTTTGTGAAAAGATACAAACAAAGGTCATGATCATTGGTGAAGAGAAAGAGAAGCAACCGTTGAAGAAAAGGAAGTGTCTGTACGAAAGGTTGCTTTCTGTTTGAAAACGGTCGACAGGTCAAAATGGACCAGTAGACAGGAATTTGAATATATATACGTTATGTACACTTGTGCACGTTATCTGTGCATTCTGGGCAGAAACGGTCGACCGCCTTGTTTTAAACCGGTCGACCGGTTTAGCCTAGACTGCACAGTTAATGTGCACTCATACATATATACATTTATATTCAAAGATTGAAGGTATGAGATTATTTAAGGATAGATTTTAACATAAATAACACTACTAACATACCAAATAATCAACCTCTAATGTATTGAGCTCTTTGTGTCTCTTTTAAAACAATGAATAACTTCTTTTTGTCGATCACGGCTTATCCCTTTGTCAGAAATCAAAACTCTATAAAAATCTTGACTCAACACTTATCATCTATAGCACACCCCAAGGCTAATGGGCCCGTTGAAGCTGCTAATAAAACCATTAAGATCATCCTAAAGAAATAGCTGGACAAAGAAAAAGGAAATTGGGTAGAAGAACTGTATCTTATGTTATGGGCATATTGAACTTCTAACAAAACTGCAACGTGACTTACCCCATTTTCTTTAACATATAGATGTGAAGCCATTCTTCCAATCAAGGTTGAAGTTCCCCCTCATCGAAGGATTGCATATGCATTTAATCCAAATCAATAATTGAAAAGAGAATCCTTAGACCTAATCAATGAGCTAAGAGACAAAACGTCCGTACAAACAGCTGAATATCAGCGCAGATTAACCAAGTACTACAATTCTAAAGTCAAGAAAAAATCATTTCGAAAAGGAGATTTGGTACTCCAAAAATTCATGGAAAATACTAAAAATTTAGTGGACCGCTTGGACCAAATTGGGAAGGACCCCTTATTATCCACGAAGTAATCCCACCAAGGAACTATCGATTATGTCGACCAAATGGTAATATCGTAGCAAGAACTTGGAATGTCAAACATTAAGCCATATTTTCCTATATTGGATGAATAAAGAAGTTGAAACAAGTATATCTATTGGATCAATCATAGAAAGAGCAAAAATCTCCTAAAATAAAGGAAAAGCCTAAATCATTACCTATAAGGTAATATGCGACAAATAAAGCATCCAGTCCCACCACAAGGGCCTAGTCAAAGCACTTCCTAGAGGGAGGTCAGACTAAATCTTTGGTCCTACCAAAAATGGCCTGACCAAAGAATATGCAAGCCCTCGATCCCGCCTACGTGGCCTTTCGGAGTGCATCCTAGAGGGAGGATGGAGTAAGCCTTTGGTCCCACCTAAGATGGCCTGGACAAAGCACCAAACCAGCCTTCAGTACCGCTTATAAGGCCCGATTGAAGTGCCTTCTAGAGGGAGGTCGGGTAAGTCTTTGGTTCTGCTTAAGATAGCTAACAAAATGCACTGGACGATAGTCCTAAATCATCACCTAAGACAGTGATAAGGGGTGCGATCCAAGTTGAGATAGTTACCTAAAGACGGTAAAAAAGAAATCAACCAAAGCCTAAATCACTACCCGAAGAGTAGTAAGAGACAGTCTTCTAGAAGATGATTGAATACAAAAGCAAATTAAACTCAATCCTAAAGAAGGATTGAGGTAGTCTTCTAGAGGAAGATAAAATACAAAAGAAAATCAAACTCAATCCTAAAGAAGGATTAAGACAATCTTCTAGAGAAATATAAAATATAAAAGTAAATCAAACTCGGTCCTAAAGAAGGATTGGGGCAGTCTTCTAGAGGAAGATCAATTGAAAATGAGCCATTCATTCTCTAAAGCAAAAGCAATCTTCTAGAGGAAGATCAATAAAAAATGAGTTTTTTCTGCTTTAAAGCAGAAATCAAGCAATCTTCTAAAAGAAAATCTATCAAATACAAGCTGTCATGATTCAAAGAAAGTGAGAATTCTCCACTAATGCAAAAGAAAAAATTATTGCCAGAAAGTTTTCTGGTCTTCTATTAAGAAATTATTATTGCCAGAAGGTTTCCTGGTCTACTATTCAGAAATTATTTTTTCCAGAAGGTTTCCCGATCATCTATCCAAAAGTTATTCTAGCCAAATGATTTTCTGTTCTTCTATTCAGAAATTATTAGTACCAAAAGGTTTCATGGTCTTCTATTCAAAAATTATTATTGCTAGAAGGTTTTCTGGTTTTCTATTTAGAAATTATTCTAGCTAGATGGTTTTTTGGTCTACAGTTTAGAAATTATTATTTCCAGAAGATTTTTTGGTCTTCTATTCAAAAATTATTCTAGCCAGATGGATTTTCTGGTGCTCTATTCAGATGAATTTTCTGGTCTTCTAATCAAGAGAAGGATTTATGATCTTCTATGATATCGATAGAAGAGTTTCTGGTCCTTCCTCCTATGACATTTCCAAATGGTTTTCTGGTTTTCTATTTAGGAAATTATCATTCTTAAATGACTTTTTGGTTTTCTGTAAAATATTATTACCAGATAATTTTCTAATCTTGGTTCCATGGGATTCTATTTAAGTAAAATTGCTGTCAAATAGATTTTTGGTCTCCTTAAGCGAATCTATAACTTTCAAAAGTAACATTGAGTTGCAAATGAAAAATCCTTTATGATCTTATTCAAATTCTAGAAAGGAAAACAAGGTTGGAAAGGAAACCTTGTAAAAATCTAGAAGATTGAGGAAATTCTTGGTTTTACATTAAAGAGTAAAAAGCTTCTTTTATACAAGTACGAAGGAAAATGTTTTCCATTTTCCAAAGGGAATAAAAATGAAGACAAGATAATATGATGTCGAATCAATGAGTCTACAATTGGGCTTCCAAGCTAATATCATAAAAGTATAAGAATGTCAAAGCTGAAGTGATATCGAATCCAAAGGTGACATGTGTGGCGACCTGCCTTTTCAACCTTTAAGAGTTACATTCACGGTATTCACGTGCCGAATATCCAATTGTCGGAAAGACAGATTGTTGGGATGAAAGAAATAAATAAAAGATAGGACAAAATCTCACATCGTGATGAGTAACATATAATATACCGATTACCTTTACAAAAGAAAAACTTTAATATTCAATAACATTAGAGTCTAACCTATCATCAACCTTGGATAGTTATAACAACATGTCCTTACAATTGCTGATAAATACAAACAAGAAACACAGTGGAAATAAAAATATGAAAATACATCTTGGAGGCATTTAGCTCATCTCCTGAAGCTCTGAAGCATCCAAAGCAAACTTTGAAAAAATACTTCCGGTCCAACTCGAGTATTATAAAAAATAACACTCAGATCAGTTTAGTAAACCAGCATGAGAAACTCAAATCAAATGGGTTTTTATCTCTTATAAAACCTTTTAAAAATAAAGGTACCTTATAAGACTGCGCCATAAATAAATACAGATGGGTTTTTACCTTACAATAACCAAACCATTTTAAATAGAAATTCCAGCGATATTACAATAATGTATAGGGTTTAAAGTAAATATTGAATATAGCTGGAATGCTTGCATCTCATGTTTCAGCATAGTTGGGCACAACTAAGTCCATACGGCGCTTATTGGAGAATGGATTCCATATAATGACAAGGTAACTAGCATACCGCCTGCCATGGTATACCTCTAGAATATGTATCGAGGGCCTTACATGGACTCCTTACGAATCAAGACCGGCCCACCCTTACTGGATAGTACCGAATATGTCATCACCTCGGTTTCTTTGCAACCTTTTCTCGTGAGCTCACATGCACATACCAATTCCATAAATCTCAATCTAGAACGGTAATGCCCATACCCTAATGAGTGCGACCCACATAGCTCTAAAACATATCCCATGTTTCAGTCATTCGTAGTTATGAGGCTTGCGGTTACATTTTACCTTTCTTTAGCAAATCCCACTTGGAATGCTAACACTGTCCTCCAAGCAGCACGGCAATGCAAGCATTCGTCCATATAAGTTTTTTAGGATATGAACAAACCGAAGGCACTATTTCTACTGCATCCTTTTTGGAATCACCTTTAGGATTAGTAGCAAGTAGCCCGCACTTCAAAGAGCTCCGTCTCTAGTTCCATCATCTTCGAGATGCCTTCAATTTGAATGCTTAGGCTGGTTCGAAGTGGTTTTGGATAACTCATGTTTATCCGATCCCATTCTCTCTGAATCGCCAACCTAGTTTTCGGTAAACTCAATTCCGGTTCTTTTAGAAATAAACAAACAATATAAGAGTCGAGGTCACCACCTAACCGTTTAAATGGAGGGATTCCCTTATCATTTGTCCTAAAAGAACACAATGAGTTTATACGTACAATATAACATCCTCGACAATAACTATACCATATAATTCTCATGTCTCCTCTAGATATTTCCAAAGTAAAAAATTAGACAAGATTTGATAGTCGGTTATTTAACTATCAAGCAAACAAACAACCAAACATATATTTAATTTCATAGCAACAACTAAGCCTCATTTAATTAATCTTCCATTAATTAAATCACCTTAATAATTGGAGAAATATTCAATTACTTATCCAATGGTATAAGTACATTCACAAACATTAAGATAGATTTCCTATTTTTCCAAAATCATATTAAATGGGTCAAAAACAAATGTCATTTAAAACATTGTTTACTATAAACCCAAACCACTTATCCTTCGGTGTTAAGTATGGAAAGTATGCTTCTATAGCACCATAATTAAGAAGGATTATTTATTAATTTCATAAACTTGATTCTCATAAGTGACCCAATTAGTTTATGGAAATAATACTGTATATGTCGAACATCAATCTTCAATTTCAAACCAAGACTATCCTTCGGATATCAATGAAGCCGTTCAAGTTAGGGTATTATCATTACCTCTTAAACCTTGACTCAACGACATTCTTACCTTTCAGGATAGGTAAAAGTTTCCTTACCTCTAAGTTTAATGTCAAGTATATGGTTTCCAAAATCTCTGTACACTATTCATTTAAAATAAAAGTTTAATAAAACAAACTCCTTTTCCAATTTCCAAGATTTCTTTCCAATTTATAACTCTTTTTAAATAAATCCTTTTTATTAAGTAATATTTCTTTTATAAAATTATTTATTATTTATAAACTTCTTTATTTAATTAATTAATCACCTTTAAACCTCCCAAATAAATAATTAGTTAATTTTTAAAACATCCTTAAATAAAGTAATTAACTATCTTAAAACTCATTAATCAAATAATTAATTAACTTAAAACCTCATTTATAATATAATTAATTAACATAAAATATCATTTATAAAATAATTAATTAACTTTACCACTTTACTTCAAAATATTATAAAGTTAAAGTTAACACAAATCCATTTCTTTTCAAACTTGGAAAGAGGCTTAGCAACCACAATGGTATTTAAACAAGCTACAACTTATTTTAGTTCAACATTCCAAGTCGTATCACGGGTATTTACATAAGCTGCATCTATGTAAATAAGAATTCATAACTAACAACCAATAGCTAACACATAACTTTTCCAATATTAATTAACTGGCATATAAATAAATGTTCAATTAATAAAATATCAGAACATGGATTTATTCTGCTAGTAGATGTTCAAAATAATCCATTCAATTTAATTATAGCAGAATGGTGTTTTATTCTAATAACCGAGTCTAAGTGCTAAATATAATTACCTAACCATGTAATTATTTTCTACCACTGTTAATTTATCATCAAATTATACATCACTAGAACTACCAACCAATTTTATTAAAGTGCTATACTCATCAATATGAGTCTAATGCAAGTAACCGTGGGTTAAATGGATCTAAAATTGGTAAGTTATAGCTTTTTAAAGTTTTACAACCTAGTTTAAAATTTTAACAATTTAAAAATACTACCTACCCACAACCCAAAGCCAACCCGGCCTACCACCCAAACCTAAATACAAAGCTTATTCTCCCTAAACCAAAATCGTCAAATCAATTTTCTCCAACTCATCACCTATGCACAAAACGTGCATATGCACGCCATCTGACATACCACCACCGACCCTCGACTACCGATCCAAACCCACGCCCAAACTCCACTCTCCATGCTCGACTCGACCGCATCAACTCCATCTACTCTAATGGCCCCAAAATAATCCAACCATTCAACTCCACATTCAAACATGCCCAGTCACGATTAACTTGCTGCCACCATCGCCTCGTCCACTTCAGACCCTACCGCCGCCACCAATGGGTCATCGCCTCCTTGCTCCACCTCCTGACCAAGCAACACCAAGCTTGACGCCTCCACGTGCCATGCCCGGACCCATTTCCAAACCAAAAATCACAAGGCCACTAAACCCTAAAGTGATCTCGGCCAGGTTCTCCGACCACCAGTGACCACATGACAACCACCCTCGCCTTGGTCATCCTCCAAGCTTGCTTCCAACACTGCCACTCCCCCTCCAGCTAACCACATCGCCAAAATTTCCTACACAATCAAAAACCGATCATCTTATCACAACGACACAACGTCAACCCATAAAATCATGCGAATAGCTTCTAAAATCATGATTTGTAGAAATGAATGTGACTGTATACTTTGTTCATCAATTCGCGTTCATTGAAAAACAGACACCACTCGACTATTCACTGTAATTGACCAATATCTCACACCCTACTCAATGAAACAACCCACGACTATTTTTAGAAAAAACAAGAGACTAAAACTAATAACTTTCCAGTTGATCACAATGTCTAGTATTAAACGACATAAGCGACAATGATTTTTGAATAATAAATGGGTATGCTTATTTTCAGAGACAGAGAGGAAGAAAAAGAAAAAAGAAGAGAGAAATGTGGGTTCCTGTATCTATATCTCTATGTACTCCATTTACAGCAAGCATGACATTTATTTCCAAAGCAAATATCAACACTTAAGATTTAAAACAATTTCATAAGCACAAGTGTAACAACCCTGGTTTTAGTGATTACTTGAGAATATTAAATTATAACGACAGTTATAATTTAATAATGTGAATTAATAATAAATGAAGAATTTAAATTGTTTATTGGGAATAAACAATATATTTGAGAATAAAAATGGGAAAATAGAGTTTTGGAAACTTCATTAAGATGGTTTGAGATAATAAAATGAGGAAAATGTGTTTTAGAGTTAATGCAATAATTTTGTTAATTATTGCTATTTACTTATTTTAATGATTTTAAAAAGAAGTAATTAATTTTAAGATGAGATATATTTAAAATAATGATGGAATTGAGTTTAAGAATATAATTTAAGTGTAAAATTATATTTGAAATGGGTTATACAATTTTATTACACAAGTATGTGATTTTTGTGCAATTTATAGTATTAATTACAATGAGTTTTGTAATTAATAAAGAAAATTCCCAATAAACAATTTAAATTCCTCATTTATTATTAATTCACATTATTAAATTATAACTGTCGTTATAATTTAATATTCTCAAGTAATCACTAAAACCAGGGTTGTTACAGACTCCCCTCCTACAAAAATTGCGTCCCCACAATTTTCTAGAAAAAGAGTCGTAAACAACATAAAAATTCAATCAAAAAAGGTGATAAACAAGCTCGAAACTCAAACCATTCATTCTCTCAACATAGAATGGTAGAGAGAAATATGGAAAAACTCACTTGGTTAATCCAATGGTCCATCATATGCTAATATAGCGATTAGCAAACCATCGAATTTTCCAAGCAACTCGAAAGAATTTCGAAGATATCCCATCTTTGAATCAATACTCAATAAAAAGCTCAACAAATAATCTATCAAATAAGATAGATTTCTCAAAACTCTACGAATAGAGTCGGGATCAAACTCATTTAAACCCGAACTCTAAGCAACAAAAATGACCATCAACATAATTTTCCGCATAATAATACGGAAAGAACATCCTCTCAACAAGGATAAACTCAATAGACAAGATAGATAAATCACACAAAATGGCTTCTCACGACGCCACCAAACTCGAACGACCGTGAAAATGCACGTCGTTAACAATAGCGCAAGAATAGAGTGAACTCAAGAACAAGAATATAAGCTCAAATTACTTTTCAATCCAAGATGTTTAGAATATTTTTTTCTCAACATCTTTTAAATTTTAAATCTCAATTTTCAACATTTGAAAATTTTCAAACTCTTTTCTATATTACTTAGTAAGTAATATAAAACTCAAATAAAAGTCCAAATTTCTTCTCTTACTTCAAAATTAATTTCCAAAGAATTTTGTAAATCCATAATAATATTCCTCAAAATAAATTAAGGGTTTAAATTCTGTTTACTCTTTTTCTTAAACCACTTAAATAGTTTAAAAAAATCTTCAAATCCTCTTATAACTCTTCTCTTAAAACATTCAATGTATATAATATAGATTCTAAAATCTCAAAATATACTTTCAATAAAGTATAGCTCAAGAATATTCTCACATATTCTCTTCTTTATAATTTCAAAATAAACAAACAAATAAATAGCATTGCTTCGCCATTGAATCTCTAATAAATAGATATATCCGTTGGCTGTAGAGTCGATCGAACGATCATAACTCCCTCGCCACTCTGTTACTCGTCTCTAAATCAATGGCTGCAATTACCATTCAAAAAATAAATTTTTTATTTTTTTTATTTTTAAACACAAACCATCGTGTCTGATTGCCTCATCATAGCATTTAGGAGATTCCTATCGATAACGTTGAATAGGCATATCGACCAGAACCCTTAACTACTCAATGGATAACCCAACACTCTCAAATTATTTCTATAAAAAAAATACTACTCATATAAATATATTCTCAAAACATTCTTTGATTTTTAAAACATCTCAAAACTCCAATTTCTCTTCTTCTTTTTAACTCATATATATATATAGCTTCAAAAACTCAAACCAAAGAACATTAAAAGTATGCATCGAGATATTCCTAGAATACTCGATTCACAAAATCAATAGAAGGAGATGGAGTGTTCGTCAACTCCTACAAGATGACGATCCACTTTCGGAAATCATCAAGACACAAGATAAGCAAGATATTCTTCTCGAAGGAGAAGAAGCACACAAACAACAAATCATTACTTCAAATAAAGTAATGCTACAAAGGATAACACCGATTGAGTATCCGAAAAGGATAACTCAAAGAAACTGAATGATAAACTCAATCAAACTCGAACAATCTAGAAACTCACCTCATTCCTTAGTGGATGTCCTCGTGGAAGGGTAGCCGAAGGCTAAAAGCCAGGAATAAGGTTAATTCAACACTCGACTGCCCGATTGGATATCAAACCCAAACGGACTCATCAAAACTCAACAAAGTCACCTTGACTAGAATTCAAGATATATCATCAACATCTCGATACTCAAGAGTGAATTCAGAAACTTCTGAATTATCATTAACATTCCAAAGTGATAGAAATAATAAACCAATCAAAATAGGAAACCTAAATATACGATAGGATCCTATAAACCAAAGGATTGGACTTAATATCAAATAAGTCAATCCATCTCAAATCAAATGCATCTCAAGATTGTGAGTAACAAACAAATACTCACAAAAGCAACATCAAATAGAAATCTTAGAATGCTCACAATGAGCCAATCATTGTGGATCCCCTCAATACGATTCACAACTCTCAAAGGAACACAACAAGAATACTCAAATGAATCAATAAGCTTCATCGATACGAACTCACTCGCATCGACAAAAAAATAAGAATAGAATAATCCCAAATAAGGTTATTCATTAGATAAGATAACATCAAACTCAATTATGGAATACTACAGAATACAATATATATTCCTAGACATATTCCATCTCAACATATCCCAAAACTCGAAAAAGAATCAAAGCACGATTCGAAAACAAGCTTGAATAAAGGACAATGATTCACTCGTATTGTACTTCGACGTATCGTGATATACGTATTATTCTGTGTTTATTCTACTTTGTTCTGACCACAGCTCTGATACCATGCTGTAACGCCCCACCCCAAGACCCACCTTAGCAAAGAGAATTAACAAGTAATTCTGTCTACTAAAGCGGAGAATAGGGCTGGTTAAGGGCGACCATCTATAATTTTGTCTTAAACATCTACTGAATACGTCGATAAATGCAATATAATTTTTCTTTTCAACTCAAGTGGATCGACATACCCAGTAAATGCTTAATCTAAAACTATAGGTGGCTAACGGATCTATCAGAACAAAATACAATAACTGAATGTAAATCACATCACAGAACAGTAACCAACATCGTATATATACCTATACACTGATACATGTTTAGTACAATTCAATATGAATACAATAAAAGTGGTACACGACCACACCATATGCATCGAATCAAATGTAAATACATCAGAGTATGCGGAAGAAATAAACAACTCAAGCGATAGATAAGCTAATGTCCAGCATCAACTTCAAGCTAAGCCCAATAGATTATACCTGAAACAACTCGGTCTGACTCGAGTATAAATACACGGGTCGGTCTAGCTACACAAATAAGTCAATATCGATAATATGAAGCAGAATGGATATAGTGATACTTCTTCTCGAATGAGGAGAAGGATTAGATAACTCATAGCTCAACACTTACGTAACAAACGCTACCTAAGTGACTAAATACCTCGAAAGAGGTAACTCAAACTCAATACTCAAATAAAACACAAGTGCCTCATATCATCGACGATAACCCATAATGAACTCAAATCAACTCATATAAAACTCAAGCAAAATCCAAATGGTTCAATGAACCATTACTCCAAAATGGAGAAAACTCATCTCAATCACAAATAGAAGTCATGAAAGCAACACAAGATAACTCCATAAGAATGTGAGATTCAAACTCATAAGTAAGCCAAGACGGCTAGATCTCACACATACATCTCAATCTTAAAAGCTCATGGAACTCGATACGAATTCAAAGTCATGAAATCTCAAACTCAATAAAGAATTCGATGCAAGTTCAAAACTCGGAAAATCTTATCGCTAATGCGCCAAAAACAACGAACTCAAAACTCAAAAAAATCCCGGATTGGCCAGATCCTCGATTGCAATGCTGAAGCAATACTGCACGTGCTAAACTCAGACGGCCGAAGCCTTAGACAAGGTCGCTGACACCTCCTAAAGCAGTTCGTCCTCATGACAAGGTCGCTGACACCTTTCCAAGCCATTTTGTTAGCCCTAACAAGGTCGCTATCACCTCCCAAAGCAGTTCGTCCTCATGACACGGTCGCTAACACCTCTCAAATCAGTTCTGCTAGGTACACATCGTGAATGTATCACAAACTCATGGATAGGAACCCGAAAAGTGTTAACGTGTGTCCCATACCACACGTTCGCACTTAGCGGTTTACTAGCCGCTAGTCGATGCCACACTAAGAACATCATAAAACTCAAAAAATCATATCTCACCTTGTCTCATTGGCGAGTGATAAAGAGACACCATACTTGTCTCATCTCATCGACAAGTATTAAATGGCATCATAACTTGTCTCATCTCATCAACAAGTGAAAACATCGTGATGGTTCCTCATAAACCATAAATCTCAAAATATGAAATCATATACTCAAGACTTGCCTTATATCATTGGCAAGTAAATAAAACATCGTGATGGTTCTCATCGAACATACTCCTACACAGGAGATCTCAAACCATAATACTTGCCAAATCTTGGCCATCTTAAATAATTCCAATAATAGGAATTATAAAACTCAAAATACGCCGTAAAATGGCAAAACATTTCAGAATCAGTAATCTCAAATAGCTTCGATCGTAGAAGTCCGGAATTAACCGAAATAGTAAACGCACATGTTCCATACCACATGTTTTACTAAATCGTTTAATTCTCTTTCTCATACGTTCGAATAGTGTAAAAGTATATGTTTTATATATAAAATAGTTTACTAGAGAAAACAAGCTTCTAAGACTTTTTCCCAAAAAGATTAATAAAACCAATATTTGAAATTCCTTTATTATAGGAAATAAATAGATTTTATATTAGAAAATTAATTTTAAAATACTATATAATAATAATTTAAAATGTCCATTTATTTCAAAAATGGTTTAGTGAAAATCGTACTTGAAAACAATGAAAAACAAGAAAGATAACTCAAGACCGATAACTTGAGTTCAATACGAATTCAATTCAAATTTAACTCAAATTCAATTCAAATTCTATTTAAATTTGAATTTCAAATTCTCCAAATATAGCTAGCCTATTGATAGGCATCATAGCTCTCAAAAATCTCAAAAACATCATCAAAACCAAAAGAGAATAAGAGTAAAATGGGCTAATACAATTCTAAGGTCAATGTTTGTTGTTGCTGTCATCTTGCTCTCAGGACAGCAACATATAACCATAATTTTTCCCAAGCAAACTTCAAAATTCCAGAAAACATAATGAACAAAACTTGTAGCACATGATCTAAGCATTCTGAAACATCCAAAATTATAAAAATCGGTTAAGAAACGAAGAAGTTATGGTCAAATTCGTTTCAGTTTCAAACATAGAGCAAATATTGATTTTGCTCTCGGGTTAGCAGTAGAAAAATTAGATTTTGACATACATAACCTCAAAACTACAGAAAACTCAAAACGTGAAAGTTGTAGTGCATGATTTAAGGTTTACAGAACATCCAAAATTATTAAAATCGGTTAAGAAACAAAGAAGTTATGGTCAAATTTGTTTTAGTTTCAAACAGAGAGCAAATATTGGTTTTGCTCTCGGGTTAGCAGTAAATTAGATTTTTACATGGCTAACCTCAAAACTATAGAAAACTCAAAACATGAAAGTTTTAGTACATGATTTAATCATTCCGGAACATCCAAAATTATTAAAATCGATTAAGAAACAAAGAAGTTATGGTCAAATTTGTTTCACTTTCAAACAGAGAGCAAATATTGGTTTTGCTCTCGAGTTAGCAGTAGAAAAATTAGATTTTGGCATAGCTAACCTCAAAATTACAGAAAACATAAAACATGAAAGTTGTATTACATGATTTATGCTTTCCGGAACATCCAAAATTATTAAAATTGGTTAAGAAACGAAGAAGTTATAGTCGAATTCATTTCAGTTTCAAACACAGAGCAAACTATTGCGTACAGGCTTGAGGAATTCACAGAATATAGCATTTTTTTCAATAATAGATAGCTAGGATTTGTGAGTTTTTACACTCACCTTGCTGCACTAAAGTTTATACAACGATTTGAAGCCAAAGATTGAAGCTTTTTGCCAAGAATAGACCATCCAAACCTGAACAAACTTAGAATAGAAACATGCAAGAACAAACAAACAAGAGATTAACAGATTTACGTTTCAACTTGATTTAGATGGAGAGAAAGGTTTTAGATAGAGATTACCTGGGTTTAGCTCTTAATTTCTCTTATTAAAACATGAATTTTTCATTTATTTTTGGTAATTTCACTATAAGATTGAATGAGAGAAAGGTTGGCTGCCATTTTTCTTTATTCAGAAGCCTTGAGAAGGAAAGAAAGGAAGGTACGTACAGGTGAATTTACTCCTTCTCTTTTCTTATTCTCGGGCTAAGGTTAGGGTTAGTTAATGGACTTAAGCCCAACAATAAAAACAATAAAAGGAATTAGTTTGTGTTATAAGATTAACCACTCATTTCATGTTAATTTCATGTTACAATGTGTACTAACAATGAAATTTACACTATTTCAAATCTCACTTCTTAAAATTCATAAAACTAACACTCATGAGAATATACAATCATATTATACTTAAATAAAAGATTATTTACATAATTAAAACATATTTATTATCGTATTTCCCTATTTTAAAGAAAATAGCAAATTTTCATTATTAATTACAAAACTCATTGTAATTAATACTATAAATTGCACAAAAATGACATTCTTGTGTAATAAAATTTTATAACCCATTTCAAATATAATTTACACTTAAATTATATTCATAAACTCAATTCCATCATTATTTTAAATATATCTCATCTTAAAATTAATTACTTCTTCTTAAAAATCATTAAAAGAAGTAAATAGCAATAATTAACAAAATTATTGCATTAACTCTAAAACACATTTTCCTCATTTTATTATCTCAAACCATCTTAATGAAGTTTCCAAAACACTATTTTCCCATTTTTATTCTCAAATATATTGTTTATTCCCAATAAACAATTTAAATTCCTCATTTATTATTAATTCACATTATTAAATTATAACTGTCGTTATAATTTAATATTCTCAAGCAATCACTAAAACCAGGGTTGTTACAACAAGGATCATATTTAAATCAAGCTATTAACAAAATATTCAATATTCATTTCAAATAAAGTTAAGATATCTCACATTCCACATGGTTTGAAATGCTTTAAGTTTTAATCTTTGAGTGAATAAATAATTTTTGAGCTAAAAGACATGATTTTTCAAAATTTATAAAAGGTTAAGAAGTATGAAAAATGAAATATGTAATGAGAAGAGTGTATATATAAGATGAAATATAAAATAAAAGTAGAGAAGGCTTAAGATCAAAGCACCCTTAAATCCATTTTTCAACTCTTCCATCATTTCCTAAACCATTCAAATGTCACTTTAAAAAGCCTAAGTCCTTTTGTTAATTTTTACACTTAAGGTATCATGAAATGTAAATTCAAACTTCATATCCATCACTTCATATTTACCTTATTATATTTCGTATATATTGATTTTTATTATTATTATTTTATTCATTTATTTTCTTATTTGAAAAAAATGTTCATAACTTACAAAGTCATTTAAATGTTGTTTCAGAGTTTATGCAAAGGTATAACAACTTTCTACAACTTGTGGTTCGCTAAAAAGTTGATAATCCGAAAAGCGGGTTTCGGTCGCATTTTCAGTTTTCCATCGAGCTACCTATTTATGTAAACAAAATTCAAAACTGAATTTTTTACCATTAATTATTAATTAAAAGAGAGTTATTTAATTATTAAAACTATTAATTGAATATTTAAAATAAATTAAATACTCATAAATAAAAGCGAAAATTTTGGGTCGTTACAACATAAGTTATCACACTTATGAACATAAAGCAATATCAAACTTATTGACAAATGAAGATATCAGACTTGGAAACATAAAGTATCTCACACAGGCAAAAGCATTTAGCACCAATGCAAGAGTAGTCGATGTCGAACCAATTGCAAGCAATGCCACGCCTTAAGGGACATCGTGCATCATCAATGCGACATGGAATGCCACATCTCATCAGAATGATAGTCAATGTCGAAGACTAGCAAGTTGAAAGATATCGAAAGCCTACAGCCATAATGATGTCGCGCTTCGTTAATAAAGGTAAAAGAGGATACCGCATGTCATCCATGCTGCACTTAATCAATGCCACATTTTATCAACACGCATATCATCCATGACGTGCTTTATCAATGCCGCATCTCATCGATGTCATATGTCACAAATAAATAATGCCAGTGTTATACTTCATCAAGACAAGGATTGATGTCAAATTCTAGGTAATGCCGCCTCTCTTCAATACTGCCTCTCATCAATGTTGCCTACCTTTGATATCGCATGTTATTGATCCAGAGTATAAGCAGGGTGGAGTAGGAGGAGATTGCCACACACTGTTAGTATACAGGAGCATGTCGTAAATCATCAGCCTATGAAGAATATCGTAAGTCTCTCCTTTTTGATGTGATTCTAAAGGTTGTTAATGCAAGTATGAATGCCAAATGCATAACATGATGCTGTAACTCATCAACATATAAAGAAACACCAAAGATCATCAAATTAACACCTAATGTCGAACGCCATTGATATTGTTGATGATGCCGAAAGCCAAGCATGTCGAAAGTGACTTGTGGCAGTCATGTCATATATCTCAATCCCTATAAATATGGACCTAAGGGCATGGAAGATGGGGTGATCATTTATTTTCTCTTTTCTCAAAATTAAACAATTGTAACGCTAAATCGAATTGGGGAAAATCTTGAATCAATTGTAAACTTGCAATTATATATGAGCAAAGCCTTGGACAAGTGATTAACATGGCCCATCTATCTTGATTGTTCTTGATTGTGCATCTTCGACATGAATATGCATATAATAAAGCTCTTTGAGCCTAAAGTTTCATCTTGACTTTATTTTGATAAAGCCACATGAACTTCGACCTAATCTAGTGTTTATATGCGTAGCCTCTATTTTGCTTATTACATATTATCAACAGATTACAAACCATGAAGGCTGCTTACTTAGTTCATTAACGAATGCCTAATGAACTATTGCACATATTTGCAACTTATTCTTTCTCTCCCTTGAACATATGACATGGGCTTTTGAATAGCTACATCAAAAGTCTATGGGCATTATGGAGCCATTTCTGCATGGCATTATCTTGTATTAAGCCATGAATGTTGGGCCAACTCTAGATATTTTATCACCATTTGATTTCATCAACTTGGCTATGCTTAGTTCTGATGTCAGCGATGTTACAAACTATATTTTGCCTCATCATGCACGGCGTCATGGATGTTATACAAATTTTTGGTTTAACATAGTTCTCAGATGCCTGACTTCGATTCCAGACGTTCGAAAAAGGATTCAGATATTTGAATTGAGTCGAATTTGAACTAGTTTTTTTGGTTTAAGGTTTCCTGAAATCTAGACATCTGAACCTTAAATCAGACGTCTGATTAATGTCCCAAACATCTAGTTAGGGTGTTTTCTAGATTTCTATGGTTTTTATTATTTTGTTTATTTCGTTTGTCTTCTTCGTTGATTCAAATATGGATTTAAAGTTCATTTTTAACCGAATCTTGTGGTGGTCTCTATTTTTGTTTACGTGAATTCAATAGTTAATTTCAACGATTATCTATATATATATATATAACTTTTAAATAGACGACCTATATCCTTCAAACAAAGATTTCTATATATATATACATGTGTGTGTGTGTTCCAAGTTATATAATCAATCCAAAGTAAGCTAAAAGGGATATTCAATTACTTTGTTCACCCAATCGAACTAAACTTTATTAATAAAGATTTATCATTTTCCCTTTTCCAATAATTATTTCTATTAAATTAACATCTAGGGTTTTACATCATTACTATTCTTTTTTATTTATACATGAAATTGGGATTCAAATAGAACCTAGGATGAAACTACTATTCCAAATTAAACAAATATATTTTTAAATCGGGTAGAATTATAAAGGAATTTAATTACTAGTGCAACATCGTAATGTCATAATCAACTCACTTACCTTTAAAAGCTTCCCTTCTTCCAATTTGATTTTCAACCTCCTTTCTTATGCCTCTAAGTTGATTCATTTGTTCCTCCTTCTTTTCTTCTCCACTATTCCCGATTCTCTCTTCCTCTTCTTTGAAGAAGAAGTGTTTTATTTTTGATGAAGATATTTGAAGACAATAGGAGTATAGTTTAGATTTGAGAAGTTTATGTAGAGGAATAAGAAGAATTATATGCACAGAATTGAGAAGTGGTAGCTAGGATTTTGATTGAATAGAAATGAGGGTTAGGGTTTAATTTATAGTTAAAAACTAGGTTTATATGGTCTAAACCCCTTTTGTTTTGACCCGTTTTATAATGAAAATGCCATTGGCTACAGGATTCATAATTTTGACATGCTTTATCAAATTTAAGAAGTTTTTTTCTAACTATAGGAAACGTTCCGGACGCTATGGAATAGGTCACATGGCCTAATTCCAATATTTGTTAAAATTTATTATTTTGTTATTTAAAGTAAAATTACATTTTTACCTTTATTAATATTTTAATTTATTGTTAAAATTTTCAAGGTGTTACAATGTTCGCAATCTGAGTTCCATAAGAAAACTAAATTCTTCTTAGTAAGGCGTATGACCGATGCAAATTTTTTAATGAAGTCCTTAATGAACTTTCAATAATGGCTAGCCAAACCAAGAAAACTTCTCGCCTTCGTAGCACTTTTCGACATTTGCTAATCTTATATTGCAGCGACATTACTAGGATCGACTACTAGTCTATGCTTGAAAACAACATGTCCTAGAAAGTGAGCCACCTTGCACCAAAAGTGACAATTAGAAAATTTCATCTTTAATCCATGTCTATGAAGAGTATCGAGCACTTCTCCTAAATGCAACTTGTGCTCTTCCTTGCTTTTCGAATAGACAAGTATGTCATCAACGAATACCACTAGAAACTTATTCGGTAACCTTTAAGGACTCGACTCATGAGGTCTACAAAATAGGTCGGTGCATTAGTAATCCCAAATGGCATGACTAACTTATAAATTCCTTCGGGTGTACGAAAAGAAGTTTATTGAATACAATCCTTAACCACATGCAACTAAGGAATCCAGTAGTCAAACTAAGCAGAGACAATACCTTTGCTCCAACTAACTGATCAAAGAGATCAGTTATATGTGGTAATAGATGACGATCCTTCTTTGTAAGCTTATTCAATTTACGATAATCGACACAAAGCCTTAAAGAGCCATCTGGTTTAGTAGCAAAGGCAACTGGTGCTCCCCACTCTAAAATTCTTCTCTAAGTAAAGCATTTCTCCAATAATTCATTCACTTAATTATTTAGCTCGTGTCTTTCTCTAGGAGCGATATGCCTAATGGGTAAGGTGACAGGTCTAGCATTCTCTTCTAGATAAATCTCCTGTGGGAGAAAAATCGGAAAATTTGACACGGCCATCTGGGTAGTCACGAACTACTAGTATTTAAACTAACTCATCATGTGATGGGTCTAGAGAATATAGGTAACTCAACATAATAGTACATTTGGGACCATAGTTGTAACAACCCGTAATTTAGTCACTTTAAATGTGAATATTTAATATAATTTTAAATAATTAAATAATGGATTTTATAACTTAAATAGACCTCTTTTAAGTAATAACTAATGAAAGTAAACTTATTCTAAAATTTTGTTTACAAAAATAAATGGTTCAGAGAAAGATCAAAAATGTGACCGGAAATCGTTTTTCAGATTTTCGACTTTTCATCGAACAAAAGTTATTGAAACTTGTTATGCACACTAGTGTACATATGTGCACATGCATATCCAAATAATAAAACACTTTTTTACTAATTAATTGAGTTTATCTAATCACATTCTAGAAGGTACTTAATTAATTAAGTAAAAAAGGTAGACATTTCTCCTTCTTTTAAAAAGTAAAGTACTAAAGAAGTACCCAAAGAAAAGGTGGTGATGTCAAGTGGCCTGGGGGGCATATGATGATGTAGGGAAAGTGTATAGCATAAGATAATGAAGTGTGTGGCATAAGATAATAAAGGGTAGTAGATTAAAATAAGTAAAGGTGTAGCTTGATTTAAGCATGGGTAAGTTTGGTCTTTTTCCATTTTGAAATTCTATAAAACGACCCCTTTACTTCACTTTTCCACTTTACTTCATTTCCAAACTTCAGCCCCAATCTTCTTCACTCTTCCCCGTTCTCCTTCTTCTAAAAGTTTCATAAAATAAATCATTTTAAAAATACTTCTTTTCTCCTCTAAATGCTTAAACAAGTCACTAAAAATATAAACAACTATCTCTATATCACAAACTACGAAAATCAAACCCAAAACCCCCCAAATCATCCATGGCCGAGAATGATAGTGGTCCTTCGCTCTTTGAAAACAAGTTTTTGCAAGGGGAAGCTAGGTTCGTGTGTTGATTGCAAGGTCGTGGCAAAGAAGTGGTAGCTAGGTTGGAGATTGTGTTTGTTCAAGTGAGTTAAATGACTTAAAAGAAAATTCAAAATTGAATTATTTTGTTGCCTTGCTTATGTGTATAATTGTATGTAATAATTATTGTTGTTGTTTGGTTAGATTCCTGCTTGGAAGCAGATAACACATAAGGAATAGATAGGGACTAGCAAAAAGAATGAAAGTCAAAGTGTTCGTAGTGAATAGGTCACAACGAAACACTTTGAAGTGCATTAGACATGATTTACAGAGGACTCTTGTTGTAGAGGGACTCTAAGGAGTTCCTCTCCTTATTGATTTTTATTTAAATATATTCTAGTTTATGTAAATGTTTATGAATGTTTCATAGTTATAATCAACCAACTTGTTATGGATTTTTATGCAACATTGAAACCCCAGGCTTTCTTCTAAGGGGTTTTACTACTTTGTTTTTCTAATAATGTTTTAAATGATTTTTTTAAAACTTGACTCTTGTTTTCAAAACTATTTCCAAAGATGATTTAAAGTGGTTTGGGATTTATATATTAAAAAGGAATTTACTTTTATAAAGGAAAGATGTTGCCTTTAGAATCAAGCTGTGGTTTAAAGAAATAATTTTGGAAAATGTTTTCAATAACTAGTTTGAAATCGAAGACTAGAAATAAATTTACGGCGTTGGTTTTCGATTGTTTTAAAAAATGCAAGGGATTTCTTTGTCAGTGCCATTAAATAACATAAAACAAATATGATAAGTAGTGCTAAAATGTTGACAAGTTTATGGAAAGTAAATCATTTTATATTTAGCATTATTGAGTAGATTTTCCTCTGTTTGTGAGATCTAGAATCAAAGGGTTTTAACTAAGGCAAGACCAGGTGCAACCAGTGCCTTGACTTACCTGGCTTTGATTCCAAGCAAGGGATAAAGAAGTCGAACTGTTGGAAACGTGATAAGTATAAGAGGGTTAATTTCTATAAATAGGTCATGATTAATCAAGTATATGGAAGGTACTTCATTTTATAATTGACACTAAATTTCAAGGTATGGAAGCCAGTCTCTATCTATGGGAATTAAGAATGTCGTCGAGATAAGATTAGTACACAACTTGTCTAACTTCATTGTTAATCGAAGAATAGTACGGGGTTGAAATCGAAAAGTAGTGATAAGTATATAATGTTTGATTTTCCATATGAAAAATATCTACTTACACCATATAGTGGTTTGTCCACCATCGATAACTTGACCTATTTTGACTTGGGAAGTATATAAAAGCTTCACAATTTCATATGGTTTGAGATCCCCATGTGAGGACTCATTCCTATGAAACGTAGTTTGCTTTTAAGAATGTATATTCGAGATCCCTCGATGAGGACTCTTATATTTGATCACATACTTCTAAAAGAACCAAAAATGAGTTAGTCAAAAATTCATCGCTTTAGTTTGGAAACACCAATTTTGGATAAGTATGGTTTATTCAAACCACTTCAAACTAATAAACGCTTCGTGTTCTAAATTAGTGTGAAGTATGTTATGGAGTTGTACTACCTATCCTAAGGGTGATTACAAAATTGAAGGTAGTACGGTTAGTGTGTTTATTCGATCTCAAAAAAACTTGTATGAATGAATGCTAACATTGCATTGTTGCCTGGAGGGCAGTGTTAGCAGTCCAAGATGGGTTTGCTAAAAATTGTAATCATTCCCTCAAACCTCATGCCTGATAATGACTAAAATAGGAGTTATGTCATAGGGCTATGTGGGTTGCTCCTATTAGGGTATGGCCATTGCCTGATCTAGATCGGTGTTTATGGATTTATGTATGCTTCAGGCCCGGTACGGTTGTTGATCGCAACCGAGGGGTGATCATATTCGTAATATTCAGGAAAAAGTAGTCCGGGTTCTTAGGGATGATTTTGGAGGAGCATGGAGCAGGAGGCTTCACCGTTATCTAGTTATCTATTTTACTTCCACTGCAATTTGTATATAGTTATGTTTCAGCATTCTGGGGGCGGGTATTTACAACTGTCCCTGGCTAAAGTTAGTACTTATTGTTACTTTAATGTTTCATTTTGGGAGTGACCGAATGTACAATCTTATGTTCTATTATATATGATTTTCATGCATTGTGAGATTCTATGTTTCTTTCTTCTTGTCCTTTCTTTTCTTTTATCCCAACGACCTATCTTTTGGATGCCTAGATGATCAGCACACGAATATCATGGATGTATGTGTCGTCTTTAGGAGTAAGAAAGGCAGATCGTTATACGTTGTATCAGAGCTTAGGTTGAGCAAACACCTAGCCCTTAGTTGGGGTCAACTTCTTAGAGATTGGGTTAGTAATACCCTAGAATGAGTTTAATCTATGACAGTGCATATTTGTAATTTTTATCTGAATATACATAATCGAGTTATTTTGATCAACATTGACATGTTTGCTTTAATACCATTTTTCCCTAAGTTAATCGTGTCAATGTATTCTAAAGTTATGTTACTATATTCAGGTAGTAAGAGATGAGTACTAGAGGAAGACGAGTGTGACGCCCCACCTCTATACCCACGCTAGCCAAGGACACTACGTGGTAATGACGTCGACTAGCGCGGAGAATAAGGCTGTTGAGGAGCGACCATCCATGTAATTGCTTTGTGCGAGTACCGATATGCCAGATAAAAATATAACTTTTCATCCCAAGAGGAAATCCGACATACCGATACAAACTCAAAGCTACTACACGGTGGCTATGTATATATACTTCGGAAACAAATATAGAAATAAACATAACACAAATCAGTCACAGACAATTCATATCACAAAGGCGGAAATAGATAAGAATATAACACATGAAAGTGTACATCAGAGTAGTGGTCAAACAAGATCCACAATATCAAAAAGAATGGATACAAGTGCTAGACAACAGAATATGCATACATCAGTAAGTCAATATATCGAATGTATATAACCAAAAACTACAATGCTAAAGTAGTTAGCCAAAAGTCAGATGATAGTCCCAGATAAGAAGTCATGAGGTAGCACCTATAAAATCTCAGTCTGACCCGAGTATTATTTAAGAAGAAAATAATAAACGGATCAGTCTAGCTATAAATATCAGATAAAGTGATATAGAATAAGAGATATGACAAAAACGTATGATAACCATAAGCCATACTGTGATAAGTATCTAATCGAAAATCAATCCAGAGATTAATCAATATCACAAGAATCTTCTCAAAGATTAAAAAGAATGTCATATTCTTAATTTAATTCACCAACCACAATAAATGACATACATATCAATGCCAACTGAAAAAGGTGGTGAAACATAAATTCTAGAAAACACAACGAGAAATCCAGAAATCACAAGGGAGGAAGAAGCCTATCAAAAATGGGAGTGTGAAAACTCCCCAACACGTGTATCATAAAATGGGTCGTTATCCCATAAAAACGAGCCAAAGCTCCTCCTGACAGGGTATAGTCCCCCATTGCGGACTATGAGCCGAAGCTCCTCCTGATGAGTCGAACCTCCTCCTGATGAGCCGGAGCTTAATAAAACGAAGTACAGTCCTCCACATGGACAAAGAGACATCGCACATTGCTTGTCTAAACCATAAAATGATCATCATCGATCATCAAGAAGTGTCAATTACACTAAGCTAGTAAATATATGAGTTTAGCTTCATGTCCCATAACCACTAGCTTAACTTAAATATTTACGAACAAATTGTAAATCTCCACTAGAAAATTGTCACAAGAGTTTCAAACGAACAAGTCAAAGAATTAACCGGCGAAGTAAACGCAAGCGTTTCATACCACTTGTTTTGCTAAGCTGTTTAATTAGATTTTCTCATACGAATGAGGTAAAGGTTTGTATATACTAATAGATTGGAAAACGGTTTTATAAACGAGCTTTGTATTAAAAATAGAGTTGAAATCATCTTTGTGAAAGAGTTTGAATATTTACTATTAGTATAGAAACCTTTGTATTTTTAAAGTGACAAGTCACAAAAATGATTGTAGAAACAATCAATGATGAAAATTCACATACGAAGACATGAATCAAATCCAAAGAAATCGATACCAAATCCATCAAAATAGATGTTCTCAAAAATCCCAAAAAAGAAGTCATCAACGTCAATAATAGATGATAACAACAAATGGGAATCAACACGAATCGATAAAATTTGGAAATCAAGCAAAATAGGCAAAAATAGACATAATAGGCAAAATAGGAGCAGGTCGGTCAACTGACTCACTGAGTTCGGTCGACCGAACTCAGACCCGGAAAAATCCACGGGATGCTGGTCGGTCGATCGGACTAGAGCCTGGGAAGTGTTTTGGTAGCAGGTCGGTCGACCGGGCCAGAGTTTCGGTCAACCGGACCCTGTTTCCAGCACTTCCCAGCCTATCTATATGAAGATTAAACTCTTCCAAATTGCAATCAGGCGAGCAACGGGCGCTAAGGATTTCCGTCAATCGACAACCCAGCCCTATAGGCTCTTCGATGCACACTAAAATCATGATCAAACACCATAGCAATGATTTTTAAGGATTTAACTTCGAAACACCAAAAATTGAAATATTCACAAAACCAATCCGAATCAAAGCAAATGCACATGAATAAGAGTTAGGAATTCATGCCTAACACTCAAAGATAATCATAGACTAAGATGTGAGATAAAAATCTCACCTTTTACACAAAAACAATGAAGAGGGAGCTATAGAGCAAGGCAAGGACAATCACTCTTCAATTCCAACTCAACAAGCTTGAATCTAAGCTTAAAAGAGAAACATTTCCTAAATTAGGTTTAGGGAATTTCTGAAATTGAAAGGAGAATGAGTTGGAGAAGATGAAGAGGATGCTTACCAATAGCTTCTCTTTGAATTTGGAGCAAGAAGAAGGATTTGCAAATGAACTAGGGCTTGGAGTTTTAATTTCCCATTCCACTCTCCATTTTTGATGAAGCTTAAGTGTTAGGAATTAGAAATGAAGTAATGAAGAGTTGAAGTGGAGTTGGGTTGATAAAACCAGAATTGGGCAAGTGGGCTGAACCCAAACCAAAGCCCTAAGTGAAAAAGTAGCAAAATTCCACTAACTCCAAACATATCGAAGCTTATACTCAAAAAGGTCGCAAATGGCATTTTGAACTCAATGGAAGTGGTCTCGAGTCCCAATTCGACTGTTTGCAAAAAGTAGCTTTTCGGACTAAAAATCCGACGAATGATGAAATATTTAAATAAAATATTTAAATATACAATCGTAAAATATGCGGGTTGTTACAGACTCCCCTCCTTAAAGAAATTGCGTCCTCGCAATACTTAAGAAGAAAAATAAAAAGTAACAACCATAAAAGCATATCAACACAAAAGAAAATTTGAAATAAGAAGTTCACCATAAAGAGCACGAAAGAGTTAGTCCGAACGTGTTCGCTCGATGAATTCTCTGTATTCCCAAGAAAAATCCTTAGGATTTAAGAACCATCGGACTTTCACAAAAAGAACATCTTTATTTCGAAGGCACTCAACCCCCGAAGAAATGATGTGAATTCAATGTTGCTCAAATGTCAAATCTGGTGAAACTTCAATCCCTACTATAACACCAGGCTCAAGAACAAAAATCGAAAACCTAAAATCATTTCCATAGTTAAAAGACGTGGAAAACGTCATGAATTGCAGAAAATTGAGCCGGTGCAACGGTGTAGTACAAAAATGGTACGCCCGAGAAACGAGAAACTCGAATAATTTGGAACAACGGCGTAGTACAATAACGGTACGCCAGATGAACCAAAGCTCGAATAATTTCGGAACACCAACGTAGTATAAAAACGGTACGTCCAATGAACCGAAGGCCATAAAAGAACATCGGACACTAGTCCATAAAAGAAATGAGACGAAGCTCACTAAAACGAAG
Organism: Allium fistulosum; assembly: GCA_030737815.1. Taxonomy (NCBI): domain Eukaryota; kingdom Viridiplantae; phylum Streptophyta; class Magnoliopsida; order Asparagales; family Amaryllidaceae; genus Allium; species Allium fistulosum. The sequence goes on from CM060908.1 coordinate 791,073,713, forward strand.
TACATTGAAACGTTCGATGAACTTGGTAAAAAGATTATTCCTTTCGGACATCATCAAAGAAACAACCACTTGTTGCTTGCAACTAAGGATATCGGCAACACAATTTCCCCCTTTCGGGAGTATAAAGAATATCAAGATCATAAGATGTAAGGAACTTGAACCAACTTTAAGTTCCTTATAAGAAAATAAATATTCCAAAGATTTATGATCGAGGTGGAGAACAAATTTCTCCCCCAAAAATGATGATGCCAAACTCTAAAAGCGAAAACAATAGCCGCGAGCACTAGATCATGAGTGGCATACCTAGTCTCGATCGGCTTTAATGATTTAGAATCACAAGTGATAGCACGTTCTCTTTTGCAAGAGAACGGCATCCAAACCAATATGATTAGCATTGGTACAAAGATAAAATCTTGGTTCCCTTCGGGAATCACAAGAATAAGAGTATCGGAAAAGAGTTCTTTTAAATAATCTTCTTTTCCGAAAAGTTAAAACTTTTAAAATTACAATTATCTTTTCAAAAAAACTTTTATTTTACAAGTCAATATATTGTGTCTGACTGTCTCATCAAAGCGTTTAGGAGATTCTTATCGATAACGTTGATCAAGCGCATCGACCAGAATTCTTAAAGCACTCAATGGGCAATACAATCACAAAATCATCTTCTATATGATAAACATGTTTCTTAAAAACCTTTAAGAATATTCTTTGCTCGTTTAAGACAAAAATCAAATTGTACTTATAAATAAATCTTATGAAAAAGATTTGCAAAATTTTAAATTGCTGTTTTCATCCAAAATCAATAAATACAAGAATGGTCTCATCGAAATATTCATATAATACTCAATTTATAAAATGGATGAAATATACTGGACAAACTGAATGACATAATAAGTCATTCATAAGTTTCATAACGAGTGCGGAATGCGGAAAATGGAATGCTAACTCTCGCAACTCGTAGCAAATGAAAATCGGTGGCGAGGTCGAACTAAAAAGACCCTAACACCTCTCAAAAGATTTCTTAGGAGATAATCCTAAGACAAACTCAAAAATACCGGAAAATTCTCAAACTACATGAATGAGAGAAATAACACTTTCCTCATCATGTAAGCTTAAAGAATAAAATGATGCCATCAAATTGGAATCAAAATCACAAAGGAAAAACAAAAACCTGCTTAACAGATTGAAATGTCGAAGATGAATAGTCCACATGGGACAAAGGATATGACTTCATAATAATTAAGCCAATCCTTACAAAAGTCAATTCCGAAGCATAAGTAAAAATCGGCTTGGAAAGAAAAATCGCATAAAATAATTTCGACATTAATAAAAAGCAATTTGAGTGTTGCGGATCCACCAATCGAATCCTCAATTCTCAATGAAATCCTCAAGCCTATAAAAATTAAAAAGAGAAAGAATCATCAAGTTCTTTTGGTATAAAATAATGAAATGAACCCAAATCAAAAGGCTCGAATAAGATAATCACAAACAAATATCGTCAAGGATAGAATGAGAAATACCTTGACCAAGAGAAGTGCCACTAGGAGCTCGCACTACATTTAGCTCTCCCTCTCTCTTGCTTTGACGTTTGGGACATGAAGATATATAGTGATCCGCCCTTTTGCAATAGCGGCAAGAAATAGGCCTTGGACACCTATTTATATGATGGTCCTTAGAGCCACTATTGTAGCATTCTCCACGATTAGGGATGTGAGTCTTTGCTATAGAAGTCACTTGCTTCACCCTCTTGTTTGGATTAGGACTTTCAAACTAAATAAAGGGATGCCTCTTCTTATTGACACCCGCAATCTCAACATCGCTTTCTCTATCGGCCTCTTCAAGTCGAAGAGCGATATCTATGAGCTGATCGAAAGAAACTTCTAGTTTCAGAAGTAAAGGCTTCTTAAGATTCTTATTCAAGCCATAAACAAATCTCTTATTTTTCTTCAATGGGGTATTAATGTATTCAACCCCGTATTTAGAAAGAGATTCGAAAGATGCGACGTAGTCCGTCACAGAAGATTCACCTTGAACAAGGTCGATAAAACACCGGGCCAAAGTTACTTTTTCAGCCTCCGGCACAAATTTCAATTCGAATCGTTCCCGGAATTGCACCCAAGTGAGATCCGCTTCAACGATTTCAGAAATAAGAAGCTCATACCAATCCAATGCTCTTTCTTGGAGCATGCTAGAAGCCACTTGGACTCGGTGGAGATCAAAAAGATTCATGGGAGAAAAGATGCGGTCGCATGATCTAAGCCAAGCTTGGATTTCAATGACACTCTCGGATCCCCGAAATGGTCTTCCACCCAAATCGGTGTAATCTCTACACAAGCGTGCAAAACTGGATCTAGGATGAGTAGGCTCTGGAATGGGTCCGACAGCTTGAGCATTCTTAACAAGATCTAGAAGCTGCTGGGCAGACATAAATACTCCCTCCTGAGGAGTAGCACTGGATTGACCGGCGCTGGGACGGCCATGTCTAACCATTTCTTTTCTTTAAGAAAGAAAGAAAAGAGAAAAAGGTTAATCTCAGAATGAATATCAAACAAACTTGATTGATAAAACAAGGAATCATAAAATTAAATAGGATAGAACGGTACGAAGACCCGAATCAAATCCTATGGCACGATTCCTAAGAAAGACTTAGGACAATGATCCTTGCTAGATTATTCTACATTGTTCCGAAGTTAGGCTCTAATACCATGCTGTGACGCCCCACCTCTATACCCACGCTAGCCAAGGACACTATGTGGTAATGACGTCGACTAGCGCGGAGAATAAGGCTATTGAGGAGCGACCATCCATGTAATTGCTTTGTGCGAGTACCGATATGCCAGATAAAAATATAACTTTTCATCCCAAGAGGAAATCCGACATACCGATACAAACTCAAAGCTACTACACAGTGGCTATGTATATATACTTCGGAAACAAATATAGAAATAAACATAACACAAATCAGTCACAGACAATTCATATCACAAAGGCGGAAATAGATATGAATATAACACATGAAAGTGTACATCAGAGTAGTGGTCAAACAAGATCCACAATATCAAAAAGAATAGATTCAAGTGCTAGACAACAGAATATGCATACATCAGTGAGTCAATATATCGAATGTATAGAACCAAAAACTACAATGCTAAAGTAGTTAGCCAAAAGTCAGATGATAGTCCCAGATAAGAAGTCATGAGGTAGCACCTGTAAAATCTCAGTCTGACCCGAGTATTATTTAAGAAGAAAATAATAAACGGATCAGTCTAGCTATAAATATCAGATAAAGTGATATAGAATAAGAGATATGACAAAAACGTATGATAACCATAAATCCATACTGTGATAAGTATCTAATCGAAAATCAATCCAGAGATTAATCAATATCACAAGAATCTTCTCAAAAATTAAAAAGAATGTCATATTCTTAATTTAATTCACCAAGCCACAATAAATGACATACATATCAATGCCAACTGAAAAAGGTGGTGAAACATAAATTCCAGAAATCACAACGAGAAATACAGAAATCACAAGAGAGGAAGAAGCCTATCAAAAACGGGAGTGTGAAAAGTCCCCAACACGCGTATCATAAAACGGGTCGTTATCCCATAAAAACGAGCCGAAGCTCCTCCTGACAGGATATAGTCCCCCATTGCGGACTATGAGCCGAAGCTCCTCCTGATGAGCCGAAGCTCCTCCTGATAGGGTATAGTCCCCCATTGCGGACTATGAGCCGAAGCTCCTCCTGATGAGCCGAAGCTCCTCCTAATGAGCCGAAGCTCAATAAAACAAAGTACAGTCCTCCACATGGACAAAGAGACATCGCACATTGCTAGTCTAAACCATAAAATGATCATCATCGATCATCAAGAAGTGTCAATTACACTAAGCTAGTAAATATATGAGTTTAGCTTCATGTCCCATAACCACTAGCTTAACTTAAATATTTACGAACAAATTGTAAATCTCCACTAGAAAATTGTCACAAGAGTTTCAAACGAACAAGTCAAAGAATTAACCGGCGAAGTAAACGCAAGTGTTTCATACCACTTGTTTTGCTAAGCCGTTTAATTAGATTTTCTCATATGAATGAGGTAAAGGTTTGTATATACTAATTGATTGGAAAACGGTTTTATAAACGGGCTTTGTATTAAAAATAGAGTTGAAATCATCTTTGTGAAAGAGTTTGAATATTTACTATTAGTATAGAAACCTTTGTATTTTTAAAGTGACAAGTCACAAAAACGATTGTAGAAACAATCAATGATGAAAATTCACATACGAAGACGTGAATCAAATCCAAAGAAATCGATACCAAATCCATCAAAATAGATGTTCTCAAAAATCCCGAAAAAGAAGTCATCAACGTCAATAATAGATGATAACAACAAATGGGAATCAACACGAATCGATAAAATTTGGAAATCAAGCAAAATAGGCAAAAATAGACATAATAGGCAAAATAGGAGCAGGTCGGTCAACTGACTCACTGAGTTCGGTCGACCGAACTCAGACCCGGAAAAATCCACGGGATGCTGGTCGGTCGACCGGACCAGAGCCTGGGAAGTGTTTTGGTAGCAGGTCGGTCGACCGGGCCAGAGTTTCTGTCGACCGGACTCTGTTTCCAGCACTTCCCAGCCTATCTATATGAAGATTAAACTCTTCCAAATTGCAATCGGGCGAGCAATGGGCGCTAAGGATTTCCGTAAATCGACAACCCAGCCCTATAGGCTCTTCGATGCACACTAAAATCATGATCAAACACCATAGCAATGATTTTTAAGGATTTAACTTCGAAACACCAAAAATTGAAATATTCACAAAACCAATCCGAATCAAAGCAAATGCACATGAATAAGAGTTAGGAATTCATGCCTAACACTCAAAGATAATCATAGACTAAGATGTGAGATAAAAATCTCACCTTTTACACAAAAACAATGAAGAGGGAGCTATAGAGCAAGGCAAGGACAATCACTCTTCAATTCCAACTCAACAAGCTTGAATCTAAGCTTAAAAGAGAAACATTTCCTAAATTAGGTTTAGGGAATTTCTGAAATTGAAAGGAGAATGAGTTGGAGAAGATGAAGAGGATGCTTACTAATAGCTTCTGTTTGAATTTGGAGCTAGAAGAAGGATTTGCAAATGAACTAGGGCTTGGAGTTTTAATTTCCCATTCCACTCTCCATTTTTGATGAAGCTTAAGTGTTAGGAATTAGAAATGAAGTAATGAAGAGTTGGAGTGGAGTTGGGTTGATAAAACCAGAATTGGGCAAGTGGGCTGAACCCAAACCAAAGCCCTAAGTGAAAAAGTAGCAAAATTCCACTAACTCCAAACATATCAAAGCTTATACTCAAAAAGGTCGCAAACGGCATTTTAAACTCAATGGAAGTGGTCTCGAGTCCCAATTCGACTGTTTGCAAAAAGTAGCTTTTCGGACTAAAAATCCGACGAATGATGAAATATTTAAATAAAATATTTAAATATACAATCGTAAAATATGCGGGTTGTTACAACGTGGAAGGGGAATTAGCGGTACTACGACCACCAATAGTCAAGCTCTAAATGATGGTGGGGTAGGAATGATTGAAGAGGTGGCACCCGTGCAATCCTAAGTTAACCTTGCATCCTTGTGCAAAGGCTACACCAATTTGGGTGGGAAGCCATTCAAAGGCACATAATCTATTATCGAAGTTCAAGCTTGGCTTTGTTCTTGTGAGAAGATCTTTAAGGGGCTTGGTATTTCTAATGAGCAAAAGCGTTTCCTAGCATCTTGGTAATTGCTAGAAGGAACTTCAACATGGTGGGATTTAATTACCGTTAATGTCCTAGAGAATAACTTTTCTTGGACAAGGTTTAAAGGAGTATTTAAAGATTAGTATGCCTGAAGCAGGGAAGACCCGTCTTTACAGAAGCTTTTGGGATCTTTAGCAGGAGGAAGTTACTGTAGATGAGTATGAAACTAAGTTAAATGAGTTGTTGTGCTTTGGGCCGGGACTTATTGATACTCCCCTTAAAAAGAATGAAATGTATGTAGCTAGGATAAGGGAAGAATTTCATGAGAAGATGACTGCACACTTGAAAGGATCTTTTGTAGACCTTGTAGACATGGCTTTGCGTTATGAAGTCATTGATAAGAAGAAGCTGACGGCTACACCAAATAACAACAACAATCCTAACAAAAGGAAGTTCAATCAGCAAGGAAAGAAGTAGTAAGGAGGAAAGCCAGAAGAAGGGGCTTGTAATGTTTGTAAGTAGAAGGGACATATTGCAATATTCTATAAGAATTCAAAAGTTCAAAAGAACAAACAGGTCTTATCTCTCATGATTCAAAAGACACTCTGCTATAAGTACCAGTAGCCAGGACATATGGTGAAAGATTGTCCGCTAATGAAGAAGGGTCGACAAGTCAAGGTTTATGCCATCAATGATCAACCATCTACCTCAGAGGTTGTGAAGGGGAAGGAGTTCTTGAAGATACTTTATATGTTATTGGAATTTTAGTATGAGTATCGTTTTGTACTAGGGCTTTCCAAAGTTTTATTCCTTAAAGATTGGTGGACAGATTAAAACTTTCCCCAAGGATAGTAGAAACTCCTATTTGTGTGTCTAACCCCGTAGGTGGTGCAACTAATATGTAAATGATTTGTGAAAATGTATGATTTACTTACCTTACCCACTATTTTTCAAGTGACATGTTTGTTCTCGATTTTAATGGGTTTGAATTTTTCTTGTTATGGATTGGTTATCAAAGAATGGAGCTGCTCTTAACTGCATCGAGCGAATAATAGTGATGAAAACCGAGATTGAAAGGGTATTGGAAAGGATATCATATGGTGAGTCAAGCAAGCTAATGAGTAGTTTCCTTAATGATCTTGATTCATCCTAAAAAGAGTTAGGGTTGACATAAATTGTTAAGGACTTTCCAGATGTTTTTGAAGAAGTTAATATCCAACCTCCACAATGGGAGATTGTGTTTCGTATTGACTTAATTCCCAGTTGAAAAACTATTATTCACCTTACCGTAAGATGGCTCCGAGGGAGGAGGACTTAAGGAATCGGATAGATGATTTGCTAAGGAAGGGACAAACTAGACCCAATCGCTCAAGTTGGGGAGTAGTTGTAGTTTTTATTGCAAAGTCAGATGGTTTTCTAAGGCTTTGTGTTGATTACCATGAGCTAAACAAGCAGATGGCTTAGAACAAGTATTCTCTACCCTTTCTAGACGACTTATTCTACCAACTACATGGTGCTCGGGTATTCTCACAGATGGATCTTGCCATGAGATTTCATCAATAAGGATGGCAGAGGATTGTATACTTTTAACGACATTCAGAGGGCCAGATTATTTCTACGAGTGGTTGGTTATGCCTTTTGGGCTAACCAATGCACCTGAATATTTCTTGGACCTTATGAATCGATTCTTTAGAGATGTGCTAAATAAACTTATATTGGTCTTCATAGATGATATTCTTATTTGTTCCAAGACCGAGTAGGAACACAAACGTCATCTGGAGATTGTGCTGGAAACGTTGAGGATGCACTTTTTAAGAGCTAAATTCTCCAAATGCAATTTCTAGCAATCAGAAGTAAGGTTCCTTAGACATTTTAGGTCGAGGGATAGTATTTCGTTTGGTCCTAAGAAGCTGGCAGCTGTTCGAGATTGGAAGACACCGCAGACTCCAACAGAGGTCTGAAGCTTCTTAGGCTTGGTAGGATATTATAGGAGATTCATTTAAGACTTCTTCAAAATCTCCTCACACCTAACAAAGTGGACAAAGAAGGATATTAAGTTTATCTGGACTCCAAAGTGTGAAGAAGCATTCAATGAGTTAAAGAAGAGGTTAACCAGCGCTGTAGTCAACTATCCAGGATGGAGGTGAAGAATTGACAGTGTATATGGATCACTACATCAAAAAAGCTATTAGGCGATGGCTTGAGCAATGGCCCTAAGCCATTAAGAATTAGGGAGTGGCTAAAAATTCGCAACAGCTAAGGACCGTTGTGAAATTATATTTTGTAACGACTTAAGGCCACTGCGAATTTAGTGTTTGCAACAGCTACGTGCCGTTGCAAAGTCCACAATGGGATAGCAAAAAATACTATGATTTAAGTAAAATAAACCACTAGTCTGGTTGATTATTTAAATGTCAGTTTTTCAAAAATTGTTAAAAACGATGATTCAGCAAATAGTAGATCTACTAATGTTGTATAGAATCTAAAGATACAACATAATAATACTAATCAAATTATTTAATTAACTATTCTCACCATATGCCCAAAAATTAAGTTAAAATATGAACTTATTATGCTCAATAATAAAGTCTATAACCATATACAAGTACTTCATATCAAGTTAACACGCACTAAGCATTTATATAATTAGAATACATGCATGCAACTTACTAACTAGCATTTATATAATCAGACTTTAAGCATTAAACTTGAATAACACACAAATTGACTGAAGATGAAGACCTAGATCTATGACATCCCGCTACAGCGGAAGTACTCCCCAAACTAACACCAACATTCGTGGGTTTCTTTTCAATAAAATTATAGAGCTTCACACAACTTTTAGGAATATTAACCTCGACACTCGAGATCGGTTGTTGTGTGCCTATTGATAGAGTAATATTAAGAGCATGAGGATCAACGTTTGTTCTCTTTTAATAAGCTAGCATTCTCCGTATCATTGATATACTAGGTGGCAAAGTTTCAGTAGCAACTAGTGGTTTATTTGTACCATTGATATAACTGTTATTTGTTGGTAATTCATCATCTTCATTACCCTATAATACATCGAAGTTCAAAAAATTATTCATATGAAATGGTCAAATAAGTTAGGGATCAAAAATTAGGACTATGGCTTAACCAGTTTTGGATGGACTCATATATAAGAATCGTCAATAAAACTAATTAATTGATGTCCAAAATAATGTAGAAAAACTACAGGCTATGCTAACATATTCTAGATTTATTTTTGTAAACGTGCTATAATAAAATAGGAGTCTGAAGAAAATAGTATTCATGAAATTCAAAACTATGTCAATTCCTGGGTTATGGCCAACTTTTGGTTGAAATATCGAATAAAGGATTTAGAGAAAATTTGTAATAACAATAGAGACTAGTCTAACTGTGTATATAGTAATATGGTAATGAAAGAATAAGAAATGGTCATATACCTTTCAATAGTTGGTTAAGTGCTCTATTTATATTGATTGATATTGTTGCAATTAAGGTGTTGTAAAAGGTGTACCATATGTTTGGGATAATAAGCAAATAACAAGGACTACAAATTGCTATGTTTCTACTACTGTAGATGGGTAGAAAATGAAACCTAAAGCATTTACATTTATGTATTTGCTTAATTATTGACTTCATAGATATAACACTGCCCCTTTAACAAACCTTTCGTTCTTACTAAATGATTTTGTATAATTTTTGAGAAACCTATGGCTAGCAGTATGCTTGTTACATAAGCCACTAAATCATTTTAATTTCTTAATTAGTTATGGAAAGCTTTGAAACACATGCTATAAATTATTAATTATCATTATTATATAATATGTACAATCATTAGTTAAATTAATATATTTGTTAGGCTTTGAATTTGCTATAATTATTTTTATATAAAAATACGGATATATGATGTTGTATTTCATACTATATTGATAATAATAGTTTACATTTTCAATAGAATCCCCAAGTTGTTATAGCATATATTTTCGAGTTAATATAAACATAAAACTTCTATGTAACTTCACAATGTGTGACGACCCGGGTTTTTGACGTATGTTAATTGGGTGGTTAACTGATTTTATTATTGAAATATTGATTTTATAAGTTGAACAAATTAATTTCTAACAATTAAAATATCAGAATATATATATATATAAATTGATTTAAAAACTATAATAAATAATGAATTATAAAATCTCTGGATATGATAAATCTTATAGAAAATAAATAATATATATAAACTCCACCATTTAAATTAAGATAAAACATCTATATATATAGATAAATACGTACAAACTTTATGATGGTTGGAAATATATATATATAAGTATATACATACAAGTATGTGAATGTAGGCTCATATGAAATAATATATATGAAAATTTGTATAGTAGGAGAACATACATATATAAGGACAAACACATGCTAGTACATATATCTGCTTATATATTACGTAAAATAGTGCATATAAAATATACATAGATATGTGCATGTAAAAGCTTCATGTTGGGAAATAAAAGAAATATATATATATGTATATACATAAGTTAAGATGTATATAGTATTGGAAACTATGAAAATTCATGAATGAATATATGATATACTTTGGTACATGTATATGCATATATGGCCAAAATCTAGGATACTTGAAAAATCTATATATCTGTATATGTTTATGTAATGCATAAAAATGGGTATACATATATATATAGGAGACATCATTATGACAAATTGCATTTCAAGCTTATAAAACATTTTATCAATGTCAAAACAAAGATCAAAATCAAGGCTTTTATAAAATATCAAATCACCTTTTGGTTAAATCAGGTCAACTTATGTACAAATCAAAATAAACAAAAGGAAATAAAATAAAATTGTAAATAGATGAAAACCTGTATAGTACCTCAGCCTAGCTTCTACCACACACTTCCACTATAAATATATATGTATCAATGCCTTGTTCTTGGTTACCTTGTCTCATTTGTATTCATTCGAACCCAACTAAAATAAACAAAAAAATGAACTGCTTTTACAAACTTAAGTAAGATCAAATAACTCAAGTTCAGGGAATCAAACCACAAAGCTAGCAGCAGTTCAACACAGTTTAAAAACCGTGAGTAAAACATACTTTTATACTATAAACCATGATTATGCCTGTGTGTGTAGGATCTGAGGTGTTGTTGATATGAATGTTTGTGCAGAAATGCATATATATATATATGGATATCTATACATGAATATATGATAAGTTGTAACAAGAAGATGTTCATCATCTTCTTTTGAACACTGCTCTGTTTATTCAAGAGAGTGTTATGCTTGGTTTCAAAATTCCTCAACTCTCAATCTAATTTGATTTAAGTTATGGGGTAAAAAGGAAAACTGTCTGTTTTCGATTCTACTTTGAAGGGAAAAATTAGTTCTACTAAATAGTGTCAGGTGTAAATTAATAAAATGCCTTTTACAGTAAGTTAACCAAATCTTAGGAAAATCGATTATCATGATTCATGTTTATACTTACATAAATTCGATAACTATTGGAAGCAAAGATTTTTAAAGTTGGTTTGGTGATTTGCAAGTGGGTATTAAATGAGATAATCGGAGTTGGCCGAAACTTGGATTTTGAGCAAATTGCGGCGAGGCAAGCAACTTGGTTGGCCGGGGTTTTGGTCAGAAGAAGGCTCGGGGAGGGGAAGCTCGAGAAAAATGGTGCAGTGGCCTCCGATGGGGTATGGTGTGGGATTCGAGGAAGTTTAGGGTTTTGGGTTTGTTTGGGAAAGGGCTCGGTTGGGGTTGAACTGCGAAGACGTGGGGTCGCCAGAGAGGTGCGGTCCCGGAGGGAAAGGTGGAGATGGTCGTGGCGAAGCCCTGGGCGGAGTTTGGTGATGAACGGTGGCTTGTGAGGATAAGGCAGGGTGATTTTGTGTAGGCAGAGTGATTCCAGGCGTCGGGTGAATGTTTGAAATGGTGAGTTAGAAGATGGTCGTGGGATCCAGGGGGTCAGGCGGGGCATGGAGGTGTAAGTGAACTTGCTCGAGTGGTCGACGGCTTAGGATTGGCCTTCGGCGACATGTTCATGTGCACGGTTGTGTGCACTAACGTGTAAGGTAGAGAAGTGTGGAGAAGAAAGAAGGCAAGGAATAGAGGGTGAAAGGGGAAGTTTGGGCCGGGTTTTGGGCCCAAATAATAAAAAAGATAAGTAAAAGAAATAAGGGAAAGAAAGGGTAGAATAAAAGAAAAGAAAAGGTAAAAGAAAACGAAAGAAAGGAAATGAGAAAAAAATTAAAAGTAAAAGGGAAGATAAGGAAAAGAAAATAAAAGAAAGAAAAGAAGGGATGGAGTTTATACATACACATATATATAAATATACATATATATATATATAAGATAATTTATATTCTCTTCACTAAAAATCTATTTCCATTTAAAATCCGTAAATTAAAGAGAAATGATATTTTATAGTTTAATGGTAATTAATCATATTATTATTATTTGACTTTAGCTTGTGGGTAATTAGTGATATTTTATAATTTATTTTCAGCTTATAAATTGGTTAATTTGAAATTAATTTGGATAAAAATATAAATAAAATCGACTAAGTAAAGATAATAAAATCCTAAGGAGTGGATCATCTTGACATTGGTTATTGATCGCTAAATTAGCTAACGATCTATATCTTTGCTTATCAACATTTGATATTCGTTTCAATTATTCTTATCTGTACCATCGAAGGGTCAAACAAGATTAAAATAATTGGATTGAAATAATAACACATTTTACATGAAACTAGAATCCATAAGAAGTTCCCGTATTTAAATATTGTCACACCAAATAACAAATTGTTATTTTCAATAATTTACTCTTTTAAACTTGTTACTTGGATTCGAAGAGGCCAGGGTCGGATATCAGTGATATCCGGAACCACTTTGATTAGATAAGCACTACAAATCTTTATGGGTTTGATTATAGAATTTAATAGGCTGGAATTGGGTTAATTTCACAAAATTGACTATTTTAAGTAAGTAATATGTACCTAGACATTGTTGCAATATCAATGGATTTCTGTAAAAGTGTTGATTGTAATATGATAAAAACTCGTCGGATATACGAGTTACCTTGGTTTTCAAAGAAGCTTCATAACTTAAGCATTTCAAATTTAGTTGGATTTACTCACGCTGGTTTCCAGCCTGACTCGGGTGTTACTTTATTGTAATGCTCGGGTCAAACCAAGTATTACAGATTTTTAGGTTAGGACGCTTTGGAGCTCAGGAGATGTGTTGGATGGCAGGGACGTATTGAGTATATTCCGATGTGTATATAGGCTATTTTATTCAGTAGTTGAGGACAATTTATTATAACTGTCCAGATTTGTTGTACTCTGATATCTTGTATGTATATTGATAGTTACAGCTTTTTCTTTGTATAAAATGTTGTTATTGTATATTATATTTTGTTCCGCTGCGATTGTGAGATTCTGTGGTTGTTTTCTGTTCTTATTCTATCTCTTTTTCTTCTTAACCCTAATAGTCTGGGATTTCCGGCACTCAATTGTTCGGCACTCTATACAATGGACGTATTAGTGTCGATTTTTAGGGTCGAAAATCTTCGGGCCATTACACTTGGTATCAGGGCTGAAGGTGAAGCGAGAACCTTGGCTCTGGTGGGGATTACTCATTAGAGATAGGGTCAGTAGTACCCTAGAATGAGTTGAGTGCATTATATATGAGGGCGTACTTGTTATTTTCTTAAATAATGATTTTAAAAATGATTTTTAAATAATTTTGATATATAAAGAAATAATTTTTCTAAATTATTATAGTATATTAAGTTGATTGGTTGTTATTGAAATTAAATGAGATTATAAAATTTAAAGGTAATGTGTATATAACCAAATAGAAATTTGATAAGAATGAATTACACAAGTAAGTTAAGTTAAACTAGAAATGGATTCAAAACAGAATTTTAAATGCCCGAGATTTCAGAAATGTCTTTCAAAGTATTTTGAAATGAAATAAGTTTACCCTGATTACATCTTTCAGGAAATTATGATGGAATATGCATGGTGTGTTGGTTTCTAAATATGATAATACTGGTTGTTATCATAAAATTTGTTGTTGTGGCTTAATAAAAATGTTTATTACCAAATAAACAATGATAAAACCGAGTGAAATGTTTTAAGGAAGTAAAAATTTATATAAGTATGACTTATAAATTGAAATGGATTTAAAGTGTGAAGTTTTAAATCTAAGCCAGAGAAATTGGAAATTGTTTCAAAGTGTTTAAGGAAACAATAAGTAATATTATTTGAAATATTTTTGAATATAGAAATCCTTTTTTTAAGACAAGAGTGGTATGAAGATAAATTTGTTTTGAATAAAAACCAAGGATGGTTTGAATATTTAAAGTGTGATTGGATATGTGAATGGGATATATATATATATATACACATATGTAGATACAGATATGATTTCAAAGTTGATTTGAAATAAATACTAAGTGTTGAATTGTGGAATCCCCCTGAGAATATGGAAGTATAACCTTAAGAAAAATAAGTTTTTGAACTTATAAGTGGGAAGGGATATTGATAAAAAATTAAATTTGGAGTGGAAAATTAAATTGAGTAAGGTTAAATGGATTGAACGAATGAGAAATTTAACTCAGGGAAAGTTAAATAAGTTTTGAACGTACAACCCGAATTGGAAATTTCAAGATGAAATTAAGATTTAACTTAGGGAAGTTAAATAGATTAAATTGAAAAGAAAAGTATGGATTTGATAAGAGGTTGGTATGGATAATTTCAAACAGCTTTTGAAATAAAACGAGTTTCTGATTCTGAAAATGTGTGATGGATGCTTTTGATTGGTGTTTTAGATAATTTGGATGTTTATTTACTTTGACATATCTTGCTATCATCCTGTTTGTTATTGACAGTACATATATAAAACTGTAAATTGGACTATTTCGAGTAAATTAAGAAATGGATTGAAATGATATACATCCATTGCTGAAATTAAATAGAAAGAAAAACTTTATTTTGAACCTATTTAAAAGATTTTGATTCTTGGAAATAAAGTTGAATTTATGGAAAGGGAATTATATTGAACTTAAGTTTGAAGTGTCAAAAATGAACTTGTCAACCGAAACTGTTTAAGAATTGGGTTTCAAAGTTTGAAGTATAATTGGGTAATAAATTTGAATTCCAAGAATTGATTTGTCTAAAAAGATTTGAACTCTTACTCGAACCTCACATAAGTCTAAGTGGAAGTGATTTAAAAGAATATATAGAAATTGGGCTCAGAGTTGAATTATCTTAAAGACTTGGGTTGTTAAATTAAATATTAAAGGTTAATTTGATTTAAGTGATTAAATCGATATTTGAAAACTGAACCCGAAGTTATATAAATCGAGATGGTTTAAAATTTGAGAATGAAATTGGAATTAATTCAAATTTGAAATTGAATTGAATAAATTGGAATAGTAATCGAAGTTGAATAAGTTTAAAACTCAAAATGTTATTTGATTTAAATTGGAATAGAAATCGAAGTTAATTCGAATTGGAATCTGGATTGGATCCATCTAAATGGAAATGGAAATTGGAAATTGATTTGAGTTTGAAATTGGGAAATCGAACCAGTTTGACCCTGAAACTATTTTCAAACAAATTGTTTTAATATAAACTATCTTAAATCTATTTTTCCAAGCTATTTATTATACAAACCATTCTTTTTAATACTCAAACTATCTTATATTAACTATTTAACTATTTTAAAACTATTCAAGCTATTTTCTAAACTAACACTGGTCAGAGTGAGAATTGGTTATATTTAAATCATGGATTAAAATATGAATTGGGATAAATTGAAGTTATAACACAAATGGAAATTGAAGCAGTTTTGTAGTGAAAGAAAAATCGGATATTGAAGCAAAAATGATTTGAAGTGAAAGAGTATATTTTGAGAAATATATGGTGATAAAAATAAAGAGTAAATAGTCACTATAATTGGGAACTTACTTTGCAAGAAATAAGTAAAGTGACAAATGACTTTGAAAAGGAAATCGAACTTGAAAATTTGATTTGGCATTAATGAGATCATATATATTAGTTATATATCTAAACTTCCCTTATTGAAAGTATAACCAGAGGAAATAATCTTTAAAGGATATTTGAAATATAAAGTGGAATTTATATAAGTATGAAATGATCCAGAAAATTAATCAGGTTGAAAGAATATTCTTATATATATAAGGATGATTTTATGAGAATGAAACTGAAAAGGGTTTTTGGAACTCATTGGTTTTAAAGGCTTTTGATTTTGGCAAAAGTCGATTTTGGAACTGGGGAAAGCCAAGTTTGAGAATTATCGATTTTGAAGATATCGATTTTGTGTAAATGGGATTTATATGTGATATATATAAATAGTATGATTTGAAAGGTACTATATGTGTATATTATGAAATGTTTTGAGAATGCTATGGGGAAAAAGGCGCTCCCATTTAGAGTTGAAACTTATAGTAGGAGATCCACTGGGTGGTTCTGCCTTGAGCCCTAAGGGGGGTTCTAAATTTGGATCTTAGAAGACGTCCAGACAAAAACTTTAGTTCCTGAGGATTGTGATTGGGGTAGCGTAATTCATGTGGCGCTGATGCCTACAGTTACATTGGGTTTTGCCGTGATGGCAACGTAACCTTTGTTGTAATTGTGATCTATCGTCGTTCCATATCGTAAGTCGAGTGGCGGTGATTGCCTACAATCTACGTTTTATTTCGCTGGGATAGCGACGTAACATCGATAGATTGCGATCTATGTGGTTTGGTGCCATAGCGAAATTCGTGCAGCAGTGAGTGCATAAAGTCTACACTGGTTCCACTGGAACAGTGACATCACTTTGTGTGGTCTGCGATCTATGTGGTAAAGTTTCATTTGGCAGCGTAATTCGAGGGGTGATGATGCCTACAATTACATAGCTTTTTGCTGTGATAGCAACGCAACCCTGGGTGTAGCTGCGATCTGTGCAGTTTCCATGGCGAAAGTCGAGAGGTGCGGATGCCTAAAGTTTTCTTATGGTTTCACCGGGATGGCGACGCAATCATCGTGCTAACTGCGACCCATGGAGGGGGTGATGATTTCCATAGTATTCTAGCAAAAGTTTTTTTCCAAGTATTTTCACTGGATGTTAAAAACGGGTCTACTAAGTACTTATAGATTTTCAGTCCTGCGCCTGATCAAAGTATGACTGAATTTCTGTGAGAACAAGGATGGACTTGTTAAAACATCGAGTTATAAAAAGTATTTTTTATATAAAATAATTTGGTAATACTATGGGATTTAAAGCATTTTAAAAATTTATATAATAAAAGAGTAAAGAGTTAAAATGTTTAAAGAATTATTTAACTAATAATAAACATTAAATTAAATTTCTCGTTTCGTTCCTTTTCGGGGACGAAAAGTTTTAAAGGGGGGATGAATGTGACGACCCGGGTTTTTGACGTCTGTTAATTGGGTGGTTAACTGATTTTATTATTGAAATATTGATTTTCTAAGTCGAACAAATTAATTTCTGACAATTAAAATATCAGAATATATATATATATAAATTGATTTAAAAACTATAATAAATAATGAATTATAAAATCTCTGGATATGATAAATCTTATAGAAAATAAATAATATATATAAAAACTCCACCATTTAAATTAAGATAAAACATCTATATATATATATATATAGATAAATACGTACAAACTTTATGATGGTTGGAAATATATATATAAGTATATACATAAAAGTATGTGAATGTAGGCTCATATGAAATAATATATATGAAAATTTGTATAGTAGGAGAACATACATATATAAGGACAAACACATGCTAATACATACATCTGCTTATATATTATGTAAAATAGTGCATATAAAATATATAGATATGTGCAAGTAAAAGCTTCATGTTGGGAAATAAAAGAAATATATATATACATAAGTTAAGATGTATATAGGTTTGGAAAATATGAAAATGCATGAATGAATATATGATATACTTAGGTACATGTATATGCATATATGGCCAAAAGCTAGGATACTTGAAAAATCTATATATCTGTATATGTTTATGTAATGCATAAAAATGGGTATACATATATATATATAGGAGACATCATTATGACAAATTGCATTTCAAGCTTATAAAACATTTTATCAATGTCAAAACAAAGATCAAAATCAAGGCTTTTATAAAATATCAAATCACCTTTTGGTTAAATTAGGTCAACATATGTACAAATCAAAACAAACAAAAGGAAATAAAATAAAAATGTAAATAGATGAAAACCTGTAAAGTACCTCAGCCTAGCTTCTACCACACACTTCCACTCTTTATAAATATATGTATCACTGCCTTGTTCTTGGTTACCTTGTCTCATTTGTATTCATTCGAACCCAACTAAAATAAATAGAAAAATAGACTGCTTTTACAAACTTAAGTAAGATCAAACAACTCAAGTTCAGGGAATCAAACCACAAAGCTAGCAGCAGTTCAACACAGTTTAAAAACAGTGAGTAAAACATACTTTTATACTATAAACCATGATTATGCCTCTGTGTGTAGGATCTGAGGTGTTGTTGATATGAATGTTTGCAGAAATGCGTATATATATAGATATCTATACATGAATATATGATAAGTTATAACCAAAAGATGTTCATCATCTTCTTCTGAACACTGCTCTGTTTATTCAAGAGAGTGTTATGCTTGGTTTCAAAATTCCTCAACTCTCAATCTAATTTGATTTAAGTTATGGGGTAAAAAGGAAAACTATCCGTTTTCGATTCTACTTTGAAGAGAAAAATTAGTTCTATTAAATAGTGTCAGGTGTAAATTAATAAAATGCCTTTACAGTAAGTTAACCAGATCTTGGGAAAATCAATTATCATGATTCATGTTTATACTTATATAAATTCGATCGCCATTGGAAGCAAAGATTTTTAAAGTAGGTTTGGAGACTTGTAAGTGGGTATTGGATGAGATAATCAGAGTTGGCCGGAACTTGGATTTTGAGCAAATTGCGGCGAGGCAGGCAACTTGGGTGGCCGGGGTTTTGGTCAGAAGAAGGCTCGGGGGAGGGGAAGCTTGAGAAAAATGGTGTAGTGGCCTCCGATGGGGTGTGGTGTGGGATTCGAGGAAGTTTAGGGTTTAGGGTTTGTATGGGAAAAGGCTCGGTTGGGGTTGAACTGCAAAGATATGGGGTCGCCGGAGAGGTGTGGTCCAGGAGGAAAAGGTGGAGATGGTCATGGCGAAGCCCTGGGCGGAGTTTGGTGATGAACGGTGGCTTGTGAGGATGAGGTAGGGTGATTTTTTGTAGGCGGAGTGGTTCCAGGCGTCAGGTGAATATTCGAAATGGCGAGTTAGATGATGGTCGTGGGATCCAGGGGGTCGGGCGGGGCGTGGAGGTGTAAGCGAACTTGCTCGAGTGGTTGGCGGCTTAGGATTGGCCTTCGGTGACATGTGCACGTGCACGGTTGTGTGCACTAGCGTGTAAGGCAGAGAAGTGTGGAGAAGAAAGAAGGTAGGGAATAGAGGGTGAAAGGGGAAGTTTGGGCCGGGTTTTGGGCCCAAATAAAAAAAAAGATAAGTAAAAGATATAAGGGAAAAAAAGTGTAGAATAAAAGAAAAGAAAACGTAAAGGAAAAAGAAAGAAAGGAAATGAGAAAAAAATTAAAAGTAAAAGGGAAGATAAGGAAAAGAAAATAAAAGAAAGAAAAGAAGGGATGGAGTTTATACATATATATATTTATAAGATAATTTATATTCTCTTCACTAAAAATCTATTTCCATTTAAAATTCGTAAATTAAAGAGAAATGATATTTTATAGTTTAATGGTAATTAATCATATTATTATTATTTGATTTTAGCTTGTGGGTAATTAGTGATATTTTATAATTTATTTTCAGCTAATAAATTGGTTAGTTTGAAATTAATTTGGATAAAAATATAAATAAAATCGACTAAGTAAAGATAATAAAATCCTAAGGAGTGGATCATCTTGACATTGATTATTGATCGCTAAATTAGCTAACGATCTATATCTTTGCTTATCTACGTTTGATATTTGTTTCAATTATTCTTATCTGTACTATCGAAGGGTCAAACAGGATTAAATAATTGGATTGAAATAATAATACGTTTTACATGAAACAAGAATCCGTAAGAAATTCACGTATTTAAATATTGTCACACCAAATAACAAATTTTTATTTTAAACAATTTACTTTTTTAAAATTGTTACTTGGATTCGAAGAGGTCGAGGTCGGATATCAGTGATATCCGGAACCACTTCGATTAGATAAGTACTACAAATCTTTATGGGTTTGATTATAGAATTTAATAGGCTGGAATTGGGTTAATTTCACAAAATTGACTATTTTAAGTAAGTAATATGTACGTAGACATTATTGCAATATCAATGGATTTCTGTAAAAGTGTTGATTGTAATCTGATAAAAACTCGTCGGATATACGAGTTACCTTGGTTTTCAAATAAGCTTCATAACTTAAGCATTTCAAATTTAGTTGGATTTACTCACGTTGGTTTCCAGCCTGACTCGGGTATTACTTTATTGTAATGCTCGGGTCAGACCGAGTGTTACAGATTTTCAGGTTAGGACGCTTTGGAGCTCAGGAGACGAGCTAGATGGCAGGGACGTATTGAGTATATTCCACTGTGTATATAGGCTATTTTATTCAGTAGTTGAGGACAAGTTATTATAACTCTCCAGATTTGTTGTACTCTAATATCTTGTATGTATATTGATAGTTACAGCTTTTTCTTTGTATAAAATGTTGTTATTGTATATTATATTTTGTTCCGCTGCGATTGTGAGATTCTATGCCTTTGTTTTCTGTTCTTATTCTATCTCATTTTCTTCTTAACCCTAACAGTCTGGAATTTCCGGCACTCGATTGTTCGGCACTCTATATAGTGGACGTATTAGTGTCGATTTTCGAGGTCGAAAATCTTCGTGCCGTTACACTATGCTTATGGCTTGATTTTTATATACTTTATTCCAACTAGCAACATATTAGAAGTCAAGCTTTTCCACTATATGTATACACCAAAATATTAATTAATAAAGCGCATTTCAATCTCTTTTATTGTAATTTATGTAGAATTTGGTTAACCGACAACGATAAATAATGTTATCAGATACCGTTTTTCCGTGTTTCATTTGGCTATGATTTTGATAGAAAATGAACTTTTTGCTGGCAATCCCACCATTTATAGAAGCCATTAATTCATTTTATTTTCTTAATTAGCTAAGAAAAGGTTAGAAAGGCATGTCTATAAATTGCTTATGTTATATACTGCAACTTTAAATCTTATTACATTAGTTTACTAAATAGATTGTGATTTTTGTATTTGGTTTCATACGATTTATGTGTAAATGGTAATAATTGTACATACTTTGCACCTTAGGATGATAAATGTATATTTAATTTTTTAGCTCTCTTATAGTCATAAATAATTTGTACCTACTTAAAAAATATCTTTTGATCATAAGCTATCATTTGAATAGCAAAAAAATCAAATTCCATATAATTCCTATGACAATTCTCCCACTTTTTGAATCAACCATTATCTCAACTGATTTATTATAATGTGTTCACTTGGTCTTATTTATCATTTTCCACTGCACAACTATCATCACAAGGTTTGCTAATCCGACGCTTTTATAAAAAACATATTACATTTTAAAGATTTAAATTAAATATATTAAAATATATGTGAGAGTAACATGTGACCAAGAAGATGTCAGAGCAGATATTTGGTTTACAGGAAATTATTAGCAGGGAGCTTTTGTCCATTTTAATCATTAATAGGGATTTGTCATCCAAATCTCATTTCTTAATCAATCACATGCACATTCATTTTTTGGATGCATTTAATTAGTGGGATGATACTAATATAAATCTTATATACATGAAACTTCAAATCCAACCTATCTCATGAATTATGAAATCTTATCTAGAATTAACTTTTAAACCTTATTTATAATGAATTTCATTAATTGATTCCTATCTATAATTAATATTCATACTATATTTGCAATAAATTAACTTCATGATTTAAATGTCTATGTGCATCATAATTCATTAGATACAGACCCTTTAACTAATATAACTATAAACTCCTGCACATTATAAGTGTCCACCAATTTGTATTCCGATACAATAAAACTCATCAATCCAAAGATTTACAATGGCGTATAAGAAGAAAGGTTATCTGCAATTTTTTCTTAGCAATATTAATCCTATCAGTTTCAGGTAACTACATATGATTTTTATTTTTCACAAGTCAACTTACTGAAAATATTAAACAAAAAAATGTGAAATGTGTCTCTAATTGAAATTAAAGCTAATGTATTAATATTTCATAATAATAAAAAATGTACTAAATGTACCTCTTTTGGACATACATTTAAAATTTTAAAGCGCCTTAGAAAACTACAGAACCAAAGTGGGTACCAAAGCTAGTAGAACAGGGAAATACTCCTAAACCTAATTAGACAAATAATGAAGGCACATCATACACTAGCAGAGAACATGATAAAAAGGAATCTACAAGGAAATCAAAGATGATGAAAAAACATACCCGTTTAGAAATGCAGGAGAAGTTGATGATCAGAATTTCTTAAACTCTTGTCTACCCCAAACATCTTAAAGAAGAAAATATAATTAAAGCAGTTGTTGAAGTCACTACAAAAGAAATGCAACATCATAGATATCTGACATGGCTAAGTATATATTAGTAAATGAAAGGTATATGACTACAGCTATAAAAGAGACGAAGTTTCCAATGAAAAAGCTCCTAAGATTATTAAGGAGCAACTCAGATATTAAATGATAATTGTAACATGGAATGTTAAAGGTGTGAATACTATCAAATGAATGAATGATGTACTCATATTTCTAACAAAATACAAATAAAAAATTGTTGGTTTGGTCGAAAACAAGTTAAATGAATCTAATTCTGATTTATTAATGAATAAACTACCATCATAACTGTTGGTAACTACAAGTTAATAAGTTTGTAAGATTAGGAGATAGTCAAGTACTGACTTTTCTAAATCTACATATGTTTAACACTAGAAATAAGCAACTTATAGTTACCTGTATACCTTGACCAGAAAGCATCACCAACAAGCTAATTAGCAACTAAGCGGTTTCATCTCTGATGCTTCTATGACATGGATACAAGTATCGTTTTTGATGTATATGTTTTGGCTTTAATATTAAAATCTGGATCAAGTTATTTACTTTAACAAAACACTTAGTAGGCATGAAATGTCATGGTACAGCTAGTCTGGTATAAGCCAAAACAGTGGAGTAGTGTGGACATATATTTACTGTCATTGTAGTTTATAACAACTCATCTTGGAATAGGCCTAAATTTCAATCCAGAAAAGGCACATTAAAACTAAGATCCATTCTAAGATTGGATGTTGGTTGGAAAAAGAAATAACAAAATAGAGCAGTAACTATTCTTTCAAAACTAACAGTGGATAGATTAAAATATAATAAAATGTTGTACCTATTTATTTCAAAACCATTTGAAATGTCATAATACAAAACATCATCAAACTGTCAAGTAAAATATGTTACATCATTTATCGAAAATACATGAGTACATCATAAAACACCATAAAAGATAATAATAACTGCAACAAGCTCAAGCCACTCCACCTTCAAGCATGGTCACTGTCATCACTCTATTCTTAACCTGTATTATAACGAGGAGGGAATCAGAACAACAAATGTATGTTGAATAAAAACTTTGAGTCTTACCACTTCAGTACTTGGGCAATATATTTTAAAATAAGAATATGTCTTACATACATGAAACCATTTAATACTTCTTATAAGAAAAGGAGGCGAGTCCACAGTTAACCACTTAATACCTTCCATTCCCAATGCAGGTTCCTAAATTCCATAACCCAAATCCCATGTCATAAATATCTAACAATACGAGAGATAGTACCCAAGCCACTTGATACCTTTTATTGGAAAATAGGAAAACTCTGGCCATTTAAGACCTCAATATCATTTAATACCTATTCCCAAGGCAGATTCCTCAATGGTAACTATCTAGGTAACGTCACATGGAATCTCTTGAGCCACTTAATACTTCTTTATGGAAAGGCTGACCCTCAATCAGTCACTTAATACTTTGTCCTGAAGCAGACCCTTGTCGAGATACCACCTGTCGTGCCTAATAACTAGCCCCTTGGCCATTTAATACTTCATTTGGGGAAAAGATGTGGGCCCTCATACAATCACTTAATACCTCAAGACCCTGAAGCAGGCCCTTCATATTATGACTCATACTCATAATGACATCTCACATTAGTTCGACTATTTATAGGAACTGGTATCCAGATTAGCTGGGCAGATTTACCCTACATAATTTGGAACTAACCTCGCGCCATCACAAATATTTATCATAGGAGATGTCTTACATCAATAGGAAGTGTACACAACTACTGGTAGTCTCAAACTGAAGGGCAGACTTCAGTCATGCAACCCTACCAACCTCGCAACCCTATGACTTAGCCATAATTTAAATACTCTCCATATATAATACTCATCTCACCATTTCATAATTAAGGACTTACAAGGAATCTTCCTTATTACACATTAAAATATTAATTACCTCCCTAAGTAGGAATCAATGACAATTATTACCTAATGAACTACTCAATCATACACTATAACTATATGTTTATTATGCTAGTAGAAATAAATATATATATATCTGTGCTTAATAACTTCTAAGCATGTAGTTCATATGCCCTAAACTAGCATTAAATGTCAATTCCTTTAACCATAATATTAATACAAGTCCTTTCCCTTCATACTTTCAAGATTTCAATATCCATAACAAGGATTAAATATTCATATCCGAAACTGCAATAAATAGACTTGTAAATAGAAATAGAAACCCAATTTATTACATCAATCCAATGGAATATCTTAAACAATAAGAATCGCAATCCTAACTTCATATTCTATTCAACTCCTCTTTTACACAGAAATAAATGAAAGAATTTTCTATGGAATGAGTGGTGTAAACTACAAATAAGATTCATACTCTACACCCTTATTTCATTATTAGAAACTAACAATTTGAATTAAAAAAGAAGGAGAAGTGGAATAGACTATGAAATTATCAAAAATTGCAAAAACAATATAAATTCCATCAAACTAACATAAATAATTAAGAATCTCTATCTAGAATTGACATTTCAAAATAAAAAGGAATTTTAGGGAGTTTTATCTATATTTTTTTTACAATCCTTAAGGCATATTCAAATCCATGGATTTATACTAATCAATTACTAAAAAAAATAGTAAGGTTTCCACTCATAGATTATCCTTAGCTTTTCTTGTATGGATTTGCAATGCCAAAGCAACTCTTTTTCAAATCACCTTCTTTTGATATATATACACAGCGAAGGATATGTATATATATAATTTTGTTAGATTCAGAGAGGTTGGAGAAGAAGAAAATAGATTAAAAGAATAACTAGAGAAGGATTAGAATTGTTATATGAATCCCTAATAGAATTTCTAAATCTAACTGAAGGGAGAAAATGGCAAAGGTTCGCGAAGTTCTCGAATGTTTATAAATAAAAAGCGGAAAGGATAGGGTTTTATTTATAGGAGTTGAAACGTACCAGAACCATAGGATGAAACTAGATCAAAAATGAATAAATCTAGACCATTTAACATCATAAAACCTTAGTGCCACTGTGAAGCAGCGGTCAACCGCCTATGCTCGACCGGTCGACTGCTAGGGGTCGACCGGTTAGGTCTTATAGGTCAACCGCTACTCTTATTTCGGGAGCGTTAATTTGTTTTCGTTGCTCATTTATTTTATTCCCTAATTAACTTTTAACGTTAATTGTTTAACTTAACGTTGACCTAACTCCAGGTAAACCTACAGTTGATTTATGAAATTCAAACCCTAAATTTAAATACTCATTTGAATTTGAATTCAAACTAAATTAATTTAAATCTGAAAACTTCATACGCTCATAACTTTTTAATTTGAGCTCCATTTTCAGCATATTATATATGGAAATAGATCAGAATTTCGCCACAAATGCAACGGAATAACTTTCATGATCAAATTCCAACTTTTATAAGATTTCCATTTTTTTCCTACCTTATCTAATTTAATTCACTCAATTCATTTATGGTTGATTTTATGGAGTGTTACATAGTTACAAACAAAATGTGAGAGAACAAATATTAATGAATTTGATTAATATAATCCTACCAAAACTGTAAATGTAGATGTACTCAAAGATTTAAGCATGTTTTCATATTATGCAAGTATGAGTTGTGATAAGAATATAATCTTAAATTGTTAAGATGTTTTTATGCTTAAACAATGAAAAGTTATTTCAGGGAGAAAGATAAGCTTGAAGCCTGGAATTTATCCATGCACTCAATGTAATCTTCAAGTTAAGCTAATCAATTGATCTTTTGTACATACAGATATACCATGTATAAGTCTATAAAAATCTGCAATGAAATCATCAATTTGCATTGACAAAAAGACACTTTATCATAGTGCATGCAAAAGCATTTAACACTTTTCCGTTTGTTGTGAAGCTTATGGTAGCGCTGTTAGAGGAGCATATACAATGAGTATATTCCACTTACAAATATGAACAGATCTTCATTCAATTGCTTTTAATGAAAAAGAAGATGAAACAGGTGGATCTTTGTGCAATTCATAACATCAACTCATAGTGGTATCTATTCTAAGACAAAATTTGACAATGGGCAATGGTGTTTTGTTTATGTTGTCTTGTATAAGATAATTCAAAATCTCAAATTTCAGTGACCTTTTACATTAGAACTCAAACAAGCAAATGCAACAAAATCGCTAAACTATATGGGTAACTATAAGTTTCCACGATAATGAAATGGTTAACTTATATCAAATGAGTGTCTATTCGTTCAATAGATTAATCTTAGCTATGATAATGAATTACCCATAATATCAGTAAACTAAACTCCTAATATCAGTAAAAATAAAAAACAATCTTAATGAATTGTCCCCCAATATAAAAAAAATCAAAATTATCATATACCTTGATCTATCCACTTGGAAAATTTGATAACCGATGCAAAAATGAGATGGGCCGATCCTTTTTGCAAAAATAGGGAAACTGTAAGCAAGAGAGAAGGGGGGCATGAGTAAGAAAAGAGAGAGAGAGTGGGCACGGGCGAGAGAACGGGGCGGAATTGTTAGGACATGGGATTTTTTAGCGTAATGTATTACAATGGAATGGGGTGTATTCAAGAGGGCCATAATATAAAATAAAAAACAGGGAAACTTTGCAATGGTCTTGAGCTCTTACAAAATTGCAACGGCTTGAATTCGTTGCCATTAATTTTGCAACGACTCAAATCCATTGCGAATTTTCTGCATGATGGTGTTGCAAATTAATAGATATGATGTAGTGTATGCTTATGGCATAGGTTTGGGTGTGGTATTGTTGCAGCATGGATTAGTTATCGCTTATGCTAGTAGGCAGCTGAAGCTTCATGAATGTAATTATGCAACACATGACTTGGAATTATTAGCCATTCTATTTGTATTAAAAATATGGAGGCATTACTTATTAGGTAAGAACCATTGTAATCCTTTTTGGTTTATCTTAATAACCTGTAAGGAATCTTAGTAAGTAAAATTCCTTCTTTAAATAGGTGAAAAGTTCAAGCTCTTCACGAATCACAAGTCCTTGAAGTATCTTTTCACGCAGAAGGACTTGAACATAAGACAACAACGTTGGTTAGAATTTCTTGCGGCATATGACCTTGATATTTTATATACGCCTGGGAAGGCCAATGTGGTAGGTTATACTCTGAGAAGAAATGCAGTTTTGGCTCTTCTGGAAGTTACTCCGACTCCCCTTGAAAGTTTGCAAGCAAGCAAAGAGAAGATAGTCGTCTTGTAGAGTTTATGTAGGAAGTTGAAGAAGTACGGTGTTCAAGCATTGAAATGGACAACCATGGGACATTACAAATGAACGAGAGGATATGCATTTTGGATGTCGATGGTCTTAGGCAAGAAGTTTTAGCAGAATGCCATAAATCCAAGCTAAGTATCCATTCGGGGTTTATAAAGATGTATCGTGATATGAAATAGGTGTTTTGATGAATAGGGATAAAGAGGGATACTTTTGTTCTTGTTAGCAGATGTGCAAATTATCAGAAAATTAAAGGCGACCATCAGAGGACTGCAGGACTACTACAACCACTTAAGATTCTGAGTTGGAAATGGGAGCAGGTACCAATGGAATTTATCGATGGTTTCCCTAGGTCAAGAAAGGACAATGATGGTGTTTAGGTTATTATTGATCGATGGGCCAAGAGCGCAAATTTTATTTCGATGAAGGCGACTAGGACCGCAGCAAGTTTGGCAGATATTTACATGAAGGAGATTATCCAGTTGCATGGAGTTACAAGTAGCATTGTAAGTTATCGGATCCAATTTTTACTAGTCGGTTTTGGGAAGCATTGCAAGCAGCTTTAGGAACGAAGCAGAGTTTAAGTACTACATATCATTCTCAAACTCATGGGCAAACAAAAAGGGAAAACCGGGTTTTGGAGGATCTTTTGAGAGCTTGTATCTTGGATTTTAGAGGTTCTTGGGAGGATCGTCTTTATTAAGTTGAGTTCTCTTATAATAACAGTCACCAAGCAAGTATTGGCATTGCGCCTTACGAAGCTCTTTATGGTCGATCATGCAAATCACCGTCATGTTACGTTGAAACCAAAGTGTAACGACCCGATATTTTTAGCCATTCACATCCGCACATGTCGGACTTGAATTGCTCAAAATATCAGATTGTTAATTTAAATTTAGCAAAACTCAGCATATACAGTAAATAAATCAATCACAGAATCACAGACACAGAGTAATATAATAATAACGCAGCGGAATAGAAAAATAGTAGTTCATGAAGCTACTATATAAACATCAGAGTTAGAAATAAAGTACAACAGAATATCTCAAATGCAGTGAAGTCTCCAGTACAACGGATGACCTCTCTGAACAAATCAACTGGGAAAGCGGAAAGCTGAGTCGATAGTTGGATCTCCAAACGAAGCTCCAAACTCCAAAGGCGAGTCTCAAATGTTGTATCACTCAGTCTGACCCGAGCGTAAAGCAAAATACAAAACACTCGAGTCAGGATTAACATTCTTATATCAATAAATCCAACTCAAGTGAAATATCAACTCAAATACAACTAACTTAAAGGATGTTTGGGATAACCATCCTCTAAGGATCCGTGGAACTATCTACTAGGTAGAAATATATGCTATTAACAACTAAACATTATACCACCGTGGTTATTTCAGGAAAATTTATACTTCAAAACCAAATATCATTTCCATTTCAAATATATATATATATATATTCCAAATTATAGCACTTTCAAAACTGAATTGATAATTTCATATGTATATTATTTTAACTTCATTATTATTTAGTTTGAAATATTCACTTAATAAATCCATTATCATTTAAATAACCTTAAGTTACATTTAACTATTCCTTCGATTTATTGAAACTTGAAATATCCATTTAATCACTTTAAACCAAAATCAATATTTATTAAACCATATATCTCTTTCCAAATCCATAGAAATCATTTTCAAAATATTTATATATATATATAGACCAACGGTGTCTGTATATAATTTTTCTATCCTATGGTCAAGTAATACGGATATTTATCAATTCCATCCATAATTTAAATATATACGGGTATATATCATTTCAACCTGCAATCCCAAATTCAATTCAAATGAAAATCGCTTGGGTTTATCATTTCAACCCATAACGATTTTCTCCTATTCTAATGTCCGTTCGGGTATGTATCATTCAACCCATAGTGAATTCTATACTAATAGGGAATTTGCAAAGTGATAACAGATATGATAATAATAATAACACGCATATATTATCAATAACAATAAAATATAAGCAACAGGATATGGTGTCATATTCCACAGGTGAACAGTAACAGATAACAGCATATATATAACAATTAAAATAATTAATAGCAGCATATTTCAATTGTCGTTTCAATTGAAATCAAATTTAATAAATATAAGAACGTCAATCATGAGTGATTACTCACCTTTCGAGGCTAGATATATAGACAAAGAAGTTGAGTTACGAAATGCAAGCACGAATCCCGAGGCAAACTAGATTGGCACGGATTGACGACAAAGCTGATAGATAAGAATCGATGAGAACATGATAATCAGTTTTGATATAAACTGAAAATATATACATTATTATT
Organism: Allium fistulosum; assembly: GCA_030737815.1. Classification (NCBI taxonomy): domain Eukaryota; kingdom Viridiplantae; phylum Streptophyta; class Magnoliopsida; order Asparagales; family Amaryllidaceae; genus Allium; species Allium fistulosum. The sequence continues at coordinate 791,103,841 of CM060908.1, forward strand.
AAATTTTCCTTAAAATCAATATTTTAATTCAATATATATTAAAATGATATACATATAGGTATATATGATAAAGATCCTTATTCTTAAACACATATATTAAAAATCCATATTAACTTAACACCCATCCAACCTAAAATCTAAGTATACATCATTTAAAAATCAATATTTCTTGAAACTAAAATTTTTCCTTTCAAAACTCTGTAACATATTGCTATAAATATATACATACTGTAAAACATACTTATTATGTAAAATCCAATACTTTAAAACAAATCAATATATATAATTCATATACCAAAAATTTAAATCTATAAACATTTCAAAAATTAAAACAAAACAAAGTAGGCACTTTAGGAAAAACGTATGCAGACTAGGTAACTACAGGACATATAGGCTTACATATATTCTATATATTCTAATAACTAGTTAGTCAATGGAAAAATAAAGGAACTGTTAAGCTATATATATATATAATACTTCTTTATATAATATATTCAACAACAGGGTCATATAAGTAACATATATAGTTAGTTAATATATGGTATATACTTCATAAATCATAAGAATATATAAACTACTATAATTACAACATAACACTTTGAACGTATTAAAATGTACTATATATATAACAAAAAAAATGCGTATATATAAACCACAGTTATTTCAGTCTTACATACAATATATATATATATATATACATACTGACATAACACACATAACTCATAGACCAATATAAACTCATAGAAGCCTAAATATATGCAACGAAATAGATGCAGACTAGTATATAGTGTACATATAAAATATATATACAAGTTTTAAACCCAAAAATTTCTTAAAACCAAACATATAACAGACAAAACTTTATAATATATACAAACAGACTCGTTCCATAAAAATTTATGTATGACTTTTATAATAATATATATACTCTGACCATTTTATAACACATATAACAAACATGTTATAATCTTCAAATATATATAACTTACCTATATACTATTCACACGCAACACACACAGAAAGATAAGAAAAATATATACTGCCGAAACTTTATATGCTTTGCAATATATATAAACTATATAATATAAAACAAATAAAATAAACTACCTATACCTATATATCAGATAACCTTGCTGCCGAGACTAAGGGAGGAGTGGTGCTCGGCTGAAGGCGGAAGAGTGCCGAGGCGGTACAGCTCGGCCTAGAAAAAAGGAAGGAAAAGCAGAGGATAGTCACGGCCATGGAAAAGCCAGTGGAAGGCAAACGTAAGGGGAGGCTAAGGGTCGGTGGTTGCGTTCTCGAGGAGGATTGGTCGTGGCAATGATTGTTCGGTGCTCAAGCCGTGTGTGCGCATGCCGAGGAGGAGGGGGGAGAAAGAGGGACGGGTCGGTTGCGCCAGGGAACGGGACGCGGTGGAGATGGGCGATGACGAGGCGTGGATGATGGCGATGGTAACAACTAGCCCTTGAATTCTGCAAATAAATTATTAAAGCAATTAATGCGTTGATTGGACAGCACGTTTCAAATTTTTGAAACCGAAGGAAGGAATAAAGTCACAATTTATGGTACAGTTACAACGAACAGTTTATTGTTTCCGTCGCGTACCGGACCTCAAAATACAGAAATGAATACACTGCGGAGATCAGCACAATGAGACGATCAAAACGGTATATAGATATCAGTGGTACGATCATCCTATCAAAAGTCGATAATCGGTACCGATATACGTTGCTATTCCATACAGAAAAATCCAAACGGAGCTAGAAACATCCGAATTTTGCAGTTTGATTCAGAGTGTTCTAAATAAATTTTCTCATGTTGACATATTTAGGTTTCGAAAAACCTTTAAATTCAACTGTTATGAACTGATTTAAATTGAAATAAAATTACACAATAAAATAAACTTCAATACTATCAGATAAAAAATTTCCAATTGCTATGTTAAAATAGACGTATTTCAAATCTTAAAATTTTATTTTCAAATTCAAGTGTTTAAAATTTCATAAAATTCCAATTAAATATATTATTAAAACTATTAAAATTTACGGGTCGTTACACTCTCCCCCACTCAAAACTTTTCGTCCCCGAAAAGGAAGAAGGTAGGAGAATAGAAACAACTAGAAGGAAAATAGGTTGAAAAACAAGGATAATCAATTATTTAAAACTATATAAATTTTACTTGAAATATTCATTTGAAAACTTCATTTGCAAATCAATTATCTTTAATTCTTTAATACTTTTCAAACCCCATTTGTCAAATTTCTTGCTTCCTTTATAAATACCATTTATATGTTTAAATAACACCTTTATAAATAAATGTAAACTATTTGAAAACAATTATTTACATCATTACTTATATTTACAAAGAAGCTATTGGAAACATTAAATCCATAATTCATCAATTTAAATTTTTTATCTCAAGATACTTTCAAATATTTCAATAATCATTTATTTTAAATATGTTTTATTTAATTAATAACTTCTAAAATATTTATAACACTAATAATTTGCTATTAAAGCATGTAGTATATAAATAAACAATATTTTAGAAGGATATATTCAAAAAAAGGAAAAGAAGGTAGATTCGGAAAAACAGAATATAGGTGAATAAATAAAGCTGAGCAAGTAAGGTAGATTCAAAAGAATAGTATCGGGCATGAATAATTAATTTAGAACCATAAGAGTTTTAACTTCAAATATTAATACAGAATTTCTTTGTTGAAAAATACTTTTGTAATATAATACCTTTATATCGAAACAAATTTTTCTTTCAAAATACTTTTATAACTCGATGTCTTAACAAGTTTATCCTTGTTTTTGCAGACTCTGGCCATGCGTTGATCAGGCGCAAAGCTAGAATTCTCCAAGTACTTAGTAGACTTGTTTCAACACCCAATGAAAATACTGGAAAAAAATTTAAAAACATATATGGAAAGTACAATCCAAACAAAACAAACAACCGAAACATGTCGAATCATGGATCGCAGATACACAATGGTTACGCCTGGATCCCCCAGGAAACATCCGTACCCGTAGGCTCTCGCAGCCTCTGCGGATTACGCTACCAAGCGACCCAATAGATCGCAGATACACAATGGTTACGCCTGGATCCCCTAGGAAACATCCGTACTCGTAGGCCCTCCTAGCCCCTGCGAATTACGCTATGCAGTCGCGCTCGTAAGACCATGGAGATCGCCATGGAATTCGATGGACACTCAAGTATCATATCCAGAAAACCCGAATCAGAGAAATAATATCGATAGAATGAATCCACAATGTAGCCACAAAGCGGATATCAAGCAGAAGGCACTTTCCATATCTTTACTTCGAAAATATGTATCATATAGTGCCTTTTCAAATCACTTTCAAATATCGTACTTATATAAAGTCCATTATATGTAAGATTTCATTTTCAAATCGAATACTTTCCAAAATCAATAGTATATCAAATCACACTTATATAGACTTCGATTATATAAGATTTCACTTTTCAAATTGAGTACCTTTCCAAATCAATAGTTTTCGAATCAATTTCATACTTATACAAACCAATTTTATATAAGTTCGGTAACTCCCAAATCAAGTATTTAGTAACACAAGGTTCTTAATTTCAATTTGTTTCAATATTAATGCAATTTTCAAAATCATATACGTTTTCACCAAATTATTCTTCCAAATCAAATATCTTCAGTTTCCAAGTTAATAGGTTTAAAAAGTCATCCTCGTTTCCAAATCAACTTAATTTATGTCAAACAAATTCATTTTCAAAATCATCATATAAATACTGGGTTTTAAATTCCACTCTATTTTCGAAACCAAATATTTTATCAAAATCAATTATACCCAAAATGATTACACAGTTTATAACCATCCCCTTAAAACCTTTAAACTATTTATTTCTATTAGAAATATCCAATTTACCTTTTTGAAAACTATTATTCTACATATATATATATATATATGGTTTTATAAAAGATGTCACTAAGTCAAAACATTTAAAACTAACTTTTATTCAAAACATTTCAAAACTAAATTTCATATTAATATAATTCAAAATGGTCTTATTCATTTACTTAATAAAGCAGTTTCAAATTTATATAAATCATATTACTTCATACTTGACATACAAAACTAAACTTACATACCTTATCAAATAATTTATACCTTTCAAAATTACTTAGCTTTGAACATTAAACCTCGATTTGGAAGTGTTCGAACATTCAAAATAGTCGGAGAAATCAATTTTTCAATCCAAGAGTTGGAAATCAGTAACCAATCAGTAAATCAATTTCAAACGATAGGGTTATACCAAATCAAATCCGAAACTCGAGGACTGAACACCGGCCTACTTCAAATCGTTTCAAATATATATAAATATATCTTTCGAATATCAAATCATACTTCGGAATTTGAAATCAAAATTGGTTTCACAAAATCACTAGCATAGCAAAGCTACTAAAGTGGCCTCTCCCTCGCTCTGAAACTCGAAAATCAATGTCGATGATGCGTGCACTCATCACTGAAATTATTTTCCAACGACATAAGTGAGTTCTAGACTTCTATTTTCTTAAAAACTTCTTTGAAATTTATTCGAAATCATTGGAACTCATTTAAAGTCATTTGAAACATTTCTTATTCGAAAAATACTTTTAAATCGTATTATTATGTATTTCAAAACCATAAAACCAATTTTCAAAATACTGGAGTTCAATCTCTCAAATTTCAAATTCAAAACCCTTTAGTTATAAATCATTTTTATATAAATCAATTTCTTATATAATTTTCAAAACTCCAAATCCTTTCGAAACTTCAAATTCTCGTTTTTTTAAAAGGTATATAATCCTTATCGAAAACATTTTCTCTTTTATATTTAGAATATAATCATACTTATCAAAATAATAATTTCGATAGATAAAACAATTTCTAAAATACAAACAAGCCCGATTTTTTTCAAAGGATGATGCAAGAGTGGATTCCAAAACAAAGATAGAGATTCAAATTAGAGGAAGTCTAATCAAATAGAATTATGATTTGAAGATAAGCTCGAACGAAGATGAGATAATTAAATTTCAAAATAGAAGATGGATATACTTATATAAATCGCGGGCGACCATAACCGAGTCAACCGTGACTTCAGGAATATGATCGATGCAGAATTCTAAGGCAAATCGACATTCGATCGCCAAAGATAGACTTCAGCATAACAAGAAATAGTAGCATCTAAACCGAAGGATATATAAATATCTGGTGAATCAATGCCAATTGTAAAGGAGTTTCATCCCTTTACAAATCATTCAAAGATTGGCGGGATCGCCTATTCTTATAGAGACCATTCGAAGTGGAGTTATAGGATACTCCAGAATCAAGAAACACAGATAGGGAGAGAAGATAATGGATTTTGGAACCGCAGGGAACATTCCAAAGTCCAAAGGAAAACCAAATCAAAGAGGAAGAAATTCAAGCTCGAACGAAAGTGATTCTGCAAATAAATTTATTATATATGCTAAGTTTTTCTAGAGCCAAAGCTCTGATACCAACTGTAACGACCCGATATTTTCAGCCATTCGCATCTGCACATGTCGGACTTGAATTGCTCAAAATATTAGATTGTTAATTTAAATTTGGCAAAACTCAGCATATACAGTAAATAAATCAATCACAGAATCATAGACATAGAGTAATATAATAATAACGCAGCGGATAGATAAATAGTAGTTCATGAAGCTACTATATGAACATCAGAGTTAGAAATAAAATACAATAGAATATCTCAAATGCAGCGAAGTCTCCAGTACAACGGATGACCTCTCTAAACAAATCAACTGGGAAAGCTGAAAGCTAAGTCGATAGTTGGATCTCCAAACGAAGCTCCAAACTCCAAAGGTGAGTCTCAAATGTTGTATCACTCAGTCTGACCCGAGCGTAAAGCAAAACACAAAACACTTGAGTCAGGATTAACATTCTTATATCAATAAATCCAACTCAAGTGAAATATCAACTGAAAAACAAGTAACTTAAAGGATGTTTGGGATAACCATCCTCTAAGGATCCGTGGAACTATCTACTAGGTAGAAATATATGCTATTAACAACCAAACATCATTATACCACCGTGGTCATTTCAGGAAAATTTATACTTCAAAACCAAAATATCATTTCCATTTCAAATATATATATATATATATTCCAAATTATAGCACTTTCAAAACTGAATTGATAATTTCATATGTATATTATTTTAACTTCATTATTATTTAGTTTGAAATATTCACTTAATAAATCCATTATCATTTAAATAACCTTAAATTACATTTAACTATTCCTTCGATTTATTAAAACTTGAAATATCCATTTAATCACTTTAAACCAAAATCAATATTTATTAAACCATATATCTCTTTCCAAATCCATAGAAATCATTTTCAAAATATTTATATATATAGACCAACGATGTCTGTATATAATTTTTCTATCCTATGGTCAAGTAATACGGATATTTATCAATTACATCCGTAATTTAAATATATACAGGTATATATCATTTCAACCCGCAATCCCAAATTCAATTCAAATAAAAATCGCTTGGGTTTATCATTTCAACCCATAACGATTTTCTCCTATTCTAATGTCCGTTCGAGTATGTATCATTTCAACTCATAGTGAATTCTATACTAACAGGGAACTTGCAGAGTGATAACAGATATGATAATAATAATAATAACAGGCATATATTATCAATAACAATAAAATATAAGCAACAGGATATGGTGTCATATTCCACAGGTGAACAGTAACAGATAACAGCATATATATAACAATTAAAATAATTAATTGCAGCATATTTTAATTGTCGTTTCAATTGAAATCAAATTTAATAAATATAAGAACGTCAATCGTGAGTGATTACTCACCTTTCGAGGCTAGATATATAGATAAAGAAGTTTAGTTACGAAATGCAAGCACGAATCCCAAGGTAAACTAGATTGGCGCGGATTGACGACAAAGCTGATAGATAAGAATCGATGAGAACAGGATAATCAGTTTTGATATAAACCGAAAATATATACATTATTATTAAATTTTCCTTAAAATCAATATTTTAATTCAATATATATTAAAATGATATACATATATGTATATATATGATAAAGATCCTTATTCTTAAACACATATATTTAAAATCCATATTAACTTAACACCCATCCAACCTAAAATCTAAGTATACATCATTTAAAAATCAATATTTCTTGAAACTAAAAATTTTCCTTTCAAAACTCTGTAACATATTGCTATAAATATATACATACTGTAAAACATACTTATTATGTAAAAATCAATACTTTAAAACAAATCAATATATATAATTCATATACCAAAATTTTAAATCTATATACATTTCAAAAATTAAAACAAAACAAAGTAGGCGCTTTAGGAAAAACGTATGCAGACTAGGCAACTACAGGACATATAGGCTTACATATATTCTATATATTCTAACAACTAGTTAATCAATGGAAAAATAAAAGGAACTGTTAAGCTATATATATAAAATACTTCTTTATATAATATATTCAACAACAGGGTCATATAAATAACATATATAGTTAGTTAATATATGGTATATACTTCATTTATATAACTCTCTTATATATATACAGAAATCATAAGAATATATAAACTAATGTAATTACAACATAACACTTTGAACGTATTAAAATGTACTATATATATAACAAAAAAATGCGTATATATAAACCACGGTTATTTCAATCTTACATACAAATATATATATATATACTGACATAACACACATAACTCACAAACCAATATAAACTCATAGAAGCCTAAATATATGCAACGAAATAGGTGCAGACTAGTATATAGTGTACATATAAAATATATATACAAGTTTTAAACCCAAAAATTTCTTAAAACCAAACATATAACAGACAAAACTTTATAATATATACAAACAGACTCGTTCCACAAAAATTTATGTATGACTTTTATAATAATATATATACTCTGACCATTTTATAACACATATAACAAACATGTTATAATCTTCAAATATATATAACTTACCTATATACTATTCACACGCAACACACATAGAAAAATAAGAAAAATATATACTGCCGAAACTTTATATGCTTTGCAATATATATAAACTATATAATATAAAACAAATAAAATAAAATACCTATACCTATATATCAGATAACCTTGCTGCCGAGACTAAGGGAGGAGTGGTGCTCGGCTGAAGGCGGAAGAGTGCCGAGGCGGTGCAGCTCGGCCTAGACAAAAGGAAGGAAAAGCAGAGGATAGTCACGGCCATGGCAAAGCCAGTGGAAGGCAAAAGTAAGGGGAGGTTAGGGGTCGGTGGTTGCGTTCTCGAGGTGGATTGGTCGCGGCAATGATTGTTCGGTGCTCAAGCCGTGTGTGCGAATGTCGAGGAGGAGGGGGAAGAAAGGGGGACAGGTCGGCTGCGCCAAGGAACGGGACGCAGTGGAGATGGGCGATGACGAGGCGTGGATGATGGCGGCGCTCGGTTTTGGCTTGCGCATTGAAGTAGAGCGGCTACAAAACTTAAGACAAGAAGAAGAGGAAAAAAATTTGTGTACATATCAGTTTGTTGAGGACGAGCAGATTAGGAATGGAGGAGTTTGAGGCCTCTACTGCCGCTTGAACTCGGCGGTGAAGATGAGGCTGTTGGTGATGGGTTGGTTTTTTCGGTGGTGGAATTTGGTAGGCTGGTGTTCAAAATGAAAAAGTGGAATAGCATCAGCTAAAATATACAACGATTGGAAAAGAACAGTATGAAAGAAGGCAGAGGAAAGGACCACTGTACAATAAATGAAAATGATGAAAATGGTAACAACTAGCCCTTGAATTCTGCAAATAAATTATTAAAGCAATTAATGTGTTGATTGGACAGCATGTTTCAAATTTTTGAAACCGAAGGAAGGAATAAAGTCACAATTTATGGTACAGTTACAACGAACAGTTTATTGTTTCCATCGCGTACCAGACCTCAAAATACAGAAATGAATATACTGTGGAGATCAGCACAACAAGACGATCAAAACGGTATATAGATATCAGTGGTACGGTCATCCTATCAAAAGTCGGTAATCGGTACCGATATACGTTGATATTCCGTACGGAAAAATCCAAACGGAGCTAGATACGTCCGAATTTCGCAAAACGAATTTCGCAGTCTGATTCAGAGTGTTCTAAATAAATTTTCTCATGTTGACATATTTAGGTTTCGGAAAACCTTTAAATTCAACTGTTATTAACTGATTTAAATTGAAATAAAATTACACAATAAAATAAACTTCAATACTATCAGATGAAAATTTTCCAGTTGCTATGTTAAAATAGACGTATTTCAAATCTTAAAATTTTATTTTCAAATTCAAGTGTTTAAAATTTCATAAAATTCCAATTAAACGTATTATTAAAACTATTAAAATTTACGGGTCGTTACACAAAGATTGGTTGGTAAGTGGTCTTGATATGATTTGTGAAGCCACGAAGAAGGTAGCTTTGATTAGAAGGAAGATGAAAGAAGCCCGGGATAGATAGAAGAGCTATGTCAATTAGAGGCGTAGAGATTTTGAGTTCTCAGTCGAGGACTTTGCTTTTATGAAGGTTTCTTCGATGAGAGGAATTTTTCGGTTTGGGAGAGCAGGAAAGTTGGCACCTTGATATGTTGGACCTTTTCATATTCTTGAGCGGATTGGCATGCTTTCCTATCAAGTTGAGTTACCTGAGAGATTGTCAAGCATACAAAAAATTTCCATGTGTCACAGTTAAGGAAATATGTGCACGGTCTGACACTAATTATTGCGCTAGCTGTTTAGGAAGACTTGAAAGTGGAGTCGAAATTGACCATAATAAGGCATCATGTGCACATTGTTGATCGTGATATAAAAAAATTGTATAATAAAGTTGTAAGGTTGGTCAAAGTTCAATGGAGCGATGATACTAGAGGCCGCACTTGGAAAACCAAGGATAACATGAGGAAGGCTTATCCGGAGTTGCTGATAAATGAGTTGTTAGCATATATTATATTGAGTCACTTATCATGTTTCTCTTTTATATGGGATTCAACGTATATGATATATGTTCTTTTTGAGCTATCTTCTTTGTGTGTTAGACTTTGGGATGAAATTTTTTTAAGGGAAGAATGCAACAACCCGTAACTTAGTCACTTTAAATATGAATATTTAATATAATTTTAAGTGATTAAATAATGGATTTTATAACTCAAATAGACCTCTTTTAAGTAATAATGATAGTAAATTTGTCTTGAAATTTTGTTTGCAAAAATAAATAGTTCGGAGAAAGATTGAAAATGTGACCGAAAACCGTTTTCCGAATTTTCGACTTTTCATCGAATAAAAGTTGTTGAAACTTGTTGTGCACACTAGTGTACATATGTGCACATACACACACAAATAAGAAAACATTTTTTACTAATTAAATGGGTTTATGTAATCACATTCTAGAAGGTACTTAAGTAATTAAGTAAAAAGAAAAACTTTTCTCCTTATTTCTAAAAGTAGAGTATTAAAGAAGTACCTTAAGGAAAGGTGGTGATGCCAAGTGGCCTAGGTGGGCATAATATGATGAAGGGGATGTGTATGGCATAAGATAAGGAAGTGTGTGCCATAATATAATGAAGAGTCGTAGATTAAAATAAGGAAAGATGTAGCTTGATTTAAGGAGGCGTAGGTTTAGTCTTTTTCCATTTTGAAATTCTATAAAACAACCCCTTTACTTCACTTTTCCACTTTACTTCATTTCCAAACTTTAGCTCCACTCTTCTTCTTCTAAAAGTTTCATAAAGAAATCACTTCAAAAATACTTCTTTTCTCCTCTAAATGCTTAAACAAATCACTAGAATATAAACAACTATCTCTATATCACAAAACTACCAAAATCAAAACCAAAACCCCCCAAATCATTCATGGTCGAGAATGATAGTGGTCCTCCAGGTCTTTGAAAGAAAATTTTGCGAGAAGAAGCTAGGTATGTGTGTTGATTGCAAGGTCGCGACAAAGAAGTGGTAGCTTGATTGGAGTTCGTGTTTGTTTAAGTGAGTTAAACTCACTTAAAAGCAAAATTAAAAATGAATTATTTTGTTGCCTTGCTTATGTGTATAATTGTATGTAATAAGTATAATTGTTGTTTGGTTTGATTCCCACTTGGAAGCAGATGACATATAAGGAACAGATAAGGGACTAGTAAAAAGAATGGAAGTCGAAGTGTTCGTAGCAAATAGGTCGCAATAAAACACTTCGAAGTGCATATGACATGGTTTACCAGAGACTCTAAGAAGTTCCTCGCCTTGTTGATTTTTATTTACATATACACTAGTTTATGCAAATGCTTCTGAATGTTCCTTAGTTATAGTCAACCGACTTGTTATGGATTTTATGCGACATTTAAATCTCGTGTTTCTTTTAAGTAGTTTACTACTTTTTTTCTAAGAATGTTTTAAATGATTTTTTCTAAACTCAACTCTTGTTTTCAAAAAAAAAATTAAAAAGATGTTTTAAAGTGGTTTGGAATTTATTTATTAAAATGTGTTTACTTTCATAAAGGAAAGATGTTTCCTTTTGAATCAAGCTTTGGTTTGAAGAAATTATTTTGGAAAATGTTTTCAATAAGTAGTTTGAAATCAAAGATTAGAGATATGTTTACGGAGCTGTTTTCTGATTGTTTTAAAAAGACTTTGTTTTATGCAAGGAATTCCTTTGTCGGTGCCATTAAGTAACATAAAACAAATATGATAAGTAGTACTAAAATGTTGACACGTTTATGAAAAGTAAGTCATCTTATATTTAGCACTGAAAGCCGATGAGTAGACTTTCCTCTATCCATGAGATCTAGAATCAGAGTGTTTTAACTAAGGCAAGACCAGGTGCAACCAGTGCTCTGACTTACCTGGCTTCAATTCTAGACGAGGGATAAAGAAGTCGAAACGTCAGAAACCTGATAAGTATAAAAGGATTAATTTCTTTAAATAGGTCATGATTAATCAAGTATATGAAAGATACTTCATCTTATACTCGACACTAAATTCGAGGTATGAAAGCCCATTTCTATCTGTGAGAAATAAGAAAGTCGTGAGGCAAGGTTAGTTCTCTAACTTGTCTGGCTTCATTATTAATCGAAAGATGGTCCGGGTTGAAATTGAAAAGTGGTGATAAGTATATATATTTGATTTTTCATATGCAAACTATCTACTTACACCAGATAGTGGTTTGTCCACTATCGATAACTTGACCTATTTTGAATTGGGAAGTATATAAAAGTTTCATGATTTCATATGGTTTGAGATCCCCTGATAAGGACTCATTCCTATGAAACGTAGTTCGCTTTTAAGAATGTATATTCGAGATCCCCGATGAGGACTCTTATATTTGTTCGCATACTTCTAAAAGAATCAAAAATGAGTTAGCCAAAAATTCATCGCTTTAGTTTGGGACCACGGTTTCGGATAAATATGGTTTATCCAAACCACTTCAAACTAATAAACGCTTCGTGTTCTGAATCAGTGTGAAGTATGCTATGGAGTTGTACTGCCTATCTGAGCGTGGTTCCAAAATGGAAGGTAGTAAGGTTAGTGTGTTTGTTCGATCCCGGAACAACTTATATGAATGGATGCTAACATTGCATTATTGCGTGGAGGACAATGTTAACATTCCAAGATGGTTTGCTAAAAATGGTAATCGTTACCTCAAGCGTCGCGCACGGTAATGACTAAAACAGGAGTTATGTCGTAGGGTTATGTGGGTCGCTGCACATTAGTATATGGTCATCGCCTGATCTAGATCGGTATTTATGGATTTATGTATGCTTCGAGCCTGAAAGGGTTGTTGATCACAACCGAGGGGTGATCATATTCGGTACTATCCAGGAAAGGGTAGGCCGGTTCTGATTAGCAGAAGTGCAATGTTTGTAGCCTGGGTAAATTTTCTCTAAAAGTGTATTGTACTGAAGGTAGTCCCTTGCCTTGTCATTTTTGGAATCCATTTTCCAATGCATGCCTTAGGGACTTAGTTGTGCTAATCATGGAATGTGAGATGCAAGCATTTCAGCTATGTTATATATTTATTTTCAAAACCTAGACATTAATAATAATATTTCTTATTTTAAGTATAAATATTTTGGTTATCATAAGGTGAAAATATTTTTGCGTTTATGTGTGGTGTGATCTTACGAGATACCTTTATTTTTTCTAAAAGCATATATTTTTAGTTCACCCATACCAGACCCATGTCTGATGCAGAGTTTTCTTTCTTTCCTTTAAACTCTTGGGTACTCTAATTTTTGAGTAGGCAAGTAGTCCAGGTTCTTACAGATGCATTTTGGAGGAGCATGGAGTAAGAGGCTTCACCGTTATCTAGTTATCTATTTATTTCGATGTTATTTGTATATAGTTATGTATCAGCATTGTGAAGCGACCAGTTATAACTGTCCCTGACCGAAGTTAGTACTTATTGTAACTCTGATGTTTCATATTGGGAGTGACTGAATGTACTATCTTATGATCTATTATATATGATTTCCATGCTTTGTGAGATTCTATGTTTCTTTCTTCCTGTCCTTTTTTCTTTTACCCCAACAACCTATCTTTCGAATGCCTAGATGATCAACACACGAATAATGTGGATGTATTAAGTGCCGTCTTTAAGAGTAAGTAAGGCAGATTGTTATAGTAGTAAAGATCAAGGATGTGCCCACTACAAGTACCTAAACGAACAACCTTCCTATCAAAATCAAGTACTGCTCTACACATAGTCATCCTGTCCAGTCCCAAAATTAAACCATACCTAGAAAATCCCAACACAAGAGCATCGCAATCAAATTCGACGTCCAGAATATACAATTTCAAACCCTTACAAATCATGGATAAATGAATCAATCATCCAATAGGGTTTGACACTATAAGAGGGTATGTAGCTACACTAGTCTCTAAGTGCAATTCATCTACTAGTTGACTCGAAATAAATAAGTGTGATGCTTCAGCTTCAAATAAAATACAAATGGATAAATCAAAAAGAGTTAACACACCTTCTATGACGAATCTCTTCCCCTTTTCTACACCTGGAGCTACGCTCAAGCTAGAAACATCATCTAGTGCATAAGGTGGAACCACCTGGGTAGAAGTCTTAGACAAGATCGGACACTCCCCCTTCATGTGACCTAACTGGTTGCAGTTATAGCATTTGATCCTTGCTAGATTCTTCTTGCAGTTCTTAGCTAAATATCCCCTGAAACTGCACTTCCTACACCTAAGCTTCTGCTTCTTTATCTTGCCTTGAGCCTCCATTACAACCTTGCGCTGATTTTGCTGAATCGACCTCCCTTCTATCTTCTTAGTCCCATCCTTCGCGATTGAATTCAACAGTGTCATCTTAACCAAGCTCTCAAAAGTAGCTCCAGTGGGTACATGACTCAAAGCAATATCCCTCGGTGCTGGACTTAATCCTTCAGCAAACTTTGTCGCCTTTTTTACTGGTGTATTGATAAGGTCTAGGCCATACTTTGTCAGCTAATTAAATTTATTAACATATTTCTTAACACTGCGGTCTCCTTGCTCCAAGTGGATGAACTTCTCTAGCTCTACTCCCCATTCTGCCTTGGAAATAACTTAGTCTCAAAGCGCCTTTTAAAATCAGTCCAAGTAATTCCAGTCTCATCTGTTTCGGCAATTACAATCGCCCACCAGTTCAAGGCCTTTCCTTGTAAGTGCCACGAAGCCAACTGTCTTTTCATTGCATCCCCCGCTCTCATCATAGCAAACATCCTATCACAATTCATCGACAAAGCCCGCGTCTCAACAAATGATTCGGTCCCAAAATACCTCTTTCTACCTAGACTTTGGCAATCCCGACATAGATTGGGGAAATCTAAAGTAGGCGGAGGATTTGGGCTACACCTTGACCTAGTGTTGCTCCTCCATTGGGGTTAAGTTCAGTCTGGCCTATAGCTTGCAGATACCCGCAGAACCACATTGGGACATTCACGCTCGAAACCTTAGCTGCTTTACCAGAACTATTTCCAGTTTGATTGCTCATCTCAGTTATTTGTGATTAGGAGCAACTTTCCTCAGATAACGGTAAGCATTACCGGATTTTAATGGGTACGTTGGGATGTGTGTGTGCTCGCGCACAGTTAAAGCACTTAGCAGCTCTACAGCGTTGGAAGTGCAAAATGTTATAGCGCGGATAAAGCGGGAATATAACGGAAAATAGCAGAGATGCACAAAACTTAATTATATATAAAACCAAATATTTAAAGTTAATTTATTTTTATCCTCACATCATTTGTATAGGAAAAAGAAATATTATTTAATCTGATAAAACAAAAGCAAAGAATATCATGATGTATGCAGTCTAATTTGCTGACTACTGTAGATTTTTTAACTTTTATTGAGCACTTTTATCTTAGAATTATGTCTTTACTCCAACTTTGTTGGTTTGGTTTAAAAGAAAACTAGTCAAATCAATTTTTGTATATTAGTGTTGCTAAAGCGGATGCTAAAAAGCCTTGATTTAGCAGATGTACCGGAAAATAGCGAGGCTTAAAGCGGATCTATTATTTAATAACGCTAAATTGAAAAGCGTAGCGTCGAAGAGCTATATCGGAGATTTCACGATGCTTTAGCTGGCCTTTAACTGTGCGCGCACACATACATATATAATATATGTAAATATAAGGATCGACTACAACTCATTTTTGCTACACCCCTGTTCCCTCCTGATTTCAACCACATTCCGATTTAAATGATAATAGTTTCTCTCATATCACTTATATAATTATTTAAATCGGAATGTCGGGTTGAAATCAAGGAGGAAAATGGGTGTAGCTGTTCCTAAAGATATGTATGTGTGTCTGTATGTATATATGGTAATTTTGAAAATATATAATTACGTTCTCTCAATACGTGTCTAATCCCTAAGGAATTCTGAATCTATACTATGATATCAAGTGTGACGCGCCTCACGACACGCCGATCCAAAGCCCTAAAACGACTTCTGAACTCGAGCCATGCCAAGAAGTGCGGATTGTTAGGTTTTAATTTATGATTAAAATTTTGGGGTGTTGCAACATTGGACCGCGAGCCAAAAGTTCACGAATTCGATTTTCGAAATTGACAACCCTCTTAGTACCCGAAATATGTGTGTGGCAGACAAATACTTTTTTAAAGTTTACAAACGAAACTTGATTCTCTATCTACTAAAAAACAAAAGAGGACAACCAAAGTATGACTTCCACATAGAAATCCGACGTCGTCATCGACCACTACATATCATCATATGTGATCGTCCACCCACGCTTCCTATAACAACCATATAGGAAAACGCTGAGAGTGAGTACCTGTTGTTCAATGAACAAACACAAATATGCAATCGTATAATATCAACCACACCAACAACCATATATGCTGCTTTTAGAACATAGCAAGGATTAGTCAATTTGATCCATCAATATCTCATTCTCCGTAACCTAGGACTATGAACATTTAAAAATGTGTATTTTCATATCAAATTTAAACTATCATTAAGATGATCACATCCCAAATGTGATTGGCATAACACAAAGACCAAAGACTGTTAATATATAAATATCCTAATAATAATCAAACAAGAACACAAATAAATATCAATAAACCAGATAACAAGTCGTTCAGTACACATGAGTAAACAATCATGTAAAATAAAAAATGTAACATAATCACCTGAGGGATACTCAATCCCAACAACACGTTTGCTAAGAAGGATTTTAACATCAACGATTTCAAGCAACAGTGTTCTCTGATTATGCTTATCATTTTCAAGATATGGGGATGTAAATAATAATTTCTGAATAACAGAAATATTTACTTGCTAAATCCAAACTTGTAAGTATTGACCACATAGCCATATTGTATCTATGGTTCCATTCATGTAAAACAAATAAATAAAAATTTCACATACACAGTTTAATCCAAAAGCAGAAGGCAAATAAGTCGTACACAGCAGAAGCGTTTTTGTAGCTTTAAGATGTATATTTATTTTAACAATAATATTGTAAATATATTCATCATGAAACAATTCAGTATATCAGTTACAGAAGACGCTTCTCATTTCACTACAAGGGTACACTAATGCTCTGAGGATATTTACATTACATCGATAACCAGAGAAGGCAAAAAACGACCTATAAGCTTTAAGGATCAGTTACAAAATTGATTTGAGTAATGACACTACTGAATAACAGCACAATCAAACTTTTCAACATTTCTTCTTTCGATAAGCTGCTATTACTCTTATCCAATTGTCAACTGTGAACCCCAAAAATTTTTACCATTTTTATTGGAAGTCAGAAATGTAAATTACGAATGTACCACTATATGACATAATCAGCCTCATTGCATTTTGGATAAAATGTTACTGATTTTGCGGAGTTCCTTGAGTGCCGCAATGGCGGTAATCTGGCCTTTGTTACTGTCTTGTTGAAAGGCAGATTCAATCACCTGTACACACAAGTAACAATGACATGCATATAACTTCGGAAAAGGGAAAGCCTCAATATGAATAAGGTTATGAATAAATAAACAAAAGTTATCTCCAGAAAACCAGTACAACTTGAGCCTGTTGGAACTACATTACATATATCGAAACTACAAAAGCTTATGAATCTATTGTTAACAAATATCAAAGTTATCAAGTGAAAACCAAACAAAGTCGATTAAAATTCTACCAAAATCAGGGTGCAGCAAAACTCAAGACACAAAATTTATAGTACTGTCTCAATAACCTATAATTTACCTTTTGTGAACCCATTTTTTCATATTTCAAACATCAAATAATAATCTCTTAAATTTGATGGTAGTGGTATGAATAGAGACTTCCAGTTTGTTTGCTTGTAATAAATGGTTCTTAATAAAAACAAAATAAGTGATAGGAGTCAAGGACCACTAGCTCAAGCGGTCTGGATTCGAACACCAAGACATCAAAATAAATGTTCTGCTTGAATAATGGAACACTCTTACTATAAAAAAAAGTGATAGAAATATTAGAAAGTTGTTTGTTTACAATAAATGATAAACAATACATGACAAAGACTTGTTAAATTATTATTATTTTTCTCTTTCTCGTCATATTTTTTCTTCAGTTCTCTTCTCAAACTCCAACAAATTATTGTCATCTTTTTCATAATTTATTAATTATTTTAAAAGGAAAACATTAAAATTTTGTTTGTTATCAAAGTCAGTAGTTACGTTCAATTTTATCGGAATTTATTACAGTTTTCTATTTCTAAAAAAAAATTCATAATAGTTTTCTATAAAAGGTGGAACCCAGTGCACGAGGCTACCGCACGATAGCGGGCTCTGGGGAGGTCGATAATGTACGCAGCATTTCTCTTGCGTTGCGACGAGGCTGTTTTCGGACTCGAATCTGGGCGTCCAAATCACCATGCGAATGACCTAACCGTTGCGCCAAGGTTCCTAATAGTGTTCTATATTTTAAAAAAATTCACTGTTTGACTATTTGATTTTATATTTTTGATCAAATCCATTTAACAAAGTTGTTAATCATTTGTAGATATGGAGTAGTATTGCCATAATTATTTGTAAATTTAATAAAGAAATCCATTCAGAACTTTAAAAGGTTGGCAAACAAACTATAATTTTCGTACTTAGTTCAACAATCAGCATTCGGCAATAACATTCGGTATTAAATAATCAACATTATAACCAAGTGCAGCCTTAATCCAGATTGGGTTTTAAGTATTAATGAATAAAATTGCCGGTCCATAAACAATTTATGCCTCATATTTGCAATTATTAGTAGGGGTGATTTAAGATTTAAATTCATTAGGATTATTAATGTAATACATAAGCTTTTAGTGGGTAAATTGGGTGGTTTTGAACAACACTAAAATTACGAATGATCACAGCTAATATTTACCTGAACATGATCAAGAATGGACTGCCCAAGATTTTTCAGAGTACCCATCTTCTCTCCATTTCCAAGCTTGGCTCCATCCCCATGTGAGCAAGATTCCACATTTGTAATAGCTTTATTTCTGCAAGTACTTTTAACATTTGATGTCCCTTTTTCTGATACCTTACCTCTTCCAAACCTAAAAATCCACTTTAATGCACCAGATAACAGTTTGCGCTCTTTCACCACTACACCTTGTTTTATTTTCTCATCTTTATTCACAACTTCATTAACTTCCTCTGAGGCACCCACGGTGGAATCACTATTAGAAGCAACACTAATCTCAGAAATCTCTTCTACATGATTGGCCACTTCATCATTGTCAGCAGCAAGAGAATTAGAAGCAACAATGCTACTGTTTTCGGAAATGTTATCATGATCATTTTCCCTTCTTTGTGGACTGTTACTAGAAAAAATTGAAGAGCTGTCGTTACAGCAGATTTCATCTTCTGTGGAATGAGATATCCTACCTTCTATAGATGATTGTTCTGTGTTCTCTTGAGGCAAATCTTTCTCTTCGTTAAATTCCAATTTATTGGACACTTTAGCAAAATCGTTAAGAATGCTGTGCCCAATGTTAGAAATGGGAGATTCCTTTTGAGCCAGGGAAGGATCAGACCCGATTCTGCACAAACCAAACTTATCTCCAAACAATTTCATTATTTTTGTACCACTATTCTTTTCTACTGTGAAATCTTTGTGAAACATTCTCCACTTCTCTTCCCAGTAACTATCAGGTACATGCTGACTTACAGTCTTAAGCAAATTTAACTGTGGCAGGCTATGTGACCTGCTATGTGATCTTCTACTTTGTGATCTACCTACTACTAGTTTGGAAGTATTATAAGATGTAACTGAAGAGGGTATATTTGCCTTGGGAGCTAGATCTTTCCAAGATTTTGCCTTTTGTATGAGTTTCTCCACACTTGTGTTTTTCGGAAAGTTGAGCAACCTCTGAAGGCAAGAAGCAGCATATTCTGAGGCTAACAGGGAAGGTCTCATATGAAGAAGCATTGCAACCGCCAGGGCAGCAATGAACGCTCCACGAGGAGAGCATAAAAGTTTGAAGCTGCATTCTGGTATATATTCAATAGTAGAATCATTTGATGAAGAAAATATCTCATCCCATATAATTAAAAGGTTATCAAGGGAGAATTCTCGGCCAAAAAGAACACGGAGCCATCTAAGAGCAAAATACTGAGGTTCAACCCCAAGCTCAATAAGATGGCTATGAAGTGATGGATCCACAACTGAAAGCAAATGGTACAAAGACATTGAGGCTTCAATTACAGGAGGTGTGCTTGTACTAACTCCGATTTGAGATGGGGAGAAAAACTCAGCCATTGCTACGACTCCATGTGCACCACTCATAAGGCTATCAAACATATTGTATGAGTCATGTTCCATGAAGTGTTCAGAAAAGATCACGCCTAATTCACCTTCAGCTCCATAAGGATCACTTAACAAAAACAATTCTTCAGTTTCAGGGTCCAGGTCATCAAGTGTAGTGATTCCAGGATTGCACTCTTCCTGAAAATTGCAGTTCCCATCATTTCTTGAATCTTTTGTGAAACAATAGTTGGATGGTAGGCTCCCCTCAGAAAAATACGAATGATTGAATTCATTGTCGAAGGAGTCTCCATACACTGATCGTATCTGAGAGAGGAACTGTAGATCAGTGTGTAGCGCATATAATAAAGGAGCCAGTAGTTCGTGCATTCCTATTTCAATCAGATGGTAAATAGTTATAATAAAAAATAAAAAAACAAGATTCCTCATAAAGCATGAAAAGAAACTATGGTAATTCAATCTTTTTAATTTGGTATACCAATTACTTTATCGACACTAGAAGAAAACTGAAAAAGAAATAAAGCATGGTATAACATGACAAGGCAAGCTTTTTGACATAACCTCGCCAAATTTGTCTCTGTTCAATCTACTAAAAGAATCACTTGCATTAACTACAGAAACCAAATACAATTTCCATCAAATTATGGTTCAATCGAGTAGGTCGTGGATGTTATTTCCCCTAACTTTATCGGATATATAAATAAATCTAACAAATACAGTCAACTCATAACAAACACATTTCTTACTATAAAATAGTATGCAGCAACGGTTTATATTATTAATTAAACAAATGATACATGTAGCTCTGAAGGCATGTAAAAAACATTAACGTAAACATAGAAAAAGTTGTACTATAACATTAGGAGAAAAAAAAAAGGAAAAAAATACATACACATAAATTAACTATTCATATATTTGTTGTAACTGACCTTGTCTATAACCATATTCTGGGTGTCTTAGGCACCAAACAAGTAAAACCCGTCTCAATATGTTCTGGCATCCAGATGAATGAAAATAGTTTTCATATTCTGGATATAACCGAGATAAATCACGGTCAAGTAATTTCTCTAACTCTACATTTTGGAAAAAGCGGCCCCATGTACTCTCTGCAAAATTTAATAGGCAAAATGTCAAAATGCTGACTTGAGAAGCTAAAAATTAAATAAACATCATAAATGTTAAAAACCTCTTGGAAGAATTAGTACTGCAAGCAAAATAAAAGTCCTCTACATACATGTTTATTTACTTTTAGCAAAATAAATCACATGTGAATTTTAACACTATGAAAAGAAAAAAAGAAGAAGAAGAAAAAACCATGTTTGCAACAAATCAGAATTTATATGTATATTCTAATCAGCGTATATGAACTTCGCCCAAACAAAATCTAAATGCAAATCGGTGTGCATAAAAATCATTCAAACAATATCTGGATGGAGATGCAAATGAAGTCAAAGATGCGATAATTCAAATATTTACAATTTATCATTAATAATAATTGCAATGTAATCACAACCATTTGATTCAACCGTAGAGTTTCCAAAATGTCTTTAATATATGTTAAGGTTTAACACTTGTTTTGATATTTCAAACAGTAAAAGAATATATTAAGAGGAAGAGGAGGAGGAGAAGAACAACAAGAAGAAAGAGTTTAAGACAGAGAGTAAAATTGTACTGAAGAGAGAATAGTTGTATCCATTCCTTTCCTATTTCATTACATAGCTAGCCTTGGATAAATAGGCAGATATCCATTGTAAACAAAATGGACAGTTGTCCTCACATCATTGCAGCAAATTTTAATATAACAATCATTTTTCATAATTGCCTAATAATTCAGTAAAGGTGATATTACTTTCTCAGAGTTTGTCGCCCTGCAATTCATGATTGGTGCAGATTTTACTCAACAACTTTCAGAAATATTTTTAAGCCTATATCGGATTGAGTGACCATATTAATATACAAATGAGGTTCCGACTAAAAAAAAGGAAAAGGAAACAAAGGAGATTTTTTTTTCCCCTTATTTGGAAATTTTGACATATACAAGGTTAGGATTCATTTTCTATCCTGTCAAAATGTGTGTTTTTCTCTTTCTTTTTTTCAATTAATTTGCTTTTGTTATATTAATATCAATACATATTACTTTAAAATATTATTTCTTCATGGTTTTGCTTTACATTTATACATTGATCATGAAAAGGATGATCTTGTTTTAGTTCAAAAAATTGGTGTATAAATAAGATCACAATTCCAAATCTCAATCTTGAAAAGATATTTACTCTTTTTCTTTCTGTTTTTTCGATATATGTGTGTTTACTACAGTTTCAATATCAATACATGCTACTACAAAGTATTCATTCTTCAAGTTTGTATCTTTTACATGTACACTAAGTGTTGTACTTTTTCTTTTTTCTATCTTAGTGTTCAACGACTGTTTTAATAGAAATAGTGTGAGCAAAGTAAAATTTTAATGATTAAAATTCATTATATTTTTTTAATGATATTTTTCTGGGTGTGTTTAATTATTTTTAATAATAGTTGTAATATTTACTCAACTTCTTACCCGACCACATAGTTCTTAAAATGCCTACGGTGTAAAGGTTAAGGTTTGAAATTCCAGTCGAATATTGAAATTCCGGTTGTCTGGAACCAGAACGGGCCGTAGATGAAATTCTGAATTTGGCAAATATATTCACAAAATATGATGTTTTTGCAGCAGTGAATCAATAAAAACATAATTTCACTTTAAAATCGCATATTTAGAATTCAGAAAGTTCACAAAAAGAAGTATGAAATATTATTTGAATCCTGATGGCCAAAGCCCTCACAGTTCCAAGCATCACTTTCATTATTTCATTGAAATTGAGTAAACACTAATTTTCTAATTAGTTAGAAACCCTAACTTTTTTCTCTCGAATAAAATGTTTTTGGGTAGCACCTCAATGAGATTAGGGTTAGGTTTATAAAATATATTGGTGATGCTGATTGTTCTGTTTCACAAGCCATTTTTTTTTAATCAGAAATGCCATTTTAAAATTATCGTTTTTTGAACAAGACGGCATATATAGTAAGTTTTATACAAATGTACTTTTATATAAAGTAAGTAATGAAATTTGAAACCAAAATATCTGAAACTGAATGAAAATTTTAAATTCTCAAAAGTCTTAACATCAAAACCGGGATCTACACCATTGTACAAATAAGGTTATGAGCATAACAAATAATTAACCTTTATTTTTAGTTGGAAAAATTGATATATAAATTAAGCCATAAGGTAGAATATTGGTTATACGAAAACCATACCTTTCTTCTTTCATTGCTTCTGATTTACTTATGTTTAATATCAATACATATGTTTTCTAATATATTCATTCCTTCAGATTTTGTTTTACATTCAATGTTTTACTTATTTTACTCTATATTTCAATATTTAATAATTCTTTTATAAAAAAGAATGGGCAAAATTAGAATTTGATTATTTAAATTCATTATATGTGTTTATGCATGCGAGCACCGTACGTGCTAGATACCATCAAAAAAATTATACTATGCAACTGTGACTACAATTACCAAATAAAATACCAAAATATACCTGGATTTTGTGATAATGGGTTGTCCATGGAAGGATCAACACATTTTCTTCCATCTTTAGGAAGATGAGGATGTATCAACAGAGCCCGTCTTAAATTTGCATATCTATTGTTATTAAAAGAGACATTCTCATTAATACATTGTATAATCAAATAACTGCAAAAGGAAACATTGGGACTTGGGACTGGAATCATAAAATGGATTGAGGATCAACATATTCCTGGTCAATTAGAGAGTGGTAGTTAAAGAAGGGTTATCACCCATAAGATAAACCAAATGCTGCTCAACTTTTTTCTAAACATCACATACAACTCAAAGGTGGAACAGGCGAACAAAGTTCTTAGTCATGCACTATTCTACTATGAAAACTAGCATTCACCTAAAAGTAAATAATCTGAGAGGCTCAGCCTTGGAAGAAAATTAAAATTTTAATAAAAATAATAAGTGCAGAGACATTACATTTTTTTTTTCTTTGTTATCTCACTACTTACACACTTACATTCCCATTTTACATCAATTTGAAGTGCAAAATCTACAATAAAATATGCAAGCATAAAAACATTCCAGCAGTGGCAATAGAGTAGCATTATAGTAGGGTGGGCAATTGTCCAGATCAAATCTGATCCTTCTTGTTCTGGATATGGTATACCCACTTGTTCATCAATGATGGTGATTTTCAAAAAGTATGTATACCAGCTTTAAATAACATTATTAATATCAATATTGAATGTTTGCAAATTGGTTTGTCTTTTATTAATGCAACTCAAACAAATTTTAGCATCCTCGATTTCAATAAGATGTATGTTTATCTGTATTCTGTGCTTTTATTCAAGTTATCTGTATTGGATGCGGTTGATTTCAACATGATCATTCATCAAGAGGAAAAATATTTTACAAATAAGAAAGATTCAATAAATTGAATATTTTCTATTGTTACTAGAGGTGCCTATTTTTTTAAGGGTTGTGTTTGTTTAAAATATTGAATTCTGATTGTTGAATATAGAATAATTATTGTTTGTTTGCATTTTAAAGCTTCTGATTAAAATTAAGAAATATGTTTTGACAAAAATACCCGTTTTTATCGATTGGTCTTTAAAATAATGATTATCAAAAGGAGGAATTTGAAATATTAAAATTTATGTCTTTATTTATTTATTTTTTAAAATAAGAGGTAAAATTTAAATATTTCAAATTAAATATACTTTGAATCAATAGAACTTGAATATTAGAAAAGTTAAAAATATTTCTTTTGAAAGAATAAATTTTTCACAATTATTAGTCATGGAATTTCTAACGTTTAAAATTGTAATTTTCAAAAATAATGTCTTTTGAATTTAATTTTAAAATTTTCGGAACATTTAGTTTGATAATTAGTTTTTAAATTTTCAGAACTTTTGGTTTGACAATTAGTTTTCAAAATTTTCCAACTTTGGATTTTAAGAGAAAAATTAACTTTCAAATTATTAAATTCTAAAAACTAACATTTAAAACACCTGAACTATCGAATTTTCAATAGTTTGGATTTTTACAAGTTTGGACTTCATAGATTGATATTTTTCAAAATTAAATCTTTGAATTTAGTTTTGAATTTTGAATTTAATATAATTTGTGAATGTTAATGAGGGGTATAAATGGATTAGATTATTATTCAACTTTTAAAATTAATAATCAGCAACAAGAAAGTGCTAAACGCTTATTTCTGAACAAGTAATTTAATTCAAATAAGTAATAAAAAACAAAAAACAATGAAAGTTCTGAATAATATTTTAGAAGTTTCAATAAGAAATTCTTAAGAAAAACAAATACAGAAGTGCTGGACTGAACAAATTTTTAGGGGAAAATGGTGGAAATATTATCTCTCCGATCTTTAATAATAGTTGAAATAAGTTTGACGTCTCACTATTTTTAGTGTAAACTTAGATTTTCAAAATACCATTTAAATTCAAATTACATCTCAATATATCTGAATATGCAATCATCTTAATTAAACTTTAAAATTTTATATTCTACTACTTGGTCAATCATTCTTGTCATTTAACTAAAAGTGCTCATACCTTTAGTTAAAATGCTAATTTATATGAACTAAAACTGAGTCGATCGGTTTTATAACTAAAACCGCTCATCCAAATCATTTTCCTTTGCACATGTGAAACAAATAACATTTGTAAATGAAAAATCTATGGTAAGAAAACGATCAAAAACTAAACGGTTATGATTTGTACTCAAGTTTTCAACTACAAAGACAGTCGAGAGTGATAAGATTAAAGTTAGAATTAAGAATAAGCTGTGGACTAGAACTGAAATAAGGTTGGACGTGCAGCAGCAACAGTTAGTTCTGGCTCCGTTTGTTTAAAATGCTGAATTCTGAATTCTGATTGCTGAACTCTGAATGTTGATTGCTGAATATCACTTACTTGTTTGTTTTCATTCAGCATTCAGAACAAAATACAACATTCAGCATTCAGAACAAAAAATAAGCACTAAAAAAGTTCTGAATTATTTTGTCTGAATGAATAGCTTTATTCAGAATTTAGATTCAGAACTTCTTAATAAAAACAAACGTAGCCAAAACAACATCACATGCTAAAATGAAATCAAAATTTTACAGAGTTATGCACAAAAACAATAAAATTCTAAATAAGACGCAAAACTTTACCTTCTCCTAGAATCGGCAGCTGAACGACGAAGCTCCTCAATCGAAGAAGAAGAGGAAAGAATCCCAAGATTAATTCGCCACCGCACGCCTCTCAAATTTGAGAATCTGGAACAATTCGGCAATGACAATCTGCACTCATTCGTGTCTTCCGACATCTGAATCTCAAACTCCCAAAGAAGGTAAAGGAAAGAAAAACAAGTTGTGAATTTTGATTAAAATGATGAACTGACAGCTTAAAAATGAGGAGTATTAGTCCTGTTTGATTACTTTTCCTCGCTTATATATCACTTTCTAGAAGAAGAAAAAATGAAGGATAAAACTGGAAGAAAGAGAGAAATTTGGGGAGAAATAACTTTTTTACAACGGGTGAATCACTTGATTATTGTTCGTGAGCTGTTTTAACCTAAATTAACTTTATAATAACTGGTATAAAAATTAATAGTAAGAGATATTGAATTTTGATTTAGTAAAATCATATTTATTAAATTTTCTTTATTAACAGTAGAGATGATGATCAGGTAACTAGCCGTGTCAATGAGCACTCGAAAAATCCAAAATCTGTTCTTATCCATATCTGAAATAAGAAAAACTATCTGATATTGAAAAAATGGATACAGATGGGATATGACCATATCTGCATACGATGATTATCTGTTTGGTTTTATCAATATTATAATTTTTTTATGTATTTTAGTATGTAAAATAATTGTAATTTATTATTTTATCTAGGGAAACAATTTTAATATATGTACAAAAATCAATATTTGTTGTTTAAAATTATTTTTCTTAGCATATTTATTATTTTTAGTACTGAAATGAAATTATATTGAATTAAAATTTTCTATTTATTTATTCAGATTATTAGTTGTGAATTAATCGAAAAATATCCCATAAATATCCGATAGTAGAAATTAGGTTGAAGGGCTTCTCCTTCCAGGATAATAAGTTTTAAGGACAATATTTCTGAATAATTAGTTTTAAGAACAATTTATAGGAAAATGATAAATTCATTTATCTTTTTAAGTTATACAGAAAAATGATAAATTCATTTATCATTATTTCTGTATAATTGAAAATGATAACTTTATTTATCTTTTTTTTAAATTGTCCTTAAAACAAATTTTTCAAAAGTGCTGTCCTTAAAACTTATTATCCTGCACAAAGAAGCACTTTGAGTGAAAATACGCTTTACGTGTAAAATTATTTGTGATATTTATTGAACACATTTAATTAAATCAGCGCGCTAACTTTTGAAAAATGTAACTGTAAAAATTTAGATCCTATTTGGTTTGTCATTTTTAGTTTTGTGTTTCCGTCTAAAATACATACACATGACACATGTATTTTTGAAAAACAACCAATTTGAAAAATGATGCTAATATATAAAATAGAAAACAAATTTATTTTGTTTTTCGTGTTTTGAGAAATAATAAAATAATGGAAAACAATCCATCCCTTCCGTCGTCTCTCTATTCCCTCCGTCGTTACTCAATAGTCGTAGTAATGCTCTAAAATTTTAAATTTTTATTCGCTACCACTATAATTTTTTAAGGAATAATAAATACTGTACATGTTACTGTATTAATTTGTACTAATTGAGAATGATGTACATTGTAGGTTATGTGTATAACAAATGAAAATATGGTAATTTAGAAAATAAAAGTTAACAAAAAACGGACGTTGTCAGCTGACTGATTTTACAAATTTTCATCTATAATCATCAATAAACTAGTAATAAAAGAGATTGATTTTATATGGTTCAGTATTTTTTGTTGTCTAATTTGTTTATTAACGTCGAGTTCCATTTTATATGGTTCAGTAGTATTTGTTGTTTAATTTGTTTTTTAACGTCAAGTTGCATAAATACTTTTATTAAGTAGCATGTATACTTATATCTTTTCTTTATTAATAATCTATTAAATAATAGTAAAGCACAAGAATTTGATGCTCCCTCATGAATTCTAGGAGTTATCTCTATTCTCCTTAATTCTCTCCAAGTATATATATTTTATTTTCAAAATCATATAATTTACCACTTTATAATTATTCTTATTAAATTTCTCACACTATATTACATTCAAATACCTAATTTTTAATAATAATCTACAAATGTTTACAAATCTTTCACGGTTCTCTCATAAAATTTTACATTAAAGTCCACATATTTAAATTAATTACATAATCCAAAATTTAAACTAATTGGTAAAGTTAGTCAACTAATATTTATTAATAAACCTAAAAGATAAAAGTTCAATATGTATACCGAAGGCGCATCAACAAATTGGTTAAAAAAATCATTTAGATGCAAATATATATAAACAAATAACATAATTATATACGTCGATGATAATAATAAATTTATTTTATAATTTATTTTATAAATGAATTTATCATACATTGCACTATAAAATTCTATTAACTTCAAATACTTAAAAAAAATTACAATTACGTAAAAACCTTTCTCGATTATCTTCTAATATTTTATATTCAAGTCCTCGTATTTAAATAATTGTGTAATCGTAAATTTAAACTATTTAAATAAATATGATTAACTAATATTCGTTAATCCATCTAATAAATCCTGAAAATATGAGAATTTCAATATATACAATATTCAGTAATATATACAATAAATTATTTCTTCTTTATTCAGTATATAAAGATATTTAAATCACACGACATAAAATGCATACATAAATAATAATAATTTTCTTAATTTCTAATTCATTTATCTGAAAAACTATCGTACATTACATAACATAACTAGTGTGTAACCTGTGCTTGCACACGGTACTATTGTTAAAGATAATATTTATATTTTATTTATTACTAAAAATAAAATTTTATTATATAATATATGACAGATTTACGGAGATAAATAAATTAAAATTTAAAATGACATGTGACGCTCAGATGTAAGGTAAAAGTTCAATCCTTACAAAAACATATCTATGTGATAAGTAATGCTCTAACTCATATATATATATTTCCTTGTGTGTGTAATTGTTATCATTATACATATAAATAGTTGATGTTATGTGATATGCATATTTTTTATATGAATGAAAAAGTAACTTTAGCACTTTTGTCAATATGAATGTTTAATATATATTGAATATTAATTTAAGGATTTATAAATGAATTAATGATATTACATAATTGAATTTATTTAAATAATTTCTGGGGAGTTGAATGTACCAATGTAGAAGAAAAATGAGAATAGCTTTGTACATAATTGCAGTTGAGAAGTGTAACGACCCAGAATTTTGGATATTTGAAATTGGAATATTTAATTGATTTTAAATATTTAAAAGTTAATTTTTAACTTGAATTTCAAATATCACTATTTATTGGATGGTTTAATTATTGAATTTATTGGAAAATGGATAAAATACTGAATCGGGAGTTTCAAGCCCGTTAAAAATAATTTAGAGGGTTATAAAATTTATATTGATAATACCGAAGATAGTAAAAGGGTTAAAAGTGAATTTAAAGGTGATTTGTTCAGTTCTGAAAATATATCGTTTAAATTGACGTTTAAAAATAGCCTTCCGAGGCACAGTCTCGGATTTCGACGAAACCAATTCCATTGGATCCGTAATAGTGTGTTATTATCGGATTTCAAATTTCTTAGTGTTTGGAGTTGTCGTGTGATCGTACGGTATATAAACGCGTTGAAATTTATATCGAAAATTCAATATAATAATTTGGTCCAAAAAGCTATCTTCTCCGTACGATCGAGTTAGGACTCGAAACCTTTTCCATCGCGTTCGAAATAGGGGTATAACATTATAAACGCCTAGCGGCACGTCTCGATAGAAGGTCGAGATTTTGAGTTGCAAATTTCAAGACGATTTAAATTCAAATTTAAATATAAATTCGTATATATATATTTCAATTATCCACATTAGAGCTTTCATTTCTACTCACATCAAATTGCTTTATGTCTTTATCAGCCACCTAGGATCTGACCTTAACCCATTCTAATACACTTTCCCCTTTTAAACCAGGCATAAGAAAAAGAAAAAATGCAGAACCAATCAATTCAG
This sequence comes from Allium fistulosum, assembly GCA_030737815.1. NCBI lineage: Eukaryota > Viridiplantae > Streptophyta > Magnoliopsida > Asparagales > Amaryllidaceae > Allium > Allium fistulosum. Next base: position 791,134,493 of record CM060908.1, read on the forward strand.
GAATAGAAATAAACTAAAACATTTCAAATATAAATGTATGTATGCTGGCAGGGAGAATCATCGGCCTTCTTCATTTCTTCCCTCCCAGTTAAATTTTTTTTGGTCATGGCCGATACTTCAGTTCAAAAGAAAAGAAAAAAAATGTGCCGAGCTAAATAAAAGAATAGGAATGTAGAGGGAAACTCGTGAATCAAAAATCTCGTATTCTCCTTCTTGAATCGAACTCATCACGGCAGGCAATCGAACCGCATTTTTTCCTTTTCCCCTGAAATCATTATCGATTCGCGATTCAGAAACCTTCAAGCTCATACTCGATGGCACGCACGTGGGAGTTGACGAAGACCCTGTGAGAGGTGGAGGCGTTGTAGCGCTGTCGCGTTTCGGTAGAAGGTTCGAGCTTCGATGGGGGGTCCGAAGGCAGAGATTCGCGTGGGTGATGTTGCGTGGTCACTGCTGGTCTCGGAAGGCCGTGCACGTGTCCACGGCGATGGTGACTCGGGGCTGTTGATCGAGGTGGGAGGGAGCTCGCGACTGGCGATCTTCTTTTTAAATTGTCAAGGTAGTTTGATTTTGAAATCATTTTTTTAGATTTATGTCAATAATGTTTGCTGTATGTGAAAGAAAGAAAAATTTTAGCAGTAAAGTAACAATTATTTTTGCTAATTACTGTAATTGGAAGAAGGAAGAATCTTCACCGATAAGTGATTAGCTTGAATTAAATGATTAGGTTGGTTAATTATTATCTAAAACTAGTTAATTAAATTTATTAAATGGAAATAAATTGTTTTGTTATTTCCAATGTTAATAAACCGTATAATGTTATATAAGGTCAAGAATCGTGAAACCAAGTCGAGATTGGAATGGGTTGCAAACAAAATCAAAGGTGAGTTAATCTCACTCAAATTGGATTACTGGTTAATTTAATTAGTTAAAATTAAATTATTGGATGATTGATTGAAATTGATAATTATTATCAGTCTGGATGTGATATTATATATAGTGTATATATATATATTGGAGTGATTGATATTCCCGCATTATATAGCGGATGAGACCCTATGCGCTCCGCATAATAGCGGATGACCCTTTATACCGCGATATCCCCCTCGAAGTGGGATTAGTATTTTTATATTATGCTAACATCTGTGGATGCAAGGAAACATGTTGGAGGGATCCAACTAGATTCCTCAAAAACATTTAAATTTATTTTCATATTCAGTGATATGATTTATTTGATAATTTGTGATAGATAATATTGATAATTGGAATTATTGAATGCTATGGTTTTGTTGGATATATTCCGGTATTTTAAAATATCAAAAAAAAATAAGTATTGGATTTTTGGAAAGAAAATAAAAAGGGAATTTTTAAGTAAACTGATTATAGCGAAGTTGAATAAATAAAAAGGGTGAATTTGAGAAAAGTAAATAGTTGCCTTTGAAATCCTATTTAATAAATTCCGAGAAATAGGAAATAGAGATTTTGAATGAATTGGAATAAAAGAGTTTTAAGGACTTAAGCGATATTGTTTAAGAATTAAAGGATTTATTTTTAAATCCAAGATTTAAATGGTTTGGGAAAAACAAAAGGAGAATTTTGAAATAAAGTATGAAATTGATGTTTCAGATTTAAATAAGATTTTGAATCAGAAGAGGGAAGTAAATCTGAAAATTCGGGGTTTAGGGTAATTTTGATAAATCAAGAAATAAATTTCAAAATGAAATTAATTCAGAGAATCGATTTGAAAATCGATTAGGTGTTTTTGAAATAGTGATTAAAAGGAGAATGAGGCATGGATTTATAAACTAGGTTTATAAATAAAGTGAATATTTATCAGTGGATAATTTGGATTTATAAATTCACGGTGCGAATTTATAAGGAAAGGGTAATTCGTTTTAAAAATAAATAGTGGTTTTATTTTTAAAAGTATGGGAAAGAAAATTTACGGGATTTGGGACGTAAATTAAACTGGAAATAAATCGAGAAGGATTTATAAATGATTAGACAGGCTATATTGGAGTGGAAAGTGTATTTTCCTGAAAAGCTAATATATTTTCAAAGAAAGATTTTTAAGTATAAATTAGTAGTTTTAAAGATGTTTTAAAGGAATGTTTTAGAAACGTTTATTTTTTAGTTGTTTTAATTTTTTTAAAGTAAATATTAATTAAGTTAATTTTAGTAGTAATTATTTTAAAGGTTGAATTAGTATTATGATTTAAAAGATAATTATTAAATATTTATACTTTATACAATAGTTTTATTTTACAGGAAAATAGGCACAGAGAAGAAGTTGCAAAAAAAATTAGTCTCAGAGACAACAAGTTTGCTTTTTAGTCTGAAGGACACGTTTTAGTGTAAACAGAAAATGATAGTTACAACTATCATTCTGTGGTTTACACTAGAAAATGTCCTTCAGCCTAAAAAGCAAACTTCTTGTCCCTAAAACTAAAGTTTTCTTCAACTTTTTCCTTGAGCCTAAAAACCCCTAAAGAATATAAGTAGTTTTGTACTTAAATGTTTTAAGTGTATATTTTTGGATAAAGTGATTTAATTTATTTAAAATCTAAATTTAATAAGATTTGGGGTTTTTCAGTGGAAATAAAATAATTGGTTGAATGACTGTTAAATTTGATAGTTAAATAACCAACTATCAATGTTGGCCAACGCGCTGATCGTTTCGAAGAGACCGGGATCGAATTTAATTATCCCAAACCACTTGATCCGGTTTAAACGTAGCGAATGAATACCGTGAAGATGATGAAGACGGTGATTCGGTTTGTCCAGACCCAGGGCAACTTGTATAGACGAATGCTATCAGAACATCGTCATTGGAGGACGATGAGCATTCTAAGTGAAATTCGTTCTTAAAAGGTAACGTTTAGCCTCAAGCCTCATCAACCGGGAATGGCTAAAACTGGGGAGGTGCAGCAAGGCTAAGTGGGTAGCACCCAATTAGGGTAAGGTCATCCCTGTCTAGAGTCCCTTTGATCTCGGCTATGTGGCGGTTGCTGATCCCAACCGCGGGGTGATCTTATTCGGGCTATCCAGTAAGGGGTAGTCCGGTCTTATGTTCCAAGGGATCGGGAATTGTCCTCGATACGCTGATCTAGACCAGGTACTGTAACGGGCGGTACCCCAGTAGCCCTGCCATCGTTTGGAATCCATTCTCCAATAAGCGCCCGTATGGTTTTGATTGTGCCCAACTATGCTGGAACGTGAGATGCAAGCATTTCAGCTATATTCTATTTTACTTTCTATAGACACTATTATAATATCAGACGGATTTGATAAAAATGTTTTGGTTATCGTAAGGTAAAAACCCGGCATGTTTATTTTTGGCGTGGTCTTACGAGATACCTTTGATTTCAAAGGATTTTGAAAACTTAAATAATTCAATTGAGTGTCACTACACCAAACATGCCATTTTGTCACACTTTTTTCGTTTTATTTTCTAACGGTTATTACCGTGAGCAATTTATAACGGTTATTATTGTGATTTTATACTCTCACGGTTATTTCCGTGAAACAATTTGGGCTTCTCGTAAATAACTCAAAGACGTTGGATAGTTTCGTCAATTCTGTTTCAATTGTTGCTTGAGATGTTTGTCACGCTTCTGGCTCTATCATTCTTCCCTAAATAAAATTAGGTTTAAGCAGCCGTCTTCCGCTTTCCTTCGATCCAAACAAGTCGCCCGCCTACTGCCGTAATTTCAAAGCCTCCGTCCATTTCCTTCGTCACTCCAGCGTTCCTTCGTCACTCCAGCTTCTTCAAAGTTAGGTAATCCATTATTATTCTCGTCTGATTTCAGATTATTATACTGAATGAAGAGGGAGAAGTACTTAACAGTAGATATCTAAAGTCAACTGAATCGGTGGAAACTGGGTGCTCTTACGAATTCCCAAACTATCTAGTTGAGGTTTGTGAGTCAAAAGCTCCTGTTAGAGGTATCAAGGATTTAAATAAAATATGCAAAGCTTGTTTCAAACCTATGATTGTTAGTGTATTGGAGGTGATGTAAGACTGTTATCTGCTAAACTGCATCTTTTGGATGTTGATGGTTTTGCTCGTGAATAAGCTGATATCTTAAGCATAAGTTCATGAATTTTTTTGTGTGCACTTCAGTTTCCAAACTAAACCAAAACCTAAATCTTATTTGCTTTGTGGAAATAACTCTCCAAATTGAAATAAAGGCCTTGATTTCCAAATCTACTCATAAAAGTATTTTTCTGTAAACACCTATTTGAGAGTGGATGTTTAGAGTTTGTTGTTCTTGCAAAAGTGCTTTTGAACTACTGATTGGAGTTACCAAATGCTAACAAAACCACTTATTGTAATTGCAAATAATTGCAGTTGTGCTAAGAAATTTTCTCTGCATTAAAAAAGCCATATAAATCAAGGTCCTTGTAATGTTAATGTATATATTATGCAAATGCTAATGAGAATACCAAAATTATGTCATTTTCATGGTCTACATTAGTATTTTTCTCTATAATGATATAAAGAGGTCATTAATCCAACTGTCGGTTTTATGTTCTTATCAAACCCTTCCAAAAAACCCCAACCCCAACCACCAACACTGTTTATACACAATTTTATAAATAAATAACTAAAATTTCTAAACACACTTTTCTACTGTCCAGTTCATGGCTGTCTTCCATATCCTACATATTTTTGCTCGATACTTCCTTATGAAAATGCTTATATATTTATGTATATTTGCCTTACAGTAAGTTTATTTCATGCATGTGATATCCTAAGAGGCACTGTGAATGACTAACTCGATACATATGTTGTCCAATATTGCTTTCGAGCTGTAAGCTAGTAGCAAAATTGACCAAATCTAAATATATTTCATCATTTAAAAGAAATTGAGGTTACAAGTAGAAAGTAACGTTTGCATACCTTTCAAAATTGTATACGGAACTCTTCTAAATTCTGTCCACAAATTAGGAAAATGTGGTTCATAATATCAAATCAATTAACTTGGATGAACTTTACATTCTGATGTATTACTCATGGGATAAGTGCCAAACTAGAAAAGACAGATATAATAAAATTTCACCTTTCCTGGCGTTCATGTTGTTATTGTACTTTACTTATATTGTTTCACACGCAGATAATAATCCTGAAGGTGCCAAACTAGAGAAAAACAATCAATAAAGCTGCTAGCACCAGATTTGAAGGAGGTAGCAAAAGGGCACATTGGGATGCAAAAAATGTGCCATGGTAGAAAGGTGGTTGAAGGAGAACAAGTCGTTTGGATTGAAGATGTTATTGATCCAGAAGCTTCACTTTTTGATGCAATTTAGTAAGTTAATTTTTTCTAGACTTGAATTAGTTACTAATTAGTATCGTTTGCGATAAAATGAATTTGTGCTGCTAAGGGCACCTCAATTTACACTTTCTATTGCCATTTTTATAAAATACAATTAAAATTTAATTTTATTTTACCTTTTCCTATTACCTTTTCCTATTCTTTAATTGTGATTGTATAAATGAATATGCAATTTACACTTTCTATTACCTTTTCCTATTCTTTAATTGTGATTGTATAAATTCATTAATATTTAATCTCTTATTTTACCTTTCTATGTTAGGTTTCAATCATTTGGCGGTGCAGTTCCATATAGATCTGTTGAAGACCTTGCATTTTCTGTTGCACAAATTTCCAGAATTACTACATCTACATGGTAATTTATGTTTATTTGCATGATATGAGTTCCAAGACTTTGTTTGGTTGACTGATCTGATTTATTTATGGCATGTGTATCATACTATCATTTAATATATGTACACACACAACATTAGGTTGAGTCCAGTCCCTGTGTAACATGAATGTTTATAGTTGAACTATATGTAACAACATTAGATTTTTTTACACCAATGGTACATAACTTTTCTTATTCTCCACATATTTACCCTTTTTTATACTGTTTCGTAATCTGATTTTTATATTTTTATTCTACAACAATTTGTGGATGCTATGCATCATACAGTTATTACAAGGAATCGACTAATTGAACTGGATTTGTAAACGTTGATACACAAATTATGTATTAACTCTGGGATCTTAAACAATGTACCGATTAAGTTAGACTGTTGACTAATTTATTTTTCCAGACTTCACGATTCAATGCTAATTGGAATATCTTATGTGCTAGATTGTGTCAGACATCTTCTTCCTAATCAATTAAGATCTATTGTGAATTTGAATATTTGAACTTCGTTGTTATAAGTGAACTAAAAACAAAGTAAAAAAAAAGCTTCAATTTAATATTTAGATTTGTGTACAGACTGTTTTGTTCTTTGTATTACTAACTTTTGCAGGTTTTCACACAAGCAGAGAATCAACTCAAATGTTATTTTGTTTGTTAAATCATATATTTTGATGAAATCTCAACTAATAACTATAAGACTATAACACCATCATATTTAAATTTTCCAACTTTTCCATTCGATCAAACCATATCTGTACGGGAAAATCTGTGAAGCTGGTAATTATAGGAAAAAACAACTATTTCTAAGTTTTTGGCATTATTTACTTGGAGTTTTCAAGAAGTGATTGGGAAAGAAGCTGAATATTGAAGATATTACAAGCCCATTAGTATGGTGCAACCTTTCCATTATGGAAATTGACAGCTACGACACAAGTGGTCTCTATGTGTGTCTAATAATAAACGACAATGTGAAAATGTTGAATTTTTTACGAAAAAAAAACCAACATGATGTTAAAATATCTGTCTCAGCTTCTCATTTCAATTTACTTTTATGCAAATTAACCACCATAATAAATATTGTTGGTTCCATCATTAAAAAATATGTAAAAATAAAACTGTTTTTTTTTCAGAAATAATCGTAGTATGGTCTAGTAAAGTAAGTGTCATTTGTGAGTAAAAAGTTTTGTTTTTACCAGTTCGCAACACATGCAATTGAATTACAGGTCTGTGATGTGTGTACCGGCAGAGGAAGGGCGGCTACTTGCTATGATGCTGAAGTTAATGAATGCAAAGAAAACAATTGAAATTGGGGTATTCACGGGCTATTCTCTTCTCACTACTGCTTTAGCTCTGCCTGAGGATGGAAAGGTATTCAAACTTGCATAACATTTCCTATATAATAATTTAGAATTTGTAACTTAATCGGATATTATTATGACTTGGTAGATAACAGCAATTGACATAGACAAGTCAAATTTCGAGATTGGTTTGCCATTCATCCGGAAAGCAGGAGTGGAACATAAAATCAACTTCATCGAATCAAAAGCACTTCCTGTTCTTGATAAACTAATTGAAGAGGTATGTTTTACTGGAATTTTGTGATGTAACCAAGGAATTTCATACCATAAGTACAAATATGAGTAATAACGTCGTGTGCTTCACTTGTCATGTGTGGTTAATCCATCATAGTATCATCATCACACACATTTGTAATACAATTTTGTTTTTCTCACTATGTCTTCTTACCCATAAATTTGAGTTTATACTTGGCACTGATAATATTTGTTTGTACAGACAAAGGAGAATGAGCTCTACGACTTTGCATTTGTAGACGCAGACAAAACAAACTACACCGAATACCACGAGCGTTTACTGAAGCTAGTTAGAGTAGGAGGAGCGATTGCTTATGACAATACGCTTTGGTTTGGAACAGTTGCACATCCTGAGGACAATGCTTCTCTTCCTCCTGAAGTGCAGGTTATCAGAGACTTCTTTTTAAAATTAAACAAGTTCTTGGCAGCGGATCCAAAGGTAGAGATATGCCAAGTCTCTATTGGTGATGGGTTGACTGTTTGTCGCCGGGTTATTTGATCTTTGTATTACTTTGTTGAGTTGGTTATTGGAGAGTATGCTATAATTTGGTGATTCTTGGATTCATGTACTTCAACTTTGTTCTTCATAAAACTATGTCTTAATCTTCCAGTGATAAAATTAAGTATGTTATATTCAATTGCTATATGAAGTTTATTTGTTTGCATGTGCAATATTGACGTCCATATTAATGCATGTGTTGGTAGGTATATATGCATATTATAAAACATAGTGTGCTGATACGTATTATCAACGATATGGATGGTAGTGAATGTTTTGAATACTCACGCTTATAACCGTGGTGAAACCCCAGAAAACTCACGCTTATAACCGTTATACTTCAAATTACGATTAAATCCAGATTTAACACACTTATAAACGTGATAGATATGAAATTTCCCACGTTTATAACCGTGATTCATCATTCTCACGCTTATAACCGTGAGTAAACACCATAACTCTCACGCTTATAACCGTGAGCAATACCCAAAATTATCACGGTTATAAGCGTTATTTTTTCTGTGATAATATTTGCCCACGCCACTTGGGACAACGCTTATAACCGTGGGGAATTTAATTTATCACGGTTATAAGTGTGATAAAATGGCCTTTTTGGTGTTGTGTGTGTTTTCTCACGCTGGTTTTCCAGACTGACTTGGGTGTTATTTTATTATAATGCTCGGGTCAGACCGAGTATTACAGATTCAGGATAGGATGCTACGGAGCTCAGGAGACGAGCTGGATGGCGAGACGTATCACGCATATTTGATGTGTATTCCGCTGTGGAGTGTAAGCTGTATAGTCAGCTTGTGTGAGGACATGTTATTATAACTGTCCAATATTGTGTTATTGATTGTGTTGTACTCTGATGATGTAATGTAATAAAACAGTTATAGTTTTCTTTTGTATGTTGTTATCTATTATATATTGTTCCGCTGCGATTGTGAGATTCTGATGTTGTTTTCTATTTTCTTCTTCTACCTCTTTCTTCTTTTCCCTAACGATCTGGTATTTTCGGCATTCGATTGTTCGACATGTGATATAGTGAACGTATTGATGTCGATATTCGGAGGTCGAAAAACCAAGTCGTGACATTGTGGTATCAGAGCAGAAGGTTAAGCGAGAACCTTGGCTCTGGTGGGGATTACTCATTAGAGATAGAGTCAGTAATACTCTAGAATGAGTTTGAGAGTATTAATAGATATGAACGCGTATTTATTAGTGAATATAAAATTGTTTTATATTGTGTTGATTGGTTTGTTAAGTGGTTTATGGATTCTAGTCAATACGAGTAATTAATGTTATTGATAGGGATCTCTAAACACTTGAATATAAAAATTCGACATAGTATTGTTTTAAAATGGGGTAAATGAAATAATTTTGCCCAAAATTATTTTCGCATATAAAAGAAATAATTTTTGTAAATTATTATAGTATATGGTTGCTTGGTTGTTAGGAAATGATAATATTAAACTATTATTATTGTTGTGTAGAAATTAAAATAAGAAATTAATGTTATAACAAAAAGTTAAGAAATAAATTCATATAACAGAATGGAATTTGTAAATGTGAATTATAAATGTGATTTATAATTGGAATGGGATAAAATTCCAGAGTAATATTTGAATATAGATTGAAAGGATTTGAAATTCGAAAATTTGGGAAATTTAATTCCCTTTGGGTTTGAAAATGATTTTCAAAGGCTTTGAAGGAATAATAGTGATATTATTCAGAAATATTTTTTTGAATTGGATATGAAATCTGGCGGGATTTGGAATTAAAGATATTTGAAAATGTTTTTAAAGAGTAAAAGCACTGAACTCACTTCGGTCGCTGGAAAATAATTTCGGTGATGACTACAGCATCATCGATGTTCATTTTCGAGTTTCCAAGGGAGGAAATGCTACCTGAATGTGTGAATTGAAGTTTTGGTTGATAAAATTGTTTTGATTTTGAAATGCAAAGGAATAATTGGATGTGCCAAAGGATTTCAGATACAATTGGTTTCAAAAATGATTTTGAAATGTTGAGTAATTGTTTAAAAACTCTGTAATCTTATTTAGAAATGTTTGTGGTATATATAAATAAGTTTGAAAACTTTTAAATTTTTTTTTGAAATTTGTTTAAAATAAATTTGACTTAAGGAGAGTTAAATTAAAGTAAGTGTGATAACGAAATAAGTCAGAAAAGTAAACCAATAAGATGAAGTAAATCAAAAGAGGTTAGTGAATGGAATGTAAATAAGTTGGAAAACTTATGGAAGTTCAAAATTTGAGTTGAATTAGAATGTAACCGAATCAAGTTAAATAAAAGTGAATTTGAGGAAAAAGTCTATGTAGACTAAGGGAAATGACCATTGAAATAAAATTTATTAAGTTGGAAAATAAATTTGTGAATGAACAAATTAATTTAATTTGTAAATGAATAGTGGAATGGGATTCGACTTGAATCATGTTGAATAAAATAAAGTTATTGAGATTTGAAATGAATTGGTAGATGGAACTAATTTGAAATAATTAGTAAACCAAATGTAGATAGAGAGACGATTGGTAAATTCAATGTTTAAAGACTTGGAAAGCCTCAAATGGAATTGAAATTTTAAATTGAATAGAATGGATATAAACCAAAGTAATGGAGGGGAAATCAATCTAAGAACATTGTATAAATTGTTGTATAGACTTAAGAAAAGTAAACGGTAAATTCTTAAGTGAAATTGGTTGAGTGAGCATGTGAATGAAGGTTTAAATAAAAAGTAGTGAAAAGGGATATTGTGAATAAGTGAATGGAAATATTTTTAAATGTGAATAAAAAGAGAATTGACGTAGCTAATAATCAATTGAGATAAATACGTAGGATGTACGTATATTATTTTATTCGCAGAGCGATTTGATCCGGATTCGAGCATAGAATTTCGAGATAGTTATATCGATTCGAGTTGGGATTTTTCACTCGATTTTCGACGGCGAACCCTGGATATGGATTTTTGATTGATCCTGAAATTCTCTATCATAGTATATGGCTATGCAAGAAGAATGACGGTTTCTGATCAAGGAAGCATATCTGAGTCCGCACTAGAGAGTCGGGTGAACGATACTGGTTCGGAAGTGAAGTTGTATGATCGAGTGAGTGATCGAGTTTGATATTGCGTACGGATGATATATGCACATCGTACGGACTTGAATGAAATAGATATTGAAAATTTGGAAAATAAATGAATAAAATGATTTTGAATTCCGTGATTGGATATTATTGCTAAGTGAGGTGCAGGTAATTAAAAGCAAAAGATAAATTGATGTTCAATTTTAGAAATAAAATTTGAATTGCCCGACAAAAAGGTATGTGTTTAAATTACCGTATGAAATTTGATGATTTTTTATCTAGCCACTTGGCTTTTGTTTTCTTTTAAAACTTTGGGGCTCGTAGAGGCATTTTGTAGTTGTTCCGATCTAGCCGCGCAAAGGAGACACTGGCGAAATTTTTTGAAAATTTAGAGAGTTAGAAAAATTTTGAGAAAAATTATGACAGTTTAAAATTTGGTTTTAAACTATAATTTGAATTATTGAGGGAATAATATTATTTGAAACCTATGGCTGAGTTTGGAAGGTTAGTAGAAGTGATAGTGTGTCTTTAATAAAAAGATTGTTTTGAGAAGTTGTTTGAAACTGTTTGGTTTTAGGAAATAGTTAGCGGGTTTGGACCATTCTTCTTACCTGGCAATTTCGGGGATGAAATTCTTATAAGGGGGGAGCAGTGTAACGACCCAGAATTTTAGATATTTGAAATTGGAATATTTAATTTATTTTAAATATTTAAAAGTTAATTTTTAACTTGAATTTCAAATATCACTATTTATTGGATGGTTTAATTATTGAATTCAATAATTGGAAAATGGATAAAATACTGAATCAGGAGTTTCAAGCCCGTTAAAAATAATTTAGTGGGTTATAAAATTTATATTGATAATACCGAAGATAGTAAAAGGGTTAAAAGTGAATTTAAAGGTGATTTATTCAGTTTTGAAAATATATCGTTTAAATTGACGTTTAAAAATAGCCTTTCGAGGCACAGTCTCGGATTTCGACGAAACCAATTCCATTGGATCCGTAATAGTGTGTTATTATCGGATTTCAAATTTCTTAGTGTTTGGAGTTGTCGTGTGATCGTACGGTATATAAACGCGTTGAAATTTATATCGAAAATTCAATATAATAATTTGGTCCAAAAAGCTATCTTCTCCGTACGATCGAGTTAGGACTCGAAACCTTTTCCATCGCGTTCGAAATAGGGGTATAACATTATAAACGCCTAGCGGCACGTCTCGATAGGAGGTCGAGATTTTGAGTTTCAAATTTCAAGACGATTTAAATTCAAATTTAAATATAAATTCATATGTATATATTTCAATTATCCACATTAGAGCTTTCATTTCTACTCACATCAAATTGCTTTATGTCTTTATCAGCCACCTAGGATCTGACCTTAACCCATTCTAATACACTTTCCCCTTTTAAACCAGGCATAAGAAAAAGAAAAAATGCAGAACCAATCAATTCAAGAACAAAAATAAACTAAAACATTTCAAATATAAATGTATGTATGCTGGCAGGGAGAATCATCGGCCTTCTTCATTTCTTCCCTCCCAGTTAAATTTTTTTTGGCCATGGCCGATACTTCAGTTCAAAAGAAAAGAAAAAAAATGTGATGAGCTAAATAAAAGAATGGGAATGTAGAGGGAAACTCGCGAATCAAAAATCTCGTATTCTCCTTCTTGAATCGAACTCATCACGGCAGGCAATCGAACCACATTTTTTCCTTTTCCCCTGAAATCATTATCGATTCGCGATTCAGGAACCTTCAAGCTCAGACTCGATGGCATGCACGTGGGAGTTGACGAGACCCGGTGAGAGGTGGAGGCGATGTAGCGCTGTCGCGTTTCGGTATAAGGTTCGAGCTTCGGGGGGGGGTCTGGAGGCGGAGATTCTCGTGGGTGATGTTGCGTGGTCACTGCTGGTCTCGGAAGGCTGTGCACGTGTCCACGGCGATGGTGACTCGGGGCTGTTGATCGAGGTGGGAGGGAGCTCGCGACTGGCGATCTTCTTTTTAAATTGTCGAGGTAGTTTGATTTTGAAATCATTTAGCAGGTGCCCATCTCATTTTACAAGTTATCAAACGGTATAAAAGTCCAGTTTTGTGTAATTGACAAAGCATGTCCTGTTTCTTTTGCAAATTCAACGATCCAAAAACTTCAAAGCAGAAAAGAAATCAATATAATACAGGTGTATATCTATCTATTTGTAAAATATTTATATTTATCATTTCCCAATCAAAGCAAATGATAAATCGTTTTTCACTTAGATATTTCTAGCACACAAAGTGTGAGGGTATTCTCATACAAAGAATTGAAGAAAGCGACAAATGAGTTTAGTGCTGGTAACATAGTTGGAAAAGGCTGTTTTGGATCCGTTTACAAGGTTTATGAAATTTGTGTTTTTCTCTTTGATAGAAGTTCATATGCATAGCTCTGGAGCTTGCTGTTGCTGTGCTCACTGAACCACGGATACTGAATTTGTTTGAAGATTGAGTTTAAAATAGAGGGGATCAATCATGCTGTTTGCAGATGTGTAGTAACATTTTATCCAACAGTGCTTTCGGTTGTTAATTATACTGTCTACTAAAACTGTATTTTTGTTCTTGCAGTTGGCATTAGATTTGTCTATAATTCTATTGTTTTACGGGGTTTAAGATTCTTATTCATAGTAACTAAATTTAAAAGTATGAATATATGAATCTCTATCATGAGATGGAGTATTATATATGCAGACACATTATAAATGTTCTTATAATGCACTTAGTGAAATATAATTTGATCGTGCATCCCATAACGTAATGTACTTAGCTTCTACATCACACACACAGGGTTCTTGCTACGCGCCATGACTGCAGGTAAATGTAACTTCAAATCCTATCACACCCTACATTGATCAAAGCTATTTGAGTTTTGCATTCATAGTACCTACACACACACATATATATAAGTGTGTGTGTTACTTACTGAAAATAAGCAACATGATAGCTCGAAAATTGAATTCGACTTTCAAACTTTCAAATCAGGCTACAGAAAAAAGTAAAAATTGCAGATTGCAATGTAGACAATAAGCACATCCAACTCGACAACGACAGGGATCAAGGCAGCTTCTGCATATAGGCACCTATTTGATTTCAAGAAAATGAAATCTGCGTACACCTTTTAACATTAACAAATAAACTATGATAATACGAACCTGGACCAACACCAGCTGCTTCCAAACAAAAACAACAGCTGTTTCCAAACAAATAATTAGTAATTGTTTAACTTTCAATAAGAATTAAATAAAAGCATAAAACATGAAAGAAAATAAAAATAACTATAAATGCATGTACATTGTGATTTGCAGGCCCACCTGGGCATGCATATACACTCGTATATATAAGGATCGACTACACCTCATTTTTACTGCATCCCAAATCCCCTTGGATATCGGCCATAAGTTCCTAATTAAATAATAGAGTGAAGTAGAGAAAGTATATTATTTAATTCGGAAGTCGTGGCTTATGTGTGTGTGTGTGTGTACACAGGGCAAGAATCGGCTACGCCTCAATTCTGCTACACCTATAATCCCTCTTAATTTCCACCACAAGTTCTGATTTAAATAATAGTATTTTAATAGTGTAGTGGGAAGAGAGAGAAAATACAATTATTTAAATTAGAACTTGTGATGGAAATAAGGGGGATTATAGGTGTAGCCAAATTGAGGTGTAGTCGATCTTTGTCCATACACATACGCACACATGCATGCATGCATTGTATTTCGAGTCCTACTTTTTATTGGTTTTAAAACATTTTAGTATTATATTCTTAATTGAAATGTTGATATGATTATTGGAAAATTGACCATCAATAAATTTTTACCGATGTCATTGTGGTTGCATCTCATTGGATGTTTACAGATGCAAATACTATGTTAAGATATACTAATGCCCCCGTGTCGTAATTTAGTGACTCCGTTTCCACGCCTTGTCGAATAATGTTTCAATGAGTTCTACATTAGCCTACCGATGTCACTCCGATGCTAAATTATCGACGTCGTTCCTACTCTAAATATTACTATGCCTTAACAATGTTGTTTTCACTTTCTTTAAAAGTGCAAAAATGGAATTTACCAACGTTTTAGTGAAGCCAACCTAGAACAAAAATTGGTAAAATTCTTATACATTCGCTCCATCCAATACAGACTAGAACATAATATCATATAAAATCAAACTGGTTGTGTCAAACCTATGTGGTTAAAGCCTCGCAAAATCGCCGCTATTTGTATAGCTCTCTACGATCGCTACGTTATTTCAGTTTAGCGCTGTTAAATAGTAGATCCGCTTTAAGCTCTGTTATTTTCCGCTACACCCGCTAAATCAAGGCTTTTAGCTTCCGCTTTAGCAACATTAATATACAATGGTTGCTTTGACTAGTTCTCTTATAAAAAAATCAATAAAGTTAGGGTAAAGACATAATTTTAAGGCATAAATGCTCAATTTAAGTCATAAATCTATTATAGTCACCAAATCTAGTGTGCATAAATCAATATATTTTTTGGTTTGTTATATAAGGTTAAACAATATTTCTTTTTCCAACACAAATGGTGTGAGAATGAGAATAAATTAACATTATGTATTTAGTTTTTTAATATAATAAAGTTTTTTGCACCTCCGCTATTTTCTGCTGTATCCTCGCTATAACTTTTTGCATCCTCCACCGCTATGAAACCACTAAGTGTTTTAACTGCATAGTGTCAAACAAACAATATTATCAATATATATCATCATAGACAATTATATTATCATAGGCAAGTTACAGTGAACATAAACATCAAATATCTAACACAACAACAAACACAACCATATTCAACTCGAACTACATCAAGTCTTACATTGCATATCACATAATAACAAGCTCAACACCATAAGCCTCCAATAATATACAAACATATACATATCGAAACAAAAAAAAGTCCAAAAAACCAGACAAATAATAACACCAAGTCTAAAAGCGACATTGTATAAAAATAACTCACGTATCATGATGGGACAAAGATCCAGTCTCATCCGCATGTTGTTGTATCTATCACCGTACAAATCCTCTCCCCTACCATGTCTCATCCTATAGCTCTCTTGTATCTTACCCTAGAGTTCCTGAATTGTACTTTGTTGCTCTAATATCATTAGTGAAGCCTCACACCATGGTCTAATTCTCCAAACCTCGCATTGTATGTATTATCTTTATATGGTTGCATACTAATTATAATATCCAATTAATTTGACATAAATTCATACATTCATTCTCATTTATTTATTTCTTCTTAGATAAACATTATTACCCATTTAGTTTGTTTAAAGCTATATGAAAATTAGTATTGGCAGATATTAATGACAAATATTAGTTTCTAAAATATGTAAATGATTTTGTATGGTCGAATCTTGATAATCCCAAATGTAAATAAGACTTATTGTTTAAAACTGGTCATTTTCAATAAGCGTGTGTATATTTCTACTAAAAATGACCAATTTGAACTAATAGCCCTAGTTATATTTTGAATTTTCAAAATCCAACCGTATAAATTTTTTAATATACAAAGAAGTTTAAAATATGATATTGTAACACCCCATAAAATAAACAATAGTTAATTTAAAGAATTAATAAATAATTTATCAGGCTCAAAAATAAAATTTGAACAAACATTAGAATTTGGCCCTGAAACTTGCACCATTGTGTTTGTGGCACTATTCTGATCAACTTTCACATATAAAGTTTTGCAATCAGAGTTCAAACGAAAAAGTTATCAACGCTTAAAGTTTTTAGATTGAAAATAATTAAAAATAATCAATTGAAATAATAAATTTAATTCAAATCAATATAGATTAAAAAAAAATCAAACTTCAGACCCATCGATTGACCGCTAGCGGTCGTTCGCTATATAGGGGTGGTCAACCGCTTGGTTATGGTCGACGTAGCCTGAAACTTGGCCTAAATGATCCAGATTTAATAAATAATAATCTAGCGGACAAAATTGATACATGTCCAGCCCTTCATTTTCCTTCTCATATTTTCTAGAATTGAGCAATGGAGCTCTACCATTCTTTCTCCTCCACTATTTCTAGAAATTTTAAAAATACTTTATTTATTTATTTATTATTTACATATGTATGTTGGAGAAGGCAAAAAATGAAAGAGAAGAGAAAATGAGTGAATCGATTCTGCAAAAAAGGTAAATTTAATAAGTATACATTTAGACTCCACTTAACTCAAATCTCCTATCAGATCTATAATTCTAATGAGTATATATACACTTTTTTATACATATTTTTGGTTGAAAAGAAAAGGAGTCAAGTAAGAGGAACATATCTGGAGATTTGAAAGCCAAAAGGTGAGTGGAAAATTATGTGTTTTACATAATACTAAATTTATATCATTGGAATTCTATTAATTTTTTATTATGTCTATATGGAAACCATTGAATTGCAGGATTAAATAAATAAATCTAGCCTGAAATCTTGCATACATATTCAGAAATTGTTTAACTTTGATGAAATGATACACATACACTCTAGATCTGAAAGTTAGGGAGAATAGTCCCTAAAGTATAATATTTATAGAATTGTGTAGTTATTTCCAGATTTTGGTTATCTGGGATGTAAATTATTAATTGTTCATTTAGAGTTGTCTAGTTTGATTTGGGATTTAAATTTTTTATATTTTAGTTCATTGGAATTGTAGAATATACAATCTAATTGTATTGGTTGCCATGTAAATTTTCATAAACTGCCCAACCTCACAACTATCTATTAAAAGTGCATCATTTGAAATAACAGAGAATATGCCCAAAATAAAAGGAAATAATTCTTATAATTACAAATGCAGCACAATTGCATTTTTGGTAGTTTATGGAAGATCTGCAACGGTAACATTTGTAAGATTGCGGAATAGGGATCTTAAGGCTAAATTAACAATAGAGGGGAGGGATGAATAGTGTTTTCTAAATTATATGAATCTTTTTGAAATATTTTGAAATTATACTTAGAATAAAGAGATTAACAATTGCAGAATCAAAACACAGATAAACAGTAAATGCAGTAAAAGGAAAGAACACACCAGGATTTTATATTGGTTCGGAGTTACGCTACATCCAGTCCGGTACAATTTCTTGTATGGATTTCTTTTCAACTAGTAAATGCAAATACAATCTCGATTTCAGAGCTACGAGACACACCCTCCAGAATCCCGGCCTATAGGTAGAACCACTTGATTTCTGGACTACAAGCACACCCATTAGATTTACAGGCTACTAAGCACACCCAATTGATTTCACGGGCTACAATCACACCCATAAGTATATCGATTTAATTTGATAGAGATTTACAAACTCAGAACTTCAATATTGATTACAAATGATCCTATATTCCTTGAATACCACTTAGATCTTGATTGGGGTGAAAGAGATGATAGAAATCAGAGGGCAAATGATAGAGAATCAAACTAATGGCAATGGAGTTTGATTCTGGTTGAAATTCAGTAGAGTATGGTTATATTTTTGTTTAGAAAATGAAAGAGAAGAATGAGAGAGAAATATAATGAAAAGTGATTAAAAAATTTGTTGGAAACACATGTATTTATAGAGGAAAAACGGTTATGCATTCCTATTCGTGAAGAGATACAACGAATAGACAGTTCTTTTGGAAATTGAATTTTGAAATTTACGACTAGTATGTCGATATATAGGGTTAGAGCATGTCGGCATACTCTTTGTAATTTTTAAAAACACTTTAAAATATTATTTTGAAAATGTATTGTTTTGTGAAATAATTTTATACTTTGTAAGTATGTTTAAATATAATATATATACATTATAATCATAATAAAACTTAAGTAAAACTATATGATATGAATTTTGAAAAGTAAACCAATATAAATCAAAATATAATAAAACAATAACTTGGTAAAATATTAAAAACTAAAATAATAAGTATAAGAATTTTAAAAACTATTATAAGCTATTTTGAAAAGAATATTTAAAAATAAAACATTTTAAAACTTTTTTAAAACTTAAAATAGAGAGAGAGAGAGGGAGGGAGAGAGATCAAGTGCTACCAGAATTTTAACAAACATTCTAGACTCTATAATTTATTTGAAATATCTTGGAATCTTGAACTCTTGAATACTCATGAATATTCATTCTTGAGTCTCTATATCAACATCTTTAACTCTTCAATCTTTACTTGATAGTGTACAGTATTCTTATATCGACACCTATCTAATATTCTGCACTATTACTATATACCTTGATAAAACATTAGTATTTATATTTTATATGATTTCCTAAATCTGTTGTCATCTAAACCAAATCCTTAGGTACTAACAATCACTTCCTTTTTGATGATGATAACTTTGTATATAAAATATAACATAACTCCCCCTTAATCTATGCATAGTATTTTATATATTTCTCCCCTTTTGGCATCAATCAAAAATAACTAACTATAACTATAATTCTAATCCTAACTCTTAATACTAATTCTAACTCCCTTTTAAATAAACACTATATACTTATAATGACATAAATATATAGAAACGATAAGTGATATGATCATGAAATGCAAAATAACAAGAATGATATATAATAAATGACAAGTGAAGCACAAATCATTAATGTAACCAAACCAAACTATATATTCATTCAAATATCATATTTACTATTAGCACCAAAATTGGTCACTAACCTCGTTGAGAAAGATTGTGTAGAGATGTAAGTGATGAAGTTAAATTAAACAAGGAAGAATATGCTAATTTAAATGCAGAAAGTAAGAACACCGGATTTATAGTGGTTCAGCGTAATTGCCTACGTCCACTTTGAGTTTTGATCTTTATTTCTTTCACAAGTAGTTGAATACAGATACAATCCATATATTGATGACTTGAATACAAGTTTGAATTAAAAAGAGGAGAGTATAAAAAATGGCAGAGTCTCCCCAGTGTTCTCCAAAAAAGGATCCATTTCATTGTGCCCCTGCCCTTCTATTTATAGAGGAAGATGGGTTGGACTTCCTTCATGGGCTTAGGAACAAGGTGCCTCTACCCATAGTGGGTGAATCTGCGCACCAGGCCAGGCAGGCCGAATGCTCTTGCTTTATTGTGGGCCTGATAACTTGCTACCACCTCCAGTCTCTCCTTGATCAGAATCTTGTCTAGTGCTAATGATAATTTCTTCAACCGTCGTTTTGTAACCGGGCCAAGATGCCGGTTAACACTTGCCCCCCAAAGTGTGTCGTGTGAAGCAACACAACACGCTTTGAATCAGCGAGTATTCCTTGTCTTCAGAAAGAAATCCACCATGTTTCTTGAATAGTCATTATCCTCCAATTTATCCTCCCAAGGTGTTGTATCCTTCTTTGGTCATCGTGATGCTCGGTCGATTCCCAATATTATAAATCCAGGGTTGTAGTTCATTAGTGGCCATCCGTGTCTGATTCTGCAGAGCTAATAAGCTTCGGCTATATGATCTAGTCTTCTCTTAATAACCCTTAGTGAGAATTCAATTTCTGTTGATTTCAAGAAGTCGAACTTTTTCGGATGTACACATGCACGTTCGGGTACATGTTCTTTCCATTGGCTCTCGGATGCGTTTTATATGCTTATAAGTCGTCGCCAACTCCATCCAGTTTAATTGTAATTCAATCGCGATTCCTTGTTTGTATTTTCTGTGAAATAAGGGTTGCGATCAGCCACTTGAGGAGTTTTCCAAACCTCTCTTCAGTATAGACTCTATGATTTTGTTCACAGCTTCAATCTGTCCATTTGCAGTTATAATGGATCATGGAAGGTCATAAGGACATATGACGTTACGGATAAAGAAGTTGATTATTTTCTTCATCTTGGTCGTGGTTAAGAGTTCTTCATCTGCCCATTTGGTGACGTAATCAACTGCTATGATGGTGTATTTCGCACCACCTTTAGGATCGACAAGAAGATGATTTCAGTGCCCCCAAGTGGCAAACGGCTATGAACTAGCCATTCGAATAATTTCCATCGGCGGGGTTCCCGAATTTTTTGCAAACATCTTGCACTCGTCACATTGTCTAGCATGATCAACCGCTGCTGGGTTGATAGTTGACCAGTAATACCTGTAGCAGAGTACCTTCTTTATCATGGTTTTCCCCTTGATGTTATTACCGCATTCTTCTTCATAGAATTTGCTCAAGATATCATCATGGGCGATATGCTGAAGCAAGGGGATGGATAAACTCCTTTTGACACACGACTTATTCTTAGATTATCTAGCGTGAAGCTTTGAGGAGGATGTGTCGTTTTCCATTCCTCCGTTCAGTAAGAATTCCTCATTGTAGATAGTCTTTGATAGGAGTCAACCATGACACCTTTCCATTTTGTTCGCTGAGTACGTGTGTAATGATGTAATACGTGAAGTCGGTTAGTAGCTCTTGGACTTGGCCGAGATAAGGAGCAAGACAATGCCCCCTAGCAAGATCAACTTCCTTAAATTTGTATACTACCAATCAAGAATCACAAAAGATATGTAAAGTTTTCACTTCAAATCCTCTAGCAAGTTTGAGGCTGGCAGTCAAGGCTTCATACTAAGCATCGTTGTTTGTTACAAGTAAATCGAGTTTTAGGACGTAGCAGATTGATCGTTCCTCAGGAGTCATTATCAAGCCATAACACTGATCATTGGATGCTCCATCCACGTACATTTTCCATCTTATGGTTGGTTCTCTGCTACTCTTCGAGTAGTCATCTGAGGTAGTGAATTTGGGTGTGAGGTCTGCTAATTTCCGTCCTTGGATAGCCCTTCGTGGGAAATAAGTGATATTGAATTAGCTTAGTTCGATATTCTATTTAAGTAGTCTTTCAGACGTCTTAGGTCATTGTGTGCCCTGTCGCAACGGCTGGTAGGCATAGACGTTGATGGGTGAGCCTAAAAGTAAGAGTGGAGCTTTCATGATGAAATCAATAGGATTGTGCTAGCTTTTGTAGCTTCGGGTTGATATCCAATGCATGGCTCGCGATAGTTAATGAAATCACATATGCATGTCAGAATGGGTCCAAGGGAACATATCATCATTTATTCAGAAAAATCCAACTAATTCTTTTATCATCACTGCACTGAGCTGTGATCCAATATTCAGCACCCGGAAAGGGTCGCCATGGCTGGCTGCTATGTTAAACGTCAGCTTAGCAGGTGCCATCCCAGATTCTTTGAGTAAAGATGTAACTATTTTGCATAACATTCAATGTGAAATATGGTTGGGACGGTCAATGTTGATGGTTACTCTGGTCGAATCCTAGAGTATTGCCATGAGTTGTTAAGTCAAATAATGAAGGGCTCTGAATGCTCTAATTGATTATCTGCAAATGGCCAAAGATCAGGCTTAAAAGCACGTTAAAGGAAATGTCGAGTAGGGGCCAGCCTCGAGTTGCGTGCAACTGCATAGCTGGATCTTGCTATGAGTTTGAATTTGCTTGTATATTCGAGTAACGCATTTTCTATTCAATGCATTCATGATCCTTCACTCGCCCTTCGGGTTGGAGTGACAGTCAGTTGCCCCCAAGCTTTGGCATCGATTTAACGATTCTATCTCTAGGTATCCTTTCGGTCGTTGCCTTGAGTAGCTGTAAGCACTATATATAAGTTTTAATACTGAGCTATCGTGGCCAGTTTTTGGATGACCATGCGTCTTCTCCCAGTCTCGGGTTGATAAATGTACTGCATGGACGGTTGAGTCTCGTCCTAGCTATGTTTATGTTTTCACCTAAACTCCAAAGACATAGAGGTGATTGGTGAATAGTCGGTTCACATTCATCTTGCTTCTTGCTCGTGCCCCCAGGTCTAGGGCATATACCGATAAGTAGGAAGGCCAGCCATGCCCACTTTAGCTTTACTCTCTTTTCCATTGAATCGTGGGATCATGCAAGTCGATAGGAGACTAGGTCTCGCCTATCTTGGATTTTATCGTGGTTTTTCATTCCAAGAGGAATACTTCGATGCCACGTAAGTTTCTGGGCGTAATTTGGACAGTGGATGGTCATCCATGTCCACTTTGGTTCATGCTCTGTAATCAGATCTCGGGGTAAAGTTGGCTACAAATGCAGTCGGGTTATGCTCATCCAGTTTCATACTCCTCCTGACGAATCGAACGAGGGTGCTGGAGAATTTTTGACCAAGTATTCGTGGTTTACCCTCCTTTCCATACTCTGGGGGTCATAGTTTTTCAAAAAACAAACATCCGAGTCACATTCGTATGTGCTTGGTGCGGATCGGCATTGACCCTTGGTCTGAGGTATGATATAGTAGGTTGCTCGTAGCTTTGGATTCCGTTTCGATTGGTTCTGTATTGAGGCCTTCATGTAGTCGCTGCCTCAAGTTATAAAGAACGCCACGCTAGAGCTATAGTAAGCTGTCGTATTCGGCTTTTTAGTGTTTTGTACCCCTGCCCCCAGCATTGATTTGGCCAGGTCACTAGTTGGATGGTCAAACTCCATCCTCAGCGGGTTAATAATCCTCCTGTCGATTCCAGGCCGAAGTTTGCGGAATAGAAAATGGTCGGAATCCACTCGTCTATTTATCGATGTTTATACACCACTCTACATTCTGGTGACTTAGTGTTATTCTCCCTTCGGTTTACTCACGCCCAATTTGTGTTCATGCTTCGGTCCACGCTCCGGGGACTTAGAGATTTGTCGAACGGCTTACGCTTTAGTCCACAGTTCGAGATGCAGAGATTTTCGTCAACTCGTTTATACTCTAGTTCGCACTCTGGGAACTTAGAGTAATCTGGTCCGCTTCTGGGATTTAGGGATTTTTCTGAAGTCGTCTATAATCTAGTCCATGCTCTGGGGACTGAGAGTACTGTAGTCCGCACTCTGGAGACGTAGAGGTTTTTGAGTCATTTATACTCTAGTCCGCACTCAGGGACTTAGAGTACTTTAGTCCGCATTCTGTCTCCCATTCCAGAGGGTGAGACCTCTCGGATGGCTGAGAGTTTGCCCGAACCTGGTAGATAATCCTTCTCTTTAAGGTTCTCTTTAAGATTTCGAAAGTCGTTATTCTTTATGCAGGACTATTGCATTCTTGTTTTCCACGATTTTGTGCAGGCCGTTCTGATCCCGAGCCCACTCCGAGGAGCGATGTTTCCAAGGAAGTGGGGGAGAAAACAAGTGAAGCCACTCACGCAAGGGAGGCTTCTAGTCTAGACGATCAGGTGATCGGAGCACTTGACGAAGACAAGTCTGAAACCTCCTCTCCTACCGACGGGGGTTATGAAGTAGAAATTACAGGCGCCTCTGAGCATACATCCGAATTGAGCATGGAGGAGTGTCTCGAGAAAGAGAGGGAGGAGACGGTCAAGGTCATAGTAGATCCCCGAGTTGTGGACTTGGACGATCCTTTGAACAAGCCGTTGAAGGTCATCCTTCCTGGCGGTTCCAAGCCCATGGAAGGCCCTCGTACTCCTTCAGTTGCTACCCCTCTATCAAAGAAGAGTACCAAGGGTAAATGCTCTCGAGAGGAGCCGTCTGGAAAGAAGTTGAAGAAGCACAAGAAGTGATTACTATCCTCGTTCAACGAAGGTTAGTTTAAGTCATGTAATTATTTTCATCTACTTCCTTAGCCCTTGTAGATAGAATGTCGACTCTGAACTTTGGAGGGGTTGTAATAGAAACTCATTTCTGAATAAGGTTTAGTTCCTTTTTCTATCTTACAAAAGACTCTTATTGTTCAGTTTTCTTTGTGATTGTGATTTTAATCCAAGCAGTTGTGAGTAACATAGACTTCTCAGTCCATCTTCATATAACTCGGAAACTCTTTGGGAGTCGTTGAACTTCCATTCTGTGCTTCGAGCACTTAGAATACTTTCTAGCCCGTATGTCAGGGATTTGACAAATTCAAGTCATTTGTGTCATAGTTCATATTCAGGGAACTTGGAGATCCGATTCGCTTATATTCGAGTCTGCACTCTGGGGAGTTAGAGTACTCTAGTCCGCACTCTGGGACTTGGAGGTTTAAGTCATTTATACTCTAGTCCGTGCTCTGGGGACTTAGAGTACTCCAGTCCGCAATTTGTTTAAGTCATTTATACTCTAGTCCGCGCTCTGGGGACTTAGAGTACTCCAGTCCGCACTCTGGGGACTTGGAGTTTTTAGTCATTTATACTCTAGTCCGCGCTCTGGGGACTTAGAGTACTCCAGTCCGCACTCTGGGGACTTGGAGGTTTAAGTCGTTTATACTCTAGTCTGCACTCTGGGGACTTAGAGTACTCCAGTCCGCACTCTGGGGACTTGAAGGTTTTAGTCATTTATACTCTAGTTCGCGCTCTGGAAACTTAGAGTACTCCAGTCCGCACTCTGGGGACTTGGAGGTTTAAGTCGTTTATACTCTAGTCCGCACTCTGGGGACTTAGAGTACTCCAGTCCGCACTCTGGGGACTTGGAGGTTTTAGTCATTTATACTCTAGTCCGCGCTCTGGGAACTTAGAGTACTCCAGTCCGCACTCTGGGGACTTGGAGGTTTAAGTCGTTTATACTCTAGTCCGCGCTCTGGGGACTTAGAGTACTCCAGTCCGCACTCTGGGGACTGGGAGGTTTTTAGTCATTTATACTCTAGTCCGCGCTCTGGGGACTTAGAGTACTCCAGTCCGCACTCTGGGGAATTGGAGGTTTTAGTCATTTATACTCTAGTCCACGCTCTGGGGACTTAGAGTACTCCAGTCCGCACTCTGGGGACTTGGAGGTTTAAGTCGTTTATACTCTAGTCCGCACTCTGGGGACTTAGAGTACTCCAGTCCGCACTCTGGGGACTTGGAGGTTTTAGTCATTTATACTCTAGTCCGCGCTCTGGGAACTTAGAGTACTCCAGTCCGCACTCTGGGGACTTGGAGGTTTAAGTCATTTATACTCTAGTCCGCGCTCTGGGGACTTAGAGTACTCCAGTCCGCACTCTGGGGACTGGGAGGTTTTAGTCATTTATACTCTAGTCCGCGCTCTGGGGACTTAGAGTACTCCAGTCCGCACTCCGGGGACTTGGAGTTTTTAGTCATTTATACTCTAGTCCGCGCTCTGGGGACTTAGAGTACTCCAGTCCGCACTGTGGGGACTTGGAGGTTTAAGTCGTTTATACTCTAGTCTGCACTCTGGGGACTTAGAGTACTCCAGTCCGCACTCTGGGGACTTGGAGGTTTTAGTCATTTATACTCTAGTCCGCGCTCTGGGGACTTAGAGTACTCCAGTCCGCACTCTGGGGACTTAGAGTACTCCAGTCCGCACTCTGGGGACTTGGAGGTTTAAGTCGTTTATACTCTAGTCCGCGCTCTGGGGACTTAGAGTACTCCAGTCCACACTCTGGGGACTTGGAGGTTTAAGTTGAGAGCAGTCGTATTTCCACTCTTTAATTTGTATTCATCTACTGTATCGAGGCTAATGTCGTCGAATGAACAATCGAACCACGTTTGCTCACGGAATGAGATTCTGCCCCCCAGGATGAGGGACGAAATTTGAAAAATGGACGATCGATTCTCGTTCGCATGGTGATTATAGCTCTTCCAATCAAGTCAAGGAAGGAGGTATATGACAGATGGTTGAATCACATCCATGTTGGGTTAGATAGCCAAATCTCTTACAATTTGCTCCGTATCCCCTTCTAGAAAATAAGGATAATAGATTGTTGAGTAGACAAAGTATGTTGCATATGTTCCAAGGTGCAGTCGTGTCCATATATTGACAGTGATGGTTAGCGAGTACGCAGTCTACCATAGCTACTTCAAGTTGGGATTTCGAACAACTTTTCGTGTTCAGGGTAGGATTTGATGTGTAGATGATCAAATCACGTCCACTTTTGACGGATCCCGGCGTCACTGAGCTTCATGAGGGGTATCTGTATTTTGTCGAACTTTGTTCTATGACTCGATTGGAGTGGATGATCGGTTGTTCGAATCGATCATAAGTTGAGCATACGAACTCGGATCGTCTTGAAACTTGGAACATTGGCTTCCCTGGCTTTGATTGTTATGTCTTGTTAATCGTGGCTCGATCCAGACTCGGACAAAATCCATCGATATCCATAGTGAGCCTTTGTGTAACCGATCTCCAAGACGAACTGTCACTGGTTTCTAATCAAGTTCTTGGTGTCACGGCCTTGCCAAAAGGCAGGATAACATTTTCCCCCCAAAGGACGTCTTGTGTAAACATGACGTGCTTTGAAAAACCGCAGTCTTTCATGCTGAATATTTTCGTTCAGTTGATTGCTTGACAGTCGTCTCTTAATCGTTTCGTTGCAATCTTCTTTTAGACAAATGTTCAACTAGCATGCTTTGCTTTGGTTCTGCCCCCAGTTTTGGGGATGAGTATGGATTTGATGTATGTTTATACTCCGTCTCGCACTTTGGGAGTACGGAGTTGAGTAGATGTTTATACTCCGTCTCGCACTCTGGAAATACGGAGTTGATTAATGTTTATACTCCGTCTCGCACTCTGGGAGTACGGAGTTAAGCGAATGTTTAAACTCCGTCTCACACTCTGGGAGTACGGAGTTGATTAATGTTTATACTCCGTCTCGCACTCTGGGAGTACGGAGTTAAGTAGATGTTTATACTCCGTCTCGCACTCTGGGAGTACGGAGTTGATTAATGTTTATACTCCGTCTCGCACTCTGGGAGTACGGAGTTAAGTAGATGTTTATACTCCGTCTCGCACTTTGGGAGTACGGAGTTGATCAATGTTTATACTCCGTCTCGCACTCTGGGAGTACGGAGTTAAGTAGATGTTTATACTCCGTCTCGCACTCTGGGAGTACGGAGTTGTGTGAAGGATCGTCGTGTATCAACCCATTTTTAGCCTTGATGTGATGGCTTGCCCCCGAGCTCGAGTTTCACTTAGCGAGTGGCTGGTCGTATCGCAGCCGCTCTCTACTTGAATAAATTCCACTTGCAGGATGGAATTCAGCTCTCCGTTCATCGTGATGTTGTACATTGTATTTAATCCATAGCCCCAAATCAAAGGCATATGGTTGATGATGAGCAATAGAATTATTCTCGTCCAGATGTAACTCCACACGTCCGATCATGGTCTGCGTAGATTGGTTGGCAACCAAATCTGAGTACCTGGACACCTGCATCGTTTTGAAAGTAGTTTAGTTCAAGCTAGTCGTAGTTCATAGAACAATTGAAATAGAGATGGAAATGGAAATAATTCAAAGAAGATTATGGTAAATCTCATTGATATATGAAGCAGCATCGTGTGCTCGCTATTCGACTCCGCCCCTGGCTCCTTTCAAAGGGATGTTGGCCGTCAACCGTCCAATTGATAATCATAGCCCTTTATTAATAGGCATCAGATATTCGCTGCCCGCCATTCTGCAGGACTTGTACATACTATTGAAGCTTTCCTTTCCAGGTCATCTTTTCGATCACACCTCGGAGGTATTTGTAATCGCTCGTGTTAGGATCAGTGAGCATTTGGGAATACATTCCCCTGATTTTCTTTAGACTTTGGTGTACTCTCTCGAGGTTGGTTTCCAGTACCACTCCGAGTCATGAGTCTTCAAGTAGAGGTTGTCAATTGAATCTTTCAAAGAGCATATGAGCTGAATTCTGAAGTCTTGTTTCGGCTATTGGTATCTACATCCTTAGCCAACGGGCCTTCATTGTTATTTTTCTTAGTCTGCTCCACTCCTCCTCACTTTAGTTCTGATTCATTTTGTAGAAGAAACGATCCATAGTCGTAGGAGGCTCTTTAGCTAACTAGCTGCCAAAATATATCTGGAGGTCGACTTTCCTCAAACGCGATCAGTATGATACCCTTGTTAGTATTTGGAATAAATTGTTTAGAGCATTGGTTTGCTTGGGGTCATTAAATTCGAAGTGCTGGGTCAGCGAAGAATGGTGCTTGGAGTCATCTTGGCGTTTCCTAGAGTCATATCATCTATGTTCTCCAACTTTTGGGAGTACCGTTTGAATAGCGGTTGCTTGTCTGTTCCCTTGATGCCGTTCATAAGCTGCCGCTAGATCCTCTATGCCCTGGTCGATCATGGGATGTCAGGGAAGTGGATAGAATGTTCCTTTATTAAGTTGAGTTTTGAATTCACTATCCGGAGGCACTGCGCTGCGGCTTGGGTTCGGGGGGGGTGTCCCCCCGAATTTTTTTTTAGCCTCATTTTCGAAAATTTGGGTCGTACCCGAAAAAGATTTTTTTTGTAAATAGGGGTCGTATAAGAGACCGGTGTAACTTAAGTTTCGATCGGCATTGAGGGCCGTTCGGCATGACAAAGTTGCTCGGCATACAAGATTGTTCGGCATTCACACTGTTCGGCATTCACACTGTTCGGCAATCCACACTGTTCGGCATCCACACTGTTCGGCGTCCACACTGTTCGGCGTCCACACTGTTCGGCGTCCACACTGTCCGGCATTCCACACTGTTCGGCATTCCACACTGTTCGGCATTCCACACTGTTCGGCATTCACACTGTTCGACATTCACACTGTTCGGCATCCACACTGTTCGACATTCCACATGTGTTCGACATTCCACACTGTTCGGCATTCACACTATTAGGCATTCACACTGTTCGGCACAACCGAGTCGTTCGGCATACAATACCGTTCGGCATTACAGAGGCGCTCGACATTCATTCTTGTTCGGCACAACCGAGTCGTTCGGCATACACTACCGTTCGGCATTACAGAGGTGTTCGGCCTAGAGGTATGGTCGGCCTGGAAGGGCATTCGGCCTAGAGGTATGTTCGGCCTGGAAGGGCGTTCGGCCTAGAGGTATGTTCGGCCTGTAAGAGCGTTCGGCCTACCCCTTTTCTGGGGCGTTCGGCATACGCCTTTTCTGGGGCGTTCGGCATACGCCTTTTCTGGGGCGTTCGGCATACGCCTTTTCTGGGGCGTTCGGCATACGCCTTTTCTGGGGCGTTCGGCATAAGCCTTTTCTGGAGTGATCGGTCGAATTGCCTTCAGAGGAGGGTCGGCCTTCATTCAACTTGAGTGCAAACTTCAACGTCTAATCCCCAGATCTTGCGTACATCAGTGAATCCAATCTACGGCTATCAGCTTCCTTTAGATTTCTTTCAAATCTGAGTAGAATAGGAAGTTCTCTAGTAAACAACTGGATCTATCTCGCGAAAATGGAAATCCACTAGTAGATGATGAGATCCAATCAAGCTGAGAATTCAATTCTCAGTGAAAGCACCAAAGTGTTAGCACCAAAATTGGTCACTAACCTCGTTGATAAAGATTGTGTAGAGATGTAAGTGATGAAGTTAAATTAAACAAGGAAGAATATGCTAATTTAAATGCAGAAAGTAAGAACACCGGATTTATAGTGGTTCAGCGTAATTGCCTACGTCCACTTTGAGTTTTGATCTTTATTTCTTTCACAAGTAGTTGAATACAGATACAATCCATATATTGATGACTTGAATACAAGTTTGAATTAAAAAGAGGAGAGTATAAAAAATGGCAGAGTCTCCCCAGTGTTCTCCAAAAAAGGATCCATTTCATTGTGCCCCTGCCCTTCTATTTATAGAGGAAGATGGGTTGGACTTTCTTCATGGGCTTAGGAACAAGGTGCCTCTGCCCATAGTGGGTGAATATGCGCACCAGGCCAGGCAGGCCGAATGCTCTTGCTTTATTGTGGGCCTGACAACTTGCTACCACCTCCAGTCTCTCCTTGATCAGAATCTTGTCTAGTGCTAATGATAATTTCTTCAACCGTCGTTTTGTAACCGGGCCAAGATGCCGGTTAACACTTACTAACCAATCAATCCGTACACACAATAAAGTCAAATTAAAGTTAGAATATAAATTATTCTTAAATTAAATGAAGAAGAAGTCATATTCTAACGAGAATTCTTAATGATAGGAGACTTATGAATTGGACAATGAGGATAAAGAAGGCAAAACTTTTCCTTTTGTTCGACCAGATTTCCATCTCGGTCATAACAAACTTCCCTAACGCATTGAACCTCTTCATCCTCCTCCACACATCGTTCTTCTTCTTCCTCTTCCTCTTCTTCTTCCTCTTCTTCTTCGCTGCTTTGAAGAGGATTATGAATGGCTAAATTCATGGGATCATTTTCAATAATTATTGGATTCGTAGGGTTATCCAATAGATATTTCTAAAGAGTACGTAGAATCCAACTTTTTTTCTCATGTTCCTTCGTCATACGAAGTTGTATGACTTGAACTTTAGTCAACATCTCCAGAACATTCTTCATATCTTCTTCCAATTTGATAACTTTTTCCATAGTAGTGTTTTGGAAGGGTCCGGGGATAGGAGAATGGTATGAAAATGTTGAATTGTGGTTTGAATTTGAAGAGGATGCCATGATTTATTTATTTCAGAAGTTAAGAACAGTAAAAAGGTAGAAAATGAAGAAGAAAGTTGAATTTGGTTTTTATATAACTACCAAATTAAATTTTAGAGGGAAAATTTAAAAAACGATTTTTTTCGTTATATGTCGACATATAGTGGTTGTGTATCTCGACATACATTGGAAAATTTTGTTTATTTTATTTTTCTTATTAATTATGCAAAATTTATGTTATAATTTCTTAAATTTCCAATAGAGAACAAATACCTAATTCTCTTCTTAACTTAGTAATGGATGTTTGATTCAATGGTTTCATCAAGATATCGGCTACTTGATTTTTAATGTTTATAAATTCAAGTGGTATAACTTCTTTATTTACATTATCTCTTGGAAAATGATGTCTTATATCAATATTTTTAGTTCTAGCATGATGCGATGGATTTTTAGACAGATTAATCGCACTTGTATTATTGCAGTATATTGGTGATTTAGTAAAATTTAAACCAAAATCTCTTAGAGTTTGTTACATATAGATAACCTGTAGGCTAATGCTGCTGAAATATATTATGCTTCTGTTGTAGACAGAGAGACAATATTTTGCTTTTTACTAAACCAGGAAACCGAATAGTGTCCTAAAAATTGATAAGTTCCACTTGTACTTTTTCGGTCTGATTTACAACTAGCATAATCAGCATCACTATATGAAATTAATTTAAATGAATCATCTTTTGGATAAAAGAGTCCATAGTCTAATGTGTTATTAACATATCTTAAAGTTCGTTTTACAGATTTTAAATGAGTTTCTTTATGTTGAGATTGATACCTTGCATAGAGACAAACACTATTCATTATATCAGATCTACTAACAGTTATGTAGAGTAGTGATCCAATCATTCCTCTGTATAGTTTTTGATCCATGTCTTTTGAATTTTCTTCTTTGTTTAATTTTTCATTAGTTGCCATAGGAGTTGGTTTACCGCTGGTATTTTCCATACCAAATTTTTTAACTATGTCTTTAACATATTTTTCTTGACTAATAAAAATTCCATTACTTAGTTGTTTAATTTGTAATCCTATAAAATAATTTGGTTCTCTCATATGACTCATTTCAAATTCCTTAGTCATTAATTCTGAAAATTCTTTATTTACATTTTCGTTAGTAGATCCAAAAATAATATCATCTATATATATTTGTATTAATTGGATATCATTTTTATTTCTTTTAATAAAGAGAGTACTATCTACTTTTCCTAACTCAAAATTTGATTGTAATAAATATGATTTAAGTTTATCATACCAAGCTTTGAGAGCCTGTTTGAGACCATATAAAGCTTTCTTAAGTTTGTAAACATGATTTGGAAATTTTTCATCTTCGAAAAGTAAGGGTTGTTCTACATATATATCTTCTTTAATGAATCCTTTTAAAAATGCACTTTTAACATCCATTTGATATAATTTGAAATTATTATAGTTAGCGAAAGCAAGTAAGATTCTTATAGCCTCTAATCTTGCTACATGTGTGTTAACCCGCCTTTTAGCAAGGCAGTTCACAGACGGATTTAACCCAATCGACTGCACAATTATCGAGGCCGGGATATTATGGGTTTGATTTAGATGAATGGATGGACAATCAATTATGGATAGTAAACATGAATATGAAGTCAGGATTCAGCACCGTCAATGGATAAACGATGTCGGGTATTTGGAGTATGGGTTTCGGGAAAGGTCGAGTTGCTTTGGGTCACCCAAGGGGTTGCTTCGAGTCACCATGTGGTTTGCTTTGGGTCAGGAAAGTATTTACTTTGGGTCACGATTGGATGCACTTTGGTCAGGCCGGCATTGCTCTTGCTTGGGGTCGGATCGGCATCTACTTGGGGTCGGTGCTAGTAAAACTTTAGGTCGGCATAGCTTTGGCATGGGGTCGGCATATGGAGATGGCATAAGATCGACATATGACTTGCTTCGGGTCCTACTTAGGGTCGGCATGGTGTTTACTTCGGGTCGGCATTGTTGAGTCACTTCGGGCCGGCATTGAGCTAGGGGTCGGCATATGACTTGCTTCAGGTCCTACTTGGGGTCGGCATAGGGTTTACTTCGGGTTCTACTTCGGGTCACAATGGGCAACCTCGGGTCGGCATATTTGAGAGGGGTCAGCATTGCTTGGGGTCGGCGTAGCTTTGGCTTCGGGTCGGCATACTAGGTGCTTCAGGTCGGCATACTTCGAGGGGTCGACATACTTTGAGGGATCGACATATGGAAGTGCTCTGGGTCAGCACTATCTTCACTTCAGGTGAGCACCCGGGTCGGCGCTATCTCCACTTCAGGTCGACACTCGGGTCATTAGGGAAGGAGCTGCTTGCGGTCAGCATTCATTTTGCTTCGGGTCAACACGAGGCTTGCTTCG
The DNA here is from genome assembly GCA_030737815.1 of Allium fistulosum. Classification (NCBI taxonomy): domain Eukaryota; kingdom Viridiplantae; phylum Streptophyta; class Magnoliopsida; order Asparagales; family Amaryllidaceae; genus Allium; species Allium fistulosum. The sequence continues at coordinate 791,168,111 of CM060908.1, forward strand.
GGTTTGCACTGATTTTTCTCCGGGTTGACATGTTGTCTTCTTTAGGTCGGCATATTTGGACGAGTTGGGCTCGACGGTCGCGATGGTGGGCCCATGTAGGTGAGGAGGCCCTGTAGCCAAGATTTCACCTATAAATACAACAACTATGGCTTCAGAAAAGGGATGCTCACTCTGCTTCTCTTCATCTTTCACCTAAAGGCCACTCTGCCATTTTTGTTTCAGAAATTCCGGATTGTAACTGTAATCAAATTTCTGATAATAAAAAGGATTTTTCTAGAGTGGACGTAGGCCGGAGTTAGCCAAACCACTATAAATCTGGTCCTTTTTACTGCTTTCATTTTAATTTTGATTATTCTTCATATTACATTCTCTGCATATACTCTATTTGTAATCTGTGACTGGATATTAGTGCTTTCACTTGCAATTGGGTGTTGGTGGTCAATTTTGACGTCAACAATGTACAAAGGTTTCATCAAAGTTTATACCCTCCTCTTGACAATAACCTTATGAAAATAATCAAGCTTTATTTCTTACGACCTCTCCTTGATCATTCATTTTATTCCTATATACCCATTTAGTGCCTATAATAGACTTATCCTCAGGTCTTGGAACTAATTCCCATACATCATTTCTAGTGAATTGATTCAATTCTTCTTGCATAGAAAGAATCCATGAATCGTCAGTTGATGCTTCATTTGGATTTTTAGGTTGAATGGTTGAAATAAAAGCTACATTGCTCATTTTGTTTAATTGATTTCTAGTTTTAACAACAGATTCAATATTACATATTATATTTTCTATAGGATGATCTGTTAAGTATCTAGTTCTTTTATTGGGATATAAATTTTCATTATTATTATAAGTTTTAATGTTCTCATTAATTTCAATTTCATTATCAATGTTTTCTTCTTCACCAATATTTTGATTATGACTTTTGAATTTTTCATCAAATGAGATATGTAGTGTCTCTTCAATAGTATTAGTTCTAGTATTAAAAACTCTATAAGTTTTACTTCTATTTATATATCCAATAAAAGTTCCTTTATCTAATTTAGCATCAAATTTATCTAAATTATCTTTAGTATTTAAAATAAAACATTTACTACCAAAAACTCTAAAATACGATACTTTAGGTTTCTTATTATAAAATATTTCATAAGGAGTTTTCTTAGTTAATAGTCTTATTAAAATTCTACTTAGTATATAACATGCAGTACTATTTGATGTGCACGTAAATGTGCATATTTTTACCACCATATTTAATCTATTTAAATTAAATAAATGATCATATTGGGTATTTTAACTTGTTTAAACCAAAATTTAAATTATTTGAAATTGTCACATATTCATCTTCATATAGGGGGCAAAATGGTCATTTTTATGCATTTATTAAATTGTGAAAATTTACTTGGAATTTTCTATGTTGTTTTGTAGGAAATTTGGTGAATTTTACAAGTGGTTACATGATGATATGCATGCACAAGAGTGAAGAGAACAAATGAAGATGGAAATAATTCAAAGTGAAGATAATAGAGGACCCCACCTACCCACCTACCTTAATGTACAAATTAGAGGCTAATGCACATGCTTATGGAATTAATGGCTTCATGTACACTTAAATGAGGATTATTTGAAGCTAATGATTACTTGGCCTCCACACTTCCTAAGAGGGTATTTTGGGCATTCCCCAAAAATATGAATTAGAGTTTAACACATGTATAAGTACCCCTTATGTTTCATGTAACCCTTTTTTTCTTAGTCTCTCTTACTTAGTTTTTAGCTTAGGAAATAAATCAAAGCTTTTCTCTCTTCTTTTTCCATGGCTACTTAGCCATTTTATTTCATGTAATTTTTCTTTCTTTTATGCAATGTTAATTCTCTTTTATTTACATGCTTCTTCTCTTCTTATGTAGTAGTGTAGTTTACACTCATGCAAAGTAGATTAGTTTTAATTCTTGTTAATTAGATTCTCTTTTCCATTAGCTTTCATTTTCCTTTCTTTTTGCTTTCATGTTGCTAGCTACATTTGTTCATATGATAACAAAAATGAGAGCTTAACCCCTTCAATTTAGGGGTAATGAAGCCTCTAATCATGTAGCTTCAACATTTTGATAATTTTGATCTCTTTTGTGCTTAAAGGAATGTTGATGTGATTTATTGTTTCATGTTGAATTTGATAGTCTATGTTGTTCATAACAAATAGACTATGCTTAAACAATCACAAGCAATAATTACCTCTTCATCTACATATGATGATGGTAATGAAGTGAATGTGAAATTAAAATTTGATGGCCTATATTTCTAAACAATAGTTAATAGGTCATGCTTAAAATAGATTTTGCTTTCAACTTTATTGTCATATTTCATGAGAGTTAAATGTGTATTAGTGGTTGTGTTATAGTTGATGGTTTATATTGTGCTAATTAATAGCACAAATATACCATACTTATGATAAGCACATCAACTTATTACACTAATGACAAGAAAAGAGAGATCATAACTTCATTTTGTTGATTTATGTGATCTAGAGAGTTGAAATTGCCTCTAAATTGCCTTCACACTCTCATAGTTTTATCAATTTTCTTTTGCTAGTTTTCTACATTTTTAGCTAATCACATTTTTAACTTTGGTTAATTTGATTGAATAGAATTTTAAAATCATCAATTCCCTGCGGATCGACCCGTACTCGCCACGTACTTCAATAGTATGCCGTGCGCTTGCGGTTATATTTTTAATTTAAATTCATTCGACGGTTTTCTAAACTGATAGAATTTCCGTCGATGAACAAGTACCAACTGTCTCAGCCCAAAAATTCGTAGATAAATTACTATCATTTAGCATAGTTCTAGCGCACTCTTGAATCGTTCAATTTTTGCATTCTACTACTCCATTTTTGTTATGGTGTTCTTAGAAATGAAAAATTATGGGTTATACCTTTCTTATTACAGAATTTCTCAAAATATTCATATTCGAATTCTCCACCATGATCACCTCGAATAGTTTTAATTTTTCTAGACATTTGATTTTGAGTTCGTTTAACAAAGTTCTTAAACATTTCAAAAGCATCACTTTTAAGTTTTAAGAAAATCATCCATGTAAACCTAGAATAGCCATCTACGATTATAAATACATATCTACTATGTTTTGTAGATTGTATCTGAGATGGACCAAAAAGATCTAAGTGAAGAAGTTCAAGGGGATGAGAAGTAGAAATCATATCTTTTGATTTAAATGAACTTTTCTAAGTTTATCTAATTGACACACATCGCGTAGATTATTAACTTTGAAGTTCATTTTGGGAAGACCTCTAACTAAATCATTTTTAGAAATTTTAGAAATAAGTTTGAAATTCAAATGCCCAAATTTGTTATGCCAAATCCAAGGGTCACTTGTTTCAGCAAAAGGACATAAGTTATCATTAGAGATTTTGATATATAATATGTAACGACCCACTATTTTGGACCGTTCAAATCGACAATAATCCACACATGTCGGACTTGAATAATGCAAAATATCATATTGTAATAAAATTTGGAGCAAAAAAAATCATTCACAGAATCACAGACAAAGAATATTAGAATAACTCGCAGTGGAAAATAAAATAAATAGTGGTTCATGAAGCCACTACAATACAAAGTCTCAAAAACAGATACAAAATACATAGTCTGAAAACAAATACAGTTCTAAAACAAATACAGTAGAAATCCCAAATACATATGTCTCTAATACAAAAGCTGAAGTAGAACAACCGAAATTGAAATAGATAAATAACTAGATAAGCAGAATCTCCAGCGATTCCTAGCTCCAGAAAGTGAAGTCCAAAGCTGTGAATACTCAGGCTGACCCGAGCGTAAATAAAACACAAACACTCGAGTCAGGACATACATACTTATATAATGTAAACCAACTCAATGAACTGTAATAAAAGGTACAAGTAACTTAAAGAATGCTTGGGATCGCCAATTCTTTAAGGATTCGTTAAACTATCTACTATGTAGAAATATTCGATATTATAATAATGTCTAATATAAAATAAACATACTTTTAAATAGCATTAAGGAGTGACCCAATATTCCCCTTAACATGTAATAGTCCCAATAGTCTATCCAATATTAGCATACTCCCGGAATGGGGGCTACCCTCGATACTCCACAGGCTACGGGAGAAATCCAAACTCGTAGTAAAGTTCGATATGGTAGGTGACACGGCACAACTAGGCAATGCCAAGGTATATATGCCAATTACGCATCCGGGCTGGTGGAAATGCATAGCATCCACTACCGCCCACCTCGAGCCACACTCCCACATCAAGGGGTGCACCCAATCAATCACAAAAGTAATAGGATGGTATCGAAGAAGTGTGTCCGATCAGAGGTGCTGCCTCATTGGCCCGTCAATCACTCCTGTTTTAGCAACCTTATGCCAACTCATGGGAGTTGGGTCCACGCATATACCTTTAGGATTGTTGCCACCATCCTACTTCATTCTGGAAACTCCACCGCATACACAGTTATCAAAGTGGTTTTCGGTATCGATAGAGAGTATGTCCATATCCGATCCCGGTCTCTTTAACAACCGATCGTTATTATAACCCGTGGTTATAATTTCAAAAATAGTTTATATTTCAAATCAAATACTTCATTTATACATTTAAGAGTGAAGTCATTATACCTTTAAATCAAATATTCAATTCCCAAAAATTTAGCCTTTTCTGGGTTCATTTATTCACTTAAATACTTTAAATTATTTAAAATTTAGCTTTCACAGCATTTAGAAGATGCCGTGGTAAGTTACCTTTGAAAACAATTCAATTCAGCAAAGACAGCATTTAAAAACTACTGTAATAGTTAAGTTTTAGTCGAAAAATAGTTCAATTCAGAAAAGACAGCATTTACAAAACTGCTGTAATAGTTCAGGGTTCAAATTAAAAGATTTAATTCAATTCAGCAAAGACAGCGTTTAAAAACTGCTGTAATAGTTCAATTATATTCAAAAATCACATTTCAGCCAACTACAACACTTAACAAGTGCTATCATAGCTCTTTTATTAGTTTCAGTTTCAGGTTTAGTTCCTGCCACTACAGCACTTACAAAGTGCTGTCATAGACCTTAGTTAAATTTAGTCTTTAGTTCACTTCTACAACTACAACACTTACAAAGTGCTACAGATTCTATTTAGTTCAGATTTTAGTTCATTTCCAAAAACGATAGCATTTCTGAAGTGCTACTAAATGAATTTCCAGGTTTTAAATAGAATTCCAGCCATAAATAAACTTCAATTGAAATCATTTTAACAAATAAAAATCACATTTTTCCACATCAAAAATGTTCATTTAAATACTTTTAACTTATGATTTTTATAAAGAAATTTTTTACAATAAAAATCAAAATTTCCCAAAAATTAAATTCAAGCGTACCATTTCTTATTCTTTTCATTTTTAACAATTTATCTTAACACTTAAATTTAAATTTCCATTTCATAAATAAACTTAATTTCCACTTTTATTTAATTAACTTAGACTTCCATTTAAAAGTCAAATCAAAAATTCCCAATTTAAATTATGTTTTTAAATCCGTAATTTACAAAGAAAATCCGGGTTTTATCATTTCAAACCCGCAATCCCAAGTAAATAAAAATAAATAAAAGTCGCTCAGGCTTATCATTTCAGCCCATAAAGATCTTCCCTATTCTAAAGTTCGTTCGGGTATGTATCATTTCAACCCATAGTGATTCTATTATACAGGGAACTTGCAGTGTGATAAACAGAATAGAATAAACAGTAAAATAAAATAAAATATAACAGATGATGTGATAGGTTAATAACAGGGTTTAACATCATATAATTAACATCACATGCAGGTATAACATGATATAATATTTATACATATTCACTTGTTGTCACTTCACAATTTATATAAGTATAGATGTCGTGTGTGAATACTCATCTTTCTACGTTGGAGTTTGCAAATAAAACACACAATTGAAAATCCCGAAAGCACGATAGCACGACTAGATTTGAATGGAGAGAGAGCCAAGATGTAAATCTTGTATTCCCAAAATAAACAAAGCAAAATATAAATATAAATACAATACAAAAGTTTATATTGAAACAAAGAAAATAGAATTAGACAAATGACTTCACAAAGCTTTTAAACAATTTTTGCTTGATCTCCACTCAACTTTGCTCGACCACACATGTTATTTGGCTCGGCCACAACATGATTTCAGGTGGTAAGGGTCTGGTTTGGGTTCACAAATGCACGGCTAAGCAAGAGGATATGAAGAGGTAGGAGTTTCAACATAAGGAAGGTCAAAAGGCAAGGCTAACAAAGTGGTTTGGTTCACCATGGTCTCGGCCTTTGGTCCTATGGCCTCGGCCCAAAGGCAAGTCAGGTCAGGTCAGAGGGTAGGGGTGGTGGCCAGAGGAGGTGCACGTGCTGATGGTGGTGGCAATGGTGGTGGCCGTGGTCAAAGATGAAGGGGATGGTGAATACTAGCTCGGCTTTGGAGTGTTTTGGAGTGTTTGACATTGTTTTTGTGATGATGGTTCAAGGGAGGGTCACGGCCATCAACTGGTCATAGGAGGAGTAGGGGTTGTTGCCATGGATCATAGGGAAGAGGAGGAGGTGTTGGTCGGTGGAGATGATGGAGTTATGGCCGAGTAACTTGTGGAGGAAGTCAAGGCAAAATCAAGCAAAACAATGGAAAAAAATGAAGAAAAAGTAGAAAAAGAAGGAGAAGCCATTACCAAAGATTTTCAGAAATGTTTTGGCCGTACCTTTGTGATGGAATGAGAAGTCTTTCACGTGAAAAATGAATAAAAACTCACGGCTAATCAATAGAAAAGGAACGGCCAAAGAAATGAAAAGTCTAGAAAGTGAAAAGTCAAGTGTTTTAAAGCTTTAGTCTCTTCAAATTTCCACTTCCTTTTTAATTCAATATAAACAAATAAAATTCTAGTAAATAAAAATAAAAGACAACAAAACAAAGTGAAAATGAGAAAAAATAATTATTCATAGGAAAAAAATAAAAATAAAATAAAAGAAAATAAAGAAAATAGCTTTTTATATTGAAACTAGATTAAAAATTTCAAACAAAAATACAATTAACTTGGAAAATTATAACTACTCTTTTGAAAATTATAACTATACTTCTAAAATGTTTTAAAAATAAAATATTGACATAAAATTTAATTTAAAATAATTTAAAAATAATTTAAAATAATTTAAAATAATTGCAAAAATATAGGGTTGTTACACTCTTCCCCCCTCAAATCTTTTCGTCCTTGAAAAGAACGAAACAAGAAAAATAAAGAAAAGAAAGATAGAAAAGCAAATAGTACCTGAAACAAACAATTCCGGATTCGAAGCACGTATGCTCTCCTCCGTCTCCCAGGTACAATCTCGATCATCAGTACTCCACTGTACTTTGACCAAATTAACAGATTTCCTTCTTAGCTGCTTCGTATCTCTGTCGACAATACGAAGTGGCTTCCTCTCGACAGTCAGATTAGGCTCAATATCCAAACTATCAAGAGCAGAAGGCTGAACAATAAGAGATGGATCATGCAGATAGCGACGAAGATGAGAAACATGGAATACATTATGCACTCTAGAGAACTTCTCGGGCAAATCCAGATGATAAGCCAAAGAACCAACTCTTTCCACAATGCGGAAAGGACCAATGAACCTAGGAGAAAGCTTCCCTCTACGACCAAATCGAATGACATTCCTTAAGGGAGAGACCTTAAGGAAAACCAAATCACCAACAGCAAACTCCAAACTCCGCCTACGCCTATCAGCATACTTCTTCTGCATATCCTGAGCAATCCTCATCTTCCTCCTAATCTCCTCAACTCTCTCAGAAGCCTCTAAAATCATCTCAGGACCAAGAACCAAACGATTACCGGATTCAATCCAGCAAGATGGAGATCTACAAGGTCATCCGTAAAGAGCAGCAAACGGAGACGTCTTAATACTGGCCTGAATTCAAAGATGGAAATGAGATAGATAAAGGATTAAGATAAGATTCGAAAAGAAGATTAGATTATACTTGATAGCTATTGTTATAGGTAAATTCGAAAAGGTGGAGATGATCTTCCCAAGATCCTCCATAATCAAGCACACAAGCACGAAGAAGATCTTCTAGAATCTGATTCACCCTTTCCGTTTGACCGTCGGTCTGTTGATGGTAAGCAGTGCTCAGATTCAGACGAGTACCTAAAGATTTCTGAAAAGCTTCCCAGAACTGACTAGTAAAGATAGGATCATGATCACAAACAATACTGAGAGGAACACCATGGAGACAAACAATCTCCCTCATGTAGATCTCAAACAAGCTAGAAGCAGAGCGGGTAGACTTAACCGGAATGAAATGAGCTGATTTGGTCATTCTATCCACAATAACCAAGATACTCTCATTACCCCTCCTAGTCCTCGGTAATCCATTAATGAAATCCATAGAAACCTGTTCCCACTTCCAATTGGGAATCTCAAGAGGCTGCAACAAACCATGGGTCTTTTGATGATCTGCCTTGACTTGCTGACAAGTCGCACACCTACTAACAAAAATAGAGATATCTCGCCTCATACCTCTCCACCGGTACAACTTCTTCATATCTTGATACATCTTGGTCACACCTGGATGAATAGAAAGTCTGTATTGATGATTTTCCCGAAGTAACTCCTGTCTCAATCCATCAACATTCGGGACACAAATCCTATTATTAATCCTCAAAATACCTTTATCATCTATCTGAGCACCACTGCCATCAAGACTACTACTACCAACTCTGCTACGAACACTCTCCTTCATCAATCTAAGCATCTCATCCTCATCATGCTTAGCCATGATACGATCCAAAAGAGGAGAAGAAACAACAAGCTGACACAACATAGCCTTCTTCCGACTCAAAGCATCTGCCACCACATTAGCTTTCCCAGGGGTATAGTTGATGTCGAGGTCATAAGAAGCAAGAAACTCTAACCACCTAACTTGTCTCTGGTTCAAATCCTTCTGAGTGAAAATATATCTCAAAGACTGATGATCTGTCAAGAGCTCAAACTTAGTACCCAAAAGATGATGCCTCCAAAGATTCAAAGCAAAAACAACAGCAAGCAACTCTAAATCATGGGCATCATAATTGTCTTCATGGGTCTTCAACTGACGACTAGCATAAGCAATGACCTTACCATCCTGCATTAGAACAGCTCCCAAACCTTCACGACAAGCATCAGTGTATACCATTAATCCCTCATTTCCATTTGGAACGGTAAGAACTGGTGTGGAAGTAAGCTTGTGCTTTAACTCACTGAATGCAGCTTTACACTCATCACTCCAAATAAACTTAGCATTCTTTCGAGTCAAAGCGGTGAGAGGTGCAGCAATCTGAGCAAAATTCTCAATGAATCTCCGGTAATAACCGGCAAGGCCCAAAAAACTACGAATATCAGTTGGAGTCTTAGGAGTTTTCCAATCCTGCACAGAATAGGGATAAATAAGGACAACTGGAAAGATATAATAAATTGAATGAAACAAGGAAAGAGAAGGAAAGGACTTACATTGATCGCAGCGATCTTGACTGGATCAACAGAAACTCCATTACCAGAAACAATATGCCCGAGGAATCGGACTTCATCCTTCCAGAAATGGCATTTTGAAAATTTAGCCTTCAACTGATGATTTCTAAGAGTCTCAAGAACAGATTTCAAATGCGACTCATGCTCTTCCTCAAACTTAGAGAAAATGAGAATATCATCAACAAAGACTAGAACAAATTTATTAAGCACATCACAAAAAACACGATTCATCAAATCAACAAAGAAAGCAGGAGCATTAGTCAAACCAAAAGGCATGACTAACCATTCAAAGAATCCATTCTCAGTACGGAAAGCAGTCTTGGGAATACTTTCCTCAGCAACTCTGAGCTGGTGAAAACCTGTGGCAAGATCAAGCTGAGAGAAAACAGTAGCACCATAAAGCTGATCAAACATATCATTGATTTTAGGCATTGGATATCTGTTTTTCATAGTGAGCTTGTTCAGCTCCCTATAATCAACACACATCCGGAGAGAACCATCAGACTTAGTGACGAAGACCACCGCTGCTCCCCATTCTAAATAGCTAGGTCTGATCAGACCCTTGGAGGACAAGTACTCAATTTGCTTCCTTAACTCAACCTTCTCACAGGGTGCCATTCTTCTAGGAGGAAGAACTACAGGTCGAGCTCCAGGAATAAGATCAATACGGAAATCGATTTCCCGCTTAGGAGGTAAAGTAGTGACTTCACCAAATACATCGGGATAAAGTTTGACCACACGAGTCGACTGAAGATCAACAGGAGAAGAATCCAGAGAATAAATAAAATTTCCAGCAAAATCATAAGGCATACGACACTGAATAACCAAAGAATTACCCTGATCATCCTCAAGAGAAACAATTCGGGATTTACAAGAGATACGAGCATCATGCCTATTAAACCAATCACCTCCGAGCAACAAATCAAAAGCATCGAAACCAAGAACATAGAAATCACTAGAAAAGTTATGGCCAGAATAGAAGAGTCTCACTTGCTTACAAATCTTATTAAGATTTGCGGGACCACCAATAAGATTTTTAACACACAAAGATTCAACAACATAAACAGGAGAGAGAAGATGCTCAAACTTATCACACAAATCAACAGAAATAAAACTATGCGAAGCTCCAACATCAAATAAAACACGAACAAGATGATTAAATAAAGAAAAGGTGCCCTAAAGAGTACCTTGATCATCACTAGGAGCAGGAACATGTGCAGGTGGAGCAGGTGAAGAAGCAGAGGTAACAACAAATATAACAGATGGCTTGCCCTTCTGATACAACGAACAATCATTCTTAAAATGACCAGGCTGAAGACAGACATGACAGAGATTGTTCCTAGTACTCTGAGGTGGAGGAACAACAACACCAACTGAAGTAGGGCAACTATTAGCATGGTGTCCCTTCTGATCACACTTGAAGCAGGTAATGGTAGACAGATCGATAGGGTGCCTCTGAGAAGGAGAAGATGAAGATCCCAATCCTGGATGCTTGAGCCAATTCTTCTTCTGCTGGTGTAAATTGGGCTTTCTCTTCTTAGAGTTAGCAGAGGAAGTCTGAGATGCAGGAGCACTAGCAACAGCAGGACCCTTGGAAGTAGGGTTCTCATAACGAATAGCCATATCCATAAGCTCAGTGAAAGTGCCATGAACATGTGAAATGAGACGATCGTAGAACTCTGGGCGAGCTCTAGCTATGAACTTCTCATTTTTCTTAAGCTGGGTGTCAATAAGACCAGGACCAAACTTGGAAAGTTCATTGAACTTCTGCTCATACTCAGAAAAGGACATGGTACCCTGCTTAAGATCCATGAACTCACGATAAAGCTGAGATTTCCCGGCTTCGGGCATCCATTTTGCCACAAAAGCCTCCCTGGAGAGAAGATACAAAACAAAACTTAAGATAGATTCAAAAGAAAGGAAATGGGGAAAAATTCAAGATAACACAAAGGATACCTGAACTGCTCCCACGAAATATCACCCTCGTTAGTGTGAGCTGTAACAGACTCCCACCAATCTAAGGCTGACTCTTGCAGCTGTCAAGCTGCTAACCGACGCTTCTAGGTATCAGAAATCTCGAGACCAGTAAAGATCCTCTCTAAACTCTGTAACCATTGCTGGGCTTCGATAATGCTCTCTGAAACGGTAAACTTAGTACCACCAAGTTGAGAGAATTCCTTACAGAGAACAGTAAACCTAACAGGTGCAGCAGGTTGAGGAGCTGGGGCAATACCACGACCCCTACCTCTGGCATTTCCACGATTCATCCTGAAAATATCAAGAATGAATTTTAGGACAAAGGTACAGAGAAGACAAAGATAAGATAAGATAAAACAAGATAAATCACTTGGATGAATATCCTAATTAAAGAAATTTCTAACAAGGTAGATACGAAAAAAAGAAAGTTTAGAAAAATTTGCTTTTAAACAAGAAAATTTTATATCAAAATAATCTTTGAAAATCCTTTGAAAAATCATTTAAAATCATTTTATACTTTGAAAATACGTTCTCTCACAAAGAAATGATTCTGAGGTTGATTTTACTCATTCTAGGGTATTTCTACCCTATCTCTAATGAGTTTTTGCTCCATAGGCTAAGGTTTGCCTAAAAAACTGGCTCCGATACCAAATGTAATGACCCACTATTTTGGACCATTCAAATCGATAATAATCCACACATGCCGGACTTGAATAATGCAAAATATCAGATTGTAATAAAATTTGGAGCAAATAAAATCATTCACAGAATCACAAACACATAATATCAGAATAACTCGCAGCGGAAAATAAAATAAATAGTGGTTCATGAAGCCACTACAATACAAAGTCTCAAAAATAGATACAAAATACATAGCCAGAAAACAAATATAGTTCTGAAACAAATACAGTAGAAATCCCAAATACATATGTCTCTAATCAAAAGATGAAGTAGAACAACTGAAACTGAAATAGATAAATAACTAGATAAGCAGAATCTCCAGCGATTCCTAGCTCCAAAAAGTGAATTCCAAAGGTGTGAATACTCAGGCTGACCCGAGCGTAAATAAAACACAAACACTCGAGTCAGGACATTCATACTTATATAATGTAAACCAACTCAATGAACTGTAATAAAAGGTACAAGTAACTTAAAGAATGCTTGGGATCGCCAATTCTTTAAGGATTCGTTAAACTATCTACTATGTAGAAATATTCGCTATTATAATAATGTCTAATATAAAATAAACATACTTTTAAATAGCATTAAGGAGTGACCCAATATTCCCTTTAACACGTAATAGTCCCAGTAGTCTATCCAGTATTAGCATACTCCCAGAATGGGGGCTACCCTCGATACTCCACAGGCTACGTGAGAAATCCAAACTCGTAGTAAAGTTCGATATGGTAGGTCACACGGCACAACTAGGCAATGCCAGGGTAGATATACCAATTACGCATCCGGGCTGGTGGAAACGCATAGCAGCCACTACCGCCCACCTCAAGCCACACTCCCACATCAAGGGGTGCACCCAATCAATCACAAAAGTAATAGGATGGTATCGAAGAAGTGTGTCCAATCAGAGGTGCTACCTCATTGGCCCGTCAATCACTCCTGTTTTAGCCACCTTATGCCAACTCAAGGGAGTTGGGTCCATACATATACCTTTAGGATCGTCGCCACCATCCTACTTCATTCTGAAAACTCCACCACATACACAATAGTCAAAGTGGTTTTCGGTATCGACAAAGAGTATGTCCATATCCGATCCCGGTCTCTTTAACAACCGATCGTTATTATAACCCATGGTTATAAATTCCAAAATAGTTTATATTTCAAATCAAATACTTCATTTAAACCATTTAAGAGTGAAGTCATTATACCTTTAAATCAAATATTCAATTCCCAAAAAATTAGCCTTTTCTGAGTCCATTTATTCACTTGAATACTTTAAATTATTTAAAATTTCAGCTTTCACAGCATTTAGAAGATGCTGTGGTAAGTTACCTTTGAAAACAATTCAATTTAGCAAAGACATCATTTAAAAACTACTGTAATAGTTCAGTTTTAGTTGAAAAATAGTTCAATTCAGAAAAGACAGCATTTACAAAACTGATGTAATAGTTCAGGGTTCAAAATAAAAAAAAATTCAATTCAGCAAAGACAGCATTTAAAAACTGCTGTAATAGTTCAATTATATTCAAAAATCACATTTTTGCCAACTGCAGCACTTAACAAGTGCAATCATAGCTCTGTCATTAGTTTCAGTTTCAGGTTTAGATCCTGCCACTACAGCACTTATAAAGTGCTATCATAGACCTTAGTTAAATTTAGTCTTCAGTTTACTTCTGCAACTACAGCACTTACAAAGTGCTACAGATTCTATTTAGTTCAGATTTTAGTTCATTTCCAGAAACGATAGCATTTCTGAAGTGCTACTAAATGAATTTTCAGGTTTTAAATAGAATTCCAGCCACAAATAAACTTCATTTTAAATCATTTTAACAAATAAAAATCACATTTTTCCACATCAAAAATGTTCATTTAAATACCTTTAACTTATGATTTTTATAAAGAAATTTTTTACAATAATAATCAAATTTTCCCAAAAATTAAATTCAAGTGTACCATTTCTTATTCTTTTCATTTTTAACAATTTATCTTAACACTTAAATTTAAATTTCCATTTCATAAATAAACTTAATTTCCACTTTTATTTAATTAACTTAAACTTCCATTTAAAAGTCAAATCACAAATTCCCAATTTAAATTATGTTTTTAAATCACAATTTTCCATTCATTTATTTAACATTTTAAATACATCGAAAAAATATTATTACTTTATTTAATCATTTTAAATTCAATTTAAATCAAATTATCATATTTTTACATTTTAAAATACTTAAAAATTTCCAGAAAACTTTATAAAATAACCACGGTTCTGTATAATATTTTCTAGCCTAAGTCAAGTGATACGGCTAATATATCCTTTGAATCCGTAATTTACAAAGAAAATCCGGGTTTTATCATTTCAAACCCGCAATCCCAAGTAAATAAAAATAAATAAAAGTTGCTCAGGCTTACCATTTCAGCCCATAACGATCTTTCCCTATTCTAAAGTCCGTTCGAGTATGTATCATTTCAACCCATAGTGATTCTATTCTACAGGGAACTTGCAATGTGATAAACAGAATAAAATAAACAGTAAAATAAAATTAAATATAACAGATGATGTGACAGGTTAATAATAGGGTTTAACATCATATAATTAACATCACAGACATGTATAACATGATATAATATTTATACATATTCACTTGTTGTCACTTCACAATTTATATAAGTATAGATGTCGTGTGTGAATACTCACCTTTCTACGCTGGAGTTTGCAAATAAAACACACAATTGAAAATCCCGAAAGCACGATAGCACGACTAGATTTGAATGGAGAGAGAGCCAAGATGTAAATCTTGTATTCACAAAATAAACAAAGCAAAATATAAATATAAATACAATACAAAAGTTTATATTGAAACAAAGAAAATAGAATTAGACAAATGACTTCACAAAGCTTTTAAACAATTTTTGCTTGATCTCCACTCAACTTTGCTCGACCACAAATGTTATTTGGCTCGGCCACAACATGATTTCAGGTGGTAAGGGTCTAGTTTGGGTTCACAAATGCACGGCTAAGCAAGAGGATATGAAGAGGTAGGAGTTTCAACACAAGGAAGGTCAAAAGGAAAGGATAACAAAGTGGTTTGGTTCACCATGGTCTCGGCCTATGGTCCTATAGGCTCGGCCCAAAGGCAAGTCAGGTCAGGTCAGAGGGTAAGGGTGGTGGCCAGAGGAGGTGCACGTGTTGATGGTGGTGGCAATGGTGGTGGCCATGGTCAAAGATGAAGGGGATGGTGAATACTAGCTCGGCTTTGGAGTGTTTTGGAGTGTTTGACATTGTTTTTGTGATGATGGTTCAAGGGAGGGTCACGGCCATTAACTGGTCCGAGGAGGAGTAGGGGTTGTTGCCGTGGATCATGGGGAAGAGGAGGAGGTGTTGGTCGGTGGAGATGATGGAGTTATGGCCGAGCAACTTGTGGAGGAAGTCAAGGAAAAATCAAGCAATACAATGGAAAAAAATGAAGAAAAAGTAGAAAAAGAAGGAGAAGACATTACCAAAGTTTTTCAGAAATGTTTTGGCCTAACTTTTGTGATGGAATGAGAAGTCTTTCACGTGAAAAATGAATAAAAACTCACGGCTAATCAATAGAAAAGGAACGGCCAAAGAAATGAAAAGTCTAGAAAGTGAAAAGTCAAGTGTTTTAAGGCTTTAGTCTCTTCAAATTTCCACTTCCTTTTTAATTCAATATAAATAAATAAAATTTTAGTAAATAAAAATAAAAGACAACAAAATAAAGTGAAAATGAGAATAAATAATTATTCATAGGAAAAAAATAAAAAGAAAATAAAAGTAAATAAAGAAAATAGCCTTTTATATTGAAACTAGATTAAAAATTTCAAACAAAAATACAATTAACTTGGAAAATTATAACTACTCTTTTGAAAATTATAACTATACTTCTAAAATGTTTTAAAAATAAAATATTGACATAAAATTTAATTTAAAATAATTTAAAAATAATTTAAAAATAATTTCAAAAATATAGGGTTGTTACATAATATATAAATGTTTTGTTTCCTAATACTTTCAAAGATAATGTTTGACTCATTATCTTCAATGTGGCATTTATCTTTTATGAATTTAATTTTAAAACCTTTATCACACAACTGACAATACTTAATATATTATGTTTTAAATTCCTAATTAATAAAACAATGGAAATAGTAGAAGTTTTAGAATTACTGACATTGCTAATGCCAATCACATATCCTTTAGAATTATCACCAAAATTGACTGATCCTCCATCTTTGTAAACTATATCTTTCAAAATCTTTGGATTTCCAGTCATGTATCTTGAACAACCACTATCCAATATCCATTTATACTTTTTGATCCATGGTGTATGATTATCAGATGTTTGTTCATCAAAAGCCATGTAACACATTTGTTCCTGCAATTTATTCCTTTTCAATAGATCACGTGACTTTTTATAATGAATAAATGAAAATCTATGAAACATTGTAATGATGATTTTACAAATCATCCTTTCGAAAATAGTGTTAAAAATATCATTAAAGAATGCTGTAACGACCCAGAATTTCTGTCATTTGAAATTCAGATATTTAATTGATTTTAAATATTAACAAGTGAAATTGTAAGCTGAATAAATTTAATTTCGAATATAGAGATTTAATTGGATAATTAAATTGTTAATTTAATATTTGAAATTCCAGAAATAATTGGAATTTGGGGTTAATGTGAATAAAAATGATTTGTAAAGTTATAATAAATCATATTGGAGTTAGAATGATGTTATAGAACTTTTAAAATTTAATTAAAAGTTAAATTGTGAAAATTGAATATTTTAATATTTAATTGACGAGTGAAAATAGTCATTTTTCAAACAGTCTCGGATTTCGACGAAACCAGTTTCATCGGATCCGTAATGTGAAATTATTGTAAGATTTCAAATTTTGTGTCAATTGGATTTACCGTTTGTCCGGGGCAAGCCAAAAGGCATAGAAATCGTTTTAATCGATTTAATTTAAATTTGATCGTTTATTTCCGTAACTCGTGCATATGACCGAATTAGCCTCCAAAACACGTTCCATTGTGTTCGGAATGCGGGTAAAACCTTATAAACGCCTGGCGGCACATCGGATTTGGAGTTCGTTTGAGAATGCTCGTTAAAAATCGAATTTAATATCTAATTAATATGTGTATATATGTGATTATATTCACGTTTTAACTAAACCCTAACTATTGTTCATGTAGCCGCCACCATAGTATCAATGGCCGAAAGTTTTGGAACTTCTCCCATCCAAATCTCTCAATCCATGCTTTGATTTCGAAAACTTTCTAAATGGAAGTTGTAGGGCATGGAGAGATCTATGCATCCTACGGGAGATTCGAGCTATTGTCATCGATTGGTGGTGAAAATCAACCCCGTTTGTCACGTGTTCGTGCGCACTTTTCGAGTAGAGAGGAGGGCCGAGCTTGGCGTTGCTCCGGCTATGGATGTGTGCCGCGATGGTCTACAAGATGATGGGTTCCGATCATGTTCTAGTCAAGCGAGGAGGAGGCGGTTTGGGACCCTAGTCGGCGGCTATGAGTTGAGATGATGCCTGTACACGAGTTTGAACGGGGAGTGGAAGAAAGGAAGGCACGGCCGAGATCTGCATCTAAGAAATGAACTGCCCAGATGTGATTTGAGGTTGAAAATAAAAGAAAATTGTGAAATAAATTATATTTTAATTCGTTCAATCTTTATAATATCATAACTTTTTGTTACGAGGTCGAAAATTGACGAAACAAATTGCGTCAGGTTCGTTTTGACGAGCACTACATTTTGGAGCAGGTTTGGAGTTAATTGGAGCTAGTGTGAATTTTGGGTAAAATTAAACGCGTGTTTAATTTTATTCGAAACAAAACACTGCAACTATTTTGGAAGCAAGGTGAGAACTTCTCACTTAATCGAATTGTGTTTCGATTTAAATTTTAAATAGTTAGATTTAAAATTGCTTGATAGTGTTGATTGTGTGTTTGGATAATGATTGATGATTGGTTGAATTGAAATAGACCCTATACGCCGCATAATAGCGGAGGTTATTATATTAAACACATATACCGCGATATTCCACCCCGAAGTGGAATTGGTATTATATATGTATTTGGAGTTGATTTCCCGCATTATATAGCGGATAAGACCCTATTGCACCGCATAATAGCAGATAGTATTTTATAAATCCCATATACCGCGATATTCCACCTCGAAGTGGAATTGGTATTGTGTTAACATCTTTGGATGCAGGGAAACAGGTTGGAGGGATCCAACAGGATTCCTCAAACATTTGAATTTGTTTAGCCGGATATATTTTTGGTATCGTTGGATACCGAAAATAAATAAAAGTTGGATTTTTAAAATTCAAGTTGAAAGTTTATTTTAAAAATTATTTTTGAGAATTGGATAAATTAAAAAGGAGTTTTAAAAGATAAAGTTATTTTTTTAAAACCATATTGAATAAAATTTCAAATTTCGAGAAAAAAGGCTTAATAAATGGATTTTGAAAATATTATTTATAAGTTGAAGAATTTATTTAAAATTTGGATTTTTAAATAGATTTGTAGAGATAAAGAAATTTATTTAAAAAGGAAATGATTTTTGTAAATTCATTGGAAATTTATAAGGAAAGTTTATCGGTTTTGGTAATTAATTAAGAATAATTAATTTAGTATTAATTATTAATTAAGAGTTAATTAATGATCTATTAAAGGATAATTTATTAAATATTTTGTTAATTAATTGATTATTAATTTACCATAACTAGCAAGAATTTATACGTAGAAATTTATCTGACTTTAAATTAATCAGATAATTAAATTAATCCTACTTATAGATGTTTGGATTATATTGGATGTTGAATTGTTTGATATCTCTGATATGTGATGCTTTGTGATATATCCTGATTTGTGTTGTGATCTGTAATTTGTTTATCTATGATATATATACATCTGTGATCTGTGAATGAACGGATAAGCGTTATAGTTTATACCGCTTATCAATTTTATTGTTATATTTGATCTGTGATGGTTGAATATTGTTGCACTATTGTGTTAAACCCTTGGACTACACAATACACACACAAATGTGGATTTCACGTGGAAATCAGTTAAGTCACAGATTTTTAACAATTCTAAAGATTGAATTTTTGAGTCAAAAATAGTTTTGGAATTGGAATTGAAAGTTTTTGGAAATAAGATTCAAAAATAAGAGTTATTTTAAATAACTTAATAAAATTGAAATTTGAAATTTGAATAATTTGATTTAAAATTTGAATTCAATATTTTGAAATTGAATTCAAAAAATTTGGGAATTTTGTTTTAAAAGATTATGCAAGTATAAAAGGTGTTTATATGGGTTTGTTTTAACCATTTAAAATATGGTTTTGGAAATTTAAATTTAAATCCAAGATTTGTACTTGGATGGCTTTAACCTGTGTAATTGTAACCAGTTTTTCCAAAAACGAAAACTATCTGTTTTCAAATAATAATAGCTTTCATAAAGTGAAAAGATTTCCAATTTGTATCGAAACATTCCAAGTTGAAATGAA
Source organism: Allium fistulosum (assembly GCA_030737815.1). Classification (NCBI taxonomy): domain Eukaryota; kingdom Viridiplantae; phylum Streptophyta; class Magnoliopsida; order Asparagales; family Amaryllidaceae; genus Allium; species Allium fistulosum. The sequence goes on from CM060908.1 coordinate 791,187,896, forward strand.
ATTGTGAATAGTTTGGAAAAACTATGAATTAACCTTTGTGAAGATGATTAAGCTTTATCTTGAAATCAAAGAAGATTTTAAAAGGTGTATCTTTTATATTATAAAAGACTTGAATTGTGAATATTTTTGAAAGCTATAAGTTAAATCTTGATTTAAAGATTTAATGCGTTAATCCAATTGAAATGGGAAATGATTTAGGAATCTGTGAATGAATCTTTGTGAAATTGGGTGAACTTTGTGAAGTAAATCTTTTTGTTTAAAGATTTAAAATGGTAATTTGTTTAAACCATTTAAAGGAAAGGATTTGGGTATTAAGTTGTGACTTAATTGAAATCCCTATATCCATATGTTTTAAATATTGTGCTCACTATTCGGTTTAGCCGAGAAAGGACCTTTGTGTCATATAACCCATTCCGAATAAGTGATTTGACGATATGGATAACATTTGAAGACCGGTGGTGAAGACCGGGTATTTGTGAAAACGATAGGATGACCTATCGATTGTCTCTGCACCGTTAGCTATGGTATAGAGATTTCCTTTGTGATGGGAAGTTCGATCGGGATTGTGAATACCCGGATTGCAAGGGCTTCTTTGGAAGTGCCTTCGGTTCTGTTCGAACCCAGAACAGACTTGTATGGTTACGTGTCTGACATTACACTTTGAGATATAAAGCTGATTTCTTTGAAATACATTTCTGTTGGTGGCGGAGAATTTATTCTCTTAGCTTAACACCCTTCTCTGAGACGTACGAGCTTAGAGGTTATGTAGTTGATGGTTATCAGTGATATACTCCCAATTTGGTAGTGTAGCATGCTGAGTGTTGCTGTGTGTTGCTGATCATTTATTGATCATTTGTGATCAAAGCATGGCTTTCGTGTAAAGCGTAGCTTTGTGGACGAGACCTCTTCGGACCTCACAACCCGGAAATGGTCGAAACAGGAATGATGCGGCAAGGTTATGAGGGTCGCTCCCTTTAGGGTATGTCATTTCCTTCTGGAAAAGGGTGGTATCAGGTATGGAGCCCTGGTATTTAACCTATGTGGTTGCTCCAATCTCATTTTCTGTGTGATTGTTGCTTTGTGATCGAGGGCCCTCGGATAAAGGTCCCAAAGGACCGGGGATGGCATATTCATGTAGTAGTTACCTAGTGTAAGAGGTAACCCGGCCTTGTGTTGGCAGAGAGCTAGTTAGTTCTCGGGACGTCCATCCAGAGGCGTACCCATGTGGCAGTAGGAAGTTCCTTAGCCTGACCATTTGTTGGAAAATCCAAAGAAAAAATACGAGCCTTGTATGGTTTTAGTTGTAGAACCTGCTATTTAACATAGCAGCTATAGTAGGCATAGTATAATGGTACCTATGCTGGCTAAGATTAATATTATACTTTCGAAATGTTTCTGCACTATGCACTAGTAATAATATCAAAGAGTTTTCTTACGTAGGAAGCATATTTGACTATCATAAGGAGAAATCTCCTCCAATTCTGCGTGCATTGTGTGTGTGTGGCGGGAGGCCTTATGGTAGTTTTATTTTCCAAAAGCATTGCGGATGTCTTTTACTTCCTTTGTTGCTGTTGTTTTAAAGATAATAACTGTTTAAGTTCTCACACCAGTCCCATGACTGACCTGGAGTTTATTGTTCCTTTCCTAAACTCTGGGTGCCCATAATTTTCCACACGGGCAGCCTAGAGTCAGGTTATCAGGTCATTCTGGATTCAGGAGATGCTGTGGAGCTCAGTGGCGAGCTGGATGGCGAGGCGTATCACTTGTATATGATATTATTTATTCTGCTGTGTATTCTGTATGAGGACAAGTTCATATAACTGTCCATTGATGTATTGTGTGTATATTGACTCTGATGATGCAATGTACAAACTGATATAGTTCTTGATTTAAAGATTATTCATTTATCTATTATATGTTGTTCCGCTGCGAATGTGAGATTCTGATATTGTTTTTGTTGTTTCTTCTTTCTTTCTTTCTGTCTTCTTCTACCTCTTCTTTTTAACCATACAATTCGGTTTTCCGGCATTCGATTGCTCGACAGTTGATACAGTGGACGTATTAATGTCGACTTTCGAGCGTCGAAAGATCGTGATCGTTACAAATGCCATTAAAACTTTTCAAAATTCAGTTTATGAATACTTTGAAAACCAATACTCTGATACCAAATGTAAGATTGCGGAATAGGGATCTTAGGGCTAAATTAACACTAGGGGGTGAATGGTGTTTTCTAATTTATATGAATCTTTTTGAAATATTTTGAAATTATACTTAGAATAATGAGATTAACAGTCACAAAAACAATCACATAATCAAAACATAGATAAACGGTAAATGCAGTAAAAGGAAAGAACACACCAGGATTTTATACTGGTTCGGGTTGCCCTACATCCAATCTCGTACAATTCCTTGTACATATTTCTTTTCAACTAGTAAATGCAAATACAACCTCGATTTCAAGGAGATGAGACACACTTTCCAGAATCCCGGCCTCTGGGTAGAGCCGCTTGATTTTTGGGCTATAAGCACACCCAACTGATTTCACGGGCTACAATCACAACCATAAGTATATCGGTCTAATTTGATAGAGATTTACAAACTCATAACTTCAATCTTGATTATAAATGATTCTATAATCCTTGAATAGCAATTAGATCTTGATTGGAGTGAGCGAGATGATAGAAATCAGAGAGCAAATGATAGAGAATCAAACTAGTGGCAATGGAGTTTGATTTTGGTTGAAATTCGGCAGAGTATGGTTATATTTTTGTTTAGAAAATGAAGGAGAAGAAGGAGGAGAGAAGAACAATGAAAAGTGATAAAAAAATTCGTTGGAAACACATGTATTTATAGAGGAATAACGGTCATGTCTATTCGTGAAGAGATATGACGAATATACACTTCTTTTGAAAATTGAATTTTAAAATTTACAGCTAGTTTGTCGACATATAGAGTTAGAGTATGTAGACATACTCATTGTAATTTTGAATAACATTTTAAAATATTATTTTGACAATGTATTGTTTTGTGAAATAATTTTATACTTTGTAAGTATGTTTACATATAATATATATACATTATAATCATAATAAAACTTAAATAAAACTATATGATAAGAATTTGAAAAATAAACTAATATAAATCAAAATCTAATAAATACAATAACTTGGTAAAATATTAAAAAATAAAATAATAATTATAAGAATTTTAAAAACTATTAAAAACTATTTTGAAAAGAATACTTAAAAACCAAAACATTTAAAACTTAAAATAGAGAGAGAGAGAGAGAGATTAAGTGCTATCAGAATTTTAACAAACGTTCTAGACTCTATAACTTATCTTGGTATCTTGAACTCTTGAACTCTTGAATACTCATGAGTCTTCATTCTTGAGTCTCTATATCAACATCTTTAACTCTTCAATCCTTACTTGATACTATACAGTCTTCTTATATCAACACCTGTCTAATATCATGCACTATATACTATATACCTTGATAAAACATTAGTATTTATATTTTATATGATTTCCTAAAGTTTTTGTCATCGAAACCAAATCCTTAAGTACTAACAACATTTCCTTTTTGAATATATACAGTTCTAATGCATTAAAATGTAAAGATATATATATTTCTATGGAATTTACACATAAATGTATATCCAGAAATGCCTAAATGTAGAAACTAAAAGGTTAATCCTGTTTACTAATTATATATATATATATGTATGTATGTATATGTATGTATGTATATGTATGTATATGTATATGTAAAGTAAACTATAAGTTTAAGAACTAAATAAGCTGTAACGACACATATTTTACGTATTGCAGGATCATAAAATATTATTATTTATTTCATATTAGGTTGTATGACCCTTGAACTTTGGAAATGACCATTAGGGACATTTCCTACTCAAAGAATTTTTATTGAGCGGTTTCGACCCTAAAAATCCTTAAAAGGCCAATAACTTGATAGGAGCCAAATTAAGTTCTAATGCATTAAAATGTAAAGTTATATATATTTCTATGGAATTTACACATAAATGCCCAAATGTAGAAACTAAAAGGTTAATCCTGTTTACTAATTATATATATATATATATGTATGTATATGTATGTATGTATATGTATGTATATGTAAAGTAAACTATAAGTTTAAGAACTAAATAAGCTGTAACGACACATATTTTACGTATGGTAGGATCATAAAATATTATTATTTATTTCATATCAGGTCGTATGACTCTTGAACTTTGGAAATGACCATTAGGGACATTTCCTACTCAAAGAATTTTTATTGAGCGATTTCGACCCTAAAAATCATTAAAAGGCCAATAACTTTCGATAGGAGCCAAATTATGGGTTGGAACCACTTCCATTGGATCGAGATGGTGTTTTACCCTTTTGAAAAGTGGTCATATGAAGAAAACAGACTTATCGCTTGTGAGATATGGTTGTTTTAAGTTTTAAGGGCTTTTGGGTAGATATATGGGTAATTAGGCGAGGCCAAACCCAAGTCCATTAGCCCATTTCAAATTTTGGAGCTAAGGGGAGTGTAGGGGCTGAAGTGAATTACTTTTTCACTTCACAAAATCATTTCTACAACCTCAATTTATCATCTTTTCTCCAAAAACCTTTACATTTCATATCAAAACTAGTTTGAATCGATCATTATAGGGGTAATTAGTGATGGGAGATCATTGGCTCATCATTTGGTGTATTAGAGATTCGGATGCTCATTGTCCATCTTGGATTTAGACATCAAATGTGGTTATTTGGGTGATTGGTGAGTGATTACTTGATCTCACTATTTTATACTTGTTGATATGGTTAAAGGTATCATTTTTAATACGATTTTCTATGTTAAATCAGTGTTTTTTGATGATATTTTCCAAAATGTATGCTTGGATGAATTGTTTTAATGTCTTGTTAGTGTTTTAGTGTGGTTAGGAAAAGAGGTTGTCGAATTGGGAAAATCAAAGGCAAATATGGACAGAATTGGATGAAACTTGAAGAAGGGGCTTTGGAGTATGGAAGGAACCAAGGGTTCAAGTCGGATCAGGTTTGGAGTAAAGGAGAGGAGTCGATGAAGAGTGGTTTTGTCGGTGGAAAACCTATTGGCCGAAATCCTCTCGGCATAAAACCTCTTGGCAGGAAAATCTCTCGATGAAGAACCTCTCGACGGGAAAAATTCTCAATGGAAAACTTCTCAGTAGGAAACCAATCGACGGAGATCTCGGTGGAACCTCATGGAGGCAAAGTGTATGGTCTTTGGGTCGTGCCAGAGGTATTTGTTATTTGCTTAGAGCTCGATGGCGATGCAATAACATGATGAAGGTTGAAGCTAGGTCAAGGGCTCCAATGTGTTAGCTTTGAAACTTTGAAGAGTTGGTTCTATGACCAATGGAGACATCTAGAAGTGTTTCGATGATGGTGGCTTGATGTTAAAAGGAGTCATAATGATCCACATAGATGGGTTCTTTGAGGGTGACTCATGGATAGAATGTTGAATGGTTCTATCGTGGAAAGATGGAATGTGGATCGATCCCTCAAAGAAAAATGTAAATGAGATGAAGCAAGAAGGGCTTGGAAAATCATGCGATGGGATCGTTCATACTAGAAGTGTTTCCTATTATACTCAAAGAAGGGGTATTATGAGTGCACTCATGGGTACTTTGATTTATACCCTGGATCAATGGAATGGATCCAATTACCCTAGACCGGTTGAATGGGTTTAGGAACAACTTCGAGCAGTGTATCGAGTATACTAGAGATAGGGATTCACCCATTAATCCCTGGCAGTAGAAAGGTCATACGAGTTATCATAAATCAAAGCACATTAAGTGACAATTAGTATTATTTGATGGATGTTGTGTTTGTTATGGTTTCTTCACTAGCCACTTGTCACTCTAGGAATGTCACATGATGTAGGTAGTCCCATAGATCTATGGCTAGAGTTTAGTATTATAATAGTTGTTGGTATGCTTTATGGTATTTAGGAGAATAACATATTATGATGTATGTGCTAACTCTTTAGTTGTAGGGATAGGTCAGGTATGATTATTATACTTTGTGCCTTACTATATTGAATTGTATAGTATTTTGAGATTCATTTATCGCTTACACCAGACTGTTCTGACTCAAGGTTTTATGCTTTACTTCTTATTATCTCGGGTACTCTTAAATGATTTGGCTAGATAGCAGGTCTAGGTGATTGCGGTGGATGTCCAAAGGACGAGCAGATGGATCTAATTCGTATTATATATGGACTTGATTATGCTTACTTCGCTACACAACACTGTGGAGCCTCAGATAGTGTTTGCTAATATTTCAAAACAGTTTATTTGGTTTATTCATGTATTGTATAAACTCCACTACTATGTTGTATGACTCTATAGATCCATGCTCTGGTTTTGGATCACTTAGTTATTACTATATCTACTATTTTATATCTATGATGATCACTATTAAACTTTATTCAATGCGCTGTAAGATATACGACGGGTTTTTTGATTGGTCTTCTTTTCTTTTAACCCTTGGCGGTTATCCTACATCAGTCGGGCATGACGGCAACCCGTTATTTTATGTATTTTGTGTGCCAGTTGTGTAGGACAATCATTATATTTGGTATCAGAGCTTAGGTTGCATAGTTGACCTAAGTTGATACCATGATCTAATAGAGATAGGGAAGGAATTATTACCTTAGACTAGATAGAGAGTATATATAAGAGAGTGTATTTTTTATATAGTTTGATTTTTAAAGCTATATAGTAGTATATTATATAGGATAAGTCGAATGCATACACGAGTATCATAGACATGGTTTTCTTTATGAGAGACTAATCATTCTTGTTACAAATCAAGGATGAGCCGACATATAATAAATACTGTAAGGAACTCCGCCTCTGGTGTCGAAGGAGGAGTGGGCTCGGGGGGCTGCTAACCTTGACTTTCAGGCGATGTTTAACGCCATGATGGCGAATATGATGTAGAATGCCCAAGCTGCTATTCCTAATGTAGCTGGTGGTGGTGGTACTCCTGTGCAAGCGCCAAGAGCTGATTTCACTAAGCTCAACAAGGGTTTTTCTACCTTGGGAGGAAAATTGTTTCTTGGAACGGAATCAGTTATTGAGGTGCGGGTTGGTTGGATACCTACAAGCACATATTTAAGGACATGGAACTGGAGAATGCAAAAGAGAAAGTTGGCTTCTAGACAGCTTCAAGGGAGAGCTATGGGATGGTGGAACACTATCAAGATCACTACTCCTGAGGATCAAATTTCTTAGGAGCGGTTCAAGGCTAGATTTGTGGAGAAATATATACCAACTGCTTATAAATTGGTGCTCTTTCGGAGATTTTCGGATCTGAAGCAAGGAGGGATGTCTGTTACTGAGTATGTGGCTGAGGTCGACATGTTGTCGAAGTACGGATTGTCTTTTATCGATACTTCGCTTAAGAAGAATAAGAAGTTCTTGATGGCCTTGGATAACTATCTGGGAGAAATATTGTTGGCCATATCGATGAGTCGTTTGAGAAGCTTATGGAGAAAGCTTTTCGGCTGGAAAGCGTATATCCTAAGATGAAGTCTGCTATAGTGAAGAAAGAGCCAAAACCGCAGCAAGGTGGTGGAGGCAAGAAGAAATGGAATGGTAAGAGGAGGCAGCAATTCTAGAAGAAGGGTGATCAAAAGGACATGAAGTGGGACCTTGTCTGCTATGGGTATGGAGAGAAGGGCCATCTGATTAGAGACTGCAAGGTCGAAGGGAAGAAGTGCTATAACCGTGGCAAGTTCAGACATATGCAGAGGAATTGTCCAAAACCTCTAAAGTAGAAGTAGATAGTGAAGGCATATGCTTTGGATGATATCCTGACTTTGTTGAGTGCTCCCTCAGCGAAGGAGAAGGGGAAGAGCATCGTTAATCAAGGTATGCTTTTTATTTATGATGTTCCTATATATGTTTTGTTTGGTACTGGTGTTTCACATTCCTTTAATCTAGTGACTCGGTGCTAGATTGAGATTGAAACTCGAGATAGTTGACCGACCTTTGGCGATGACGAACCCTATTGGAGGGCCTACCAGTTTTAGTATGGTTTGTCATGATTTGGTCTTATTAATCCACAGATGGTATTTTGTTTGTGATTGCTTTGTTTTGGGATTTATTGGATTCGGGATTATCTTGAGAATGGACTAGCTGAGGAAGTATGCGGTAGTGGTGGATTACGAGAAGCTATTAATGACCATTAGGGCCAAGGAAGGGCAGAAGGTAGTGATTGGCTGCCTACCAGATGATGATGTTATAGTTAGCTTTCTATATTCGCTAGAGGCCCCGCATGATGAGTTGTCATATGTGCCCATCGTTAGGGAGTATCCAGATATATTTAAGGAGGTAACGTATTACCACCACACCGAGAGATTGAGTTCCGTATAAACTTAGTGAAGGAAGCCAGACCGATAGTTATGCCTTTCAGGCATATGGCGCCTAGAGAGCAGTAGTTGGAGGTGCAAGTGAACGACTTGTTGAGACGAGGGTTAATTAGTATGAGTATATCTGAGTAGGGTGCACCTGTAGTATTTGCCATCAAGGCGGATGGCTCTCTACGGTTGTGTGTAGATTACCGCGGTTTGAATAAGATGACAAAGAAGAACAAGTATCCACTCCCACGTATTGATGACTTGTTCGATTATCTCCTCGATGCGAAGCTGTTCTCTCAATTAGATCTTGCGACGGGGTTTCACAGTTGAGAGTAGCGAAAGAGAGTGTGTCGATCACCACGTTTCAAATGCCATCGAGTTTTTATGAGTGGTTGGTTATGCCATTTGGGCTAACCAATCTAACCAATGCTTCGGTATACTTTGTTGATCTTATGAACCATGTCTTCAGGGATCAGCTAAATAAGTTTATGCTTGTGTTCGTGGATGATATTCTGATCTATTCTAGGATGGAAAAGGAACACAAGACACACTTGAGGATTGTGCTTGAAGTGTTGATGAAACACAGGTTGAGAGCGAAGTTCTCAAAATGTCACTTCTAGAGGAGAGAAGTGAGGTTCTTCGGCCCTGCCGTCTTTGAGCAAGGTACGACAATTAATCCTGCAAAGGTGGTAGCGGTTCAAGATTGGAACCAACCCAAGAATGGTAATGATGCAAGAAGCTTCCTTGGGCTTGCGGGGTATTATGGATGTTTTATCAAGGACTTCTCCAAGGTAGCATCACCATTGACTAACTTGATGAAGAAGAATCAGACTTTTATTTAGGACACGAGGTGTGAGCAGGCGTTTGTAAATCTGAAGGAGAGGTTGACGAGTTGCATTAGTGTTGGTTATTTCAAGTGGGAAAGAGGAGATAATGGTAAACCCAGATGCTTGTGCTGCTAGATTGGATGCAGTACTAATGCAAGGAGTTAAAGTTGTCGCTTATGCTAGTAGGCAGCTAAAGTAGCATGAGGAAGTACCCAACCCATGATTTGGAATTAACGGCGATTGTATATGCTTTGAAGACTTAGAGGCATTATCTATTAGGAGAAATGTTCAAGCTATTCATGGACCATAAATTCTTAAAGCACCTTTTCTCCTAGAAGGACCTTAACCTTCGTCGGCAGCGATGGTTAAAGTTCTTTGCGTCCTACAATTTTGGTATTTCCTATATGTCTAGTAAAGGAAGCTCGGTTGCTGATGCTCTGAGTAGAAGATAACCAGTCTGAGAGTGATGTTCCTTGAGTGGGAGCGGTTGGAGTACATTGTCGGTTATGACTTTAGACCTCATTGCGAGTTGAAGATGGAGATGTTAGCTAGTTTGACCATCAGACCTACTTTGATCGAGAGGATCGGTACTAGTCAGAAGAAAGATGCTAGACTAGCATAGATTAGGGGAATATTAAAGATGGGGTAGAGTCTGAAAAGATGAAGCGATGCAGACTTGACCGATATGGCTGGCTCCGTAAGGATGAGAGATTGTTGTTCCCGATGTTGATGGATTACGAGATGAGATGCTATGAGAATGCCACCATCCATCCAAGCGGTAATAAGTTGTACCATGATATGAAGCAGACATATTATTGGGAGGGAATGAAGAAGGATTTTGGGACATTCAACTCGAAGTGTATGAACTGCCAATTGGTGAAGGCAGAATAGAAGAAGCCAAGTGGGTTACTGCATCTGCATGAAGTTCCTGAGTTGAAATGGTACGACATAATTTGAGTCATAGTTGATAGATTGACGGAGAGTGCCCGATTCATACCCATCAAGTCTACTGGAACGACATCCAAATTGACTAAGTTGTATGTGAAGTGGATAGTATGGTTTCATGATGTGCTGAAGAGCATTATGAGCGATCGAGACCCGTTGTTCACTAGTGGATTTTGTAAGAACTTACAAAAGGCGTTGGGGACTGAGCTATGTCATACTACACTATCACCCACAAAAAAATGGGTAGACTAAGAGAGTGAATTATATATTGAAGGATCTCTTATGAGCTTGCATCCTTGATTTCAGAGGCTTATGGGATGATCATTTGCATTTGGTAGAGTTTGCATATAACAATAGCTATCAGTCTAGTATCAGTATGGCACCATATGAAGCATTGTATGGCCAAATGTGTAATGCCCCTTCATGCTAGTGGGAAGCAAGCGAGAAATTGATAGTTGGGCCAAATATGATTAGAAAAATATCGGAAAAGACTGTGATCATTCGACAACGAATGAAAGCTGCTAAGGTTAGGTAGAAGAGCTACGCTGGTAGGAGATGTCAGGAGTTAGAGTTCTCTGTCGACGATATGGTATTCGCGAAGATTTCTCCATTGAAGTATGTTATTCGATTTGGTAGTAAGGGAAAGTTGGCTCCAAGATTCATAGATCCTTTTTCGTTAGTAGAAAGGATTGAAAACCAAACATATATGATCGACTTACCTCAGAAGATGGGGGGCGTACACAACGTCTTCCACATCTCTCAGTTGTGGAAGTTTGTGCATGACTCAGGCGTGAAAATTGCACTAGATCAACTTGATGATATCAAAATTTAGCCGGAAGCTTTGAGACCTTGTAGGCTAGTTCGTATTATCGGACGCAATACGAAACAACTTAGGAGGAAAATGTTGGAGTTGGTGAAGGTTCAATGGGAGCAAGAGTGGAGGCAATCGCACGTGGGAAACCAATGAAATCACGAAGGCCACATATCTGGATGTCTTTGCATGGTAAGGCCTACTATTTATCGTATTTACTTTCACCTTTGATACCATATAGGGTAGTTTAACATCTCGCATGTCAGGGTAGGCATATCTATACTATTAGTTGCATGATTGCTTGTTTGATATGTTTGATGGTTGCATGCGATTGTTAGGCATGCGGGGTAACCTTGGTTAACGATTCCTTGATTGTTAGGGATTTCGAGGGCGAAATTCCTAAAGGGAGGAGAATATAACGACCCATATTTTATGTATCGCAGGATTGTAAAATATTATTATTTATTTCATATGAGGTCGTATAACTCTTGAACTTTAGAAAATAACTACTAGGGACATTTCCTACTCGTAGAATTTTTATCGAGCATTTTCAACTCTAAAAATCCTTAAAAGGTCTATAACTTTTGATAAAAGCTGAATTAGGGATTGGGACCACTTCTATTGAATCAAGATGGTGTTTTACCTTTTTGAAAAGTGGTCATACAAAGAAAACGGACTATCGTTTGTGAGATATGACCATTTTAAGTTTTAAGGGCTTTTGGACAAACATGTGGGCAATCAGGTGGGCCTAAACCCAAGCCCATTAGCCCATTTTGGATTTTGGAGCTAAGGGGAGTGTAGGGGTTGAAGTGAATCACTTTATCATTTCACAAAAACATTTTTCTAACTTCCATTTATCATCTTTTCTACTAAAACCTTCTCATTTCTTATCAAAACTAGCTTGAATCGATCATTAGAGAGGTAATTAGTAAAGAGGGATTATTGGCTCATCATTATGGTGCATTAGCGATTCGGGTGTTCATTGTCCATCTTGTATTTAGACATCAAAAGTGGTTATTTGGGTAATTAGTGAGTGATTACTTGATCTCACTATTTTATACTTGTTGATATGGTTAAAGGTATCATTTTTATTATGATTTTCTATGTTATATTAGTGTTTTTAGATTATATTTGTTGAGATGTATGCTTGGATGAACTGTTTTGATGTGCTTGTCAGTGTTTTAGTGTGGTTAGGAAAAGAGGTTGTCAAATTGGGAAAATCTAAGGCAGAATCGAGAAAATCTAAGGCAAAGATGGTTGGAATTGGATGAAACTTGGAGGAGGGGCTCTGGAGTATGGAAGGAGCCTAGGATTCAAGTTCGTATTAGGTTTAGAGCAAAGGAAAGGAGTCAGTGATGAGTGGTTTTGGTCAGTGGGAAACATCTCAACGGAAAAACCTCTTGGCAGAAAACCTCTAGGCGGGAAAACCTCTCGTCACGAAAACCACCAGACAAAAAACCTTTGGATGGGAAAACTCTCTGTGGAAAACCTCTCGATGGGAAAACCTTTCAATGGGAAAAGCTCTCGGTGGAAAACCTCTCAACTGAAAACTACTTGACTAAAAACCTCTCGACGAAAAACTTCCTGGCAGAAAACCTCTTGGTGGAGACCTTCGATGGAACTTCATGGAGGCAAATTGTATGGTCTCTGGGTCGTGCTGGAGGTAATTGTTGTTCGCTTGAGGATCGACGACCATGCGATAACATGATGTAGGTTGAAGCTAGGCCGAGGGCTCTAACGTGTTAGCTTTGGAATTGTGAAGAGTTGGTTCTATGACTGATGAGGACGTCTAGAAGTGTTCTGATGATGGTGGCTCGATGTTGAATGGAGTTGTGATGATCCACATGGGTGGATTCATTGAGGGTGACCGTGGATAGAATGTTGAATGGTTCTATCGTGGAAAGGCGAGATATGGAATGGTCCCACAAAAATGAATGGAAATGAGGTGAAGTAAGAAGGGCTTGGAAAATCGTGTGAAGGGATCGTTGATACTCAAAGTGTTTCCTATTATACTCAAAGCAGGGGTATTGTGAATGCACTCATAGGTACTTTGATTAGTACCCTGAATCAGTGGAATGGATCTAGTAATAGCTTCAGGTAGTGTATTAAGTATATTGGAGATCAGGATTTATCCATTAATCCCTAGCAATGGAAAGGTCATACGAGTTATCATATATCCAAAGCACGCCGAGTGACAGTTAGTATTGTTTGATGGATGTTATGTTTGTTATGGTTGCTTCACTAGCCAGCTATCACTCTAGGAACATCACATGATGCAGGTAGTCCCGAAGATCGATGCTTAGACGTTTAGTAGAATACTAGGTTATTGGTATGCTTTATGGTATTTAGGAGAATACCATATTATGATGTATGTGCTAACTCTTTGGTTATATTGACAGATCAGGTATGATTCTTATACCTTATTCCTTACTATATCGACTTGCATAGTATTGTGAGATTCATTTACCGCTCATACCAAACTGTTGGCTAACTTGAGTTTTTATGCTTTGCTTCTTATTATCTTGAGTACTCTTAAATGAGTAGACTAGACAGCAGGTCTAGGCGATCGTGGTGGATGTCCAGAGGATGAGTAGATGGAGCTATCTCGTATTATATATGGACTTGCTTATGTTTACTCCGCTGTGCAACGCTGTGGAGCCTCAGATAGTGTTTGCTTATATTTCAAGACGGTTTATTTGGATTTATTCAGGTGTTGTATAAACTCTACTACTATGTTGTATAACTCTATGGTTCTGTGCTCTAATTTTGGATCACTTAGTTATTACTATCTCTAATGCTTTACATCCATGATGATAATTATACTAGATTCGATGCGCTATGAGATATACGACAAGTTATGAGATTGGTCTTCTTTTCTTTCAACCCTAGGCGATCATCCTATATCGGTCGAGCACGACACCAGCACACTATCTTATGTATATTGGATGCCGGTAGTGTAGGGCGGTCATCACATAAATGAATGTTAGTTACATTGTAAATACATATAAGTATGGTAATGTGCAATTAATCATATGCTATCATATTAATTATAAGTAAAACACTAAATACGAATAATGTAAAGTAAAAGAGAAGTAATTGTAATCAAGTCAACATGGGTAGTAAACCATTTAATGAATTTAATTACAGACCAAATATGGCACCAGTAAAGGAAATTAAATAGGCATGATAAATAAATGTCATTAATAACATTAATGAAAAGGAGAAATAAAGGAAGTAAATGTATAAAATAAGGAGAAGTCATAGCAAGTAAACAAATGAATATGAATAAATAATGAGCTTAAGAGGTGTAATAATTTCCATAGTTGAAATTATATGGCATCAATAATACGTTTACGACAGGTGTGAATTAGCGGGCCTAGCCTAATATTTAAATTAATTATAAATTTCTTGGTTTAGTATGGGTTGGATGAGAGTTCAGTAATGTTACACAACGTAAGTCTGCCCTCCACAAGGGGCTACCAGTAGTTATGCATATATATTACTGATGTGTGACATCTCCAACTATAGGACCATGGGGTATATGTTGGCGTATAGGTTTAGGGAAAATATACTAAGGGGTTTGCCTTAGATTTGATGTACTAAATGGCTAAGTACCTGAGGGAGCCAAGGGGTTTACTTCGGGGTGGAGGTACTAAATGGCTATTGGGTCTGCCTCTTCTCTATTTATGAAGACTTAAGTAACTTACGACAATGCCTAATTAGGAAAGCAGGGTCTGCTTCATTTCCAAAGCCGATGTATTAAGTAACCATCAGTGGGCATTTTTCCTTGATTTGCATTAGACAAATCTAAACATGATTTTTTGAATAGTGGTCGATGCTATGTGAGCATTCTTTGATAAATTAGTATTTGTGGAGTAGGGCTAGGCATAGGTCGAGGCCTCCGTTGGTCCCGAGCGGCCATTAGCAAAGACTTGGGTTAAGCTGTACAGATTACACTTCCTACTGGTGTAGAGTTCGTATGGGATATGCACTGAACTCAAAGTTTGGTTATTTTTTGTTTGGTTCGAGGTTGGCTAGTTAACCTTAGATAGGTCTTTGAGATGCGGTAGTAATATGGCTAGTTAAGTTATAAAGCCAAACCTAGGAGTCATCGGCCTCAATAGTTAGGGCCGGTTGACCATCGATTACGTTGCAAAGGTGTAACACCCCGTAATTAATAAGAAATTAACTAATAAGAAAATAATTTATTAATAAATTAATAGTAAGGCTAAAAATGGAAATTTGACCATGAAAGTTATGCCGCTGCGTTCGTGGTGATTTTCTGATAAATTTCCATATAAATATTTTGAAAAGGGAACCCAAATGAAAAAGTTATGGCATTTGAAGTTTCAGATTCAAAATAATTTAAATGGAATTCAAATTCAAATATATAATTAATTCTTAAATTTGAAATTCAAAAATTAACAGTAATTAGACTTTGAGGTTAAGTAAACGTTAAAATTAATGTTAATGTTAAAAGTTAATTAAGAAATTAAATAAATACACAATGACCAAAATTAAATGGTTCCAAAAATCAGTAAACCGGTCGACCACTCCCTAAGACCGGTCGACCGCCTAGGGTAGACCGATCAACGGGTGAAATTAGTGGCGACTAGGGTTTTCTACATTTGAATAGTCCGAATTTTATTATTTTAAACCAACTTAATTCTGACAGTTTTGGTGCTTTCTAACCACTATAAATAAGAGTCTGGTCCCCTCACTTTTATTCACAAATAATTTTGGGAACCAAGCGAAGCTCTGTCGGTCTCTCTCCTTAATGATTCAAAAAATACTCTAGAGTTTTAGGTAAGAAATTTTAGATGTTTATTATTTACTTTCTAATCCTTTTCTCCTCAAGTCCTTAAATTTCTTAATTTAATTTGTATGCAATTCCCTTGTTATATATTTCTGAATGGAAAGGTCTATAAGAGATTAAAGCAGGCGTAACAAATACAAAAAGGAAGGGCTAATGACTTTTTATGAGTGAAAATCTTAGTCTTTCTTATTTTAGTAATTGTATAGTATACTTTGGACTTGATATATGTCTTGGAGAATTTTAGTTTATGAAAACATAACATTAAAACCCCTAAAATTTTCCCAAAGCGAAATGTCAATTATTATGTTAGAATCTCAAATATCTTACATTAAATAATGGAATTTATGTAGATGTTGCAGTTTTAATGTCTTACATTCTATTCCACTTCTTATCTTTTGCTTTGGATCTGATTAATGGTTTTTGAAAAGAATAGATTAGGAAATGGTGTATAAGATATGAATTCTTTTATTCGTATTTTGCACTGTTTGTTTCTATGATTTAAATTGAAATTCCCTTTTTCTAATTTCATGCAAAAAGAAGTTGAACAGAGCGTAAAAGTATTTGAATTGCAAGTTTCTATTATTGATTGATTCTGCTATTTTAGTAAAAAATAAAGTGGGTATGGATTCTATTTTATACAAGTTGGTTTATTGAATTGTGGATATTGGATTTATGGTATACTTGTTGATATGAAACTAGACTTGTATAAATTTGAAGTTGTGACATTTAAACGTTAGTTTGGGGTGCAATCTTTGCATGCTTAAAAATGTCTTAGGCATGTTTTTGTATACATATATACATATTTACGTAAATAATGTATAATTATAACGTATTAATTGTGTAGTTAATAATATATTAATTATCATTAAATCCCCCTTAGGAAAGAAGTTAATTTGTAAATGCAAAATAAGAATTTTCTTATAGATTATGTTAAGAGAGCGTTATAGATTATGACTAAGTTATAGAAACAATATGTTAAGAGAGTGTTATAGATTATGACTAAGTTATAGGGATGCAAGGTCAATCCAAAGCACACAGAAATCTACCCAACTAATTGGGCTACCAACAATATGACTTTGGGCCGACGTGAGACATTGCCTATAATAAGTAAACACAGAGTACACGAGGTTAGTCCCAAATTCTATAGGGTTAACCTGCCCAATTAATCTAGCTACCTATTCTTACGAATAATCGGACTAATATGAGAGGTCATGGCTAGGTTACAGGTCATAATACGAAGGAATTGCTTTAGGGTTGAAGGTATTAGGTGGTTGGTTGAGGGTCAGCCACTTCCCTATATCATAAGTAGTAAATGGTCAGGGTAAACGGTTAGGCATGGTAGAGGATATCTTGGAGACGGTCCGCTTTAGATTTGAAGTGTTAAGTGGCCTGAAGAGATTTTTGTGCAATGTCAACTAGATAGTACCGGAGAGGAGTCCGCCTTGGGATAGGTATTAAATAAGGGGGGCCTACCTTAAATGTGATATTAAATGGTCAAAGTCTACGTAGTTTCTATGAAAAAGGTATTATGTGGCTTGGGTACTATCTCTTATATTGTCAAGACATTATTGATGATAGATATGGATTATTGGATTGAAAGAATAATGGATTGGGAAAGCCTTAGGGGTTGTAGTCGGAAAACTCATAATATAATTAGGATACTAAGAACTATTATAGAAAGGCTCAAGATTTTTATTCATCGGATATTGTTATTCTGACTCCCTCCTTATTACAACACAGGTTAGAGATGATGATGTAGATTTTAGAAGATGGTGGTGGAGACGCAGACTTGTGGTAATTATTTAGTTATCTATGTTATTATTATGTTTTTGAAGTACCTATTATAATTGTTATGTAATTTGAAATACCGCAGTACAAATATTTGGCAATGTTATATGGGATTATGTTGTATGTTTCTGACATTCGAATTTATAAATAAAATGGGTACTATTTTGATATTATATTTTACCCTTCTATTGTAAGATTATGAATGTATATATAGTTAGCTCTGTGTATTATTCTTTTATAAATTTTACCAACCAACAACCAGTTTTGGAATGGATCTAAGGTTCGATGGGTCTTTTCTAGATAGAAAATTAAGATCATTTCAAGGCGGGTTGTTACATTTGGTATCGAAGCTTAGGTTATTCGATCAACGGGGATATATATATATATATGTTACCCGGTTGCTTGGCCCGGCTACAAGATGCTAATTATAGAGGTTTTGATTGAATCAAGATGAAACTCGAGCCAGTGGAAGGTTGGAAAATGTAAAAGATTGACCCAAATTGAGAAATTTAGCATATATACATCGTTCGGCCAGTAAGTACGGTTCGACATGTATACATGGTTCGGCCTATATACATGGTTCAGCCTTTATACGTAGTTCGACCTATATGAAGGTTCGTCCTATGTGTAGGGTTCGGCCTTTAAATGCGGTTCGGCCGAGGAAGGACAGCATATATCGTTCGGCCAAAGAAAGGAAGCTACAGGAACACATCATATATCGTTCGATCATCGAAGGGAGAACGAAATGACTTGGACGACATGTCCAAGGATAGGTCGCTCGGCAAAGGTGGCTCGGTACTCGGTAGACCGGCCCCGGTGGAATAGATTCGTTCGGTTCGGTATTCGGTGGATCGACATTGGAGGGTTCGGCACAATTGCCTTAGCCATGTTGGTTTGGCAAACTCTGGTTCGGCCTAGATGTTTAGGCAGGCACCACTCGGTCAAGGAAATGAAGCCTTGCATGGGTCGATCGAGGAGCTTAATTCAGTCCTGTTTTGATCCTCGTGGTTCGGCCATGGTAGTTTAATATACCTCGTTCTGTGCGTGCCATCGAAGTTGGGGGTTAGTGATTCAAACCCAAAGCGAGGCGGCCGGCATGCCATTGCTTCAAGTCACACCGTTGGTCACTTCGAACCCCTAGAAAGATTGCTTTGAGCTAATCATCAAGACGCCCCGGTTCGGCATTTACTGTAACAACCCGCATATTTTACGATTTTATATTTAAATATTTTTATTTAAATATAACGTCGTTAATCGGATTTAAGTCCGAAAAGCTACTTTTTGCAACCGGTCGAATTAGGACTCGGGACCACTTCCATTGAGTCCAAAATGGCGTTTGCGACTTTTTTGAGTATAAGCTTTGATATGTTTGGAGTAAGTTGAATTTTGCTATTTTTTGTTGGGCTTTTTGGGTTTGGGTTTGACCCAACTCATCTTATAACCTAGTTCAGCCCCTCTCCTCTCCTCTTCACTTCATTTCTATTTTCTTAAACACTCAAGCAACTGAAAATGGGGAGAGAAAACAGAAATTAAAATTCAAAACCCTAGATTCAATTGCAAACTTCGAATTCGTGCTCCAAATTCAAAGAGAAGCTAAGGTAAGCTCCATCTTCATCTTCTCCATCTCTTCTCCTCTTCAATTTCAGACATTCCTAAACCCAAATTTAGAAAATACTTGTTTTGATATTAGACTGAAGCTTGTAGGGTTGAAGTGAAGAGTGGTTGATCTTCTTCTTGTAATACATGCTAGCTGAAATTAAAATTAGTATATTTCTGTTAGTAAATTAAGCATATCTCATTCATTTTAAATCGGAATTAAGATTTTCTTCATGTTATGGAAAGCATATTTTGTAGTCTATAACTTCTATGTTTTGAGATTTTCATGATTTTGAGGTTTGAATGGTCGAAATCACGTTTGTTTGTTGCTGACTTGACAACAAACTACAGGGTTGATAAAATAAAAACCTGAAATTGTTTTGGCCATAAGTTACTCGTTTCTTATCCAAATCTAATAATTTTGGATGTTCTGGAAAGCATAGATATAGGGTTAAAATTTTCATGTTTTGAGTTTCATGAAATTTCGAATTTAATTTGGTCAAAACTGTGCATTCTTACTACTATCCCAAGAGCAAAACGACATTGATATAAAATTTAGATCTGAGAATTGTTTTAGTCATAGAATTTTCATCCCTGATCGGAATTTGACGGTCTTGGTCATTCTGGAAAACTTAGAAACTAAGCTACAACTTTTATTTTATTTATTTTGCCAGAATTTGAAGTTTACTATGCAAAAATTGTGGGTTTTCGTCTCTGGCCTGTTAGTGCATAGCTACAAACCTTAGTCTCTTTTCTCCCGTTGTTTTCAACACAGAACCCCGACTTTGCGACGCCATCCCGGGCTCGTCCGATATCGGATTTCATCGATTTCAGTCTCGTTGGAAAGATGAGGTCGAGATCTTCAATCTTGTAAAGATCTGGGTGCGTTTTATACTTTCTTTTTATTGCCGAAGTAGCACCCAGAAACTGTTTTGAAAAACATTGATTAATTGTAGTTCAAACGTCCAAATTCGCAACCTCGCTGCGAGCGGGTCCGATGTCAGATTTCATCGATTTTCATCTCGTTGGAAAGATGAGGTCGAGATCTTCAATCCTGCAAAGTTTGGTTTAGATCTAGGTGCGTTAGATACTTCTTTTCTATTGCCGAAGTAGCACCTAGAAACTGTTTTACAATAGTGATCATTTTCAGTTATCGTCGGACCAACTTTGAAACATTGCCATTTCTTCGTTTCAAGTCGGAACCGAACGATTCTTGTTTCATATCAAAGTAGGAGTACTGTACTATGCTCATGAAAATTTTCATCAAGATCTGGGTTCATATGACCCTTCGACCATGTCGTCGAAGTGGGACCTTTGCACTGTTTTGACACAGCAGAGTTTTGTGATTTTTGTCCGACTTTGAGACGACGCCGTTTCTTCGTTTTAAGTCGGAATTGCCCGATTATTTTTGCAGTTTTGAGCAGGGATGTTGGTTTACATGCCTGCTTATTTTCATGCCATTTGGACTCGGTTTTCAGATTCAAATCTACCGTCGAACTATTGACTTCGACCTATTTTCAGCGATTTTATACTTAGTATAATTTCGACTATTTTTCTGAGTTTTTCCGATTTCTTTGAGATTTGTCTCTATATTTCATGCACAGATTTTATAAATCATTTTAAAATGATTTTCCATCAAATTGGCTTTTGAAACTATTATTTAGTATTATTTTAAATATTAAATTAATTACTTCATAATAGGAGAATTTCAAAGACTATTTCTAAAGAGGTTTTCCAACGATTAAAAATCCGTTTTCTTCAACTATTTTCTAAGTAAAATATACACTCTTCTACACTTCTAGCGAAGTGGAAAGGTGATTAAATGGTTAGGTAAAACACGGACCATGAATCCGCGCGTTTATCTTTCCGATTAATCCCCGACCTATTCGATTGATCGTTTTGGCCTTTTGGCCTAGTTTACCGATGACATGAGGTTAACTTTTTACTGCTTTGAGTGTGGAAGCTTACGATTGGTTAGTAAACCATTTAGTGCGAACGTTGGGGTATGAGACTCACGTTACTACTTTACGGGTTCCTTGCTAAGAGTTCGTGACACATTCCTACCATTAGTGGTAAATGAGTACTGGGCCTACAAGCCTTTACCACTACGGCGTGTTTCCAGAGTGATACCTTTGGGGATAGTGTCTTTGGACTGTCTCCCTTGGGTTAATTGCCTTTGGGATAGTGTCTTCGGACTGTCTCCTTCTGGCTCATCACCTTCTGGATAGTGTCTTCGGACTGTCTCCTTTAGGTGTTGCCCCTTAGCTAAAGTGATGGGTGTGTCGCTGGGGTATATTTCCTGTGTGATTGAGTACAGTACTAGCGTGCTAATGTTTTCCTGTGTGATTTATATTCCCTCGTGTAGCGCCATTCGGTGATGGTTTTATGCAACCACACGATATAAGCGCGACTACCTTGTGGAACTTGTTTTATGCCTACACTGGCACTTGTGCTTATGTTATGCCGATGATATGAGGCTTGTTATACATCTCTACTTAGATGTTTGTTTCTTCTCTATGTGAGAAATTTTGGTCTTTATTACCATGATATATGTTTCTCTTTTGGAGATTATTTTGTTATATGTTGCCTCATTATCTTATCATGATTATTGTTCAGTTTATCTAACTGATTTGTTTAGTTGGCTTGACCCGAGTATTTTATGCTCGGGTCAGACCGAGTTGTTTCAGGTTAGGTCGCTTTGGACTTAGCTTGCTTCGGTGTTTCCGCTTTGGATATATCCGCTATACTATAGATAGCTTTACTTGTTATCCATCCTTTATGATACTCTGATATTATGACTATCTTGTGTATATTCTTTTGACTCACGGATGTGTGAGTAGTGGCTTTGTACCCACTTTTATATTTGGATCTGTACTTGATGTTGTGTTGTGCTGAGACTATTTGCTTATTATCTGATGTTGTTCTATGATGATGTTCATTTTGCTATTTTACTTTGTTCTGATAGATCTTTTAGCCATTGTAGTTTTGCTTTAAGTATTTATTGAATATGTCGAACCACATGAGATGAAAAAAAATATGGATTCCACTTTTCGACGTGTTCAGTAGATAGTTAAAGTAAGATTACACATGGTCGCTTCCATTATACTCTATTATCCGCATTAGCAGACAGTATTATTCATATAATACTCTTTGTTAATGAGGCTCTCGGAGTGGGGCGTTACGACTTGGTATCAGAGCCAGGTTTAGAACTAAGTATAATAAACACAGAATAGTAACAATTAGTACTATATATCCTAGTATGCTTCAAATATTACAAAGCCCTTTCCTCATGACATTGGATAGATAAGTTAGGAATTTGTCTAGGAATGCATTTTATTCCGTAGTATTCCATATTTGAATTAATGATATCTACCTTATGAATAATCTTTATCTTATCTTATCTTATCTTTAAGCTAATGGCCGGAAGGGGCAAAGGACGATGCTCTGATGCTGGGAAATCCAGTGGCTCGCATCCGGATGGCGTTTATATGTCTGCCGATCAGTTTTAGAGTTATTTAGGAGCACTCAGCCTCCAGCTCCTATTCGGGCATCTCCTCCACGCAAGTCTGCCTTCGCACGCCTGTGTAGTGATTGTTCTTATCTTGGTGGAAAGCCATTCAAAGGCTCCGAGTCCGTTCTTGAGGTCCAAACTTGGATTCGCACATGTGAGCGTATATTTTCTCGCATGGATCTTTCTGACCATGATCGAGTTCTTGTAACTTCTAGCTTATTACAAGAGCGTGCCCTTGATTGGTACAAGCTTCTTATAGCCGAACTTGATGAGTCTGTTCTTTCTTGGACTCAGTTCCAGGAACGATTCGAACTCAAATTCGTTCCTGAATCTGAGAAAGTTTTATTAGCCCGTCGCTTCCTTGAGTTGAAGCAAGGGAAGTCCTCCGTTTCTGAATATGTTGCATCATTCGAGGCCTTATCTAAGTATGGTCTTGAATTCATTATCACTTCTTATAAGAAGAATATGAAGTTTTTCTCTGGTCTTAAGAAATATCTTAAAAAGTCTTTAATGCTCCAGCTTAAGCTTTCTTTTGAGGAGTTAGTTGATTCGGCACTTCATCTCGAGGCCATCGAGAAGGAGTGTGATAGAGGTGATGGTGTTGAGGTTCGCAAGAACCCCAATAAGAAGAGGTTTCCATTTCATAAGCAAGGATTTCTCCCTTATAAGAAGAAGAAGCCCGTTGAATTTGGTTCTAACTCTCAGTCTGCTGGAACACCTTCCATTCAGAAGTGTTTCAATTGTGGTTCTCCTGATCATATGATTCGAGCTTGTCCTAAGCCTCTCTTCTGCCATTATTGAAAGAAGGAAGGTCACCGTGTTTCCACCTGCCCTACTGCTCCTGCCTTATTTGTTGATCTTATGAATCGAATATTCCGGGAATATCTCGATAAGTTCGTCCTTGTGTTCATTGACGGCATTCTTGTTTATTCTAAGTCTGAAACCGAGCATGCTAATCACTTGAGAATTGTCTTGAGTACTCTTCATCACCATCAGCTTAAAGCCAAATTCTCCAAGTGCCATTTTTGGGAGAATAAGGTTAAGTTCTTAGGCCATGTTGTATCTTCCGACGGCATTTCGGTCGATCCCTCAAAGATCGAAGCTATCTAGAATTGGAAGTGGCCTGAGAATGTTCATGAGATTCGTAGTTTCCTTGGATTGGCGGGTTATTGCCATCGGTTCATTAAGGATTTTTCCCGTGTTGTGCTTCCTCTCACCAGCCTTACTCGGAAAGGCATTCGTTATATTTGGTCCGATAAGTGTGAAGCTTCCTTTTAGACATTAAAGGAACTTCTCACTAATGTTCCTATTCTTGTGGTTCTCGAGGGGAATCATGATCTTGTTGTCTACACCGATGCTTGTGGTAGTGGTCTCGGTGCCGTGCTTATGCAGAAGGATCGGGTAGTTGCTTATGCTTCTAGGCAACTGCGTCCGAATGAGGTTTGCTATGCCACTCATGATCTTGAGTTAGCCGCCATTGTCTTCGCCTTGAAGATTTGGCGACACTATTTATTAGGCGAGCGTTTCATTCTCTATACCGATCATAAATCCTTGAAGTATTTGTTCACTCAGAAGGAACTCAATATGAGGCAACAACGTTGGCTCGAGTTTCTTGCCTCCTATGACTTTGATATCCAATATACCCCTGGTAAGGGTAATCGTGTTGCTGATGCGCTCAGTCGCAGACATTCGGCTGTTGTTTCTATGATGCTTGCCGAATGGGATATTCTTGAGACTCTATCTTTTTGTGATATTCGTGATCGAACTCCATCCTCTGATTCTCCAGTGGTATTATTCAGTTTGGAAGCTCGACCCTCTTTATTGGATCGTATTGTCGATGCTCAGCGGCATGATTCTGATCTTGTGCATCTTATTCAACTTTGTGAGACTGAACCCCGTGATGAGGCGTTGCGGGATTTCAGCATTGATCTTCATGGGTGTCTTCGCAAGAAGAACCGTCTTGTTGTGCATTCTGATTCTGCACTTAGGCATGACATTCTTGATGACTGTCATCGTTCTAAGTATACTATTCATCCTGGCAGTAATAAGATGTATGCCGATATGCATCGCCTTTATTATTGGGAAGGCATGAAGCGCGATGTGGCGAGTTATGTGAGTAATTACATGACTTGTCAGTGTATTAAAGCCGAACATCAGCACCCTTCTGGTCTCCTTCAGCCTCTAGAGATTCCATTGTGGAAATGGGATCAGATTTCGATGGATTTCATTGATGGCCTACCTCGTACGAGATCGGCCCATTCTAGCATTTGGGTTATTTTCGATCGCCTCACCAAGTCAGCTCATTTTGTTCCTATTAAATCAAATATGAATGCTTCTCTTTTGGCTAAGTTATTTATCAAGGAAATCGTGAGACTTCACGGTGTTCCTAGTTCGATTATGAGTGACCGTGATCCTTTATTCACCAGTCATTTCTCAAAGAGTCTTCAGCAAGCTTTAGGAACAAAGCTTAATTTCAGCACAGCTTATCATCCATAGTCTGATGGACAGACTGAACGGGTGAATCGTATCTTAGAGGATCTCCTCCGTATTTGTATTCTTGATTTTGGAGGTAGTTGGGAGGATCATCTACCCCTTGTAGAGTTCTCCTACAACAATAGTTTTCAGTCCAGTATCGGTATGGTTCCTTTCGAAGCCTTATACGGAAGGCCATGTCGATCACCTTCTTGTTGGCTGGAATCCGGGGAGAAGCTTATTCTTGGCCCGGAGTTTGTTCATGATTCTTCTGAGAAGATTGTTCTTATTCGGCAGAGAATGAAAGAGGCACAAAGCCGCTAGGAATCCTACGCCGATAACCGTAGGAAGCCTCTCGAGTTCTCGGTTGGTGATCTTGTCTTTATTCGTGTTTCTCCTTTGAAAGGGGTTATGCGCTTCAGCGTGACAGGAAAATTGGCTCCTCGCTTTGTAGGACCATTTCCTATTACTGAACGTATTGACCCTGTGGCTTATAGAGTTTCACTTCCAGCTCATCTATCCGGAGTTCATAACGTGTTTCACGTCTCTCAGCTTCAGAAGTGTCTCCGAGAATCGGATTCTATTATTGACTCTCCTGATTTGCAAGGGCTTGAGATCTCACCAGATTTATCTATTGTACAGCAACCTATTCACGTACTTGCCTCGGAGGTGAGATACCTTCGAAACAAGAACGTGCCGCTCATTAAAGTTCAATGGTCCGCTAATCCCAATGACTATACTTGGGAAACCAGAGAGTTTATCGAGCGATCCTATCTGGGTTTTCTATCTTTGCTTTGCAATGGTGAGAATATCTTTTTATCTCAATCTTATTTTTCTTGTCTTCTTGGTTGTAAGTATGTAGTTGTTGCAAATTCTTCTCTAGGAATTGCGTGGATGCAATTTTGTTAAGGAGGGGAGATCTGTAACAACACGCATATTTTACGATTTTATATTTAAATATTTTTATTTAAATATATCGTCGTTAATCGGATTTAAGTCCGAAAAGCTACTTTTTTCAAACGGTCGAATTAGGACTCGGGACCACTTCCATTGAGTCCAAAATGGCGTTTGCGACTTTTTTGAGTATAAGCTTCGATATGTTTGGAGTAAGTTGAATTTTGCTATTTTCTGTTGGGCTTTTTGTGTTTGGATTTGACCCAACTCATCTTATAACCTAGTTCAGCCCCTCTCCTCTCCTCTTCACTTCATTTCTATTTTCTTAAACACTCAAGCAACTGAAAATGAGGAGAGAAAAGGGAAATTAAAATTCAAAACCCTAGATTCAATTGCAAACTTCGAATTCGTGCTCCAAATTCAAAGAGAAGCTAAGGTAAGCTCCATCTTCATCTTCTCCATCTCTTCTCCTCTTCAATTTCAGAAATTCCTAAACCCTAATTTAGGAAATACTTGTTTCGATATTAGATTGAAGCTTGTAGGGTTGAAGTGAAGAGTGGTTGATCTTCTTCTTGTAATACATGTTAGCTAGCTGAAATTAAAATTAGTATATTGCTGTTAGTAAATTAAGCATATCTCATTCATCTTTAATCAGAATTAAGATTTTCTTGAGGTTATGGAAAGCTTATTTTGTAGTCTATAACTTCTATGTTTTGAGCTTTGCATGATTTTGAGGTTTGAATGGTCGAAATCACGTTTGTTTGTTGTTGACCTGACAACAAACTACAGGGTTGATAAAATAAAAACCTGAAATTGTTTTGGCCATAAGTTACTCATTTCTTATCCAAATCTAATAATTTTGGATGTTCTAGAAAGCTTAGATATAGGGCTAAAAGTTTTATGTTTTGAGTTTCATGAAATTTCGAAGTTAATTTGGTAAAAACTGTGCATTCTTACTACTATCCCGAGAGCAAAATGACAGTGATATAGAATTTAGATCTGAGAATTGTTTTAGTCATAGAATTTTCATCCCTGATCGGAATTTGACGGTCTTGGTCATTCCGGAAAGCATAGAAACTAAGCTACAACTTTTATTTTATTCATTTTGCCAAAATTTGAAATTTACTATGCCAAAATTGTGGGTTTTCGTCTCTGGCCTGTTAGTGCATAGCTACAGGCCGTCTCTTTTCTCCCGTTGTTTTCAGCGCAGAACTCCGACTTTGCGACGCCATCCTGGGCTCGTCCGATGTCGGATTTCATCGATTTTGATCTTGTTGGAAAGATGAGGTCGAGATATTCAATTCTGTAAAATTTGGTTAAGATTTGGGTGCGTTTGATACTTCGTTTTTATTGCCGAAGTAGCACTCAGAAACTGTTTGAAAAACATTGATTAATTGTAGTTCAAACGTCCAACTTCGCAACCTCGCTGCGAGCGGGTCCGATGTCGGATTTCATCGATTTCGGTCTCGTTGGAAAGATGAGGTCGAGATCTTCAATCCTGCAAAGTTTGGTTTAGATCTGGGTGAGTTAGATACTTCTTTTCTATTGCCTAAGTAGCACCCAGAAACTGTTTTACAATAGTGATCATTTTCAGTTATCGTCGGACCAACTTTGAAACATTGCCATTTCTTCGTTTAAGTCGGAACCGAACGATTTTTGTTGAATATCAAAGTAGGAGTACTGTACTATGCTCCTGCCAATTTTCATCAAGATCTGGGTTCATATGACCCTTCGACCATGTCGTCGAAGTGGGACCTTTGCACTATTTTGACACAACAGAGTTTTGTGATTTTTGTCCGACTTTGAGACGACGCCGTTTCTTCGTTTCAAGTCGGAATTGCCCGATTCTTTTTGAAGTTTTGAGCAGGGATGTTGGTCTACATGCTTGCCAATTTTCATGCCATTTGGACTTGGTTTGCAGATTCGAATCTGCTGTCGAACTAGTGACTTCGACCTATTTTCAGTGATTTTATGCAGTATAATTTCGACTATTTTTCTGAGTTTTTTCGATTTCTTTGAGATTTGTCTCTATATTTCATGCACGGATTTTATAAATCATTTTAAAGTGATTTTCCATCAAATTGGCTTTTGAAACTATTATTTAGTATTATTTTAAATATTAAATTAATTACTCCATAATAGGAGAATTTCAAAGACTGTTTCTAAAGAGGTTTTCCAACGATTAAAAATCCGTTTTCTTCAACTATTTTCTAAGTAAAATATACACTCTTCTACACTTCGAGCGAAGTGGAAAGGTGATTAAATGGTTAGGTAAAACACGGACCATGAATCCGTGCGTTTATCTTTCCGATTAATCCCCGACCTATTCGATTGATCGTTTTGGCCTTTTGGCCTAGTTTACCGATGACATGAGGTAAACTTTTTACTGCTTTGACTGTGGAAGCTAACGATTGGTTAGTAAACCGTTTAGTGTGAACGTTGGGGTATGGGACTCACGTTACTACTTTATGGGTTCCTTGCTTAGAGTTCGTGACACATTCCTACCGTTAGTGGTAAATGAGTACTAGGCCTACGAGCCTTTACCACTACGGCGTGTTTCCTAAGTGATACCTTTGGGGATAGTGTCTTCAGACTGTCTCCCTTGGGTTTATTGCCTTTGGGATAGTGTCTTCGGACTGTCTCCTTCTGGCTCATCACCTTCTGGATAGTGTCTTCGGACTGTCTCCTTTAGGTGTTGCCCCTTAGCTAAAGTGATGGGTGTGTCATTGGGGTATATTTCCCGTGTGATTGAGTACAGTACTAGCGCGCTAATGTTTTCCTATGTGATTTATATTCCCTCGCGTAGCGCCATTCGGTGATGGTTTTATGCAACCACACGATATAAGCGCGACTACCTTGTGGAACTTGTTTTATGCCTACACTCGCACTTGTGCTTATGTTATGCCGATGATTTGAGGCTTGTTATACATCTCTACTTAGATGTTTGTTTCTTCTCTATGTGAGAAATTTTGGTCTTTATTACCATGATATATGTTTCTCTTTTGGAGATTATTATGTTATATGTTGCCTCATTATCTTATCATGATTATTGTTCAGTTTATCTAACTGATTTGTTTAGGTAGCCTGACCCGAGTATTTTATGCTCGGGTCAGACCGAGTTGTTTTAGGTTAGGTTGCTTTGGACTTAGCTTGCTTCGGTGCTTTCGCTTTGGATATATCCGCTATACTATAGATAGCTTTACTTGTTATCCATCCTTTATGATACTCTGATATTATGACTATCTTGTGTATATTCTTTTGAATCACGGATGTGTGAGTAGTGGCTTTGTACCCACTTTTATATTTGGATCTATACTTGATGCTGTATTGTGCTGAGACTATTTGCTTATTATCTGATGTTGTTCTGTGGTGATGTTCATTTTGCTATTATACTTTGTTCTGATAGATCTTTTAGCCATTGTAGTTTTGCTTTAAGTATTTGTTGAATATGTCGAACCACATGAGATGAAAATATATATATATATATATTCCACTTTTCGACGTGTTCAGTAGATAGTTAAAGTAAGATTACACGTGGTCGCTTCCATTATACTCTATTGTCCGCATTAGCAGACGGTATTATCCATATAATACTCTTTCTTAATGAGGCTCTCGGAGTTGGGCGTTACATTTACTGCTCGTCCTATGTCGCTCGGCAAACCTGGCTCGGTCTGGTGAATAGGAGTTGTTAGTGATGGACCGAAGTGCCTTGTTCTTGGGCCTGCGCAGGGAGTTCAGTCTATCTTCGTCTATAAATAGAAGGGCAGGGGTGCAGTGAAAATGGACCTTTTTTCGGGAACTCCAGAAAGACTTTGCCATTTTCTGTACTCAACTCCTTCTTACTCAAACTTGTATTCGAGCTGTTTGTTTACGGATTGCATCTGTATTCAGTTATTTGAAAAAGCAATAAAGATTACATTAAAAGTGGACGTAGGCAGTTACGCCGAACCACTATAAATTGGGTGTTCTTGTTTTTGTTGTTGTTTTTTTGCATTCTACTACGATATTCCTCTGTTTTAATTTACTATCTTCATTAATCTCTATACACAAATCTATTCTCGCGTGTTAGTGACTAATTCTGGTGCTAAAAATATAAGTATGAGTGGCATACTTGTTATTTTTGAAAGTATTTTTCAAAAATCCTACTATATATAAATATATATTTTAAACATATGCAAATACATTAGGCAAATCTTTGTTTCAGCATATAATACTATCTTAGAAAATATAGATGAAAAAGATTGTAACTCCAAAATTAATAGGAAAATAAATATGCAATAAATATTGAGTACAAGAATTTAAAAAGGATATATATAGATTAATAGGACTAATTAAAGAGATTATTTGAGTAATTATAGAGAGGCAAGGAAGGCATAATAGGTAAAATTAGAATGAATAAGTAAATGTCTTGAAAAATTGTCCGTTAAAATAATTATCATTTATTACAGACAATTGACATTTATAGAAATAACAAATAAACATGTTAGATAGTAATTAAATACTATAATGCAGTATAATCATCATTATACCAAAATTATACTGCCTTAACTATATAGACAAAGATTAGTGGGCCTAGCCCAATACATAAAAATAGATATGAGATAAGAACCTATGTGTTGTAAACATCCAGAAGTAAGGAATGATAGGAGTAAAGAAAGATGTGAAGAAGGAGCAGAACAAGTTCTTGTAAGAAGGTGTACATTGATTACCACAAAGAGATAACCAGATTTTTGTAAAGATTGAGTAGGGAAGAAGAAAGCTCAAAAGAAAGGACAATTAAAGTCAATTTCTAAATCCAATCCCATGGGAAAGAATTTGATAAAAGAGTTTTTGGGAAATTCCTTGAAATGTTTTGAATAAGTTTTTCAAAGGATTTATTGGGAAATTGTTTTGAAAAAGTAAGGAAATTTAGAAATTAATAATTTAAAAAAAATTCTAGTCAAAAGTTTTTTAGTAAAAGGTTTTTGGTGAAAAGGGTTTTTCATTTTGAAATTCTTAGTTTAAAATTGGTTGAGTCAAAAAGTTTTTGGTTTAAAGATTTTCGATAGAGGGATTTTTCGTTTTTGAAATAAATGTAAAATAGAGCGTAGATTGGACTTGATGATTTTTCCTATTTCATAAATTTGACTTCTTCTTTTAAAAATTCTTTTCAAAAGGGGAATAAATGGAAATAGAACTTGATTGAAATAAAGTAGAGATAATAGAAGGGTTAGAATGCCCAATAATGTAGGTAGGAGGAACATTCCCATATAAGGAAACTACGGAGGATAACAGCTGATGTAGAAGGCATTTGGGTAGGAGAATAATAAATAGAGGTAATGTTGAGAGGTTTGAATAAGAAATAGCATTAGGAACTTATATAAAATAGGACTAGTAATCTAGTTATAGATAATATAGGGGAAAAATAATAGGATGGGAAAATGATAGGGTTGAAGTTTACCTTGTATACTCCACTTTTCATTTTTACATTTATAGAAGATGTTTTTGAGGAAAAAAATTAATGGTATGATAATTGAGTTTTTGAATGTTTTGAATTAAAAGTTCAACTTTTAAAGGAATAAATCTTTGATGTAGGAAGTTTCTGAGAAGGAAAATTATTTTGCTCCTTTTTGTAATTAAGCATTTTTTGAAATTTTGATTTAATAAGAGTTTAGTTTAATAATTGAGTTTTAAATATTTTGAATTAAAATTAAAGAAATAAATCTCTGTTGTATAAAGTCCTTAAAAAGGTAAAGTTGGTTAGAAAAAGGAAATATTTTCATGGCTCCATTTTGGAACTAGTATTTTTTGAAATTGACAAAATGGGTTTCTAAGCTTATGTTTTCAAAGATAAAGGTTTCAGATAAGGTACTTTATAATTGTGAAATTTTATTTTTAAGAATGGTGAGGACTAAACCAATTTTTTTTATGGAGTACATAGAGATCGCTATCTAGGTAAGATATGGTAAAGGGTTTAGAGTATGAATAAAATAGGAACAGTAGGTATAGCCTGATTTGGAAATTTTAAATAAATCCTAGATATTTAATTGTAGAATATTGGTAAAGTTGCAAAGATATTCTAGATCTATAATTTTGTTGTAAATTAGGTTGTCCTGGTTGACCTGAAATATGAATTTCTATGTTTTGATTTATTTAGAGTAGGTTCCGTGTAATTTCCATAAATTATCCAATTCCAAAATATGAATAAAAGCGCGTTGTTTGAATTAACAAAGGATATACAAAAAGGAACGAGATGTGTAAGATATGGATATTCTTTTCCATAGTTTACACAGTCTATTTTAATAAAAGAAAAGAAATAATTCTTTGTAATTTCAAATGAAGTAAAGATCTCACTTTTGGTTAGTTCATGGAAAATTATAATGGTAATCCTTTTTGGAAGGATAGCTCTATAAATTAACATATGGAAAAGAATGTTCTAGTTTAGAAATTAGTAATTAGAAAAATAAGATACACACACGTATAACCGCGCTTAACGTACAAAGATAAAAATATATTAATAGAGTAAGTTACAACAGTATTCATATTAGTTATTATATGATTTATGAACATTAATCATAGATTTAATGGGCAATAAATTTGCAATTAATAGAGAATTAAAAGGGATTAAATAGGGACTGATTAAGGAATTTAATATGGCATTGATGAAGGAAATGAATCGACATAATAGATTGATTTTGTAACTGGTAAAAAAATTAAAGGGATTTAAATGAAGATTGATTAGAGATGATCCAATTTTCACCTTAATGACCAATTATCACGTGTATATTAACTGAAGTAATTCATGGACCATATTTATTAGAAACTAAAAAGGAGAATTAAGGATGGTGGGTGGTTGTGGAATGACATACTAGGAATGCCCATCTTAACTAAGTAAGGAGTGTTAGGACCACAACATCCTTAACACTAGTTGGTGATGAATGGCAGCTTCCAGCAAAATTTTCTTTTAGGGTTTTTGGTTTGTAATTGCTAGTTATCTCTATTAGGTTGTCGGGAAAGCATATGATATGATATAAGGTATGTTCCTATTTTATCATTGAGCTTATTTTATGGATTTGATTAATCCACTTGATAAATAAATACATATTGAGAAGCAACGTAAATAAGGAAATTTTGTAGGGACACTTAACTAGCAATAAACTATATGTAAGATTGGAAGTTAATGAGAAAATTAGGTTAGCAACCAGAAATAAATTTTAGCAGTAACGAAGGTTAGGCCAGCATTAATGGACTGCATTGGGCTTGAGCAAAGAAAGATGAGGAGATAGTAGATATTTTGGGTTACCTAGGAGCCAAAGAGGCAATGATGCAATTTGAGTCATAATGGACCGACTCACGAAAAGCGCCCATTTTATTCCTGTTGGGAACAATAAGACCGTAGACCGATGGTTAAACTGAAAGGGTAAATATGATCTTGAAGGATTTGTTGAGAGCTTGCATCATGACTTTGGAGGACATTGGGAATAGTACCTACCTTTAATCGAATTCGTGTATAATAATGGTCACCAAGAGATGACTAGTATGACACTCAATGAAGCTCTTTATGGGAGGCCATGCAAATAGTCAAATTGTTGGTGGGAAACCACCGATAATATCCTACTAGGACCAGATTTAATTTGCAAGAGTTCAAAAAAGGTAGAGTTGATTAAGCAGCGTATGAAGGCCATGCAAGACCATTAAAAATCCTATGTGGACAAGCAAAGAAAAGATTTGAAATTTAAGGTAGGGGATATAGTGTTCGTTAAAGTTTCCCCTTTTACGAAGGTTGTGAAGATTTGGAAAATTGGGAAAGTTGGCACCAAGATTTGGTTGGGCCTTTCCCAATTTTAGAAAGATTAGGAAACCTTGCTTACTGCGTGGAACTACTAGATAAGTTGGCAGGAGTCCATGACGTTTTTCACGTTTAACACTTGAGGAAATGCCTTCATAGCACATCCATTGTAGTAGAGCCTAATCAATTGGGGTACATTGAGATGAAGCCAATAGCATCTGGTGCCATCGCACACAGTGTGAAGCACAGAACTAGGAAGCTCTGCAATAAAGAAATTAGGCTGGTTCGAGTACAATGGAGGGAAAATACGGTGGAAAACACGAGGACTTCTCATTTTAAGTTTTTCACTGGCAAACTTTTCTCTCCAAAATTAGGTTTTGGTTGCATCATGGTTGCAAGCTTGGATGGTAGGATATGGTTGCTACACTTTTACTATCACTTTTGCACTCGTATAGAACACTTTTTTCCGCATGTTTAGGATGTTTGGATACATGTCTATATGTCACAACATTTGCATTCATGCTAGGATTGAGCTCACCTATAATATGTCAGCATACATAATCACTTACACTATTTGGTTGAGTGGATGGTTGTGTATATAACATGGTTGCATAACATGGATGCTTAGTGCGCATTACGCTATCCATCCCTTAAGGGATTACAGGGACGAAATCCTTTTTAGGGGGAAGGGAGAATGTAACACCCTGTAAAAATTAAAATATTAACTGATAAAAAAAGAATTAATTAATAATAAGGCTAAAAATGGAAATTTTAAATGTTAAAATTTAACCATGGAAGTTTGAAAATGGAGCCCAAATAAAAAAGTTATGGGCGTTTGAAGTTTTTGGATTCAAAATAATTTATAAGGAATTCAAATTCAAATGTATAGTTAATTCTTAAATTTGAAATTCAAAAATTAACAGTAATTTGACTTGGGGCTTATGTAAACGTTAACATTAAAAGTTAATTAAGGAATTAAATAAATCATGGCGACAATAATTAAATGGTTCCAAAAAAAGTGAACCAGTCGACCCCCTAGGGTAGACCGGTCGGTCGGTAAATGTTAGTGGCGGCAAGGGTTTTCTACATTTGAATGGTCCGGATTTTTATCATTTTAAACCATTAAATCCGACGGTTCTGGTGCTTTCTAACCACTATAAATAAAAGCCTAGCCCTCTCACTTTTATTCATAAATTATTTTGGGAACCAAGCGAAGCTCTGTCGGTCCCTCTCCTCAAAGATTCAAAAAAATACCTAGGGCTTTAGGTAAGAAATTTTAGATGTTTTTATTCAATCTTTAATCATTTTCTCCTCTAATCCCTAAATTTCTGAATCTAATTCGTATACAATTCCCTTCTTGTATATTTCATGTTAACCGGGTTTTTAAATGAGCAGAAGTCAATGGAAGTTAGAACGTTAAGCCGAAGACGAAATGACCTGAAACTTAGAAGCACACTTAGAAGAGGCAAAGAAATAACTCAGAAAACTTTCATCTAAAATGAAGCTAAGGAAACAACTTAGTTTCGAGTCATTAGCTCGGTACCGAGTTATTTTCCTTCTTCCAATCACCTTCAAATTTTCATATATCTCATG
Organism: Allium fistulosum; assembly: GCA_030737815.1. Taxonomy (NCBI): domain Eukaryota; kingdom Viridiplantae; phylum Streptophyta; class Magnoliopsida; order Asparagales; family Amaryllidaceae; genus Allium; species Allium fistulosum. The sequence goes on from CM060908.1 coordinate 791,223,330, forward strand.
CCTTACTCCATCTAATCACGATCAAGTAGTTTTCCCTAAGTTTGGATGAACAATCCAAGGATTGATAAGAATAAAATCAAGAAAGCAAGATAGTTCAAGTATTGATGGAAGATCACTGGAATTAACTAAAAGATGATAAAAGGAACATGGAACACATCAACTTCAAGATAGAAGAGTAGAGGAAAAAAGTTGGAGAAATTTCCTCTAAGGGAAATAACTCAGCACCGAGTCAAATGACTCGGTACTGAGTTATTATTTTAACTCGGTGGACTCCGAGTTCACTTGTGTGACCTTGGGTTGACTCCTGGACTCTTCTGCAAGTAGGTTTTTGACCCAGTACCTCTGTTTCCCTATAAATACAAACCTATACGCAACCAAAAGATGATCTTCTCCCCGATCTTTTCTCTTCACTCTGGATCTGGGATTCCATTGCTCTTCATCATCTTCCCTCCTTACAGTAGTCACCAAGGTAGCTACTCTTGGAAGTTCTAGGCTTTAGAACTTGTCGACCTCTTTAACTTGTGACTCTAATTCTTTGTAATATCATACAAACTCTCTTAGAGCCATAATCAATAAAGCTATAAAGTGGGCGTAGGCCAGAGATTTCTAAACCACTATAAAAATCTTATGTCTCGCTGTTATTTCAACTATTATCTGCTAGATCTAGGTCTCATAGGTTCCCTATAACTCATTCATAGGTATTGATCAATTTTTAGCATCAACATTTTGGTGCTTTCACAAAGAAAACCAAATCCAAATTTAAATCTAGCTCTCTATTGTGGATTTGGAGAGATCCAGTGGTTAGATCCAGAGAACTAACTCTATGAAGTTTGAGAACTTGTTGTTGAAGATCAATGGCATCTAGGAACGGAAGATCTTCTTTTGGAAGATCCGCAGGAGTCGTGGCTAATGGTGATGAAGGAAATATTCATCAAGCGGAAGCTAATAATGGAAATGCAATACCAGAATCCTCTACTCAGCAAGAAGTTGTTACTAGAGGAGAGTTTAATATGATGTTTCATGAACTTAACCAGTAGATGGAGGATAGTCAGAAAGCTCTCATGGACAAGATGGACGCATTGCTAAACTTGCAGCCACAAGCAACAAGAAGAGTTAGAAGAGAAACTTCTCGTGTTATAAAATAAGAGAACTCATCGGTTTATGGCCTAAACGGGAGGATGGAAAGAAAACAGAAGGAAGTAGTTGGTGGGGTTGCAGGAGGACTTGCAGGAGGATGCAAGGGTGCTCCTCCTCAAGAAAATAGGTTGGTACCGAGAGAATTTCACTCGGTATTGAGAAAAAAGCCTATGTGGAGGATGTTCATGAAGGTGATGTAATGGATGTATAGGATGTATTTGATATGGAAGAGGACTTGCAGCTTGATGGTGATGATTTGGAGTTAGGCACTAGTGTTGATGGACAAAACATTGGACCTAGAGTCCAAACTACTATGGCAAGACCTACCAGGCGCCAACAAAACTTTGCAGGAGTGGTTCTCCTGGAGAATGGAGAACCTAAATATCAGTCGAAGAGCCAAGATTGTTTGCGGAGTCAAACACTCGATGCAGCCCCTAATAGTCGACCTATAGATTACCGTGCCAGCGAGGAGTTCATGGCTGACATGGTCAAATGGTTGGTGTAGGAGAGTAGGGGCAAGGAAGATGAAGACCGGGGTTCCGCACCAAGCCGAACTCCATTTACCGAAAATGTTCCGAGAGAAGAATATCCCCAAAAGCTCACCATGCGGACAATGTCATCCTACAATGAAACTACCAATCCCAGATAGCACTTACTCAAATATGAATGGCATATGGATGGAGGTAGAGCTACAGGTTCTATTCGTTGTAAGTGTTCCTTATCTTCTTGGAAGGAGTCGCTTCGATGTGGTTTACCAAGCTTGTGCCTAAATCCATATCGACGTTTGATGAATTTGCATCTGAAGCAGTTTAGGCTCGCACTGCACAATCAAGGGACGTTATGTCCCTATCTAGCTTGTCACAAGGACTTAAAGAGTCATTAAAAGCTTTCTTGAACTGAATTAACATTGTTGTTATGGAAGATAGCAATCGAAGGAAGATCTCGTATTCATGGCGCTTATCCACGGCATTCACCGGACATGGATTTCGGTAAGTGGATAAAAATGAAGCAATCCACTACCATAGAGGAATTCCATCGAAAGGCAAACTAGTTTCTGAGGTTGGAAGAAGCAAACATGGTTGAAGGCAAGCCCGACGATAAGCAATCGAAAGAGATGATTCAGAGTAGTGTTGCGGTTAAACAAGACGAAAATGATTTCGGAACTACTGCAGGAAGTGCGAAAAAAGCTGGAAATCAGGAAAGAGGAATTAGAATGCTAGTAGGCGTGACGAGGACATGAAGCATCTAAGGAATCGTAGACCCGAGGATTATACTCCATTGAGTGATAGTTTAGAGAACATCTATCTTGCCACGCAGGGAATTGAGCAGTATAACAAACCACCCAAGAGGGAAGCGACCGAGCAACAGAAAAGGTCGGGGAGGTATAGCTGCTTCCAACAAACTCATAGGCATAATAGAAATGAATGTTGACATCTGAAGGACTTAATTGAGGAATTAATAAGGAACAACATGCTTCAACAATATGCGACGAAATCATAAAAAACGCCGATCAACCTGTCGAACCCCAAGGGTCGAATGCTCAAGGAAATTAGCCTAGACCCAGTGGAGAAGGGCCTAAGTGAACAGATAGAAGACTGGTCATAAACACCATTATTGGAGGACCTCACCCAACGCAGAAGAGTTAGGGCAAGATGGAACGATAAGCTAGATCTTTAAAGCGTGCACCACAGTAGAGTTACTATGCCTTCGAAGTTGAAGCTTCGGCCAAGCAGCAAAGGATTATTACAGATGACATTATGTTTAGGAATCGGGACACGAAGGCATAAAAGTGCCAACTCTCGATCCAATGGTGATGACTATCGACATCAGACCAGCTGTTGTACATTGAGTATTGGTTGACAATGGAAGTTCGGTCAACTCCTATTCTGGAAGACATTTGACCAAATGAAGATTAGCAGGAAGGATTTGACCGCCCACAAAACGAAGATTCAGGGACTTACAGGTGAACTTAAATAGTGTTTTATATGATCGACCTACCTGTAGAACTCGAAGAAGGTGAACGAAGGGTGGTTCATATCCAGACCTTCATGATTGTTGACGATTATTCTGCTTATAATGCTTTCTTAGACCAACCGACCCTTACCGACTTAAGAATCGCTTTGGGCCATGGCATCTCACGATGAAATTCCTAATAGAGAATGCGATAGGCATATTAAGAGGAGACCAAAGTGCTATAAGGTAATGCTAAGTTGCTGAATTACGTGAAGCTAAACGCCATAAAATGGAAAGGATGTGGGAAAGACTCTTCACATTTAGGAACCGCAAGCATAGCAATTATAGAACTGCCCCTGGCTTAGGAATCATATCGCTTCAATAAGTCTATGGACCCTAGGAAGAAGAGTTCAGGTGAAATGCAGGCTACACCGGAGGAGATTATGATGGCTGTCCCTATTGACATAGAAAACCGAATTTAGGTCTTGAAAATAGGTTCACTGCTTGGAATCAAGATGCAAAAGGAATTGATAAACTTTCCTCGTGCCAATCTGGACGTCGTAGATGCATTCTGTAATGACCCGCCATTTTGACCATCGAAAGTTGGCACCTTATACATCCATGGTATTACAATGCCGATCATCCATGTGCCGAAAAGGCGGATTGTTAGGGTAATATAAAAAGAAAAAAGAACAGAGGGAAGCAATAGCAAGGTCCGTTATGCTAATAAATGGACTATCTGTCCGTAAAAAAGTAATATGTGAACTATCTGCTCACAACAAAATAGCAAGGTTCGTTATGGTAACAAAAGGACTAACTGTCCGGAAAACAATAGCAAGGTCCGTTATGCTACCAATAGACTATCTGTCCATACAACTGGGCTGACTGCCCGCAAACTGGACTAACTGTCCGAATCAAAATGGACTACTGTCCAAATCCATTTCTTAGGGTTAACTACCCTTTAAATTTTCCTTGAAAACCCTTTTCAAAATGATTTAGTCCTTCAAATCATATATATACAAGGAAAATATATATTTAGCTTTACTCTAAGCCATTTTGCCATGATATATATACTTTACTCAAAATAATGTTGATGAATTTTAATGAGGATTAGCTATCCTTCCAAATAAGTTAAAGTCCTTTTTAACTTGAAATACTTAGGATATATTTCCTATTCAATACACTCGAAACCTTTGTTTAATACCTTTAAACAACCCTTTCGAAACCCTTGAAAGTAACCCCTTCGAAACCATTAAAAGCAACTCTTTCGAAACTAATAAAAGTCTCTCCTTCAAAAGCTTTAAAACAATAGACATCCTCCTTTAAAACCTTTTAAACCTTGCCTTTCAAAAACATAGGAAAAACCTTCCTTTTCAACTCTGTCGAAACCTTGAGGAGCCACCCCTTTCGAAACCATTCACTAAAACCTTTTGAAGCCTTTAAAACTCAACCCCTTTGAAAGAAGTTTCGGTTCAATTTAAAACATGTGGAAACCTTTCGAAACCATTCAAAATTTCATTATTTCAAAACCTTTGAAAAATATCTCAGTTGAAACCATTTGGATTCTGCCTTCAAGTAGAGCAAAAGTATCAGAAACCCATTATAATCGAAAGCATCTACTTTGAAACCATTTAAAACTATCTCTTTTGAACCATTTCCTAAGTAGTGAAGTGATTGTGTTAAAACCATTCCCTCGAAAGCATTGGAGAGGTGGCCAAGTCTTTAGAAAATAAAACAACCCCATCGAAACTATCTAGATCGAAAGGTAGGAAACATAAGCTAGGTTTTCAACTTAGTCGAAAGCATTCATTTAAAACAAAGATGCAACCCAATCAAAATCATTTCCTTATAAACCATTTGACCTAGTCGAAAGCAAGCAAGCGGGGTTCCGACCCTATACCTTTCGCCCACATCCAATTCATTACGTACCAGTTACCTGATACCATATGCATTGGTTTCGACAGTGTCGGAGGCGATAGTATGGAGGCGAAACCTGGTGCCGAAAGAGGCGAAACATTGAAAAACCTATTTATTAGTACTTTTAAACTATTCTTTTTAACCTAACCTGCCTTGTTTGTCTAAATCTGATTGGTTGCAAGGTTTCTCTTTTCAAAAGTACTGCCGAGTTTCCAGATTTAACAATTTAAACATTTTGCAAAAAGCCCCTTCTCCTCCTTTAATTAAATAAAACATTTAAGTCTCATACCTTAAATAATTTTATATAACCATCAAAACAATTAGGAAAAATCTGGAAAAATTTCAGAAAATCACTGTATATATGTTTTCTAACATATAAAAATTTCAGATCCAAACAATTAATTATTTACCCGTAAATAATTTATAACCCAAAATACCATTTTCTTTACTAGAAAATTCATATTAATTCCACGAAAATTCAGAATAATCTGAAAATTGAAACTCGTCTCCAATATATTATTTATGATCTTCATAAAAATTCGCAAGGCATTTGGATGTCATTTAATAGGGTTTTCATCTTAAAACATATCATAAATTCGTTATGAAAAACCATAATTCATCAACAAGTATGTATGTATGTGTGTGTGTGTGTGTATATATATATATATATATATATTCATTCCATTATTCAAAAACATGGCAAATCATTGCAAATTATTCGAAATTCATCTTAAAACCGAAAACACAATCAAAAATGAGATGTAAACATTATTCACCTTAGCCTTTGTGATTAAAGAGATTGAGATATGAATAGATTTGATTTGCTTAAGCTTCTTCCTAGCTTTTCTTCTTTTTCCTTTTTTCCTTTTTCCTTATTAATGGTGGCCGGCCTTGAGTTTTAAAAATTTAGAAATGAAATGAATGTGTAAATTATACACGGCTATGGTTTGGAGGATATAAGAATGGCCTATTTCCTATTTTACCCCTCCCCTATTTCAATTTAACTCTTATTTTAATTCATTGTTAAATGGTACGGCTACACCTTAATTAAAATCAAATCTCAATCCCCTAATCCACACATTATTTTATTTTATTTAACTAATTAAATATTCTAAATAATGTTACCAAAAATTTAGGGTGTTACAGACTCTCCTCTTTAAAGAATTTCGTCCTTGAAATTATGATAAGGTACACAATAAATCAAATAATGAGGTAAAACATACCATCAAACAAGTCAGGACAAGTATCTCTAATCCTGCTCTCAATCTCTTAAGTACAGTCTCTGTCATCATCGCTCTACTGGACTTTGACTAACCTGACTATTTTGGTTCTAGGCCTTTTCTCATCTCCTGCAACAATGCGAACTGGCTTCCTCACTATAGTCAAATCCGGTTCTACTACTAAGTCATCTAGCACAGTCGGTGCAATAGTAGTCTCCTGGTCTCTAATACACTTTCCGAGATGAGAAACATGGAAAATATCATGGACTCCTATCAAACTGCTCGGTAACTCAACTCAATATGCGAGTTTTCTGATCCTCTTAACAATAGGAAAAGGTCCAATGGACCTCGGTGCCGAATTCCCCAATTTTCCAAACCTAATCACATCCTTCATCGGTGTCACTTTGACGAAAACTTGGTCCCTAACTGAGAACTCTAAATCTTTCTGTCTCTTATCTGCATAACTTTTCTGCCTAGACTGAGCCTCCTTCATTCTAGCCCGAATGACCTCAATCTTTTCTGCAGCTTCTCTGACTAAATCTGGACCAAGAACCAATCTATCCCCGCTCTCTAGCCAACATATTGGAGACTTGTATGGCCTTCCATACAAAGCTTCAAATGGTGCCATCCCAATACTAGTCTGATAACTGTTATACGAAAACTCGACTAAATGCAGATGGTCTTCCCATGATCCCCCGAAATCTAGAACACAAGCTCTTAACAAATCCTCCAAGGTTTTGTTAACCCTTTCTGTTTGCCCATCTATCTGTGGATGGTAACCGGTATTCATCTTGAGCTTTATTCCCAAAACTTCATGCAGACTCTTCCAGAACTTGCTAGTGAATAAGGGATCTCTATCACTTACTATGCTGCTAGGAATTCCATGCAGTCTAACCACATTCCTCACAAACAACCTTGCTAAAACATGTGCCATTCTGGTTGACCTAACTGGAATGAAATGGGCACTCTTGGTCAATTTGTCCACTATGACCCATATACTACCATTTCCCCTGCTCGACCTTGGAAACCCGTCAACAAAATCCATGGATATAGAATCCCAGTTTCATACCGGAATATCTAACGGCTTAAGCAACCCACTTGGCTTCTGGTGTTCGGCCTTTGCCTGTTGGCAATTCAAGCACTGCTGTACACACAAACCAATATCCCGCTTCATAGCTTCCCAGAAGAAACTCCTCTTCATATCCTAATATATCTTAGTACCTCCTGGATGAATGGTGAACTTCGAATGATGGCATTCCCCCAAGACTTCTTTCCATATGTTTCCTACACCCGAAACACACAATCTTCATTTCTTTCTCAACCGCCCATTCTAGTCAAGACTGAAATCTTTCAAGTCATCGCTCTCAGTTCCTTCTCTAAGCTTCCTGATCCGTTCAGCTAACACCGGATCCTCCATCTGTTTAGAAGCAATATTTTCGATCAACACTGGTCGAACTTCCAAACAAGATAATACAACTGTATCTCCACTAGACCCAGCATCGGATCTCCACTACATTCTACAATCTACTAATGCTTTCAAATCCTTCCACTCAGCAATCATCGCCAAAATTGCATTCTGATGTTTCTTGCTAAGTGCATCTACAACCTTGTTGCTTTTCCCCGGTGTGTACTCAATCCCAATATCATAAGCATCGATAAACTCTACCCACCTTTGCTGTCTCATGTTCAACTCCTTCTGAGAGAACACATATTCAATGACTTATGATCGGTATATAACTCAAACCTTTCCCCCAAAAGGTAATGTCTCCACACCTTCAAAGCAAAAATAACTGCTGCCAATTCTAAATCATATGTCGGATATCTGACCTCATGCGGTCTGAGCTGTCTAAAAGCATAGGCAATCACTTTACCACTCTACATTAGCACAGCTCCTAGTCATGTTCCACACGCATCGGTATAAACCACCAAATCTTGATTCCCTTCCAGAACAACCAACATAGGCATATGTGTTAATAAGTGTTTCAAACTATGGAATGCTTCCTCACACTTATCATTCTACAAAAACTTCACATCCTTTCTTGTTAGCTTGGTCATCGGTGCCGCTATCCACGAAAAATCCTTAATGAACCTCCGATGATAACCAGCCAACCCAAGGAAACTCTTTATCTTGGTTATTGTCTCGGGTCTCTTCCAACTATTTGCTGCCTCAATCTTAGTCGGATCTACTGACAACCCTTCCTCTGAGACTACATGACCAAGAAACTCAATTCTTTCTTCTAGAAGTGACACTTCGAGAACTTCGCTTTCAGCTGATGCTGCCTCAGCATCTCAAGCACCACTCTAAGATGAACTTCAAGCTCTCTTTCATCCTTAGAGTATATCAAGATATCATCTATGAAAACCAATACGAACCTATCCAAGTGATCTCGGAAAACCCGGTTCACCAAATCCTCAAAGAAAGCCAGCGCATTAGTCAGTCCGAACGGCATGACTAACCATTCGTACGACCCATACTTGGTCCTAAACGCCGTCAAAGGTACACTATCCTCTGCTCTAAGTTGATGGAAACCTATCGCTAAATCCAACCGCGAAAATACCTTGGCTCCACTCAACTGGTCGAACAAACCATCAATCCTGGGCAATGGATATCGATTCTTTATCGTCCTCTCATTCATCTTACGATAATCGATACAAAGCCTCACGATCCATCCGGCTTCTTAGAAAACATTGCAGCTGCTCCCCAAGGCGAACTACTCAGGTTGATAAAACTCTTGACTTCTAAATACACCAACTGCACCTTCAACTCCCTCATCTCTGAAGGGGTCATCCTACTCGGCGGTCTACTCACTGGTTCTACTCCCGAAACCAAATCTATCCGAAACCCAATGGCTCGCTTCGGTGGCAATCCAACTACAGGCTCAAACACATCTGCAAATTCTTTAACCACAAAAACTTAACTCAACTCATCATCCCATTCCATAGCACCCAATAAGGCATACATCTCACCGTAAGAACCTTCTACGGTATAAACAATTCTGTTACTACAATCTGGATGTCTAAGCGATATTTTCCTATCCTGGCAAAATATCCTAGCATCATACTCACTTAACCAATTCATCTCAAGAATGATTCTGAACCCCACAAAATCAATCACATGCAAACTGCAAACTGCAAACAAAAGCACGACCTAACAGGTCAAATTCTAACTAGTCACACCTCAACCCTAGAGTTTCATATCCTCCTATTGGATTCGCAACCCGTATGAAAGTAACTAAATATGTGGTTCTAGGTTAAGCTTATCTATTAAACATCAAGATATAAAAGAATGTGATGCACCAGTATCAAATAGAACGCTAATAGACATACCATGAATCTGAAGCGTACCTCCCAAAACTGCCTTTCCCTTCTCTTGAGTTGTTGACTTCAAAGTAGCAGGCTCCAATGCATACACTTTACCCTTTCCATCCTTAGCGGGCTCCTTGCACTGGCTCTTATAGTGGTATATATGGTCATAGTTGTAGCACATGACATTCTTCCTCCTAGCCACTTCCTTTGCCTTCCCAGCCCGACACTCATTGGCAAAGTGCCCCTTCTTTTCGCACTTGAAATAGACAATCTCATACTTCCCTTTCTTAGCTGCTCCATCCTTTTGAGCACCTTTCTTAGGAAATAACTTCCTCTTCTGACCCTGCCCAACCGGGACTTCTTTAGCCTTACTCTTCTCTAGAGAATCAAGCAACTCCTCATGTCTTAAAGCCATCTCCACTACAAAATCAGAAGGATCTCTAATATAAGGTAATGTAGCCCTGGTAACTCAAGCTTCAACCCCCTAATAAACTTCTCATTCCTCTTCATGACTGTATCCACTGAAGCATACCCATATCTGGCTAACTCCTCGAACCTCCTAGCATACTCCAGAACATACATCTCTCCCTACTCTAATTCAGCAAACTTTCTGATCAGAGCTGACTGTGACATTGCAAACATGAACCTCTCCTGGAACCTTCCCTTTAAATATTCCCAGGTCATAGCCTCCTCATCCACCGTCACACTCACACTATTCCACCAGATCATAGCAGCTTCCTGAAGCTGTCTAGATGCTAACCTCCTCTTCTGCTCATCATTAAGCCCCAAATATGCAAAAATCCTTTCGTAGAGCAACAACCAATTCTCTACCTCAATGGTATCCTTCGTTCCAACAAACGGCTTCCCTCCAAGCTTAATGTAGTCCCCACTCAACTTAGCATAGTCGTTGACAACTGGAGTTCCCAGAACTCCTCCTCCCCTTACTCCAGCAGTAACTCCTGCCTGCACCATATTCACGAAGAACTGATACATAGCTTCCATTCCAACTTACAGGACTTCAACACCCACATTCTCTGCTTATGCCTGACCTTGACCTCTTCTCACATTAGGCCTGGCATTCTTATCGGTGCCTTCCCCTCCTGGGTTAACTCTTCCTCTTCTTCCTTCCATATCTGTATTCAAACCTCATAAGATACAGAAAATAACCTAACAAAGATAGGAGACTAGAGATAAAGCGTATACTTATGTGTAGCAAATACAAGTACATTACTATAGTGTTATCCCATACCCCAATCTACTCTAATTCTTTAGGATTATGTTTTAAAAAGCATTTTTAGTTAAAGTTTTTCATAAACCTATACTCTGATACCAAGTTGTATCATCCCGTATTTGGAGGCCAAAAGCTAAGCGTTATAGATGCTGTAGTCATATATAGTATTAACTTCTGGTGAAAAATACGACAATGCTAATGGTATTCATAATATTAGAAGCACTTGAATATGAACAAAATCACAGATTTTCAAAATCAACATTTTTCTAATTACATTTCAAACAAATTCATATTCAAATTACATAATCCCATGTCCATTTCCCAAGTAAAGATCAATTATAATCATTACAAAACTACGCCAAGAGCGACATATGACGATGCCCTCTTGGTTGATCAGAGAAATATAGTCATATCTGACTTAATATACACCGCGGAAAAATGAACGGAATAATCTGTATTCCTAATTAGCTATTCATCAGCCACCTACTCATCTTCGGAATCTTTATTCGCCAAAATATCAAAACCTGAAAACCTTAACCCTCAGCCTACACAAATCAATTTTGAGCACCCGAGAGTTTAAGGGGAAACAAAAACTATGAGTCAGACATAAAGCCTAATATGAATAATTCTGTTACATCTCGGTTTACTGATATTAAGTGAGACCATGCCGCTTAGTGGAACAGGTTTCCCCTCACTAATATCCTTTCAAAACATATATCTTTTGCAATTCCTTTCCTGCAACCAAACTGGTTAATCAAACTGATTATATCAAAATAGCAATATCCTTTATGCTAATAAATGGACTATCTGTCCGTAAAACAAGTAATATGTGAACTATTTGCCCACAACAAAATATCAAGGTCCATTATGCTAACAAAAGGACTAACTATCCGGAAAACAATAACAAGGTCCGTTATGTTACAAATGGACTATCTGTCCATACAACTGGGCTGACTGCTTGCAAACTAGACTAACTGTCCGAATCAAAATGGACTAATGTCCGAATCCTTTTCTTAGGGTTAAATACCCTTTAAATTTTCCTTGAAAACCCTTTTCAAAATGATTTATTCCTTCAAATCATATATATACAAGAAAAATATATCTTTAGCTTTACTCTAAGCCATTTTGCCATGATATGTATACTTTACTCAAAATAATGTTGATGAATTTTAATGAGGATTAGCTGTCCTTCCAAAATAAGTTAAAGTCCTTTTTAACTTGAAATACTTAGGTTATATTGCCTTTTCAATACATTCGAAACCTTTGTTTAAAACCTTTAAACAACCCTTTGGAAACCCTTGAAGGTAACCCCTTTGAAACCATTGAAAGCATCTCTTTCAAAACCAACAAAAGTCTTTCCTTCGAAAGCTTTAAAACATTAGACATCCTCCTTTAAAACCTTTTGAACCTTGCCTTTCGAAACCATAGGAAAAACCTTCCTTTTCAACTCTGTCGAAACCCTGGGGAACCACCCCTTTCGAAACCATTCACTAAAACCTTTCGAAGGCTTCAAAACTCAACCCCTTCGAAAGCACTTTGGGTTCAATTTAAAACATGTGGAAACCTTTCGAAACCATTTAAAATTTCATTCCTTCGAAACCTTTGAATAACGTCTCAGTTGAAACCATTTGGATTCTACCTTCAAGTAGAGCAAAAGGATCAGAAACCCATTAAAGTCGAAAGCATCTGCTTCAAAACCATTTAAAACTATCTCTTTCGAAACCATTTTGGGTTTTACTTCAAACATAGAAAAAGGCATTAAAAACATTTAAGTCAAAAGTTTTTGTTTCGAAACCATTTCCTAAGTAATGAAGTGGTGGTGTCGAAACCATCCCTTCGAAAGCATTGGAGAGGCGGCCAAGTTTTTAGAAAACAAAACAACCCCTTCGAAACTATCTGGGTCGAAAGGTAGGAAGCAACAGCTAGGTGTTTCGACTTAGTCGAAAGCATTCATTTAAAAAAAAGATGCAACCCAACCGAAACCATTTCCTTTTAAACCATTTGACCTAGTCGAAACCTGTAACGACCCCGAATTTTAATTAAATTTAAATTGATAATTAAAAGAATTTTTGAATAAAAATTGTAAAATTAATTATAAATGGAAGCGAGTTTCCCCGATTCAAATCGAAAATATATTAAGTCATATGAATTTGAAAATTTGTATATATGTGAATATATATGTATATGAATATATATGAGTAAATTTGAATTTATTTATATATATATATGTTTATATTGGATTTGAAATAAAATCATAAATAAATGGTTTAAAAATAAAGAAACAAATTTTATATATTTAAGTATGTACACTTGAAAAATATAACAATATATCTACATACAAATAAAAAAAATCTATGTACAAACCTCATGAAACAAACAAATAAACAAACTGTACATACATAATTAAATAGTATAGGCTGTAAACAAAGTATATATGAACAAGAAGTTCAAATATGTATACAAGATACCTCTAGTACACAATATATTTACATCGGCCAAAATCAAGTTAAGCTTGTAAAAGCAAGACAAAAGTAAGTATTTAGGTACAAAATAAGGTAAGAAGGAGACATAAAGGACTTGAGTTATCTTCAGCCATGCCTAGTATTGTACAAACAAACATACCCTATTGTATAAACAAACAAATTGTATCCATCAGCCACTATAGCCGAAATCTTTCTTAGTTAAAAAAGAAAAAAAAGAAATACAAGATCTTGTACCAGCAAAGATATTCAAGCCTTCATACTTATTTTTATACATATCTCCTCTCCATCTCAAACAAGCAACCTGAAACAAGTATCAGGAGCAAAGCAAAACAAAGAAATAAAAAAATGGGAATTCAAAAATCAAAATCTGGAAGTAGAAGATTAAGAAAAATAGTTTTGAAGCAAGGCATACAATAGACAGTAAAATCAAATTTAAAAATCAAAGCAACTAAATGGTTAGAGCAACAAATCAACTCCACTTGAAAAAGAATCAAGGATTCAGGGAATCACTTCAAATTAACTCAGATAAGAAAAATTCAAGTTCCAGTTCAATAGCAAATCCAGGCTTCTCTGTTTCTTCATAAGCAGGTAAGTAAACATCCTACTTTAAAAAAATTTAAATCTGTATATTAATTCATGAATAATCTTGTACTTAGTTGTACATTTTTTTGTTTTGTATAAGTATATGAGGTATACTATGTACTTTGATGATTCTATCTTCTTGTTTATAGTTACAGAATGATCATAAACAAGAAAATTTTAATAAATTTCCATATAAACATCTTTACCTTAGGATTTTTAAGAAAAATCAGTTTGTTTAAACTTAAAACCATGGTCCAGAAAATTTTTAGCTTGAAATAAAAGAACTTGACCCTGTGAACTCAATCTTAAAGTAAAAGGAGAACATATGAATTATTTCGAATATTTTAACTTGTGGATTTGATTATATAATTTGGATAAACAGCTAAAGATAGGATTTTTAAAATTAATACGATGATTTTTAATTTAGTATTCCACGAGCAGTTCAATTTTGAACAAAATATGCATTTTGGTCAATTTTGGATGATCGAACCAATTTCGAACGATGAGATCTTGCTTGAAGCAATTTTAGCAATCGATAGTAATGGGAAAATTATTGAATAATTTTACCATTATACAAATTGATGGGACGAGGCATAGTTAGGGTTCGTGATCAAGTTTTTGATATGTCTGTAAACGAGGTGATTTCATCACCTCGGATTGACCGAGTTGTACGAAATTGTAGGGAATGGAAGAACAAGGGGTTGACGTGGTGAGGCCGAAGTAGTGGCGATTCCGGTGGTGGGAGCGACCGAGGCGAAGCATTTTTGTGTGGGTGGTCGAGTTCCAGGATTCGAACGATATGCTTAATTTTGATTCAGTGTGTGGCTTCGAATTAAACTTCGATTTTGAGTGTTGGGACGATTTTTTTGACTTGCCGAAGCTCGTGACGTTCGCCAGAACGGCGGCACGACGCCGTGCACGTGCACGACGTCGATCTCGTGTCAGGAGGTTGGGTTGGGAAGAGACTCGAGGGAGCGTTCGAGTAGAAGGTGTTTTGGCTCGAGTTTCTCGCATTCGTGTGGAGTTGATTCTGTAGTTTAAACTTAAGTTTTAAAAAGAACAGAGAAGAAGGAGTATACGTGAGGGAGAGAGACGACTTCGGGAAATGCAGGGGAATCTCGAGTTTAACTCGGGAAATTTTGTTTAAGGGCTCGGGTTAGTTTTGTTTTAGTAGCTGGTTTCAAAATTTTAAAAGTGAATCAAGCTCAAGTTTTAAAAAGAAACAAAAGCAGTTTTTAACTTTAAAGCAATCAGTAACCAGGTTTTGAAATTTTATAGGAAGTGAAGTTTTATTGCAAATTAAGTTAAAAGTATTTTAAATAAATATATAACCTTTGTTTTGGAAGTTTATTTTAAATAAACTTAGTATTGTAATTAAGTAAATGATTTAAAAGATGAAGTGTTAAATCATTAATTTAACTTAAGGGTTTAAGTTAAGTAGTTAATAATAATTAACTACAAAGATTTTTAAACAAGGTTTAAATTATAATTAGAGTAGTTAATTAAGATAAGATGTTTTATCTTTTAATTAATTGAGATCTTAATATAATATAGAGATAATTGCTTTATGTAATTACATTAAAGTAATTAATTAAAGATAATTATTTAAATGGTGAATTAAATAATTAAAGGTTAATTTTTTAATAAATAAATGTTGATGAATTATAATTAAAGGTTAATTAATTTATTATTAATGGTTAAATAAATAAATGATTAAAGAATAATTAATCAAAATGATTTGTAATTTATTGATGTTGATTAACCAGGATTAGTAATTCATAAGAAATTAATCTGATTTGAATTAATCAGACAATTAACTAATCTTACTTATGAATGTTTGGACTTGATTGAATGATTGAATTGTTTGATATCCCTGATATATGATGCTTTGTGATACACCCTGATTTATGTTGTGATCTGTGATAAATTATCTATGATGTAATTTATTATCTGTGATATTTATATATCTGTGATCTGTGCATGAACGATAAGCGTTATAGTTCATATCGCTTATCAACTATATCCTGTTTTTGATCAGTGATGATTCATTGTGTTGCACTATTGTGTTAAACCCCTGGACTACACTTTTACACACACAAATATGGATTTCACGTGGAAATCGGTTAAGTCACAGATGATTTAAATTTAATATTTTTGAAATTAAAATTTTAATTTCAATTGATTTTGGAAATGGATTTGGGTTAAATGTTAAGCTTTTGAAAAGGAGTTTAAGAATAAAGTTATTTTGAATAACTTGGTAAAGTTTCAATTTAAATAATCCAAATTTTGCAATTGAATTCCATGATTGGAAATTATGGTTAAAGATGTTATAAATGTGTTTATATGAAGTTAAACCTTTTTAAAAGTATAATTCTAAGAATTTGAATTAACCCAAGAACCTTAACTCGTATAAATGAATCAGATTTCCAAAATGAAACTGTTTGTTTTCAAAAGAATAAAAGCTTTCAAATAAGAAAAGAAATTCCAGTTTAATTAAAGGAATTTCAAGTTTGAATTGAAAATTGGTTTTCCAAGTTATGAATGAATTGTTTTTGAAAGCTATGAATTGAATCTGTTTATTTTTAACAGATTTAAAATGGTGATTTATTTAAACCATTCGAAATGAAATTGTTTTGAAAGCTATGAATTAAATCTTTGTTTTAAAGATTTAATGAGTTAATCCAATTGAAATGGAAATTAATTTGGAAAATCTGTGAATGAATCTTTTGTTTAAAAGATTAAAGTGATGAAATTGTTAAACCATTTGAAAAGGAAAAGTTGGATAATAAGTTGTGACTCAATTGAAATCCCATTATCCATATGTTTTTAAATATTGCGCTCACTATTCGGTTTAGCCGGGAGAGGACCTTTGTGTCACATAACCCATTCCGAATAAGTGATACGTCATATATGGATAACAATTGAAGACCGGTGTTGAAGATCGGGTATTTGCAAGAACAATAGGATAACCTATCGATTATCTGTGCACTGAGTCACGCCGGTATAGAGATCTCCTAAGTGATGGGAAGTCCGATCGGGATTGTGAATACCCGGATTGCAAGGGCTTCTTCGGAAGTGCCTTCGGTTCTGTTCGAACTCGGAACAGACTTGTATGGTTACATGTCTGACATTACATTTTGAGATATAAAGCTGATTTCTTTCAAATACATTTCTGTTGGTGGTGGAGAATTTATTCTCTTAGCTTAACACCCTTCTCTGAGACGTACGAGCTCAGAGGTTATGTAGTTGAAATTTATCAGCGATATACTCCCAATGTGGTAATGTGGCATGCTGAGTGTTGCTGTGTGTTGATGATCATTTATTGATCATTTGTGATCAATGCGTGGCTTTGTGAAAAAGCGTAGCTTTGTGGACGAGACTTCGTCAGACCTCACAACCCGGAAATGGTCGAAACAGGAATATGCGACAAGGTTATGAGGGTCGCGCCATTTAGGGTATGTCATTTCCTACTGGAAAAGGGTGGTATCAGGTATGGAGCTCTGGTATTTAACCTATGTGGATACTCCAATCTCATTTATTGTGTGATTGTGTGTTTGATCGAGGCGCCTCGGATAAAGGTCCCAAAGGACCGGGGGATGACATAGTCGTGAGTTACCTAGTTATAGGGGTAACCCGGCCTTGTGTTGGCAGAGAGCAGTTATCTCTTGGGACATCCAGCCAGAGGCGATCCCATTCGGCAGTAGGAAAGGAAGTTTCTTAGCCTGACCATTTGTTGGAAATCCATCTTCCAATACAAACCGTGTACGGTTTTAGTTGTAGAACCTGCCATTTACTTATGGTGGTCACCACTGTTTAGATGGTAGCTATAGTAGGTATATGATACTGGTCGTATGTTGGCTAAGATTAATATTATACTTTCGAAATGTTTTCTTCACTATGCACTAATAATAATAATCCAATGATTTGCGTAGTAAGCATCTTTGACTATCATAAGGAGAAATCTCCTCTGATTCTGCGTTTGCATTGTGTGTGTGTGCGGGAGGCCTTATGGTAGTTTCATTTTCCAAAAGCATTGCGGGTTTCAATGTTTAAAATCCTTTTTGTTGTTGTTTAAAGATGAACTGTTTTTGTTGCTCACACCAGTCCCACGACTGACTCGGAGTTTATTGTTCCTTTCCTAAACTCTGGGTGCTCATAATTTTCTACACGAGCAGTCTAGAGTTGGGGTTTTCAGATATTCAGGTTGAGTAGATTATCTGGAGCTAGTCAGTCCTTGGACGACTGACCTTGCTTTCCGCTAGCTATGGATTGGAGCATTCTATTGGAGATATTCTATCCACTACTGGTGTTATCTATTTTCTTTCCGCTGCTATTTCTTGTATCATATCTCTGATGTATATTGATATCTGTTGTATCATTCTGTTGTATCATATTGTATCAGATTTTGTATATGTCATCGTATCAATGTTATATATATTGATATATTCGTTTTCTTCCGCTGTGTTGTTATATTTAATGGTGTTATAAGCTCCGGAGAACCAGATTCGGCGTTTGAATCTACGGCATTTTGAGTACAAGTGAGGTACGGATGCCGATTTTCGAAGGCCGAGTTTTTGGATCTTTACAAAACCCAACCAAGTCTAAAGCATTTTAGTCGAAAGCAAGCAGGCGCATTTTTCTTTAAAATAAAAGCAAAGCTTCAACCCTTTCGGGACCCCATGGTTTCGACCCTATACTTTTCGTCCACATCCAATTCATTATGTACCAGTTACCTGATACCATATGCATTGGTTTTGATAATGTCGGAGGTGATAGTATGGAGGTGAAACCTAGTGCCGAAAGAGGCGAAATAGTGAAAAACCTATTTATTAGTACTTTTAAACTATTCTTTTGTACTTAACCTACCTTGTTTGTCTATATCTGATTGGTTGCAAGGTTTCTCTTTTCAAAAGTACTGCCGACTTTCCAGATTTAATAATTTAAACATTTTGCAAAAAGCCCATTCTCCTCCATTAATTATATAAAACATTTAAGTCTCATACCTTAAATAATTTTATATAACTATTAAAACACTTAGAAAAAATCTAGAAAAATTCCAGAAAATCACTTTATATATGTTTTCTAACATATAAAAATTTCAGACCCAAACAATTAATTATTTACCCGTAAATAATTTATAACCCAAATACCATTTTCTTTACTAGAAAATTCATATTAATTTCACGAAATTCTGAAAATTGAAACCCATCTCCAAAATATTATTTATGATCTTCATAAAAGTTCGCAAGGCATTTGGATATCATTTAATAGGGTTTTCATCTTAAAACATATCATAAATTCATTATGAAAAACATAATTCATCAACAAGTGTGTGTGTGTGTGTATATATATATATATGTATGCATGTATGTATGTATATTCATTCCATCATTCAAAAATATGGCAAATCATTGCAAAATATTCGAAATTCATCTTAAAACTCAAAACATAATAAAAAATGAGATGCAAACATTATTCACCTTAGGCTTTGTGATTAAAGAGATTAAGATATTAATAGATTTGATTTGCTAAAGCTTCTTCCTAGCTTTTCTTCTTTTCCCCCTTCTCCTTATTAATGGTGGCCGGCCTTGAGTTTTCAAAATCTAGAAATGAAATGAATGTGTAAATTATACTCGGCTATAGTGTGGAGGATATAGGAATGGCCTCTTTCCTATTTTACCCCTCCCCTATTTCAATTTAACTCTTATTTTAATTCATTGTTAAATGGCACGGCTACACCTTAATTAAAATCAAATCTCAATCCTCTAATCAACACATTATTTTATTTAATTTAACTAATTAAATATTTAAAATAATGTTACCAAAAATCTGGGGTGTTACAGTGGCTGTATATATAATTGTATATAAGTGTTTGTATGGCCTTGGGTTGGAATATTTGCCGTAGGAGTGTGTTTGTGTGCGAATTCATGTGTGCGGGTGTGTATTCATGTATATGTATAAGTAGGTGCTGTTGTACTTTTGTGCATGAGTTATGTGAAAGGGTGTGTATTTATTTTATGTTTGAGAATAAGATTACATATGTACATATGTGAATTCACACACACACACATATGTTGTGGATGGAGAGAGTGTCGTGCTTTGTGATTATATGTATATATGGATGTATTGTTAGGTTCAAATGTGTGTGACTTGATGTATGGGTAGAGTGTTTGTGGGTGTGCGTGAGTATATTTATGGGTGAATGCATGGTTGTGATAAGAGTGTGTTGTTTTGTGCGTGAGCTGTTGGAGTATTTTGTGTGACAGTATAGATGTGTGTGTTGTGTTGTGTTGTGCCTAGGTATGAGTGTGCATTAGAGTGGTGCATGTGTAACAGTATTTGTTGGAGATGATTGATGAGTTTCTTTTTGGGTTTCAGGTAACGAACCAGTTCTCTACTTTTCATCTGTTAAAGATACATCTTACCTGCTAACATAAAATTTACATAAATAACATTGCTTCTGTAACTATAATTGAAGATGATAATAGTTGAAATATTATAAGATAATATACCCCCTACAAAATATAGAACTACAACATTGACATTTCAATAATATTTTTATTATATAACAGTGCGCATTTATGTGAGTGTAGAAGCTGTAGTGTATATGTATATATGTGTGATAGCTTTTGTGTGTTATATGAGTGCATGTGTAAGCATATCTCTATGAGTGTTATTATGAGAGAAGATGAGTGAAATTGTATCTATACATTTCTTACCGTGTCTAAATTAGAGTTATGTGTCGTACAGTGTGTATGAGTAGGTGATGTGTGAGTAGAGTAGATGTGTTCATGTATATGCCAGGATGAGAATGTGCGTTTGATTAGGCTGCATTTTTTTAAAACGGTTTGTGAATTTCAGTGCATGTGTTTTGTAGATGGGCTTTTCTTTGCATTGCTTTTGCTTTGTTTTGCCTGGTGCATTTATGTTTTTATGTAATCTTCTGTGCGTGCATTTTCATGTGAGTGTTTATATACCTATTTATTTTAATATCAATATATATATATATATATATTAGTTAATTAATTATATAGATAATAAGATTTACAAATAAAAATATGTTTATGTATATTGTAAATTTAAATAAAGAAAAAGGGATTTTATGTTATTTGTGAATACTAAATTACTATTTACTTTTATAAAAGATGGAGACATTGTTATTTATTGTATAGAATATCTTATATCTGAGTTTAGTTAATTATCTAATTAATTCTAGAATATAAATTTATTATTTATTATATAATTCTAAGTATTAATTTTACTATATGAAATTATATGTTGCAATTGATTTACTATTGCATATTGATTTGGTTGTTCTATTCATATATATCTTTTAGATTAATCTATTTTACCTTGTTTTTTCCAATTTTACTTCTTTTTATACATTGTATTGAATTATATGAATGATTCACCGTTGATATGGTTTGTATATTAATTTGATATACAGTGATGAAATCCTTCTATATATATTCTTGATATTATTGTTGTGATATCTTGTTTATGATAATTAATGATGTTTATATATTTATTTAATTAGATATTACTTTTATATCATGTGATTTATATAATATTATTTGGGATTTATAATATGTGTGTATATATATGTGTGTATATGTATTATATATAATTACATTTATTAGTGTATCTGAGATTTCATTTCTATGTGACGATAAATTTGAATAAACGGTTCAATTATACTGTCTGGTATGGGACTTTCGATAGCACTTTTTCAGTTATTCATCGGACTTGTCATATAGAGATACCTAGTATGGATGGAGTATAGTTTATGAGCATCAAATAATTATTCGAATCACATGTGGTGGTATGGGACGCCGTTATGTTATTTGTTTGATAATTCATTGTAAGTAAATGTCACTCAAACGAGGATACGCTCATGTGTACATGGTGAAACTTGCTGCGGTAGGTATATTTTAGTCATGCGTTGGCTTATGGTTGGAGCTGTTGTCGACTAGTGTTGGAGCTCTAGTATGACTTAGCTATGTGTTGACTTATACAGAGCCATATGTCATCTTATGTCTAGAGCTATGAGTAGATATAGGTTAGGAGTACTATATGTCGTCCACATTAGGTCTGGCTCCCTTTATGACTCGGGAGTGAACTAGATTGGACAGTATCCACCCTAACGGCCTGATCATGGGGTCGTGCCTTAGATGTGTGACACCTTGTTTATGTTATGCTAGCCTTGTGCTAGTATTATATGGTGCCTCTATGTCACATAGGCCAGTAATCAGTTACCCTTCTAGCATAAGTGTCGGTTGTCGTGGCCGAAGAGGCTATGCGTTGTCTAGCCTATAGTGGATCATTGTCATGATACCGAGATGGGAGATGTAAGGGTAACTATTGACTGTAGGAGTCGTGTCATATGGACCATGTATGGCTCCTGGAGCAAGCAGACGTGCTACCAATCTTCCATTTGGTTTTGGTATGTGTATGTGTATTAGTGGATTGGTATATATGTTCCTATCCTATCATGAGTTTACTAGACTAGACACTACTTGAGTCTAAAGTGTAGTCAGTTCCCATATATCCACACACTTTGATGATTTGGTATTTTGAGATAGCCTTACTTTATTGTTGGTGCTTTTGTTTATGGATGATTTATATTTATGGTTTGTTAGATGTTGGATATGGTCTGGATGATTTGATAGGCTATCTCACATTATATATATATTGATTTAGATGATGATTTTCGATTATGGATGATTCACCCATTGGATTTGGGATTTTGGATTTCTATCGATTTCTTTAGATGGGTGATGACACGTTTTTGTATAGTTTTCTTATGGATGTTATTTGGAGATCTTTTGAGATTGTTATGCCAGCATCATTATACTTGTTATATTATTATTGCACATTATAGTGTCACCTATATTCATAGACACAATTTGACCTATGTGTTATTTATAATACTCAAGTTAGCTGGGACATTTTAGGAACATGGACGACTTAACCAGCATCTGTTACTGGATTTAGAGAAGTTGTATTAGGGGTTGTTATATGATATTCATATGTTATGAGTTTGCTATATATAGTTGATACAGAGTTATATATTGATTATTTATCTTATTTATTGAGATAGTTAACACTGAAGATAATTATATATAAAGTATTGTACATTATATATTATATTATATGTTATCACTATGATTGACTCTGTGTTCTCTGTATTTACTATATATATTGTGTATTGTTCTATCCTAGAGGCACACATGTATGTTGCTTTGTACCGATACTGTATACCTATATGTGAGTTATTTATCTGATGTTTCAATACATATCAGTGTTAGTCCAAGGGAATATTCACGTATGTACTCTATATAGCCTCATTCTCCGTATATCTAACAGTATTACTCTGTAATACTCTTAGGTAGTACATGTATAGAAGTGGGGTGTTAGAATTAATATCAGAGCAGGTTCAGAACAATACATTGTATTATAGAGATACAAGTCATGACCTTAGATGAGACTTAGTGTCCTTGATCCTTGGGGTGTCAGACAGTTTTCTATAATAAAAGATAGTACATTATATATATAGGATGATTACTGGGGTAATCATCAAGGGAACGTATTTCTGATTTTATAGATATATGTACTCAAATATATAATTACTTTATTTACTTTCAAGTTTTAAATAAAATGGTTGAAGTAGTAAGGACGAAAGGAGTTAGTCCAACCATCAGTATTTGTGTTTATGATTTTGGGTGGTTTAATACTGTATTGTGGTGTTTGGTTTGATACTGTAGTTAATTGATTCGATTTTTGATCAAAGTGTGCAGCGGGAAAATCTATTATTTAGTTTCCACCGAGTATATTTATTTTAGCCTTTTAGGGTTTTTTAGTTATTTGAATTTGTTAGTATTGAATTGAATTCTGGAATTTGTGTGTGTTAAATGGTAATATTGTGTGTTATGTCTTGAAAATTTATATACATAGCCTAAAAGCTTTGATTTTGTGGCTATAAGAAAGTGATGAAATTAAGTAAATAGTTTTGACAAATTAATTAAAAAAAATAGTAATAAAATAATAAAATAAAATAAAATATATTATAGTAAATGTAAGGAAATGATGAATAAATAAAGAAAAAGTTATTATAAAGTGATAAAATAAGTTATGAAATTTGAATTTGTATTATGTTGCATTGAAATAAAAATGGAATTTTGGAAAATGTGATATATTTGAAAAGAGAATTATTGAAACAAAGTAATTTTGTAAAGGTAAAGCAATTTTCACTTTTGGAAAATGTTTTGGTTATTTAAGATAAATTAAAAGTGATATGAGTAAAGTTTAGTATAATTGGATTGTTATAAATTCTTCCTTATGGAGATTGCGAGGATGCAATTTTGTTAAGGGGGGAAATCTGTAACACCCAATTTTTAGTAATAATTAATTAAAGTTAGTAATACTAATTTAATTAATTAAATTGGAATTTGGAAATTTATTTGGAAAATTGGTTTCGAAATTTTTAAATAAAAGGATTTAAGTTGTGAAAAATGTGATATTTAAATTTCATATAAGTTAGAAATTTGAAAATAAATTTTGTAATAGTGATGTAATTAGAATAAAATATCAGTTTAGAATGAAAATGAATTTTCTGGAATTTGTATTTATTCAAATTAATTCGAATTTGGTTTAATCAACAAATGGGAATAAATGCATATATTAACACATTATATATTATTCAAGGAAACCCAAGTCTAATAATCAAAAGTCCAAGCCCAAGTAGCCCTAATCCAATTCCATCTCCAAAACTTTCTACCTTCAACTTTTCACTCAATATTTATCGATACACTTCATCTCAATGGGATTAACTTCGTGTCCAAGATTTTCTATCCCTCTCCACTTCTAAATTCGAGAACAAATTGGATAAATTAAAGTGAAAATAAGGGACACATCCCTAAAATCAAACTTAATGTACATAAAACATCCTCCTCATAAAAAAGATATAAATTACATTCCTATTTTCAAATACTACAATTTTATTCCCTACAATACCCCTCTTCTTCATTCCAGCAATGTTGATTCTTCATATATGGATGTTATTCTCACATCCATAATTAAAATTTG
Source organism: Allium fistulosum (assembly GCA_030737815.1). NCBI lineage: Eukaryota > Viridiplantae > Streptophyta > Magnoliopsida > Asparagales > Amaryllidaceae > Allium > Allium fistulosum. The sequence continues at coordinate 791,248,244 of CM060908.1, forward strand.
CACACCATTAATTATCAATCTTTAAAACACAATAACTTCTTGTAGAAATGACGGATTAACAAACCGTTTTCACCATTAAATCACAAATTTTATTATCTTTCTAACGAGTGACATTGTGCATATGTAAAAACAACGGCATGACAAGCTATTATACCATATAATTACAGACATGTCTGCAATTATATGCAATAGTTGTAGACATTTATGCAACTGCATGAAATAATTATAGATATGTTTGCAATTATACTATATAATTGTAGAAATTTCTACAATTATATGCAATAGTTGCAACTGTATGCAATAATTGCAGAGATGTACCATATAATTGTAAAAATGTCTACAATTATATGCAATAGTTGCAGATTTGAAGAAAAATCGAAGATGTTTAAAATTTGTAGAATTCTCTGCAAATATATGAAATAATTGTACCTTTACTGCAAATATGATTTTTTGGTATCAATAATGGATTTCATTTTAAAATCATATTTTTTTTGATTTTTTGATGAATACAGTATGTTGATCCGATGTTTTATAGAAAGTTATACGCATTTGAAATGTTAAAAACGTAAAGGGTATTTGGGTCTTTGTACTCGCGTGAATGTGAAAACAGAAACCGAAACTTATTAAAAAACGGAGGGATGTTTTGAGTATTTTCAAACCATACCAGAGTTGTATGCCAAATGCACCCTAAATTAAAAGACAATATGAAATTTAAATATTAGTATCTCCAGGAATAGAACACTAAATCCGAATGGTGAGCTGTGTGCATCATCACCAGTAGGCAAAGAAAGAAGAAAACACGGTTTTAGAAACAAAAGTAAGCTGCTTTTATATTACCTATTCTTGAAAGTTTGCTTCACCGTCAGAAGTCAATGTCCCCTGCTATAAGAGTGTTGATTCTTGCTCCAATGGGAGAGGTTACTACACAGGTACATAACATGTTACACACAATTGTTCAATTTACAAATATCAGGTGTTGTCTAATAGATGGTGTGGAATCTGTAAGGGTATGTATACTTAATTTTTGGTATATTTTTATACATATAGATTTGCACTCAATTATCAGCTGTAATGTAGTTGTTGGGAATTTTGCGGTTCGAGACAAATTTGATTGCAATTGCGATGAAGATAATGTTGTACTTCCGACTTCAAGGATCTATGGAATAGATTCTTTCAGACAATAGTTCAACCCACCAGGTACAAACGGGTTATCGAACTATCGACTTTCAGGATTCAATGAAGCCCTATAACAGCGTAATCAGATTCAAAGTTTGCACGCCTTTGATTCGACCAAGAACACTTTAGAAATGGTTTATGATGATGCAATTTATATAGAATAGAATGAAGAGGAAGAAGAGAACAATTCTGCGATGTTTTTCTGAGTTTGCGACACCTGAGGGACGTCACAAAAACAGAGCAATGGAGATGGAGTTATGGCGTCGCAGAACTGTGAGGAAGAAGAAGATGATTCAAAAAATTCGTTTTAAAATGTTTCTGGGCATTGCTATTTATAGATGTGAAGAAGTGTCTATTCGCGAAGTGTCACAACTGTTTGCAATGGTTCGTAATTTAAACGTCGCGTTCATTTATATTTTGCAATGGTTCAAAACGGTCAAGTCTATTCATTTTGTAACGTTTAGTAAACGTTACAAATTTCCCGTCATTTATTCAAATTCAGGAACTTATGATCCAAAAATATTTCCGAACCCGGTTCGGACGGACGGCGGCGGCGCGCGTGTGGTGTTGCATGACTTCTCTACTCACAACAAAGCAAACATGTGAGAGCCCCAAGGCCCCAACATTCACATGAGAAAACTATATTTATACAAATATTTTGTATAACTTTCTACCATGTGAGACTAATATTCTCTTCTTCCTCTTTACTTCTTCTCTTTCAAATCAAAACCCAAACCCCAAAGAATGTTTGAAAATTTTACAACAGTAGTTTGTATATAATTTACCCCTAACAGTTGTACAAATGCTCACAGCTCCATGTTTCCATAAATAAATTGAGTAGATAATGTACAGACACGCACACATATATCTTTGTGCTGTATATTTATCATTATTTTCTTGTTTGGGTGATCTCCTTGGTGTGCGTGCATTATAGTGTATTGTGACCGTGTTATCTTTTTCTTGGGTTTGAGTGAGTGTTCATGTAATTAGATGAGTGTGTGGTTGTGTGTGTGTGTATTTATATAAGTGTTTGTATGGCCATGGGTTGCAATGTTTGCCACAGGAGTGTGTTTGTGGGTGAATTCATGTGTGCATGTGTGCATCTGTGTATATGTATGTATGTGCTGCTGTACTTTTGTGCGTGAGTTATGTGAAAGGGTGTGCACTTTATTTTATGTTTGAGTATAAGATTACGTATGTACATATGTGAATTCATATATATATATGCTGCTGTGAATGGAGAGAGAGCCATGTTGTGTGAGTTTACGTATATGTGGATGTTTTGCTAGGTTCAAATGTGTGTGACCTGATGTATGGGTAGGGTGTTTGTAGGTGTGCATGAGTTTATTTATGGGTGAGTGCATGGTTGTGGTGAGAATGTGTTGTTTAGTGCGTGGGCTGTTGGAGTGTTTTGTGTGACAGTATATATGTGTGTGTTGTGTTGTGCTTGGGTATGAGTGTGCATTAGAGTGGTGCGTGTGTAACTGTATTTGTTGGAGATGATTGCTGAGTTTCCTTTTGTGTTGCAGGTAACGAATCAGTTCTCTACTTTTCATTCGTTAAAGGCTCATCTTACCTGTTAACATAAAATTTACATAAATAACATTGCTTTTGTAACTGTAATTGAGGACGATGATAGTTGAAATATTATAAGATAATACGTCCTCTACAAAATATAGAACTACAACATTGGCATTTCAATAATATTTTTGTTATATAATAGTGCACATTTGTATGAGTGTAGAAGCTATGGTGTATATGTATATATATGTGATAGCTTGTGTGTGTTATATGAGTGCATGTGTGAGCAAATCTTTATCAGTGTTTTTATGTGGGAGGATGAGTGAAATTATATTTGTACATTTCTTGTTGTGTCTAAATTAGAGTGGGTATATGCCGTAAAGTGTGTATGAGTGGGTGATGTGTGAGTAGAGTATATGTGTTCATGTATATGCCAGGATAAGAATGAGTGTTTGATTAGGCTGCATTTTTTAAAATCGGTTTGTGAATTTCAGTACACATGATATGTAGATGGGTTTTTCTTTGCATTGCTTTTGCTTTGTTTTGGCTGGTGCGTTTGTGTTTTTATGCAATCTTGTGTGTGTGGACTTTCATGTGAGTGTTTATATACCTATTTATTTTAATATCAATATGTGTATACACTAACTAATTAATTATATAAATAATAAGATTTACAAATAAAAAGGTGTTTTTGTATATTGTAAATTTAAATAAAGAAAAAGGGATTTTTATGCTATTTGTGAATACCAAATTACTATTTAATTTTATAAAAGATTGAGAAATTAGTTATTTATTGTATAGAATATCTTATATTTGAGTTTAGTTAGTTAATTAATTAATTCTAGAATATAATTTTTTTACCCAATTCTAGGTATTAATTTTGTTATATAAAATTATATGTTGCAATTGATTTACTATTGAATATTGATTTGGTTGTTCTATTCAAATATATCTTTTAGATTAATCTATTTTACCCTGTTTTTTCTGATTTTACTTCTTTTTATGTATTGTATTGAATTTTATGAATGATTCACTATTGATATGGTTTGTATATTAATTTGATATGATACTTTGTTATACAAATTCATGATATTATTGTTGTGATATCTTGTTTATGATAATTAATGATGTTTATATATTTATTTACTTAGATATTACTTTTATATCATGTGATTTATATAATATTATTTGGGATTTATAATATATGTATGTGTATGTGTGTGTGTGTGTATATATATTATATAATTGCCTTTATTAGTGTATCTGGGATTTCATTTCTTTGTGACGAGAAATTTGAATAAACGGTTTAGTGATACCCTTTGGTATGAGACTTTTGGTAACACTTTTTCGGTTATTCATCGAACTTGTCATATAGAGATACCTAGTGTGGATCAAGTGTAGTTTATGAGCATTGAATAATGCCTAGTGTGGGTCGAGTGTAGTTTACGAGCATTGAATAATTATTCGAATAACATGCGATGGTATGAGATGCCATTATGTTATTTGTTTGATTATTCCTCGTAAGTAAATGTCACTCAAACGGGAATACACTCATGTGTATGTGGTGATACTCGCTGCAGTGGTTATATTTTAGTTATGTGGTTGCTTATGGTTGGAGCCGTGTGTCGGTTAGTGGTTAGAGCTCTAGTGTGCCTTAGTCATGTGTTGACTTATACGGAGCCGTGAGTCGACTTATGTCTAGAGTTATGAGTAGATATTGGTTAGGAGTATTATATGTCATCCATATTGGGTTCGGCTCCCTTTATAATTCAAGAGTGAACCAGATTAGCCAATATCCACCCTGGCGGCCTGATCGTGGGGTCGAGCCCTAGATTCGTAACACCTTGTTTATGTTATGTTAGCTTTGTGCTAGTGTTATGTGGTGCCTCTGTGTCACATAAGCCAGTAGTCGGTTGACCTTAGGGCACAAGTGTCGGTACTCATGGCCGAAGAGGCTATGTGTTGTCTAGCCTATGGTGGATCATTGCCACGATACCGAGAGGGGAGAGGTAAGGGTAACCGATGACTGTAGGAGTCATGTCATATAGGCCACATATGTCTCCTGGAGCAAGCAAACATGCTGTCAGTCTCCCATCTGGTTTCGATATGTGTATGTGTGGTAGTGGATTGGCATATATGTTCCTATCCTATCATGAGTTGACTAGGCTAGAGACTGTTAAGTCTAAAATGTAGTCAGTCCCTGTATATCCACATACTTTGATGAATTGGTATTTTGAGATAGCCTTGCTTTATAGTTGGTGCTTTGGTTTGTGGATGATTTATATTTATGGTTAGTGAGATGTTGGATATGGTTTGGATGATTTGATAGGTTATCTCACATTATATATATATGTATATATTAATTGATTTAGATAATTATTTTCGATTATGGATGAATAAACCATTGGATTTGGGATTCTGGATTTCTATCTATTTCTTTAGATGGGCGATGGCACTTTTATGTATAGTTTTCTTATGGACGTTATTTGGAGATCTTTTGTGATTGTTATGCCATCATCATTATACTTATCGATTATTATTGTACGTTATAACATCACTTATATTCATAGATATAGTCTAACCCTATGCTATTTATAATACTCGAGTCAGTTTGGGACATTTTAAGAACATGGATGACTTGACCAGTATCTGCTATTGGATTTGGAGAAGTTGTATTAAGGGTTGTTATATGATATTTATATGTTATGAATTTACTGTATATAGTTGATATAAAGTTGTATATTGATTATATGTCTTAGTTATTGAGATAGTTGACTTTGAAGATAACTGTATTTAAACAATATCATACATTATATATTATATTATATGTTATCACTACGGTTGACTCTGTGTTCTCTGTATTTACTATATATATCGTGTATTGTACTGTCCTGGAGGGACACATGTATATTACTTTGTACCGATACTTTATACGTATATGTGAGTTACTTATCTGATGTTTTAATATGTATCAGTGCTAGTCCAAGGGAATATTCACGTGTGTACCCCATATAGCCTCATTCTCTGTATAATCTAACTATATTACTCTGTAATACTCTTGGGTAGTATGGGTATAGAGGTGGGGTGTCACAATTACGATGGCTCTCGGAAACCTCCAAGCCAAACCCCGCCAACCTTACCGAGTATCCCTTGTGCTTGATAACAAAATGATCGTATATAAAAATTAAATCTTCTAAAACATTTGACTCCCACTTGTGCTTGATTTTCACATCATAAATATTTGTAAAACACTTTAAAAACACTCTTTAAAATATTCATTATAAAGAACTAATTATATTTCTAAGTGTATTAAAAAGAAGGGTAAAAAACAAATGTCATTAAAAACATCGTTTACTATAAGTCCCAAAACAATTTAAACTTATCTTTATTTTTAAAAATTCCTTTTTAAATATTTTCTTATTTATTAACTATTATTTTTAACTTTTAAAACAATATTTATTATCCCAAAAGATAATAAGTCAATGTAGAATATTTTTATAAATTTAAAAGAATATTAATCATCCTAAAAGATAATTGATATAACTCTTCTATAAATTTAAAAACTACATTAATTATCTCGAAAGATGATTAATCAAATTTATAATCTTTTTATATATTTAAACCAACATTAATTATCCTGAAAGATAATTAATCAAACTTTTAATCTTTTTATAAATTTAAAAACAACAGTAATTATCCCGAAAGATAATTAATCAAATTTATAATCTTTTTATAAATTTAAAATAACATTTATTATCTCGAAAGATAACTAATCAAATTTATAATCTTTTTATAAATTTAAAACAACATTAATTACCTTGAAAGAGAATTAATCAAATTTATAATCTTTTTATAAATTTTAAATAACACTTACCCTTTATTTCAAAATTCTCAAAAATACTTGAAAATATAGTTTAAAAAACTTTCAAACTTTCAAACTGCGACCAAACATTCATTTTGGAAAAATCCAAACACAAGTCCAACACGCACAAAGGTTTAAGGAGATGATATTTCATAAGTGACGTTATAGCGATAATCGCTATAACGAAACTTACACAAATCTAAAATTAGGTCATAAATACTTCAACCGAACATCAATATAACCAACATAAGAATATAAGTAAGATGCATATAACAGTAAATTAATAATGGAAAGAAATCCCTTAGGGTCTCTCTACAAAAGTCCCATGCAAAATAATAGTTATTTATGCAATCCGCTTTTCAAGTGGGAATTCAAATCTAAACAAACAATCAAACAATAATAACAAACATATTATTATCAACAACTAACAATCAATAACTAACATATTATTTATTAATTAATCCACATATTAATTAACTTCAAAAATAACCTTTTTAATTTACAAGCACAGGACGGCGATTTGTTCTGTTCGATAGATGTCCAAAATAATCAATTCAATTTAATTATAGCAGAATCGTGTTTTATTCTGCTAAATAGGTATCACAAACAAAGTATAACTAATTTAACAATGTTAAATGTAATTAAATTAAATTACTATTGTTTTATTATTAATTTATACTTCACTAAAACTATCAACTATCATCCAAGCATTCAACAATAATCTATAGCAACATAGATATCATATAGTTTATTTAGAGGTGAGTAAACTCACCAAAATTCCAGTTGATGCTTTCACGTTCCGATTTGATCTAAAATCAAACGCCATTCGATTTTAGCTTAAAATTCTACTAGCTCCAAATTCAACAAATCGACTCCAAAGCATAGATAACAACAATACGAGTCCAACGCAAAAGACAACATCCAAATCCGACCTCGTATGAGATAGTTATTAATTATATAAGTTATCTATTTAATTAAATAATTAAATTATACTAATTACCTAATTAAAATCAATTAACCTCACTAAACTTCATCTTCTCCAAACAAAATCGTGCACAGGCGGTGCACATTAATGCACAATCGAACCCAAAATTCGATTCTGTAACGACCCGAAATTTCACTTTTTTGATTTGCGAATATTTAATTAATTTTAAATATTCAATATACAGTTTTTATAATAAAAATGACTCTTTTTTAATAATAAATCATAATGGGGAAACAGTTTTCAAAATGTGTTTACAAAAATATTTAGTTCGAAGAAAAATCGAAAATGTGACCAGAATTCGTTTTTTGAATTTTCGTCGGATAAAAGTTATCGAAAATGTTTTGAACTCTTTGTATTTACTGAATATATACATTTTTAAATAATTTTGGCTTGTATAATGTATATATGCATGTGTATACACTTAAGTATATAAAGTTTAAAATATAACTAAGAAAAAAAGAAAAAGATACAATGTCACATCAGGGGAGAAAATAAAGTACACTAGGTACTTAAACACGTTTAAACATGTTTTAACATGAAGTGTTAGGAGTGGGAGAAGGTGGTGAGGTGGAAGAAAATGAGTGGATGGCATAGGACAAAGGTAATTTAGTAATTTCATTTATTCATTTTATATAAAAGGTTTTCTCTTATTTTCTTCCATTCTCATTTTTCATTTTATTCTCATTTCAACTTTCTTATTTCTAAAACTCATTCATGTCTTCATGAGAACTTTAAAGGCCTCCACAAAATTTTTCTAAACTTTAAAATTCAAGATTCTATTGTTTTAAATCCTTAGAAACTTGTTCAAAAATCCACACCATTTTCTCCATTTTTCCTCCCACTTCATTCGATCATAAATTCCTCTAAACTTTACCAAATCAAGAAATTCCTTTTTTCTATTTTCAAGAGAATTGAGATGGCTACAATTTTCATTCACATCACTTTTTCAAATTTTGAACATTTGTGGGTCAAAAATACATTTCTTTTCAAGCTCGAAAATAGCACTCCTTCTTTTGACCATATCTCCCTCAAAAGAAATCCAAATTGAGTGAATCTTTTCTTGATATGATAGAGAAAATAATTTTCAAGAACTTTTATTTTGACCATTTTTGTAAAATTTTGGAGTAACATGGCTAAAAATTAAGGAGAACATGACCCATTTTCGAGTTGATTTTGTGGTTTTCCAAGCTTTGCAATGTCTAAAGTATTTCAAGTTTTCAAAAGAGTTTTGCAAAGTTTTGGTAAGTAAAGCTCTTTTTTTAAAAAAAGTTTATATATTTATTATTACCGTTGCTTGATAAATAAATTAGTTGCTTGTTGGGTAAATATTATATTGATTTGAATATGCTTATGAATGTTTGCATGTGGTATGGTATTAGAATTAAATTTAAAGTCTAAAATTATTGTAAATTGTTTAAAGTTAGATCATGCTTATGTTTAGGTTATGATATGATTTTGGATGTTGTGGTTAGGTACATACTTGAATATTTGATGTAAATACTAAGGAAGTTTGGACTTTTGTTGCTAATGACGACTTGAAATCCTTATGTGTAAACTATATAAATATGTTTTGGAATTAAAAAGTGTTTTCAAGTTTTGTTTTAGTTTTCAAAACTTTTACTTTATGTTTTAAAAAGTTTGAAAGTTTTCAAAGATGGTGAGTTCAAAGTAAAGTAGGAAACATTTCCAAGAAACGGCATCCATAGCGATAGTCGCTATAGAGGCAGTTTCGGTAAAAATCCAATTTTTTCAAATTTATTTTTTCATACTTGAAATTGTTTTATAAATGTTTTATAAATCTAATAATAATGTTTTAAAAATTAATTAAGGATTTAATAATTAATTATTTATTAATTAGGTTTTTAATAATTAATAATTAAGTAAGTATTAAACAAGGTTTATTAACTTTAATTAACGAAGTTTAGTTTTTGATTAATTATCTTTTGAAGATAAGATTAATTTTAATAAATTATTAATTAATTATAAGGTTAATTATTTATTTATTTATTTAATCAAGTGTTAATTTATTTTTAATTGTAAATTAATTAAGTTTTAATTTATATTATTTATTAAAGGTTTAATTTATTATTCAAGTTTTAATTAAAATATTAATTAATTAATTAATTGAGATTGATAAATAGTTAATTATTAATAAAGGTTTTAAATTATTATTTAATAATTAATAAAGGATCAATTAAGGGTTTAATTTATAAATAAATTATTTATTAATTTATAATTGAATTAAGTTCAAATTTAATAAAGATTAATTTGATTTAATAAGAGTTTAACTTGTATTAATCATTTTTAAAGGGAGTTTTAAGTTTTAAATCCTTTGTTTTCGAGAATCAAATTGTTTTAAAGGAACTTCTTTTTTCAAAGATGGTTTTGAATACAAGGGATTCAAGTGTCGATACCATTAAGGAACCATATAACTGTGAATGAGTATAATATAGATTGTTTGATTTGTGTAGACATCTATTAGCAGAATAAATCAATGTTCTGCTATAATGTAATTGTTTTTGTATAGACATGTGTTTAGCAGAATAAATCCATGTTTTGCTATAAGTTGATTGAATTATTTTGGACATCTATTTAGCAGGACAAATCACCATCCTACTATTATGTTATTTGGACATGTATATGCTAGTTGAGTTGTATTGACATGTTATTCCCTAATTTTGATATGAATTGCATTTACATATATGTTGACTTATGTAAATAAATGGTTAAGTGACTTGAAAGTGAAGTTGATGTTAAATGGTAGCTTAAATTACTATCATTGGGATTGCTAATCTTTTTTTGAAATCATAAAGTATGGTTTTAAATTAACTTCAATTCTTTAATCAATTTGCGGTTTAAGATTTATAAATGATTTTTCAAGTTATATTATTATTTTATAATGGTATTTATAAATAATAATGTAACAACCCGGGATTTCGCAATTATTTTATTTTTGTCATTAGACGATTAATATTGTTGCTAATTGCTAATTGAAGTTTTTAGATTGATTTGAAATTCTTTTAAAAAAAATTGTTAAAAGGGTTGTGGGCTTTAAAAATCATCTTGATCCATTTTCTTCTTGGTGCCGTGTTTATCAAATGCAACCCGTCCCCGTTCCCCTTTTCATTCTTTTTTTCGTTTCAACCCTAAATCGAAAAGAAAATTAAAAATGGCGGCTACCTGTTCTTATCGTTCGTTCCCTTTTTTTTCAAATTAGGGCTTAGGTTTTTTGAAGGCGACTGGCTTTGTCTTGCTCGATCGAATGAGGAAATTTTGCTTGCGGTCGCTTCCACTTAGTCGAGTTCGAACGTTTTGCTTGGTCGTCGAAAAAGGTGAGTTTACTCACATCTAATTCCTGCTCCATGTATTTGTGATTGTGTGATTTCCACAGTTTCGATTCTGTTGATTTTGGTCACTGGAGTGATTATGTTGATTTCGTGAAAATGTTTAGATGATTTGAGCTGTTCGTTCCGTGGTTAGCATTGCTTCGATTTTGGTTTGAAGTTGAAATCACTTGTTCCAATTTTGTTTACTTGGACTTTTGTTTGTGAAATTTATTTGGCATCGGCCCTTGGTTGTGAATCTTTCATCGGCCTTAACTTGTATTGATTAGATTGATTTTATGAAAATATTTGGGTTTGATATTATCTTGAGTTGAAACGAACTGTACCATGCTCTTGCAACTGTAGTTTCGTTGTTTTTGACTTGTATAATTTGTTTATTGACTTGGCTACCTCGGTTTTGACAAGTTCGAACCTGTTATGTGCAGTTCCTCTGTTGCTTTGTGATAGTCAGGAAAGTGTATACTCTGACTTGATCTATTGTTCGAATATGTTGCTAAATATTCGTATATATTATTTTGACTCTTGATTGGATACTGATTTTGGGGATTTCTGAATTTTCTTGTTCATTTTAAAACTAGCACACAACTGCCTACAACCTGATACTTCTACTGTGCTTGAGCCTTTGCTTGTGTATCACTGCACCATGTATAAATCCCTTGAATCTTAACTAGCACCTGATTACCTTGTATATATGATTGTTGTTTGCCCTGTTGTTATGTCCGTGAGCATTTTCTCAAGTCTGGTTATTTTGCATTGTTGTTCTCTTGGTCTGGAGTGCATATGTTTGGTTGCACTTATGTTCACCATGCTCTGGTCTACCTGAGTCCATGCATGCCGTAGTCATTCATGAATGTTATATGTGCACCAATATATGTGTACATGTATATTTGTGAACCAAGCATATTTAAAATATTGAAGTACTTGTCGACTTTGTTCGTTGCCTGGTCGACATGTATGAATGCGTGGACTTTGCTAATTTGAGGTTGCCTATGACTTTTGTACTTCTGTTCCACTTGCTTTGGATGTCCCTTCTATTCTTTGATCTCACATTTATGTGTACTGTCTTTTACTTAAGGGCACTTGGTATTTCTTTGAGCTACAGTTTCAGTTGCAAGTGTATTTAGTTGTTTTCAGGTATAACTTGTACCACTGTTGTTTTGATATTTAGCTCGGTTGTCTCGAGCACCTGTGTACCTCTGTCTATGGTTTCACTGCCTTTGTTTTTGATCAAAACTGCTATTTGATTGGTTTTGCACATATGTTGGAAATTGGTCTAGTTTTAGTTGCAAATGCAATTGCAGTTTTACTTGTTTTTGGCTTGAATGCATTTGAACTTGTGCATCTCACTTGGAACTGTCTGTAGAGATTTTTGGGCTTTGACCTACTGTTCAACGGCTTCGGCATTGATTGAGTTATATTGCCCAATTCAATTTAATGTTGAATACATGTTGATTTCATATATTTTGCCACTGAGTGGTATACATGCATCCAGATGTGCATACGTACATGAAGTACTTGTCGACCTCACTTACTGTCTGGTTGACATGTATGGACTGTTTAGCCTACTTGGTTTGACTTGAGTTTTGTGCATTTAATTGGGCTTATCTGTTCTGGAATTCTCCAAGTGCATGCTTGTTTTTCTTTTGTTTGCAGTTGCGTTGAGTCATGCTGGCGTGACTTAACCTCTGCAGTTTTGACGTTCTGTAGTGGCGAGGCAGTACACGCGTGCGTGTACTGCAGCCACACAGAAATTTCATTTGATTGATCATTTTGAGATTTTCTAATTATCTAATTGATAATTAGATTCTGAGTTTCTAATTATTATTTAATAATTGGATTTATGTTAATTGTCGTTTAGACAATTCTGTTGTTTTCATATTATCTTCATCGATAATCTTTTCATTTATCTTTGCTGATCATTTGAATCTGTTGATTTCTTGTTTAACACTATTTAGTGTTATATCTGCCGTTATCTGATTCTCTTATCGAGAAGTCGGATATACGAGATTTCTGTGACTGTCGTCTATTTGATATTTGATTATTATTGCTTATGTGCATTAACAACTGAGTTTGAATTAGACTGACCCGTGTATTATTTTCTTTTGAATGTAATACTCGGGTCAGACCCGAGTTATTTCAGGTTGTAGATATTCTGCTTTGAGTTGCTGATTGAGCTGTGAAGATTTTTCATATCTTTTGAAGTGGTTTGCGTCTTTTTGTAGTAGTCAGAGTACTGATTAGGTTGATATGTATTCATGTACATTAGTTGATAATGTATTTATATATAACTTCCAGAGTCGACAGTTGTAGTTGTATCATATGTATTGTGTCAAATGTATTGTAATTTACATCAGTTATATATATATATATATATATATATATATATATGAGATCTTTTGTTATGTGTGTTCCACATTTTTATTATCTGTGCTATTATTATATATATTGTCCTAAACTATTATGAACCATCGTAGTTCGTTTTATACTGGAATTGGGTATGTCGATGGGAGTAAATAAATAAGAGATGAAAAATAAAAATATATACCACTCTTATCGAAATAACCAATACTAGTGTAAGGCCTAACTACGGATGGTCGCTCCTATCCAGCCTTATTCTTCGTAATAACAGACAGTATTTCTTTTAATACTCTTTGTTATTGTGAGCATAGAGGTGGGGCATCATAGTTGGTATCAGAGCTTGGGGTTTATGGACATAATATAAAACATAACTTAGATGGAACATATGTTACAACTATTGGTCGGTGTTTTATTTGTGCTTTGAGTCAAAACTAAAGTTTGAAATTATGATGAAATTTTTAAATATCTTTATTTAAAAATAAAAGTGAAATTGCGTTCTGATGATTTGATTGATTTGGGTACTGTTTATCAGAGTGCACAGCGGAAGCAGTGAATTTGTCTTTGCTGAGTACAACTGATAATCTTTTTGAATTAAAAAAAATCGAAATATGAAATTGAAATAAATTTCATTTGTTGTTTACATAGCTGTATTTATTTTGTTTCTTTGAGAATTTTGAATCCGAATTGAGGATTCGAAATGATTGCAGTTATGTGATTTTTGCTGAGATCTTTGCTGGATTTCTTTTACGCTAATCATTATTGATTAGATTTAGCTGTTTCGAATTATCTTCATTGAAGATACATTCGAATGACTTCTATGTTCATTTTGTAGTACGTGCAAATTTGAGTTGCACGTTACTGCATTGTTTTTACGTTGAACCGATGTTTGGTTTGAACGTATTGTGTTGCCGTTATTTTTATAACGGGATTTTTACACTAGTGCTATATTTTTGAAGCACGGTGTTTGTTGACAATTTTAATGAATAAAAAATTCACTGATGTTACATTTTGTTGTGAATTATTTTGATGAGATTTTGACGTATAAAAATTACTGTCGCTTTGGCTTCAGTAACCGTCGAATTTTTAAAAGTGGATTTTCAAGCGGTTATTCCGCAATGCTGATTTTGAAATACGATTTTACGATGTTTGGGAAGTGCAATTTTCTTTTCGAAATTGCTACTAATGTTGTTGCTATAATCACGTGATTGGAAAATCGTTTTAAAATGAAAATTGTTTTACAAAATTTTTCAGTTTGCGCTTTCAAAAGAATGAGGAAGCGACTTAAACGATTCAGCAAAATCGAGGACTATGACCCCTTTCTTTTACTGATTCGCTTAATTCCGGACTTGTCCGTTTGAGAATGTAAAATGTATTTTTACAAAATACACAATTTTGCACTTTCAAGAAAAACGATGAAGAGAATCAAACGATTTAGTAAAACACGTGGTATGGGACATGTGCGTTTGCTATTTCGGTTAATTCCGGACTCGTTAATTGAAATATCTGCTGTTTTGATGATTTTGATGCTTTTGTGTGCTTTCGAGCCACTATGTTGGACCTTCGGGTCATTTGTTGGGCTTTCGGGCCACTCTAATGGAACTTTGGGTCAAATACCAGTACTAGACCTTCGGGTCACTCTGCGGACCTTCGGGTCATCTAATGGGCGCCAAAATTATGTTGAGTACTTGGTAGGCTTCGGCCACTCTGAGATGCACGTGCGGGGGACTAAAAACTCGCCATATGATGGGATCGATCCAAGCTTTTATGTTGATTTTCTAGTCTTCTTAATTGATTTCTAGATATTTGTTGTTTCTAATTATCTGCAGGTAATTAGATATTTGATGTTTCTGATTATCAGTTTTGATAATTAGATATTTGTTGATTCTGATTATCGCTTGTGATAATTAGATATTTGAGATTTGATTATCATTTGTGATAATTAAATATTTGTTTATTTGAGATTTGATTATCGTTTTTGATAATTGAATATTTATTGTTTCTGATTATCGCTTGTGATAATTAGATATTTGATGTTTCTGATTATCATTTTTGATAATTAGATATTTGTTGATTCTGATTATCGCTTGTGATAATTAGATATTTGAGATTTGATTATCATTTGTGATAATTAAATATATTTTTATTTGAGATTTGATTATCATTTGTGATAATTAAAACATTTGTTGATTTGAGTTTTCTGATTATCGTTTTCGATAATTAGATATTTGTTGATTTGAAATTTGATTACCGTTTGTGGTAATTAAATATTTGTTGATTTGAAATTTGATTACCGTTTGTGGTAATTAAATATTTGTTGATTTGAAATTTGATTACCGTTTGTGGTAGTTAAATATTTGTTGATTTGAAATTTGATTACCGTTTGTGGTAGTTAAATATTTGTTGATTTGAAATTTGATTACTGTTTGTGGTAATTAAATATTTGTTGATTTGAAATTTGATTACTGTTTATGGTAATTAAATATTTGTTGATTTGAAATTTGATTACCGTTTGTGGTAATTAAATATTTGTTGATTTGAAATTTGATTACCGTTTGTGGTAATTAAATATTTGTTGATTTGATATTTTCTGATTATCATTTTGGTAATTAGATAATTGTGTTTCTGATTATCGTTTAATGATTGGATAATTGCTAGTTTTGATGATTATGAGATTTTCTAGTCTCTAATTGATTCTAGAGTTTGCCGATTATGAAGTTTGTGTTTTCTAGTTAATTGTTGAATAACTAGATATTTGCAGTTTTGCAATTTGTGATTTGTGCTTTCTAATCATCTTTGTTGATAATTAGATATTGCTGTTTTGAGATTTCTGCATTTCTGAATGTCTAATCGGTAATTGAATATTGCCGATGATTGCATTTATTCAGTTTTATTGTTTTCTGATTATCTATTTGATAGTTAGATTTTGTTGAAAAATTTGTGGATTTCTTTTAAGAAGTTAGAAGATTTATTTGGCGTTTGTATTCCCGACTTCTACTTTTCTAGCTTAACCAGTTTATGTTAGAAAAATAATGGTTATTGATGACTTTGATTATGAAAATTACGGGGACGCAATTTTTATAAGAAGGGGATTATGTAAAAACCCAGGATTTCGCAATTATTTTATTTTCGTCATTAGACGATTAATATTGTTGCTAATTGGTAATTGAAGTTTTTAGATTGAGTTGAAATTCTTTTAAAAAAATTTGTTAAAAGGGTTGTGGGCTTTAAAATTCATCTTGATCCATTTTCTTCTTGGTGCCATGTTTATCAAAGGCAACCCGTCCTTGTTCCCCTATTCATTCTTTTTTTCGTTTCAACCCCAAATCGAAAAGAAAATTAAAAATGGCGGCTACCTGTTCTTCTCGTTCGTTCCTCTTTTTTTCAAATTAGGGCTTAGGTTTTTCGAAGGCGACTGGCTTTGTCTTGCTCGATCGAATGAGGAAATTTTGCTTGCGGTCGCTTCCAGTTATTCGAGTTCGAACGTTTTGCTTGGTCGTAGAAAAAGGTGAGTTTACTCACATCTAATTCCTGCTCCATGTATTTGTGATTGTGTGATTTCCACGGTTTCGATTCTGTTGATTTTGGTCACTGGAGTGATTATGTTGATTTCGTGAAAATGTTTAGATGATTTGAGCTGTTCGTTCCGTGGTTAGCATTGCTTCGATTTTGGTTTGAAGTTGAAATCACTTGTTCCATTTTTGTTTACTTAGACTTTTGTTTGTGAAATTTATTTGGTTGCACTTATGGTCACCATGCTCTGGTCTACCTGAAGTCCATGCATGCCGTAGTCATTCATGAATGTTATATGTGCACCAATATATGTGTACATGTATATTTGTGAACCAAGCATATTTAAAATATTGAAGTACTTGTCGACTTTGTTCGTTGCCTGGTCGACATGTATGAATGCATGGACTTTGCTGATTTGAGTTTGCCTATGACTTTTGTACTTCTGTTCCACTTGCTTTGGCTGTCCCTTCTATTCTTTGATCTCACATTTACGTGTACTGTCTTTTACTTAAGGGCACTTGGTATTTCTTTGAGCTACTGTTTCAGTTGCAAGTGTATTTAGTTGTTTTCAGGTATAACTTGTACCACTGTTGTTTTGATATTTAGCTCTGTTGTCTCGAGCACCTATGTACCTCTGTCTATGGTTTCACTGCCTTTGTTTTTGATCAAAACTGCTATTTGATTGGTTTTGCACATATGTTAGAAATTGGTCTAGTTTTAGTTGCAAATGCAATTGCAGTTTTACTTGTTTTTGGCTTGAATGCATTTGAACTTGTGCATCTCACTTGGAACTGTCTGTAGAGATTTTTGGGCTTTGACCTACTGTTCAACGGCTTCGGCATTGATTGAGTTATATTGCCCAATTCGATTTAATGTTGAATACATGTTGATTTCATATACTTTGCCACTGAGTGGTATACATGCATCCAGATGTGCATACGTACATGAAGTACTTGTCGACCTCACTTACTGTCTGGTTGACATGTATGGACTGTTTAGCCTACTTGATTTGACTTGAGTTTTGTGCATTTAATTGGGCTTATCTGTTTTGGAATTCTCCAGGTGAATGCTTGTTTTTCTTTTGTTTGCAGTTGCGTTGAGTCATGCTGGCGTGACTTGACCTCTGCAGTTTTGACGTTCTGTAGTGGCGAAGCAGTACACGCGTGCGTGTACTGCAGCCACACAAAAATTTCATTTGATTGATCATTTTGGGATTTTCTAATTATCTAATTGATAATTAGATTCTGAGTTTCTAATTATTATTTAATAATTGGATTTATGTTAATTGTCATTTAGACAATTCTGTTGTTTTCATATTATCTTCATCGATAATCTTTTCACTTATCTTTGCTGATCATTTGAATCCGTTGATTTCTTGTTTAACACTATTTAGTGTTATATCTACCGTTATCCGATTCTCTTATCGAGAAGTCGGATATACGAGATTTCTATGACTGTCGTCTATTTGATATTTGATTATTATTGCTTATGTGTATTAACAACTGAGTTTAAATTAGACTGACCCGTGTATTATTTTCTTTTGAATGTAATACTCGGGTCAGACCCGAGTTATTTCAGGTTGTAGATATTCTGCTTTGAGTTGCTGATTGAGCTGTGAAGACTTTTCATATCTTTTGAAGTGGTTTGCGTCTTTTTGTAGTAGTCAGAGTACTGATTAGGTTGATATGTATTCATGTACATTAGTTGATAATGTATTTGTATATATAACTTCCAGAGTCGACAGTTGTAGTTGTATCATATGTATTGTGTCAAATGTATTATAATTTACATCAATTATATATATATATATATGAGATCTTTTGTTATCTGTGTTCCACATTTTTATTATCTGTGCTATTATTATATATATTGTCCTAAACTATTATGAACCATCGTAGTTCGTTTTATACTGGAATTGGGTATGTCGATGGGAGTAAATAAATAAGAGATGAAAAATAAAAATATATACCACTCCTATCGAAATAACCAATACTAGTGTAAGGCCTAACTACGAATGGTCGCTCCTATCCAGCCTTATTCTTCGTAATAACAGACAGTATTTCTTTTAATACTCTTTGTTATTGTGAGCATAGAGGTGGGGCGTCACAAATAACTTGTTTATAAAATGGGTTTTACTAAGCAAAAAGGTTTATTTAAAGTGATTTAAACGGATGAGTTGCAAAAGATATTTTGTAAAGGAATTTTCTTAAAGAAGATTTATCAAAGGAGTTTTAAACGGAGAAATATTTTATAAATGATTTTAGAGGTTTTTAAAGAGGTTTTGTAAATTGACTTGTAGACTTGTAAAAGTGTTTTATAAATTGATTTTGGAAATTTATAAAGGTATTTAAATATGAAGTGAGCTTTTAAAAGGGAACTTTTTATAAAGGGTAAGTGGATTGGTTTATAGTAAGTAATGTTTTCAAAAGGAATTTGAAAAGAGATAATTTTCCATATGTTTTGATAATATACTTATACTGCTAAGATATGAATAAATGTTTCCCAAGTATAAAGGGAAGTAAGGGTTTTGGGAAATAGTGTTGTGTAAAGATCTTTTGATCAAGTTTTATAAAGTGATTTTATTAATTAAAGATTAATTAATAAGGGCTTAGTGGATCCCATATGGAGAAATCAATGTTTGAATGATTGCTTATTTGATAGTTAAATAACTGACTATCAAACCTAGACCAAAATGTAACTTTGGAAATATCTAGGAGAAACACGTGAGTTATATGGCACAGTCATCCCCAATGATGGTGTACTGTATGTATAAATCTTGTTTCATTCTTCTAGGGTAAACGATAAGGAAATTCATCCACAAATGGTTCGGAGGTGACTCCGCTCTTATCTTTTGTCTGATTATTTCCTAAAGAACCGAGGTTGAGTTTATCGAATATTATCAAAAGTTATTTCGAAGAGAACGGGATCAGATCTATTTCTATTGGTTGGATTAACATGATAGGGGGTTCTCGCTTTCTCTTTGGTGGGGAGCAAGAGACTCTTACCCCTACATGTCCCGGAGAGGTAGTGTAAGGCCTTGATGGGTTAGTTTGCTTGGTGCTTACAGTCGCGAGGCTAGCCGTAAAAGCAGATTCGAGGTACCGGTGTAATGCCACTGTGGTGCTGGGTTGGTTGAAAAGCCTATCGGTCGTCACCGACGGATGGTTGAAAAGCCTACGTTCGTTACATTTGGTACCATAGCACAAGGTTAAGCGTGAACCTTGTCTTTGGTGGGGCAACCTATTAAGAGATATGGTAATGTAATGCCTTATTATGAGTTTGAGTGTGTGTGTGTGTGTGTGTGTGTGTGTGTGTATAAGGGGGCGTATTTGTTAGTGATATAATTTTTTTTATATTGTGTTGATTTATCTGTTGAGTGGCTTAAGAACTCTGGTCGAGACATGGGATGCCACGGTGTCGATAGAGGTTCCCAAACACTTGAACAAGGTAAACTGAGATAGTATTGTTTTAAAATTGGGTAAATGAAATAATTTTACCTCCAAATAAAGAATGATTTTCAAAAATAGTATAGTATCTTGAGGTATTGTTGTTAAGAAATAATAATATTCTATGATTATCATTTAGGGTTTGTTTAGTCATGCTCGTCCAGTTTGAGCATTGACTATTGTTAGTGTTTATAGGTAGCTTCCCTTTTTATGCTTTGGGTTGGGTAAATAGAATAGGGAAAACATTGAAGCGAACAGCTTGTGAATTAAGTTTCACAATTTGACTATAAGACGTTCGATTGATAATGTGGGGTTAAATTTGATGTAATAAAAGATGTTTATTAAAAGCTAGAATGTTTGAAATAAATATTTGGAAAATGTTTTATAATAGTTGATTTATATAATTGATTTATAGGAACGTGGCTTTTAATTAAAAGAATTTAAGTTCAAAACTTGAGAACTTAAATCCTGGGGCTTTTAGAAAATGTTTCAAGGTTTTGAAAGATAATAATAGTATTATTTGAAAGCAATTTTGGTTCAAGAATAAAATTTTGGGGAAGAAAATGTTAAGTAAGAAGTATTTTCTTCGGATTTGTTAGGGGGAATGAGTCTTGATTTTTTTGTGATGATCCGAATAATCTTCTAAGTAACGGTCGAATGTTTGCCTAGGTGAACGTTGTGGTGCATATAGTAAATTATTTTCTTTATCATTGTATAACCGAAACAAGTTCAACCTGAACGAACCCAAAGTAAGTTGGTAATAAATGTTTTGTTGGAAAATGTGAAGTATTATTTCAAAAATGAGATTCGAAATAAAAGTAGTATTTTTAAGTTAACTAGTTCGAGTGTCTTGAAAACAACTTAAATTTGAGCAAGAGATGTGTTCAGATGGTAAACACTTCTCTTGAGTAATACCCTTTCTAATAAGGGAGTGTATGATACCGTTTGGTAGCACCTAGTTCCTTAGTATCATTTTGGACTTACTCGGGCAATATATATATATTTTCTATGATTATAATATATCGTTTTAATTCCAAAAAAAAGTTTTTGAAATAAGATCGAGTATTTGGATCTTGAGTTTTCTTAGGGAAATAAATGCAAAATGGAATAATTGAATCAAATAGGGGTATATACTCTTAGGATGTAGTGGAGTAGTATCCAAGTTGAACCTAAGTGTAGTTGTATAAAATGTTTTCATAAATAATTTAGTAAGAATAGAATTCGTATTCGGGAGAACCAATTAAGTAACTGCGTAGGTTGGATGTAGATCATTTCTCCTTTTCATATATTTGATCTAACATTCGAGTACACGGTTTCGAGATGTTTCACACCATTCCGAATAAGGATCTATTACTCAGTTTTCGATGGCGAGCACTCGATGAGGATTTTTGGTATGAGACCAGTATTTTTCTACCATATTTACAGCTATGTAAGGAGAACAAAGGTTCCTAATCAAGGAGCCTGATCATAGTCCACACTAGAAAATCGGGTGAGCGATACTAGTTCGGAAGTGAAGTTATGTATTCGAGTAGTGATCGAATCATATTTTTGTATAATAATGATCTATGTACATCATACAAACTAATGTATAGTGTTAAGTGTTTTCTAGGGTAGGTTGAGGTGTAATTTCAGGGACGAAATTCTTTTAAGGGGGTAGAGTGTAATGATCCAGAATTTCACTGCTTTCATTTGCGAATATTTAATTAATTTTAAATATTAAATATAAAGTTTTTATAATAAAAATAAAAATATTTTTTAATAATAAATCATAATAATGAAATAGTTTTCAAAATGTGTTTACAAAAATATTTAGTTCGAAGAAAAATCCAAAATGTGACTAGAATTCATTTTTGAATTTTCGACTTTTCATCTGATAAAAGTTATCAAAAATTATTTGAACTCTTTGTATTAATCAAACATATATATTTTTAAATAAGTTAGGCTTGTATATGTATGTATGTATGTGTATACACTTAAGTATATAAAGTTTAAAAAATAATTAAGAAAAAAAAAGATATAATGTCACATCAGGGGAGACATAAAGTACACTAATGTGATGCCCCACCTCTATACTCACATTAGCCAAGGACACTACCGGGTAATGCCGTCAACTAGCACGAAGAATAAGGCTGTCGAGAAGCGACCATCTGTGTAATTGCTTTGTGCGAGTACCGATATGTCAGATAGAATATCATGCGTTTCATTTCAAGAGGAAATATGACATATCAAATACAAACTCAAAGCTACTACCCAGTGGCTATGTGGCCTTCGGAAACAAATATAAAATAAGTATAACACAAAATCAGTCACGGATATTCATATCACTAAGGCGAAAACAGATATGAATATATCACATAGAAGTGTACATCAAAGTGGTGGTCATACAATATCCACTACATCACAAAAGAATATTTATACATCAAGGAGTCTCCATCTTAAATGTATAAAAACAAAAACTACTAAGCTAAAGTAGTTAGCCAAAAGTCAGAAGCTAGCCCCTGCTAAGAAGTCAAGTGGAAGCACCTGTAACACCTTGGTCTGACCCGAGTATTATTTAAGAAGAAAAATAATAAACGGATTAGTCTAGCTATAAATATCATATGAGATGAGAAATGATAAGAGATACCACAAAATGTATGATAACAACAATGCCATACTATGACAAGTAAACATTCGATAACAATAAAAATCATACATAAAGGAGAAGCAACCTCTATGCTCATGTCGTCCCGTCCTTCCTCTTCGTTTTCGCCCTCTCTTTCTTTCGCTGGAATCTCTTTCGTCCCTCCCAAATATTTTCAGGATCTCCCCCATCCCCAACCCTCGTCTTCCTCTGGTCCCCTATACCACTCCAAGGCTTGTCCCTCCCAACGCTCCCCCGACACCGATCCTGCTCCCCCTTTCCCCACCCTAAACCACTCTCCTCAGGCCCATTTCGTCAATGGGAGATCATTCGCTCAGGTTGCCGCAACCCCTCGTTCCACTTCTCCTTCATCTCTCCAGCCTCTTCTCCCATCCCCACCCAATTTCAACCGTCGGCGCCCAATTCCGTTTTTTGAATCCTACCGCCAAACCATCGATTTTTTGAAATCGAAAAAAAGATGTTTCAAATGCGAGGGATTGGGCCACGTGGCGTCCTCTTGTAGAGACCCTAGGCTATGCTTCCGCTGTGGCTATTATGGCCATCATTATGCCCACTGTCCCTATAAACCTTCTGCATTGGGCCCCTCAAAAAACTTTTCAAAAAACTTTTCACCTTCTCTTAGTAATCATTTCCTTACGCAAAATCCTCGAACCCCAAAACTGGCTTCAGGTGCTTCCAATGCTAAACACACACGTGTGGTACAATCAAATCAGCCAGCTGACCCTGTTCTCAACCCCACTATATCCAACTCACCTAATCATCCCAATCCCCTCCCTCTACTTCAAACAAAATCACATTCTTCTCCTTACCAGCCCACCCTTCCTCCATTTAATTTTCGCATGGCAGATTTCTCACTCTATATCACCGCAACTATTATAGATGGCATTTGGACTGTGGAGACTCTCGAAGCGGTCCTGACCTCCTCCTTTAACCATAGGGATTGGGCGATCTGGCTTCTAGATAACAATTGATTCTTGATCTGTTGCCCCACCGAGTATTTGAAAACCACTGTACTCACCACCAAGATCCTCACCAAAGCTGGAGGGTCAATTTACCTTGAGGCTTGGCCAGACTACGAGCCGCCGCCCTCCATTGAGTTAGAACCGCCCAGCTGGGCAACCATCAAGGGTTTCCCAGAACTTCTTAGAAACAACCAAGATGCCGTTCAGACTGCTCTAAACCCAATAGGACGATTCACTGAATTCGATAGATGCGAATGGTCGGAGTTAGATCGCCGTCAGATTTATGTTAAGATGCAATTTCTGGTGGGAATAGCTGCTTCATCCTCATACAAGGTCCGTGTCAACAATGCGGATTACCTCATTACGGTTTCTCGATGGGATCATTCACATCCTAGATTTAGACCAGAGACATATCCCCTCGGTATAGATATTGAGAAGGAGTTCAGGTGTTTTGAGGGCCCGCTTGATCCCAACGATCTGGATTCCGATGAGCGCTTTGATGATATGATCCTAGAATCTTCATCGTTTTCCCCTCCTCGGAACCTTTTAGAGGACGTTAACCCCATGATGGCCCAGAACACTGATCCAGCTCCACCTCGGTGGGATCCCATACTTGACTTCGACCTCTCTGAGCCCTATTTCCTTCAAGCCCCGTTTCCCGTCCCAGCTCCGGCTCCCGATAATCTACCAGCCTCTCCCCCTCCTAGGGCTCCGGTCCTCCCCACCTTGCAAGGTCTCTCCCCATTAGTAGTCAGAAGAAGCTCGAGGACCGCCCGAGCCTCCTCCTTGCCTGGAGCTACAAGTAGCTTCAATAAATCTATAGTTTTCTCCTCTGATAATAGTAGATTAAATATAAAATTAGCATGTTGCATGGGAGTTAATATTCTAGATGTACATTATTCTGCCATGCAAACCCTAGAACAAGAGCGTCTCTCTCTTTCCCAATGAAAGTTGTCTCCTGGAATATTCGAGGGCTAGGGGACCCCTCTAAAAGGCATTCAGTTTACCTGTCCTTGTCCCCTCTGCACATAGATATCCTCCTGCTCCAAGAATCTAAACTTTCTGATCCATCTCCCGCACTTATTCAACAAATTGGTGGACCACAGCTTTCTGGGTGGGCTCACTCAAACGCCATTGGCTCTAGGGGGGGTCTAATCACTATGTGGGATGAATCCGTATGGTCTCTTGGTCAAATCATTCATCATCCTTTTGTTTTGCATGTAGCTCTCAGACATTTGCAATCCAACACTACATTCTTCTTTTCAAACATATATGGCCCCCAAACAGCTCAAGACCGGGCAGATCTCTGGAGAAGTTGCAGGAATTTCACAACACACATATATGGTCCATGGGTGCTTGGTGGAGATTTCAATACAACAAGATACTCAGATGAAAGAAACTCGAGTAATTTCTCGGCCGACTCAGATGCCTTCAATGCTTTCATCAACTCCTGCTCTTTAATTGAACCCCCTATCAGCAACCGCCTCTTTACCTGGTCTAATAGGCGTCAGGTTCCCACCTTGGCTAAACTAGATCGTTTTCTTTTCAACTCTGCATGGGACGATATCCACCCTCTATCTACCTATTTAGGCCTGGCAACCGTCCTCTTGGACCATTGTCCCCTCGTTCTAGAATCGGGCGCTCTTTCTAATCAAATTCGACCATTCAGATTTGAAAGGCTCTGGATACTTAAACCATCTTTCGAGGATTTTATTAAATTTGCATGGGCCCAGCCCATTAGGTCCAATTCTGCTTCGGCTCGGGTAGTAGGCAAACTTAGATCGCTGAGAAGACTTCTTAAACCTTGGGCCAAATCCATTTGGAGCTCGCTCAGAAACCGTATCTCCGCTACGCAAGATGAAATCCTCAAGCTAAATATTCTCAAGGAGTCACACCCTCTCGACGATTCCGAGACTCTCAAACTTAGATCTCTGGAAGCTGAACTCGAAAGACTAATGAAATAGGAGGAGATTGGTTGGAAATAGCGCTCTAAAGCCAAGTGGTTAGCAGATGGCGACAAAAATACGACTTACTTCCACAGATTGGCGAATGGTCGCCGCAGATCCCTGTTCATCCCTGAAATTATCCACAACGATTCGCTTGTCACTGATCAGTCTGAAATTCTGCACCTGTTTACTCTATACTACCGCTTTGTCCTTGGAAAATCATCACCCTCCCTCCCCCTCATAGATTGGAAACTTCTTTACCCTAATCCCCCCACCATCCCAATTGATGCTCCTTTCACTGAAGATGAAATCCTGTCCGCCCTCAAGAACATGGATGACAATAAATCACCGGGTCCTGACGGCTTTGGCCCTTTTTTCTTCAAACACTTTTGGGAAGTTATCAAGACAGATATCCTTGACTTGTGCTCGGAATTTTATTCCAACCCTGCATCCATATCTCGGCTCAACTACGCTAAAATCATCCTCCTCCCGAAATCTAAAGGTGCCAATTCCCTAGCAGCCTTCCGCCCCATTAGTCTCCTCAACACCACCTTCAAGCTCATCACCAAAATCCTCGCCAACCGCCTTCAGCTTCTCATGAATCAGTTGATAGGACCGGAGCAATCCGCTTTCATCCAGGATCGTAACATTTTAGACTGTGTGGCGGCTACACACGAAGTTATCTCCTATTGCCATTCCAACAACATACCAGGTGTCCTCCTTAAACTCGACTTCTCCAAAGCTTTTGATTCATTTAATTGGAACTTCATTCTAGAGCTCCTATCTCACAGAGGCTTCCCAATGAAATGGTGCGAATGGATAAAATGTATCCTGACCTCCAGTCTCTCTTCCATTCAGAACAACGGCTCATCAGGTGGTCTTATCAAATCTGCCCGAGGTCTCAGACAGGGAGACCCTCTCTTGCCACTTTTATTTGTGTTGGTGGCGGACGTCTTTAATCGCATGACCAAGCTGGCCATCTCGAACAACTGTTTAGCCGGTATTGGCCCTCCCAATTATAATTTGATGGTTTCCAACCTCCAATTCGCTGATGATACTATTCTCTTTGCCTCACCCACGCCTGATCATATCCACTGTCTCAAGGTCCTTTTGTACACCTTTGAACTCATTTCTGGCCTTTCCATCAATTTTCACAAAAGCTCCATCATTATGCTTGGCAATGCTGATAATCTCGCTCCCTCCATCTCATCTATCCTCAACTGCAATATTGCCCACTTCCCTATCTCCTACCTTGGTATCCCCTTGCGTCCCACCAAACTCCATCATGCCGATTGGGTTCCCTTTGTCTCCAAGATTGAAGCCAGACTTTCGGGCTGGATAGCTGATGCTCTTTCGGCCGCAGGCAGACTGGTACTTATTAAATCGGTGCTTTCTTCCTTACCCACTTACTGGCTCTCATTCCACAAACTACCTACCTGGGTTTCCAAGAGAATCGATTCCACTAGAAGATCCTTCCTCTGGAACGGGGGAAAAGCCAAATGCCTTGTCAACTGGAGGATTGCCTATTTACACCATGATCATGGTGGCCTTGGTATTGTCAACCTTCGAACTTTCAACCTTGCTCTCTTGGCCAAATGGTTATGGCGTCTTCTTACACCTGGTCACTTCATTTGGAAAGATTGGATCCTCTCTGTTCATTATCAAGATAACCCATTCTGTGTCCTTCATCTTGCTCCTCTCTTCAAGCCCTCCCTATTCTGGTCTGGCGTCCTTGCTTCCCTGACCCGTATCAAGCCGCTCTTTCATGTGATTCTTGGTGATGGTTCTAAATGTCTCTTCTGGCAAGACTCCTGGTTCCACCACTCTTCCCTTTACCGTAATTTCCCTGCTCTTTTTTTCCTCCACACCACTTCAGTTTCTCACGGTAGCTGATGCCGTTTCCATCGGTCCCCCTTCGTTTTATCCTACTTCCCTTTTTGGTGATAGACTGCTCCGCGAATTCCTTGCCGCCTCTAATATGCTTCTTTCCGTTAATGTAATACCCCAAAATTTTGTGAAAAATCATTTTTGTAAAATGATTTAATTTTTGAAAATATTTAGATTTAAATATGGTGAAATTTCTGGAATAAATAGTGTGCAAGTATATGTGTGCACGTGCACACTGAAAGGGGCACAAGGAAGAACTCCAGATTTCTTGGATTTAAAACAAGAATTGAAAAGCAATACAAACATGATTTTGCAACATGGATATTTGATTTATGGAATTATATGGATCATCTTAGAAAATAAGAAAAGTAAAATTTTGCTTTAAATCAGTAAACAGATTTTATTTAAAACCCAGAAAAGAAAATTATACATATATATGTTATAAGGATTTGTAAACCTGTATACATATAGGTGCATATGTTTTTGAAATTAAAGAGGAATTAAATAAGCCTAGATAAGATATGTATACAAATATGCATTTTTAAGTACTGAAAAGTATATATATATATATAAGCAAGTGAAACTATAACATTAAAATGACATGAAATGTGATACAAGTCAATATGCTTGTATAGGCAAAAATAGCAAAGGGGATTCTCAGAAATAATTAAAATATAAAATAGGATAGTCACACTTTTAACATGACTAGGTGAGTGGCCATTTTCTGAAAAGTAAAAGAAAGAAAATGCAGCCTTTAAATTGGTTAATATGGCCGGGGTATTATGAATGAAAAATGCATGATGCTAGCCAGGACAGAGATGGAATTCTGTTTTAACAAAACCCTAGTGGGAAAATGCATATAAATAGGCAGTTTTAGCCAGTAGAATTATCTTTACCCCGGGCTGCACAAAAATAAGAAAAGAAGAAAAATATTGGAAGGAAGGAGAAAACACTCATACAAGGATTTTCTGGATTAATAAGAAGAAGTATTTAGGTGAGTAACCTCACTGAGTTCATGGCATTAAGACCTGAGATGAGGCAGCCACTTTTTATTGCCATTTATATATATATTTCTGGTTTTGATGTATATGATTTCATCAATGCTTTTTGGATGTCTTATTTTAAATCTGATATGATTTAATATGGATGATTTTGATGATCTTTGATTGGTTGAGACATTTGTCTTTGGATGTGTATCATACTGTTTTATTTATACTCATAAATGTTAAAGTCTAGGATCTTAAAGTTATATAGAGAATACTCTCAACTGTTATAGATCTATGGCATGGAAATTTTACAAAAAAATGTTGGGAGCTGCATTATACTTGGTATAAGTGCTGAGGCTTGAGAAGAAAAATGTTAAGGGTGCAATAGAAATTTTTCTAAGTGCTGAGCCCTTAATCAAATCAAAAAAAAAGAAACTCACAAGCTAAAATTATGATTGAACCAGATCCTGAATCTGAATCAATCATAAAGGCTTGCAGATCAATATAATAAGAACCTGCCATGCCTCTTTTTACAGTTGAAAATATTCTTATATTTTACTAAGATCAAGACATATTGACCCCATTTAGGAAATAACTGTCTGATTATTTCTGAGGAGAATTATGCTAGGAAAGATTATGGATGTTTCCATGTTTGCAGTGACATGTTCACTTAGCATATTTGATGATAGGATTTAAGATAATACACTAGTAAATAAACTAGGGAAGGGAAGGCCAAGAAAGCTGCTGGAATGCTTGTCATATTTGAAGTATGCAAGTTGGCACATGGTTTGTTTAAGCCCTGAGATCTTTGTGCAATGATGTGAATTATTTCATTGCAATGTGTCCCAGTGATTCCTTAATAGCAGATGAGGCAGGGATTTAAATTTGAATTATACAACCTGTAAATGAAGAAATAAGAATATGGATATTTCTTAGGTTGAATGGAATGGAACCAAGATGGTTCCAGTGAATGCAATTGATGCAAATAGATAATTATGTTTGCATGATTATGTATGCAAGTGTAAGAATGATAAATGAATATATCATACCTGAATCAACTTAGTTATACTATGTTAAAGTAATTGATTGCAGGAATTTGCTTAAATAACTAATTGGTGCTCTTATATTCTCTATTGCTTAGCATCATGAATGTATTGATGTTACTCATACCAGATCATAGATCTGACCCTTGTTTGCTCATGGCATATGGGGTGTCTCATTTTATAATGAGGCAGCCACTCATGCTCTTTCAGGTAACCCAGGCACTAAGTAAAAATGAAGTTATGGCTATTATGGAGGAGTGAATGAACATGCTAGCTAGTTTCAATAAGAGCTTAAATTGATTATATCTGCATGTATTCAGGAAAATTTTTATGTTTCTAAGATTTCCAGTCATGTAATGAATTCTATTATGGTTAGATGGACTAGTTGTATCATGTTAAATATATTGTTATGCACTAAGGTTTGATTTGTTTTTGAAGAAGTGTCTGAAACATAAACAAGAAATATATGCTCAAGTATCAGTTATAAAAATCTGGTAAGAAATATACAATTATGTGAGCTACTGTTTTGCATAATTTATGTTATGTATTAGTTAATCTTGAAACATAACAGAGTACTGAGTTTTAGAATAAAATCTGGATTAAGCTAGAAGAAAACTTAAAAGGACTTTAGTTTCTTTTTATTGAAATGCTTTGTAAATAAGTTTGAATTCATTTCTGAATTGTATTGAGAGAAGTAAAATGTTTTTAAAAGCTTCAGACAGAATGCAATGAATGGTATCTCCATTGCTTTGAACTAGTGTGTAGCAGATACAGGATACATGAGTTAACCAGCTTCAAATAAATGAAGTATTGGTTGATCATGATGGATTGTATTTTGAAAATAAAAATGCATATCAAAAGCTTAGTACATTTAGCAATTGTTTCACCCAGATTTCTGGAAAATGAGCAAAGATATTGACATGTACATGTATATCTATGTACATGTTGATATTTGGGCAAAAAAATAATATAAACATACAATCCTAGAACAATTGTAGGAAAGGGTTTTGAAAAATAATAAAGCAAGAAATTTTGTTTTGTATGTTAGATTAAAGGATGAAATTAAGTATATAAGTGCAGATATAGGTAAATACCAGATTTCAATCCATACAGGAAAAAAAAACCAAAACAAAAATTGTGTTTGAACCGACCAGCATAGTACTCGAACTCGTGACCTCTCATGTATAAGTTAGGCGCGTTTCCATTACGCCTAGATGTTGCTTGTGTTCTCTCAGGATCCACTTTCTTTTAACCTGAGTTTGATACTATCCAGACTTTAAGACAATCATCTATATTATAAGCTTGTTTACCACTGATTGTTACTTGATCATTTCTTAATTAGAATAACAGACTAGAGTACATGTTTCCAGTTGATTCTATGGTCAAAAATCAGGATACAATAATTAATCTGAATTGCTAAAATCTAAATCAAACAGAATGTTCTTGTACAAAAAAAATATAAAGTATATACTCTGAATTTAAACAAGAGGAACACATACATCTTCATATGTATGTGTATGTTATTAGATATACACTGATATATTTATATTGGTAAGTTATTTTGATCCTGGATATATTTTGTTTATTGGAGAAAGAAAATGACCTTGGAAAATATATTTGTAATGAATGATATATCTATATATCATCTCTAAAACAAAAACCCTTATGAAATTAGGGTGGAAATAGGAGGGTCATTTCAGTTGGTATCAGAGCACTTGGTTGCATTAATTGTTAAGTATGATAGAAATGTATTATGTCTATTTGTTTTGGATGAAATAATTTAGATAAGAAAATAGAAATTATAGAAGTACTCATAATATACTAATACCATTTGCCCAGAATTTAGTTAGCAGACCATGGTAGGAAGAGGATCTCATCACAATGCAGGACCCAGTGCACCTCAAATGCTTGATATGCAAGAATTTGTGAGGGTTTTAAGAGATGGAATTGGACATAGGCCTGAGAACCCACATGAAGAGCTTTCAAAACTACTGAAGACTTATTCCAATTTGGGAGGCAGGAGTTTTGAAGGAACTGAGAGTGTGATGGAAATTCAAGCATGGTTGAGAACACTTGATAGGATTTTCAATGACATGCAGTTGGATGACCAAAGGAAGAGGCAAGTAGCTTCTAGACAACTGAAAGGGGTAGCTTTAAGCTGGTGGGAGGTGATCATAGCTGGAAGAAATGAAAATGAAATCACTTGGAATCAGTTCAAGGAGATGTTGGAGGCAAGATTTGTACCAGCATCAGCCAAGACCACTTTGCTTGAAGAATTTATCAAACTTAGGCAGGGAACTTTGAATGTCACTGAATACACTCAAAAGTTTGAGGGGCTATCCAATTATGGAGCAATGCTAGTGGCAGATGAAGCATCCAAAAATGATAGGTATATAAAAGGACTGAACCCAGGACTTAGCAGAGTTATGCTACCATATGCAGATAGAACATTTGATCAAGTAATTGATCTGGCCTTGAAACTGGAACAACATGACAAAGAAAGAGAGAAATATAGGAATTTTAAGAGCAACAACAAGAAGGATAAGGGAAGATATCACCCTTATGATAAAAAGAAGGAGGAGGCAGACAACAGGAAGAGTAAAGATACAAAAGCCAATGATACTAAGAAGAAATTGGTTTGCCATCATTGTGGAAAAGAAGGACACATCAAACCAAGGTGCCCAGAGTTAAAAGGAGGAGCCTTCAAATGCTACCTATGTGGGAAAGAGGGGCATATGAAGAGGAACTGTCCTGAGAATAAACAGCAAGAGAAATTGGCAACTTTGGAAGGTAAAGGCAAATCTGCAGTGAAAATTGATGCTGAAAATCATGGCCAAGTGGAAGGTACATTACTCATTTGTGCCATACCCATACCAGTAGTATATGATACTGGAGCAACACACTCTTTGATTTCCTATGAATTAGTTAAAGTGTTAAAATTAAACTGCATATTGGTTGAAACCCCATTGCTTGTACAAAGTCCCCTAGGGAGTTCTAGTGTTTTGAACATGAATTGTGTGGATGTGGAGTTAAACATAGGAGGAAATATTTTTATTTCCAATTTATATGTTTTAAATTACCCAAATATAGGAGTTATATTGGGGGTAGATTGGTTAAGGCAATTTAAAGCCATAATTAATTTAGACTCATCCACCATATCATTGTAAAATTCTAGAGGCCAGAGGATCATAGTTCTATGTGAAGTAGCTAAGGAAGGGAAATTGTATCATTTAGTTGACTTAGAAAAAGATCTGAGTGAACTGACCATTGAAGAAATTCCCATAGTTAATGAATACTTGGATGTGTTTGGGGAAGTTAAGGGTGTTCCACACCACAGACCAGTTGAGTTTCAAATTAACCTCATTCCAGGAGCAAGTCCAATAATCAAGAAACCTTATAGAATGGGGCCAAGTGAACTGAAAGAATTGAAAAATCAGTTGGAAGAATTAGAAGGCAAGGGATTTATAAGGCCAAGCAATTCCTGCTGGGGTTCTCCAGTAGTGTTTTTAAGAAAACATGATGGTACCTTGAGAATGTGCATAGATTACAGGGAACTAAATAAAGTAACCATCAAGAATAAATACCCATTGCCTAGAATAGATGATCTCTTTGACCAACTCAGTGAAGCTAAAATATTTTCTAGGCTAGACTTAGCATCAGGATTCCATCAAATGAAGGTTGAAGACTTAAGTGTTAAGTATACTGCATTTAACACAAGATATGGCTTATATGAATTTTTGGTTATGCCATTTGGTTTGACAAATGCTCCTTCATATTTTGTTGATTTAATGAATAGAATATTTAGAGATTATTTAGACAAGTTTGTACTGATTTTTATTGATGACATTTTGATTTATTCTAAGACAGTGGAAGAGCATAAAAATCATTTGCATTTAGTTTTGTCAAGACTAAGGGAAAATGATTTAAAGGCAAAATTTTCAAAATGTGCATTTTGGAAAGAAGAAGTGCATTTTCTTGGGCATGTTATCTCTGCCAAAGGAATATCAGTAAACCCTAATAAGGTAGTGGCAATCCAAGCATGGAAAAGGCCTAGTACCATCAGTGAGATTAGATCATTTATGGGGATGGCAGGATATTATAGGAGATTTATAAAAGATTTCTCAAAAATATCATCACCACTTACCAATTTAACTAGAAAGAACCAAGCCTTTGTATGGACAGAAAAATGTGAGCAAGCTTTTATCAAAATAAAAGAAGCTCTGATTAATGCACCAGTATTGAGAGTGCCAGAAGGAAATGAAAATTTGGTTGTGTACACTGATGCAAGTGGCTCTGGGTTAGGGGCTGTGTTGATGCAGCAAGACCAGGTGGTAGCCTATGCATCTAGGCAATTAAAGCCACATGAAACCAGGTATGCAACCCATGATCTTGAACTAGCAGCAGTTGTGTATGCTTTGAAACTTTGGAGACATTATTTGTTAGGTGCCAAATTCATTTTGTACACTGATCATAAGGCACTGAAATATTTATTCTCACAAAAAGATTTGAACATGAGGCAACATAGGTGGGTAGAGTTCCTAGCTGCCTATGATCTAGATATATTGTATACACCAGGCAAGGCAAATAAAGTTGCAGATGCCTTGAGTAGACAACATGCCAAAGTAGCCATGTTGATGATGGAAGAATTTAAGGATTTGTCTATACTTACTGATTTGGAAATTGAGGAAAACAGTGGGGTACAAATGATGTCCATTGAAGAAGGTGAAGGTAAAGGGAAATTAAGTATGATATCTCTGCAATCAGATTTACTTCTTAAGATTGGGAAAATGCAGGAACAAGACTTAAACATGGTGGAAAAGAAAATGCTCATATCAAAAGGGGAGGAAGTAATAAATTATCAAGTTGATAAAAATGGATATTTAAGGAATAAAAATAGGATATGTGTTCCAGAAAATATAGAATTGAAGGAGGAAATATTAAATGAGTACCATAGGAATAAGTACTCCATACACCCAGGTAGCACCAAGATGTATCAAAATTTGAAAAGAAATCTTTGGTGGAAGGGGATGAAGTCAGATGTGGCCAGACATGTTGCAAAGTGCATGACTTGCCAACAAGTCAAGGCAGAGACACAAAGGCCATCAGGACTATTGCAACCCCTTAGTATACCACAGTGGAAGTGGGAGGACATATCTATGGATTTCATAGATGGTCTGCCTAGATCTAAGAAGGGAAACACAAGTATATGGGTAATAGTGGATAGGCTAACTAAGGTAGCACATTTTATCCCAGTTAAAGCAGAAAGAAATGCTCCAAAATTGGCTCAAATATTCATGAAAGAGGTAGTAAGGTTGCATGGCATACCCAAAACCATTGTGAGTGATAGGGATACCATCTTCACCTCAAGGTTTTGGAAAAGTTTTCAAGAGGCCATGGGGAGTGAATTGTGCTTAAGCACTGCCTACCATCCACAATCAGATGGTCAAACTGAGGTGGTGAACAAAGTCTTAGAGGATTTGTTGAGAGCATGTACACTGGACTTTGGAGGCAACTGGGAAGACCACCTCCATCTAGCTGAATTCACATATAATAACAGTTACCAAAGCACCATAGGGATGGCACCATTTGAAGCCTTATATGGCAAGCCATGTTTATCACCTATATGCTGGGTAGAGACTGGAGAAAGGGCTGTTCTTGGACCTGAATATGTTAAAGAAACTACAGAAAAAATTGGGTTAATAAGAAAAAGAATAGCAGCAGCTCAAGATAGGCAAAAGAAATTTGCAGATAGGAAGAGAAAGCAAGTGGAATATGAAGTGGGAGACTTTGTTTTCATCAAGATTTCACCTATGAAGAAAGTCATGAGATTTGGCAAGCAAGGTAAGCTTACACCAAGGTATGTTGGACCTTATAAAATTCTGGAAAGAATTGGTTCATTGGCTTACAAATTAGAACTACCAGAGGAAATGAAAGCAATGCATAATGTTTTTCATGTGTCCCAACTTAGAAGATGGGTACATGATAAAGAAGACATTTTGGAAGAGCCTACCAAAATTCAAATAAATCCTGACTTGGTTTATGAAAAAGAACCAGTGGGGATTGTAGCCAAGGAAGAAAAGAAATTAAGGAGCAAAACCTTGAAACTAGTTAAGATCCAGTGGAGTAGTGATTCTAATGAGTGCACATGGGAGTTAGAGGATAAGATTAAAATGGATTATCCTAAGCTTTTTGCAAATTAAAAGGTAATTTTTTTTTTCTGGAAAAATTTTTGTTATGCATGGTTGATATGGTTGAATTTGTTTGTTTATGCATATGTTTGATAAGTTTTCAGAAAAGAAAATAATGCTTGTTATAAATGTTAGAAAAATTGTGAGGACACAATTCCTAAAAGGAGGGGTGAATGTAATACCCCAAAATTTTGTGAAAAATCATTTTTGTAAAATGATTTAATTTTTGAAAATATTTAGATTTAAATATGGTGAAATTTCTGGAATAAATAGTGTGCAAGTATATGTGTGCACGTGCACACTGAAAGGGGCACAAGGAAGAACTCCAGATTTCTTGGATTTAAAAGAAGAATTGAAAAGCAATACAAACATGATTTTGCAACATGGATATTTGATTTCTGGAATTATATGGATCATCTTAGAAAATAAGAAAAGTAAAATTTTGCTTTAAATCAGTAAACAGATTTTATTTAAAACCCAGAAAAGAAAATTATACATATATATGTTATAAGGATTTGTAAACCTGTATACATATAGGTGCATATGTTTTTTGAAATTAAAGAGGAATTAAATAAGCCTAGATAAGATATGTATACAAATATACATTTTAAGTACTGAAAAGTATATATATATATATAAGCAAGTGAAACTATAACATTAAAATGACATGAAATGTGATACAAGTCAATATGCTTGTATAGGCAAAAATAGCAAAGGGGATTCTCAGAAATAATTAAAATATAAAATAGGATAGTCACACTTTTAACATGACTAGGTGAGTGGCCATTTTCTGAAAAGTAAAAGAAAGAAAATGCAGCCTTTAAATTGGTTAATATGGCCGGGGTATTATGAATGAAAAATGCATGATGCTAGCCAGGACAGAGATGGAATTCTGTTTTAACAAAACCCTAGTGGGAAAATGCATATAAATAGGCAGTTTTAGCCAGTAGAATTATCTTTACCCCGGGCTGCACAAAAATAAGAAAAGAAGAAAAATATTGGAAGGAAGGAGAAAACACTCATACAAGGATTTTCTGGATTAATAAGAAGAAGTATTTAGGTGAGTAACCTCACTGAGTTCATGGCATTAAGACCTGAGATGAGGCAGCCACTTTTTATTGCCATTTATATATATATTTCTGGTTTTGATGTATATGATTTCATCAATGCTTTTTGGATGTCTTATTTTAAATCTGATATGATTTAATATGGATGATTTTGATGATCTTTGATTGGTTGAGACATTTGTCTTTGGATGTGTATCATACTGTTTTATTTATACTCATAAATGTTAAAGTCTAGGATCTTAAAGTTATATAGAGAATACTCTCAACTGTTATAGATCTATGGCATGGAAATTTTACAAAAAAATGTTGGGAGCTGCATTATACTTGGTATAAGTGCTGAGGCTTGAGAAGAAAAATGTTAAGGGTGCAATAGAAATTTTTCTAAGTGCTGAGCCCTTAATCAAATCAAAAAAAAAGAAACTCACAAGCTAAAATTATGATTGAACCAGATCCTGAATCTGAATCAATCATAAAGGCTTGCAGATCAATATAATAAGAACCTGCCATGCCTCTTTTTACAGTTGAAAATATTCTTATATTTTACTAAGATCAAGACATATTGACCCCATTTAGGAAATAACTGTCTGATTATTTCTGAGGAGAATTATGCTAGGAAAGATTATGGATGTTTCCATGTTTGCAGTGACATGTTCACTTAGCATATTTGATGATAGGATTTAAGATAATACACTAGTAAATAAACTAGGGAAGGGAAGGCCAAGAAAGCTGCTGGAATGCTTGTCATATTTGAAGTATGCAAGTTGGCACATGGTTTGTTTAAGCCTTGAGATCTTTGTGCAATGATGTGAATTAGTTCATTGCAATGTGTCCCAGTGATTCCTTAATAGCAGATGAGGCAGGGATTTAAATTTGAATTATACAACCTGTAAATGAAGAAATAAGAATATGGATATTTCTTAGGTTGAATGGAATGGAACCAAGATGGTTCCAGTGAATGCAATTGATGCAAATAGATAATTATGTTTGCATGATTATGTATGCAAGTGTAAGAATGATAAATGAATATATCATACCTGAATCAACTTAGTTATACTATGTTAAAGTAATTGATTGCAGGAATTTGCTTAAATAACTAATTGGTGCTCTTATATTCTCTATTGCTTAGCATCATGAATGTATTGATGTTACTCATACCAGATCATAGATCTGACCCTTGTTTGCTCATGGCATATGGGGTGTCTCATTTTATAATGAGGCAGCCACTCATGCTCTTTCAGGTAACCCAGGCACTAAGTAAAAATGAAGTTATGGCTATTATGGAGGAGTGAATGAACATGCTAGCTAGTTTCAATAAGAGCTTAAATTGATTATATCTGCATGTATTCAGGAAAAATTTTATGTTTCTAAGATTTCCAGTCATGTAATGAATTCTATTATGGTTAGATGGACTAGTTGTATCATGTTAAATATATTGTTATGCACTAAGGTTTGATTTGTTTTTGAAGAAGTGTCTGAAACATAAACAAGAAATATATGCTCAAGTATCAGTTATAAAAATCTGGTAAGAAATATACAATTATGTGAGCTACTGTTTTGCATAATTTATGTTATGTATTAGTTAATCTTGAAACATAACAGAGTACTGAGTTTTAGAATAAAATCTGGATTAAGCTAGAAGAAAACTTAAAAGGACTTTAGTTTCTTTTTATTGAAATGCTTTGTAAATAAGTTTGAATTCATTTCTGAATTGTATTGAGAGAAGTAAAATGTTTTTAAAAGCTTCAGACAGAATGCAATGAATGGTATCTCCATTGCTTTGAACTAGTGTGTAGCAGATACAGGATACATGAGTTAACCAGCTTCAAATAAATGAAGTATTGGTTGATCATGATGGATTGTATTTTGAAAATAAAAATGCATATCAAAAGCTTAGTACATTTAGCAATTGTTTCACCCAGATTTCTGGAAAATGAGCAAAGATATTGACATGTACATGTATATCTATGTACATGTTGATATTTGGGCAAAAAAAAATATAAACATACAATCCTAGAACAATTGTAGGAAAGGGTTTTGAAAAATAATAAAGCAAGAAATTTTGTTTTGTATGTTAGATTAAAGGATGAAATTAAGTATATAAGTGCAGATATAGGTAAATACCAGATTTCAATCCATACAGGAAAAAAAAAACCAAAACAAAAATTGTGTTTGAACCGACCAGCATAGTACTCGAACTCGTGACCTCTCATGTATAAGTTAGGCGCGTTTCCATTACGCCTAGATGTTGCTTGTGTTCTCTCAGGATCCACTTTCTTTTAACCTGAGTTTGATACTATCCAGACTTTAAGACAATCATCTATATTATAAGCTTGTTTACCACTGATTGTTACTTGATCATTTCTTAATTAGAATAACAGACTAGAGTACATGTTTCCAGTTGATTCTATGGTCAAAAATCAGGATACAATAATTAATCTGAATTGCTAAAATCTAAATCAAACAGAATGTTCTTGTACAAAAAAAATATAAAGTATATACTCTGAATTTAAACAAGAGGAACACATACATCTTCATATGTATGTGTATGTTATTAGATATACACTGATATATTTATATTGGTAAGTTATTTTGATCCTGGATATATTTTGTTTATTGGAGAAAGAAAATGACCTTGGAAAATATATTTGTAATGAATGATATATCTATATATCATCTCTAAAAAAAAAATCCTTATGAAATTAGGGTGGAAATAGGAGGGTCATTTCAGTTAACCTGTCTCCCTCCACCCCAGATCAATTCTCATGGTCCCTATCCCTCTCCAAAGGCTTCT
This sequence comes from Allium fistulosum, assembly GCA_030737815.1. Lineage (NCBI taxonomy): Eukaryota > Viridiplantae > Streptophyta > Magnoliopsida > Asparagales > Amaryllidaceae > Allium > Allium fistulosum. Next base: position 791,287,960 of record CM060908.1, read on the forward strand.
CAGTATCCCAATGCTATTCCTTCCTGAACCATCCTGGCAGACTTTTCTCTTTCGCTCGCATTTGGAAATGCCACCTTCCTCCTCGAATCCTTTTCTTTCAATGGTGTCTGATCCATGGTCGCATTAATACCAAAGACCATCTCTTTCGTCTCAATATCTTATCTGATCAGACCTGTGCCCTTTGCAACATGGAAGCCGAATCCATTAATCACCTGTTCTTCGAATGCGACTTTGCTCATTTCGTTTGGGTCTCTTCTTGTGCTCATCTACTTGGTTACATCCCTTTCATATCAAATTTCTTCGAATATTGGCAGTACAACGCTCCGGATTCTCTTCTTGATTCTTTACTTGCCATTTTCTGCTGGGTTATATGGAAGGAAAGAAACGCCCGTGTCTTCAACAAACCCGCTAGTTCGAGAGTGCTTATATGCAATAGGATTATTAATATCTTTGCTTTTTGTTCAGGCTCCAGCTTCTCAGCTCCACTCTGGCTCCGTCTTCCGTCTCCCAAATCTCCACCAGCTGAGTCGGTGGGCAGCGCATCTTTCATCGCGCCGGTTGATGATCATTCTTATGGTCATGATTTCCATCCGTGACAGTATCTCTTCATCTGTATATTTATCCGACTGAATATTATGTATATATTGGTCTAGGGTTGTTATGGTATCTATAACCCTTTTTTGCTGTTGCTGCTGATGTATGTTAAAACACTCTTTCCGGCTAACGATCAGGCATGTTGATCGTAATATTAATATTTAGTATTTATCACTAATCGGCTATGTAGCTCCACCACTACACCAAACATGCCATTTTGTCACACTTTTTTTGTTTCATTTTGTCACGGTTATTATTGTTGGAAATTTATAACGGTTATTACTGTTACATTGTATTATCACGGTTATTTCCGTGACAAAATTTGGGCTTTTCGTAAATAAAATAAAGACGTTGGATAGAGTTGTCATTTAAGTTTCAATCGTTACTTCAGTTGATTGTCACGCTTCTGCTTCTGGCATTCTTCCCCCAAATCAAATTAGGTTTAAGCCGTTCTATTTCAAAGCCTCCTTCGATCCAACGTGTCGCCCCTCTCTTTCGCCTACCGCGCCCTAACCCAAAACCCCACCCTACGCGAAACCTACCCGGACACCATCCATCGCGTCATCTCGTTCCTCCTCCTTAGGCTTTTGATTTCTTGCGTCCGCGACCAACTTCGGCCTACACTTATTTATTTGCGGAGGTTGGGGTTTAGCGATGTGAAGGCACTGGCTTATCGAGATGCGATTCTTTTAGTTTCTCAATCTAGGGTTTCACCGTTCGCAATCATTATCAAGGTTTTGGTATTCGCTTCAATCAAGATTAGGGTGTCGTTCTCTGCCTCAATCAATAGCTGGGTTTCGCTGTCTGCCTCGATCAATATCTTAGGTAGTTATCTCTTAAATCAAATAGTTTTGCAGTAGTTAAATTCGTATGTTGTTTTAGAGAGCGGTTTATATATGTAAAATTAAAATTGTTCATTTCCTATTTGAATCCGATTTAGGGTTTTTTTTCTTCAAATCCTTTTCCAATTTCTAGATTGAATTCGGTTGGAACTATTTGGATATTTTTGCGATGAGTAATAAGAGGAGTGAATCTTGTTGTTCGTGATGTTAGAAGCAGCGATCCTTATCATATTCTTCGAATGGGCAAGCAGGTAGCTTTGATTTCACTTCTTTTTGTCTATTGCTTGATTTGTTTAAGAAATTTGATTTTATTTTCTATCTGGATCGTTTGGTTTAAGGAATAGTCCATCAAGTCAAAATACATTTATATGCAAATTTGATGCAAAGATTTATATGCAAGTGATAAAAAACTGTTGCCAAACATTTGAAGTATGTAAGTCGGAGGCAATACATCTTTTTGTACTTATGGATCTAACTTGATTTATCCGATTTTCAAAATCAAACCTTTGTTGCGTTTTTTTAAGTACCTATTTTTTTTTAAATCTCACTGTTTCAGTGGTAATATCAGTTTCAGTTTACCGTCTTTCTTCTAAGTTGAGGTCTGTGCTCATCTCTCATGCTCAGCAAGTCATTTTATGTTCAAAACATTTTTTTATTACTGTAAATCGGAAAAACTCAAAGACGAATTTATGATGCCTTTTAATTGATGTTCCTTTATTTAGCAAGCACGATAGAATATGTAATCTTTTTTTTAAAAACATAGTTAATGATACCAATGGATTACGATCCGAAGTTTCTAAATCATTCTAGAACCTCACCACTCTAGTTGTGGTCATTAGCGTATATAATCAAAATATATTTCTTCAGGTAAAGGAAAATATATTTTATTCGAGTTGTAACTGTTGTAATCAAATCAAATAACTTTCTTGTTAGTTTATGACCATGTAGACCAATATGGTGAATGCATCGATTAGATTGAACAGATGCATCAATTCACACAATGTAACTGTTAAATCTTAGATGTTGAACTTGTTCATATTCTTGTATTATGATTTTGGATATTTATTCTATTAGACTTGATCATATTCATCTATATTGTTATACCTACTGTTTAGTGATGCTATTTCGGGCTCAATATGCATATCATGCTTTATTTATTTATTTTAATCAAATTGCACTTTAAATCAGACCCTTTGACCTTAAATCTTACTCAATTCACTGTTTGGCTTTGTTCACTTGTGTAGTTCTAATCAGATTGCAGTCCATTTGGTATTTTGGTCACCTATGTGTAGCTAACCTGAAATATGTACCTGAAATAATTTTAATCATTAATATCATGGTTCTTGTAGATGGTGATAGTGTTAATAAATTAATTCTTGTTTTTAAGTACTTTACTAATCGAACCAAAACCACAGGAGCCTACAAAGCACCGGTTTGACTGGGATGCTGCAACTTCGTTCTTCTTTTTGCAGAAGTATGGCTTGTTAGGTAATGTTTGTGGTCTTTCTCTCCCATTTCTTCATTATCAATCATTTAAGAAATAAATTTTTTCGATGCTTACTCTTCATAATGTACTTTAGGCATCACGTATCATTATTTACTTTTCATATTATTTCAGCTATCATTTTTAAAAGTACATTATTTTTTCTCTCTTGGTATTTTGTTTATGTAACCTGGTTTTCGCATGTAAGCAAAATAAAATTAGTCATAAAAATGCGTAAAATGAGCTCTGATTCACTTAACATGTTTTCTTGCTTCAACAAAGAAACTACAGGCCAAAGATTTTGAAGTCATGCCGAGAGATAGATAAGTACATATGAGTTGTAGAACATTTTTTTTAAAGAAAATTATTTAAGATGTAAGAGAAATGTGTATTACTTGAGGCAGTGAAAGTGTTCTGGTAATAAAATTATCATTTGATAGTAAACTAAGCTTTCTTATTAACATCAACCTTAAAGCTTAATAATTCTGTTTTTTCCCAGCAAACATACTCGATTTTTTTATAAAGATTAACGTCCATTTTCAAAAGAAATAGATCCTCTCTTTGTTGAAATTGAATATTGAATGGACTGTGACTTTGGAATTTCTTAGACTGGAGTGGAGGGATGCTCAGACAATAAGCTAATTCCAGTAAATGAAATTGATGTAAGCTTGCACATTTTCTTATATGTCTTCAACCCTGAGAAATAATATAAAGCTACTTCGGCATTAGTAATGCAACCTAACAAAAAATAATGCGAGTTTATTTATATTTACATTGGCACAACTCCAAAAACATTAATGTGGTATACTTAAATAGATGGCATGGTTGTCTTGTATATTGTGACAGTACATATGTTATTATACAGGGATACTGCTAGGATGTGCATTTTTTGAAACAAACTGAAACTTTGGGAAATGCATTTGGAACTATTACTCTTCTCCATGCTATTGGAAATGCAACTTCTGAAGTCGAGCTCAGTGAGTTGATTTTATTTCTATTTCACTAACAACTTTAATTTATCTTGTTGCATATGCATGTTTGCACAATATACACCATTGAACTGTATTTTGGAACTCTTAATGCATCTAACTTGTTGGAAATTTTCATGTTAAGAAGTTTGCACAGAGTACTAGTAACTTGATTCAAATTTCTATACATCATTTATGATGTGATTCTACTTCCTTTCAGTCGATGAGTCTTGCTTAAGTAATTTCTTCAGTCTAACAGCCAAGATGGATCCCTTTGCGGTTAATATTACATCTCTTTCAAATTTTTTTTGTTACAATATTTTGTTTTTAATACAAATTATAAACTATGATCTTTTGAAATCTTTTATTTGCAGCGTGCAACTTTCCTTAACAATAACGTAGAAATGGAAACAGCACATTCTTAGGCTGCAATTGCTGGTAACACAAAGGTAGGATATCTATCAAATTAAGTCATAAGTTTTCAGCTGCCGAGAGTTATAATGAATTTAACTATACATTAAAGTATTTACAAGAAAATTTGTATTGCCTGTCAGGCAACCCAAAATGTGGAAGAACATTATATTTGCTTCCCTTATGTTAATGGTATGTGGGTTGTCTTTCTGCGGTTGTTGTAGTTTTATGAACAGTAGATTCCTTCTCTGTTATTTTTCTTTTTCTTTTTGATATATTTCTTCTTTTATGTGTGAAATTATCTTGATGTTAGGGATGTTTTATGAACTTGATGGAATGAAGCCTGGGCCAATATCACATGGTTTCTCATCTCCTAACAATCTGTTGCAGGATATATTTCCATCTGTTGCAGGTATTGTTTCCTATCTATTTGTTTCTAACCATATATTCATAGCTTATTTATGTTTACCTGACTTAACCTTGTGCATATTTCCTATGATGCCACGTTTTAATGCTTAAAAGCAGCTAATGTAGACATTAGATTAATAGTGACTTTCTCCAGAATATATGCCCCTTCATAAAGTTCTTTTACCGTTGTTGTTATCACTATATATTGGTTAAGGAAAGGATAGGGTCGTGAATTAATGTGGGCCAACTAAATGATGGTTGGAAGAAAAAATTCAACTCGTCCTTTTTAATTTTTGACAGGTCATCTTCTTGTGCTTGTGATTGGTTTCACATTAATTTGAGTTCTTTTTAAAAGAATAGATATATATCACATCAATGCATAGCCATATATATTTTGAATGTGACATGCACAAGACGCTTATGTTTTTGTGATAATTTAAGAAATGCAGCCTCAAAAGTATAACATCATCTGTCTATTTTGTTAAGATGCTTTATATATATCTGTTCGTTTTCTTATTACCTTTTTTATATTAGGATATCGTCAAGTGCCCTATGAAAGTATAATAACAAAATTTTGCTTGTATGCTTTGTTAATAAATTTTAGCACTGAAGTGTAGTGATACTAAATTAGAAACCATTTTCAAATGCATGTGCACGCACACAGGTACAGTCTCAAAGATAATGGCAGCCTAGTAGAAGGTGTTCAAGTGTTCAGAAGGAGGTTATGCTTGGTGGAGGTGGAGGAAGTTGAGGAAGTTTAGCAAGAGGATGTGTTTAGGCAATAGTGAGGAAGCTGTAGGTTTGGATTTGGTGAAGAGATATCGAAGTGTGAGTTTGATGTAAATGAAGGAGTTTGGTCGTTGATTTTGTAGAAGATTTGTGAGGTATGGTCGAAATGATGTGATTGCAGGTTGTAGATGCAGGTGGAGGCGGGTTTGTGTTGATGTGGGTGGTGAAGTTCTATTGTGTTGCAGTTTGCATTAAAGCAGTTTGTAGTGATGGTTGATGAGGTTCAGGCGAAAGGTGGAAGTTGAAGTGAGTTTATGATGTTTGGAGTCGAGTTTGAGTAGATGGATTTGGTTGGTGCTTCTGTTTGCAAATTTCAGTCAAAGTAGGTTAATGAAGTTCAGGAATCGGGAGTTGGAGGCGGTGCAGTGTTGCTGATGAAGCGTTGTTGTAAGAGGATGGAAGTGTGGTTGGTAGGTCATGCTGATAGAGAGGAACACTGTTCAAGTGATATATAGAGTTAAAGAAGGAGATGGTGGTGATTGAAGTGCTTAGAAGATGAAGACTGTTGTTCAGGCAGTTTGTCAACAGGGAATGAAGTTTGGTTGGTTGAAGTATGCTTGAGGCAGTTTGGAGTATGAGTGAGATTGTTTTGCAGTGGAAAAATAGGATTGTGGTCGTGGTTTTGAAGGCAATAGTGGGTTTCAAGGGGGGTGTTTGTTTGAGGAAGTGAAGTTGTATGGTTGTATGATGAAAGAAGTGAGAAGTTTGGGTATGTACAGCTTTGTAGAAATGAAGAAATTGTAGTTTTTTAGGAATGAAGAGTACACAAAATGCATAAATAATAGAATGTAAAGGAACTGAAAGGCTAATAGGTTGGGTGTAATACTATCTAAATGTTAGTAACTATTGTTCTGTTACGGTTATAAATGTTAGAAACTATTGTTCTGTCACAGTTATAAGTGTGATACTATCTAAATTTCCAACGGTTATAAGCGTTAGTAATAACCATTTTATCACGATTATAACCGTTAGTAAATACTGTTCGGTCACGGTTATAAGTGTGAGAAATTACTATTTTGTCACGGTTATAACAGTGAGTAAATACTATTCTGTCACGGTTATAAGCGTGAGAAATTACTATTTTGCCACGGTTATAACCGTTAGTAAATACTATTTTGTAACGGTTATAACCGTGAATAAATACTATTTTGTCACGGTTATAACCGTGAGCAAAAGTGTGACAGAATTTGCCCACGGTACCTATTTTCACGGTTATAACCGTAACAAATTAGTTTTGTCACGCTTATAACCGTGAGGAAATTGCCTTTCTGGTGTTGTGCACGCTACACATCCGTTCTGCTAAAAAAATAATAAAAATCATACAATATCTCAAATCTCGTCAAATGTCCATAAAGAATATCACATTCTTTAGCTTATTCACCAAACCTCAAATATTAACAAAACGTATCAATGTCAATCGCAAAAATTGGTGAAACACAAATTCCAGAAATCAACAATTAGAAATCCAGAAAACATAAAGGGAGAGGCCTATCACAAACAGGAGCATGAAAACTCACCAACACGTGTATCACCAAAGGTCGCTATCCCATGGTCACTAACCATAGAGTCGGTGCAACGGCGTAGTACAAGAACGGTATGCCCGAGGAACCTGAAACTCAAATGAGCCGGAACAACGACGTAGTACAATAACGGTACGCCCGATGAACCTGAAACTCGTAAAATTCGAAACAACGACATAGTACAATAACAGTACTCCATATGAACCGAACTCCATAAAACCCATAGGTCGCTAGCCTATAAAAATGAGACGAAGCTCAATAGAATGGGGTACAGTCCCCCACGCGGACAAAGAGACATCGCATATCGCTAGTCTAAACCATAAAATGATCATCATTAATCAACAAGAAGCGTAAATTACACTAAGCTAGTAAATAAATGAGTTTAGCTTCATATCCCATAACCACTGGCTTAACTTAAATATTTACGAACAAATTGTAGATTTCCACACAAAATTGTCACAAGATTTCAATTGAACAAGTCTAAGAATTAACCGACAAAGTAAACGCAAGCGTTTCATACCACTTGTTTTGCTAAGTCGTTTAATTGGATTTCTCGTACGAATGAGGTAAAGGTTTGTATATACTAATAGATTGGAAAACGGTTTTAAAATGAGCTTTGTATTTAAAAGTAAATGTTGAAATCATTTTTGTGAAAGAGTTTGAGTATTTACTACCAGTATAGAAACCTTTGTATTTTAAAGTGACAAATCACAGAAATGATTGTAAAAACAATCTATCACCAAAAATCCACATTCGACGACGTGAATTCCAACCATAAAAATCGATATCAAATCCCAATCAAATGGATATTTCCAAAAATCCATAAATTAAGTCATCAAAGTCGATAATAATTGACAACAACTAACCGGATTAACAAAAATCGATAAAAATTGGAAATCCACTCAAAACAGCCAAAATAGGCAAAACCGCACAGAACCAGATGTCTGGTTGGGAAACCAGATGTCTGGATTTTGTCTTTGCCTTTTTTTCTTTTTCCAAGGACCCCTTCCAGAAGTATGGATTTTTCAACCAGACGTCTGGATTTTCCTGCTAGGCAAAAATCAGCCTAGCCCAAAAAGGGCAAAAATCCAAACCGGAAGCGATCGAACGAGCGATGGATGCTAGAGATTTATGCCAATCGACAACCCAGCCCTATAGGCTCTTCAATACACCACCAAAAACATGTCAAAACATCCAAGATAGGATCTTTAAAGATTTTGACTTGAAAATACCAAAATTGGAAAATTCACCAAATCAATTCAAATCAAAAGCAATTGAACATGAAATAGATGTTAGGAATTCATACCTAACAACAATGAAAGCTATAGACATAGATGTGAGTTCAAGAACTCACCTTTAAACCCAAAAACAACGAATGAGAAGCTTTTAAAACAAAGGAAAGAGCAACCACTCTTCAACTTCAACTCAAGAAGCTCTAATATAAGCTCATAAGCAAATATTTCCTAAGTTAGGGGTTAGGAATTTCTGAAAATTGAAGAGAGATTGAGATGGAGAAGATGAAGAGGATGCTTACCTAAGCTTCTCTTTGATTTTGGAGTTTGAATCTTGAATTTCCTAGTAATATAGGGTTTAAGAATTTTAATTTCCCTTTCTTTCCCCCATTTTCCTTTAGCTTGAGAGTGTTAGGAAAATAGAATGAATGAATAAAGAGGAGTGGAGTGGGAGTTATTAGATAGAGGAGTTGGGTTCACTTGTTGGGTTAGTGGGCTGAAACCCAAACCCAAAGCCCTAAATGAAAATATCAAAATTCTAATCGACTCCAAACATATCGATGTTTATACTCAAAAAGGTCGCAAACGCCGTTTTGGACTCCATGGAAGTGGTCTCGAGTCCGAATTCAACCGTTTACAAAAATCACATTTCGGACTTCAAATTCAACTAACGATGCTATATTTAAATTCAACATTTTAATATATAATCGTAAAATATGCGAGTTGTTACAGACTCCCCTCCTTAAAGAAATTACGTCCTCGCAATACTTAAGAAGAAAATAAAGAGTAACAACCACTCTAAGGCGTAACAACACAAAAGAAAATTTTCAAGTAAGAAGTTCACCTTAAGGAGCACGAGAGAGTAAGTCCGGATGTGTTCGCTCGATGAATTCTCTGGATTCCCAAGAACAATCCTTAGGATTTGAGGACCATTGGACTTTCACAAGCGGGACATCTTTATTACAAAAGCGTTTAACCTCCGGTAGCAATGATGCGAATTGGATGTTGCTCATAAGTCAAATTAGGTGAAACTTCAATTTCTTCAATAACACCGGCTCAAGAATAGAATGTGAATCTCTAAGGCATTTCCATAGTTGAGAAACGTGGAATATGTCATGAATAGCAGAAAAGTGAGCCGGTAATAAAAGGCGATAAGCCACAGAACCAATGCGTTTAGTGATGTGAAATGTGCCAATATATCGAGGTGCTAACTTTCCCGATCGACTGAAACGCACAACACCCTTCATAGGTGAAACACGAATGAATACCAAATCTCCCACAGAAAATTCTAATTTCCTTCTTCGGTTATCGGCATAGGATTTTTGTGTACTTTGAGCTTCTTTCATCCTATGACGAATAAGGTCAATCTTTTCTGTGGCATTACAAATAAAATCTGGACCTAAAACTAGCTTCTCACCGGCTTCAAGACAACACGAAGGAGATCGGCACGGCCTTCCGTAGAGTACATCGAAAGGTGCCATACCAATACTAGATTAGAAGATATTATTGTAAGAAAACTCAACAAGAGAAATATAATCTTCCCATCTTCCACCAAAATCAAGAACACATGCACGAAAAAGATCTTCAAGAGTTTGATTCAACCGCTCTGTTTGTCCATCGGACTGAGGATGATAAGCGGTGCTAAAATTAAGCTTTGTTCCCAAAGCTTTTTGAAGACCCTTCCAAAATCCACTAGTAAATAATGGATCACGATCTCTAACAATAGAAGTAGGAACTTCATGCAATTTAACAAGTTCTTTAACATAGAGTTTGGCCAAAAGTGGTGCGGTCCGATTGGACCGAACGGGAATAAAATGGGTGGATTTTGTAAGTCTATCTACAATCAACCATAAATTATCATGACCCGAATGAGAACGGGGAAGACCGTCAATAAAGTCCATGGAAATTTGATCCCACTTCCAAACAGGAATGACTAAAGGTTGCAATAACCCACTGGGCCTTTGATGCTCGGCCTTAACGAGTTGGCAAGTCATGCAACGCTTAATAAAGTTAGCAATATCATATTTCATTTCATCCCAATAATAAAGTCGCTACTACTACCGGGATGAATGGTAAATTTAGAACGATGAGAATCTTCTAAAATGTCTTTACGAAGATCACAAATGTTTGGCACAATAAGTCAAACTTTTGAATGCCTCCACGAGCATCAATATCAAAGTCTTTTAAACCATCAACCTTATTTTTATCCCTACAACTTTGCCTAAGAAGAGCCAATTTGGGATCTTGCTTTTGAGCTTCAAGGATGCGGTCTAAAAGAGAAGGACGAGCCTCTAGGCTACATAAAACAAGAGATGAATATGAATCGGATTCACGATCTCGAATCTCATAAGTGGACAAAGTCTCAAGATCATTCCATTCGGATATCATCATGAAAACAACCGCTTGTTGCTTATGACTAAGGGCATCGGCAACACGATTTCCCTTTCCGGGAGTATAAAGAATATCAAGATCATAAGATGCAAGGAATTCGAGCCAACGTTGTTGGCGCAAATTAAGTTCCTTTTGAGAGAACAAATACTTCAAAGATTTATGATCGGTGTAGAGAACAAATTTCTCGCCCAAAAGATAATGACGCCAAATTCTAAGAGCGAAAACAATGGCCGCGAGCTCTAAATCATGAGTGGCATATCTAGTCTCAGCAGGCTTTAATTGCCTAGAAGCATAAGCGATAACACGTTCCCTTTGCATGAGAACGACTTCCAAACCAACACGACTAGCATCGGTATAAACAACAATGTCTTGGTTCCCCTCGGGAATCACAAGAATATGAGCATCGGAAAGGAGTTCTTTTAAATGATCCTCTTTCCCAAAAAGCTAAGACATTCAAAGTTATAATGAACTTTATGTAATCATCTTTTTAGAAAAAATAACTTATTACAAGTCAATTTACTGTGTCAGAATGTCTCATCATAGCGTTTAGGAGATTCCAATCGATAACGTTGATCAGGTGCATCAACCAAAATTCTTAAAGCACTCAATGGGCAATGCAACAAAATCATCTTCTATATGATAAACATGTCTCTTTAAAAAATTTATGAATATTCTTTGCTCCTTTTGAGAACAAAATCCAAGTATATTTATAAATATCTTATTAAAAAGATCTGCAAAATTTAAATTGCTGTTTTCACCTATAATCAATGAATACAAGGGCAGACTCATCGAGATATTCGTAGAATACTCGATTCGTAAGATGGATGAAATAAGCTGGAAGGTTCGTCAAACCGAATGACATAACGAACCACTTATAAGAATCATAACGAGTGCGGAATGTGGTAAGTAGAACCCAACCCTCCACAACTCATAGCTGATGAAAACCGGTGGCAAGGTCGAGCTGAAAAGACCTTAGCACCACTCAATAAATCGCTTAGGTGGTAATCCTAAGACAAGCTCAAAAATACCAGAAAATTCACTTGAATGAGAGAAATAACATTTTCCTCATCATGTGGGTTTAAAGAATAAAATTATGCCACCGAATTGAAATCGAAATCATTAATAAAAATTAAAACCTGCTTAACAGATTGAGAATGTTGAAGATGGATAGTCTACTCGGGATATATGATCTGGGCTTCAAAACGATTAACCCAATCCATTCCCAAAATCATTTCGAAACCAAGGTAACGCATAACATGCAAAATGGGTCGGAAAGAATAATCACATAAAATAATCTTGACATCTTTACAAAATAAATTTAGTGTTGCAGATCCACCAACCGGATTCGCAATTCTTAGTAAAGTCATCAAGCCCATAATATTTAAAGAAAAAGTAACAACGAGTTCTTTTGATATAAAAGAATGAGATGCACCCGAATCAAAAGAAATTCGAATAGGATAGTCATGAAACAAATTAATGCCATCAAGGACTGAATGAGAAATACCTTGACCAAGAGAAGTGTTACTAGAAGCTTGCGCAACATTCAGCTTACCCTCTTTCTTGCTTTGAAGTTTGGAACATGAAGATAAAAGATGACCCAAAGTTTTGCAATAGCGACAAGTAAGAGGCTTCAGACACTTATTTGCATAGTGGTCCTTAGAACTACGATTGTAGCATACTCCACGATAAGGGATTGGAGTCTTTGCTACCGAAGTTGCTTGCTTCACTTTCTTGTTGGGATTAGGGCTTTTGAACTTAATATGCCTCTTCTTGGAAACCCCAATATCACCATCACTTCCTTTATCGGCCTCTTCAAGTCGAAGAGTGATATCTACAAACTGGTCGAAAGGCACTTCTAATTTCAGAGGTAAAACCATTTTAGGGTTCTTATTCAAAGCACGGATAAACCTTTGATTCTTTACAAGATCCAAAAGTTGTTGGGCAGACATGAATACACCATCCAGAGGAGGACTACTATATTGACCAGTGCTAGGACTGCCAGACCTAACCATTTCTCTTCTTTAAGAAAGAAAGAAAGAAAGAATAGGAAAAGGGTTATTCTTAGAATGAATATCAAACAAACTTGATTGATAAAAAAGGCATCATAAAAGAAAATAGGATAGAACGGGTCCTAAGACACGAATTAAATCCTAAGGAACGATTGCTAAGTGAGACTTAGGACAATGATCCTTGCTATATTATTCTACATTGTTCCGAAGTTTAGCTCTAATACCAAGCTGTGACGCCCCACCTCTATACTCACACTAGCCAAGGACACTACTGGGTAATGCCGTCAACTAGCAGGAAGAATAAGGCTGTTGAAGAGCGACCATCTGTGTAATTGCTTTGTGTGAGTACCGATATGTCAGATAGAATATCATGCGTTTCATTTCAAGAGAAAATCTGACATATCAAATACAAACTCAAAGCTACTACGCAGTGGCTATGTGGCCTTCGGAAACAAATATAAAATAACCATAACACAAAATCAGTCACAGATATTCATATCACTAAGGCGGAAACATATATGAATATATCACATAGAAGTGTACATCAAAGTGGTGGTCATATAATATCCACTACATCACAAAAGAATATGTATACATCAAGGAGTCTCCATCTCAAATGTATAAAAACAAATACTACTAAGCTAAAGTAGTTAGCCAAAAGTCAGAAGCTAGCCCCTGCTAAGAAGTCAAGTGGAAGCACCTGTAACACCTCGGTCTGACCCGAGTATTATTTAAGAAGAAAAATAATAAACGGATCAGTCTAGCTATATATATCATATGAGATGAGAAAGGATAAGAGATACCACAAAAATGTATGATAACAAAAATGCCATACTATGACAAGTAAACATTCGATAACAATAAAAATCATACAATATCTCAAATCTCGTTAAATGTTCAAAAAGAATATCACATTCTTTAGCTTATTCACCAAACCCCAAATATTAACAAAACATATCAATGTCAATCGCAAAAATTGGTGAAACACAAATTCCAGAAATCAACAATTAGAAATCCAGAAAACATAAAGGGGGAGGCCTATCACAAACGGGAGCATGAAAATTCACCAACACGTGTATCACCAACGGGTCGCTATCCCATGGTCGCTAACCATAGAGTCGATGCAACGGTGTAGTACAATAACGGTACGCCCGAGGAACCTGAAACTCAAATGAGCCGGAACAACGACGTAGTACAATAACGGTACGCCCGATGGACCTGAAACTCGTAAAATTCGAAACAACGACGTAGTACAATAACTGTACGCCCTATGAACCGAACTCCATAAAACCCATAGGTCGCTAGCCTATAAACATGAGACGAAGCTTAATAAAACAGGGTAAAGTCCCCCACGCGGACAATGAGACATCGCATATCTCTAGTCTAAACCATAAAATGATCACCATTGATCAACAAGAAGCGTAAATTACACTAAGCTAGTAAATAAATGAGTTTAGCTTCATGTCACATAACCACTGGCTTAACTTAAATATTTACGAACAAATTGTAGATTTCCACTCGAAAATTGTCATAAGATTTCAATCGAACAAGTCTAAGAATTAACCGACAAAGTAAACACAAGCGTTTCATACCACTTGCTTTGCTAAGTCGTTTAATTGGATTTCTCGTACGAATGAGGTAAAGGTTTGTATATACTAATAGATTAGAAAACGGTTTTAAAACGAGCTTTGTATTTAAAAGTAAATGTTGAAATCATTTTTGTGAAAGAGTTTGAGTATTTACTACTAGTATAGAAACCTTTGTATTTTAAAGTGACAAATCACAGAAATGATTGTAAAAACAATCTATCACCAAAAATCCACATTCGACGACGTGAATTCCAACCATAAAAATCGATATCAAATCCCAATCAAATGGATATTCCCAAAAATCCATAAATAAAGTCATCAAAGTCGATATAATTGATAACAACTAACCGGATCAACAAAAATCGATAAAAATTGGAAATCCACTCAAAAATAGCCAAAATAGGCAAAACCGCACAGAACCAGACGTCTGGTTGGGAAACCAAACTTCTGAATTTGGTCTCTGCCTTTTTTCTTTTTCCAGGGACCCCTTCCAAACGTCTGGATTTTTCAACCAGACGTCTGGATTTTCTTCCAGACGTCTGGATTTTCCTACTAGGCAAAAATCAGCCTAGCCCAAAAAGGGCAAAAATCCAAACCGGAAGCGATCGAACGAGCGATGGATGCTAGGGATTTATGCCAATCGACAACCCAGCCCTATAGGCTCTTCGATACACCACCAAAAACATGTCAAAACATCCAAGATAGGATCTTTAAAGACTTGACTTCAAAATACCAAAATTGGAAAATTCACCAAATCAATTTAAATCAAAAGCAATTGAACATGAAATAGATGTTAGGAATTCATACCTAACAACAATGAAAGCTATAGACATAAATGTGAGTTCAAGAACTCACCTTTAAACCCAAAAACAACAAATGAGAAGCTTTTAAAACAAAGAAAAGATCAACCACTCTTCAACTTCAACTCAAGGAGCTCCAATCTAAGCTCATAAGCAAATATTTCCTAAGTTAGGATTTAGGAATTTTTGAAAATTGAAGAGAGATTGAGATGGAGAAGATGAAGAGGATGCTTACATAAGTTTCTCTTTGATTTTGGAGCTTGAATCTTGAATTTCCTAGTAATCTAGGGTTTAGGAATTTTAATTTCCCTTTCTTTCCCCCATTTTACTTTAGCTTGAGAGTGTTATGAAAATAGAATGAATGAATGAAGAGGAGTGGAGTGGGAGTTATTAGATAGAGGAGTTGGGTTCTCCTGTTGGGTTAGTGGGCTGAAACCCAAACCCAAAGCCCTAAATGAAAATATCAAAATTCTAATCAACTCCTAACATATCGATGTTTATACTCAAAAAGGTAGCAAACACAGTTTTGGACTCAATGGAAGTGGTCTCGAGCCCGGATTCGACCGTTTACAAAAAGTCACATTTCGGACTTCAAATTCAACTAATGATGCTATATTTAAATTCAACATTTAAATATATAATCGTAAAATATGCAGGTTGTTAAAACTATGTACTTAAACATGTTTTAACATGAAGTGTTAAGAGGAGGACAAGGTGTTAAGGTGGAATAAAATGAGTGGAGGGCAAATGACAAGGGTAGTTTAGTAATTTCATTTATTCATTTTATATAAAAGGTTTTCTCTTATTTTGCTTCCATTCTCATTTTTCATTTTATTCTCATTTTAACTTCCTTATTTCTAAAACTCATTCGTGTATCTATGTGAACTTTAATAGCCTATACAAAAAATTTCTAAAGTTTAAAATCCAAGATTCCATTGTTTTAAACCCTTAGAAATTTGTTCAAAAATCCACACCATTTTCTCCATTTTTCCTCCCACTTCATTCGACCATAAATTCTTCTAAACTATACTAAATCAAGAAATTCGTTTTTTTAGATTCAAGAGAATTGAGATGTATACAATTTTAATTCACATCACTTTTTCAAATTTCGAACATTTGTGGGTCAAAAATACATTTCTTTCTGACTCATTTTCGGACCCATATTTTCAAGCCTGAAAATAGCACTCATTCTTTTGACCATATCTCCCTCAAAACAAATCCAAATTGAGTGATTCTTTTTTTGAAATGATAGAGAAAAGAATTTTATAGAACTTTTATTTTGACCACTTTTTAAGAATTCCAAGAGTAATATTGCCAAAAATAAAGGAGAAGATGACCCATTTTCGAGGTTATTTTGTGGTTTTCCAAGCTTTGAAAGTTCTAAAGTATTTCACGTTTTCAAAAGAGTTTTGCAAAATTTTGGTAAGTAAAGCTCTTTTGTTTTAAAAGTTTGTAGCTTTATGAATATTGTTGCTTGATTAATAAATTAGTTTCTTGTTGGGTAAATATGATATTGATTTGAATATGCTTATGAATGTTTGCATGTGGTATGATATTAGACTTGAATTTGAAGTCTAAAAATGTTGCAAATGGTTTAAAGTAAGATCATGCTTATGTTTAGGGTATGATACAATTTTGGATGTTGTGGTTAGGTATAAACTTGGATATTTGATGTGAATGCTAAGGAAGTTTGGACTTTTGTTGGTAATGACGACTTGAAACGCTTATGTGTAAACTATGTAAATATGTTTTGAAATTTAAAAGTGTTTTCAAGTTTTCAAGTTTTAGTTTAGGAAACTTTTACTTCATGTTTTCAAAAAGTTAGCAAGTTCAAAGATGATGAGTTCAAAGATGATGAGTTCAAAGTAAAGTAGGAAATATTTCCAAGAAACGGCATCTATAACGATAGTCGCTATGGAGGCAGTTTCGATAAAAATCCGAATTTTTCAAATTTAAGTTTTCATACTTGAAATTATTTTTTAGATGTATTATAAATCTAATAATAATGTTTTAAAAGTTAATTAAGGATTTAATAATTAATTATTAATTAATTAGGTTTTTAATAATTAATAATTAATAATTAATTAAATATTAAACAAGGTTTATTAACTTTAATTAATGAAGTTTAGTTTCTAATTAATTATCTTTTAAAGACACGATTAATTTTAATAAATTATTAATTAATTATAGGGTTATTTATTTATTTAATCAAGTGTTAATTTATTTTTAATTGTAAATTAATTAAGATTTAATTTATAAATAATTATTTATTAAAGGTTTAATTTATTATTCAAGTTTTAATTAAAATATTAATTAATTAAGGTTAATAAATAGTTAATTACTAATAAAGGTTTTAAATTATTATTTAATAATCAATAAAGGATTAATTAAGGGTTTAATTTATAAATAAATTATTCACTAAAGGTATAATTAGTTATTAATTTATAATTGAATTAAGTCCAAATTTAATAAAGATTAATTATGATTTAATAAGAGTTTAACTTGTAATTAATCATTTTAAAAGAGATTTTTAAGTTTTAAATCCTTTTTTTCGAGAATCAAATTGTTTTAAAGGAACTTCTTTTTTCAAAGATGGTTTTGAATACAAGGGATTCAAATGTTGACAGCATTAAGGAACATATAACTATGAAATGAGTATATTATAGATTGTTTGATTTCTGTGGACATCTATTAGCAGAATAAATCACCGTTCTACTATAATGTAATTGTTGTTTGTACAGACATGCGTTTAGCAGAATAACTCCTTGTTCTGCTATAAATTGATCGAATTGTTTTGGACATCAATTTAGCAGGATAAATCACCATCCTACTATTATGTTATTTGGACATGTATATGGTAGTTGAGTTGTATTGACATGTTATTCCCTGATTTCGATATGAATTGTATTTACATATATGTTGGCTAATGTAACTAAATGGTTAAGTGACTTGAAAGTGAAATTGATGTTATATGGTAACTTAAATTACTACCAATGGGATTGCTAAGCTCTTTTTGAAATTATAAAGTATGGTTTTGAATTAACTTCAATTTTTTAATCAATTTTGGGTTTAAGGTTTATATATGATTTTTCAAGTTATATTATTATTTTATAAAGGTATTTATAAATAATATCTTGTTTATAATATGGGTTTTACTAAGTAAAAAGGTTTATTTAAAGCGATTTAAAAGGATGAGTTGCAAAAGATATTTTGTAAAGGAATTTTCTTAAAGAAGATTTATCAAAGGAATTTTAAATGGGGAAATTTTTTATAAATGATTTTAGAGGTTTTTAAAGAGGTTTTGTAAATTGACTTGTAGACTTATAAAAGTGTTTTATACATTGATTTTGGAAATTTATAATGGTGTTTAAATATGAAGTGAGCTTTTAAAAGGGAACTTTTTATAAAGGATAAGTGGATTGGTTTATAGTAAGCGATGTTTTCAAAAGGAAGTTGAAAAGAGAGAATTTTCCAATTTTTTTGATAATATACTTATACCGCTAAGATAAGTATAAATGTTTCCCAAGTATAAAGGGGAAGTAAGGGTTTTGGGAAATAGTGTTGTGTAAAGATCTTTTGATCAAGTTTTATAAAGTGATTTTATTAATTAAAGATTAATTAATAAAGGCTTAGTGGATCTTATATGGAATTAAATCAATGTTTGAATGATTGTTTATTTGATAGTTAAATAACCGACTATCAAACTTGGACCAAAACGTAACTTTGAAACTATCTAGGAGAAACATGTGAGTTATATGGCATAGTCATCCCCAATGATGTTGTACTATATGTATAAATCTTATTTCGTTCTTCTAAGGAAAATGATATGAAAATCCATCCACAAACGGTTAGGATGTGAACCCCGCTCTTATCTTTTGTCTGCTTATTTCATAAGAAACAGGGTTGAGTTTACCGGAAATTATCGAAAGTTGTTTCAAAGAGACCGGGATCAGATATGTTATCTGAAAACCACTTCGATCCAACTCTAATTTTGAACTGAAAACATCTTGAAGAGTATCGAATCAAATACGAAGTTTTGATGTGCAAGGGCTACTTGTTACTAACCCTTAGGGTGATTCCAAAATGGGTGTATTGGAGGTAGTGCCTTCGGTTCATTCATCACCTGAACAACTTATATGGATGAATGTTGACATTACATCATCACTTGGAAGGCAATGTTAGTATTCCAAGTGGGATTGCTATTCTCAAAGGTAAGGACATAGCCTCATGACTCATCAATTGGGAATGACTAAAATAGTGGAGATGTAGTAGGGCCATGTAGGTCGCACCCATTAGGGTATGTCAACACCAAATTTAGAATCAATATTTGACCCATTTTTGTATTCTTTGGTACGGTTGCTGATCCCAACCGTGGTGGTGATGTATTCGGTACAATCCAATAAAGGGTTGGCTAGTCCTGTGTTGGCTGGGATCGATAGGTTCGATCTGGTACATTTATCTAGAGGTGTACTGTGGTGGGCGGGTACCCTAGTAGCCCAGTCATTGTATGGAATTCATTCTCCAATAAGCAACATACGGTTTTAGTGGTACCCAAATATGTTGGAATGTGAGATGCAAGCATTTTAGCTATGTTCTATATTTACCTTCAAAACCCTAGACATTTTCATAATATCACTGGATTTTCTATAAAAAGTGTTTTGGTTATCTAAGGTAAAAACCCGTTTGTGTTTATGTGCGGCGTGGTCTTACGAGATACCTTTGATTTTAAAAGGGTTTTAAACATAATAATTCAGTTGTTTGAGTTTACTCACACCAGGCTCATGTACGACCTGGAGTTTTATTTTCTTTTCCTAAAACTCTTTGGTGCTCAAATTTTTATGGGCAGCCAAGTAGTTCAGGATTTCCCATGGATGCATTTTGGAGGAGCTTGGAGTAAGAGGCTTCAACGATAGCTAGTTACTATCTTATTTCCACTGTATTATATTTATCTTATATCAGTTAGGTAGGGACAGACTGTTTTAACTGTCCAAGGGTAGAATTGTATTAGTATGACTCTGATGTATCATTTTTGAAATGATTTTGTAAAGTATTATGTTGATTAATATATGTTATTCCATGACGTTGTGAGATTCTGTGATTTTTTTTGTTTCTTCTATCTTCCATCTTCTTCTTTCACCCCAAACGATCGGTTTTTCCGGCACTTGAATACTCGGCACGAATTACAATGGACGTATTAGTGTTGATTTTCGAGGGTCGAAAACCCCGGTCGTTACAGATTCCTTCATCCCATGATTTCTCCTTTGTTTTTCGAAAAAATCAACCACTGGTTCCTCCTATGGATCACACTACTTGAGAGCTTCGCATCCATCCCACCTTTGTCCATCTCAGTCGCCCTGTCCAAGACGCGACCTGATGGCTACATAAGAGACAGTGTCAAGTCGCGATCTCCAAGAAGCAACTACACCTCTTAAAATTCCCACCATCACTTCACCAACACTCGAGAAGCTCAAATCCACACCAGCCTTCGACTAACACCACCTAAATCACCCTTAAATTGAAACCCCAACACCACGGTAGCATGTCGACCTCGACCACCCATCACTACACACAACTTCGAGCATATACATTTAAGGCTAAACTTCATACAAGATTAACGGATTTAGTATTTCGATTTTTAGTGGCCTAAATCTCAAGATTTTGATTTTTGAAAGGTAGAAAGCTATTTTCCTTCACTGTAAAAGGAAAAGGAGGGAAAGAAGAAAATGAAAGAGGGAAAGATTGAAATAAAGAAAAGTGTAAGCATTAAAGTGTACTTGTAACCCAAAACAATTTCATTACTTCATACACAAGTAAACCAAAATCCTCAAGCTACTCATCACATCACCATTAATTTATGTGAAAATTTTGAATTTTGATTTGATGTAAAAAGTTTTGAAAAAAAGGTTTTACGATATTTCGCTACGCAATATTCCATTCATGTACGAACTGCGGCGACTATACAAAAATACGATCGTGCACAACAATATGATACGATCCCAAAACAATAATAAAATGTATTGGTTATTTTATTTTGTGAAATATCAAAAATACTAACACTTATCGTAAAATACGTCAAACGAAAATTTGAATATGTTTCAAATTAAAAATTATGGAAAAATCCGATAAATTCATTTAAAAATACTTCACTAAAAATCAAGCCACTTTGTAAACAATTGATTTTCTTATTATTTATTCGAACTATTTATTATTGTAAATAAGCTTGCGAAATGAGTTCGCCATTATTATTTATTAACTAAAAGGAGTTAAATAAAACTATAAACACATTTAATTAATATTTAATTCGCAGTTCACAATTCAAATATTTAAATAATCTTAATATTTGAATTTAAGTCATTAAACTTTAAAAATAAATTATGTAAATATTTAAAGTTAATTAAATATTCAAAATCAAAATGGTAAAATTTCACGATGTTACATTCTTTCCCCTTTCGTCCTCGAAATTCCCAAAGGAAGAATATGTCTCCAAACCCTTAAGGTTTAAAAACTATTAATTAAAATGAGTTATTAAACTCTTAAATTTCATGTTACGAAATTTTTTGACAGCACCTCCTTTGCGTGGCTAGATCCGAAAAACTACACTTGCCACAACTGACCCAACACAATAAAAAAAAGCCAAATAGCCTCCCATATCTGGGGCATAAAATCATCAATCGATCCCCAATTTCTAAATCTACTACAAACCTCTTTTGCGTTTGATTTTTATTTTTGGAAGCAACATACTATTCTATGCGAATGCATGTGATCTCCTGCATCCATGTTCCTATCTTGTACTTACATAATCCAAAAGATAACGATGCTGATAAAAGAGCAATACATAAGCTATTTCTATCATAAGCAATAACAACATAAACAATATGACAACCATATGCAACAAGTCAATATGATGCAACTTATAATAATGATGTAACTCTAGTGTGATATAAAGCCATATGCAACCAAAAGCAATATGACAACCATATGCAACAAAAGTATAGAGAATGCTGTATATTGAAATACTAAGCATCCAATCTTTTCAAAAGATAAATTTAAAACTAAATACCCAGGGTTTTATATTCAAAATATATTTTCAAATTCCTCTAAAGAGAAATATATCAAAACCAAAATAATTATAACAAGGCGGGGGCTCCTCCTATCAAGCATAGTATAACTCTAGAATCAAAACAACATGGAGCATCTAGCGGTATTCCAATTCCTCCTAAAATAATAACTAGAGTAAATAAATATACCTGACACGACTTCCAAATCGGAAAACTCATAATTGCCCAACTTTAGTCATAACCAAATATATTTGAAAAACCACTTCACAAAAACTCTTTTCAATTATCCTAAAGTAATAATACTTGATCAAAGTTTCAAAATAATAATATTATTACTTTCACAAATTCTTTCGAAATCACTTTTTCAAAAGCACCGGGATTTAAGTCCTAATGAACAACAATTTAAAAATCATTTATTTACAAATTCAGGCTTTATAAACCATAGTCTATAAAATCATACTATCAAACAAATAAAATTCCATAAAGGAATAAATTAACACTTAACATTATTTGAAATGTTAAATGACTGATAACAATATTTAGAATTTTTCTTTGGTTCACAACTTTCTCGATCATCCAAGGATATAGATAATATTCTAAGCGTACGGTTATGCTCCTCGTCTTTGGTTATTGCTTAGAGAATTATCTAAGCTCCCTTAAACAAAATTGAAAGTCACTCCCAAAACTTTCCTAAGCCATATAATCAAATTATACAAATATACTTAAGCCCATATGATGTATATAAGTCATCCGTACGTAATATCTAATCCAACTACTTGCTCGGATAGATAGACTTTATTTCCGAACTTGTATCACTCACTCGACCTCCCTAGTGCTGACTCCAATCAGGTTCCTTGATTAGAAACCTCTGATCTCCTTACATAGTCATATACTATGATAGAAAACCTCAGTATCATATAGAGAATCCGAATCAAGTGTTCGCTGACAAGAATCCAGTGGGAAATCCTTTTTCGGACTGATGTGAATCACCCCGAAGTTATGTGTTTGAATATTAGATCAAGAATCGTGCGAATAAAATGAACTATGTATAACTTACATACTTAATCTGATTGGTATCTTAACTACCCATCTTTTTCTAAATTACCTTAATTTTCATTTATAGTTTTTTATTAAACACTAGAATTATTTATGAATTGCTTCATAATTTTTCACTTAAGTTTATAAACATTTTATAAAGACACATCTTTATAAAACATTAAATTAAAAACTTATTCCAGTTTTATTTACTTGTATAATAATCTTTTGCATCCTATAAGTATATATACAAAATTTTAAATTTTTTCATTTTATTTATTTATTTTTTGTTGTTATTCCAAAATTTAAACGAAGGCCAAACAAAATATGGGTCTTAAAACTGAGTCGACTACTTCGACCTTTTTACCTTACAGTGTTCTAAGGAAAGATGTTTATTTAGTCAGTCCAATAACATCAAATAGTTTATAAGACTTAGATGTTTAAATAAAAACTACGATTTAAATAAATCAATACCTATTAAAACTTTCCTATCCAATTTAACCCATTTAAAAACTTGAGTTAAATTATCTCTCTTCTATCTAAATTTTTTTTTCATTTATCAAATTATTTAACAAAATACCCTTTTATTTTAAATCAATTTCCTTTAAGGAAACTCAAGAACTTCGGTTTTTATTTCAAAATCCTTTTTGAAATCATACTATATATATATTATTTATAGTTATATATGTATAAAATAATTTTAATAATTTATTCACTAACACTTGCTTTGGGTTTGTTCGGATTTGAACTGATTTCGATCGCACAATGATAAAGAGAATAATTTACCAAGTGCACTACAACGTGCGCCTAAGTAACATTCGATCGTCACTTAGAAGATTATTCAGGTTACCACAAAACTAATCGAGATGTTTTCCCCGAACTATCCAAAGAAAATGTATCCTTCTTAAAAATTCTCCTTGAAATATTTATACTTATAAATACTTCCAAGTAATGCTGCCATTACTTTTCTCAAAATAATTTTGAAATCATTTCAAGCAATACTAGGATTTAAATTCCCAAAAATTCTTTTTACTTATAAAATACCCTTTATAGATTATATGAATCGTTTTATATTCCATGCTCATATAAAATGTACCTTTTTAAATCGTCTTATATTATAATAACTTTCTTTTATTATAATAAACTTTTCACAAATATTTGTCCTCAAAATGTCTTATCATCCTATTTAGATTATATTTAACAACTTTCTTTAAAGATGACTTTTAACGTAACATTTTCACCGAATGCCTTATAGTCAAATTGTGAAACTTAATTCACAATAAGTTCATTTTAATGTGCTGACAATTATTAAAATAATAAATTCTTATAAACTAATTGAGCATAAATCAACAACAAACAATCAACAAACAATAGTCAATGCTTCTAAACTACTAGAGTATGTCATATCAATTAGTAATGATAATAAAGAGATATTATCATTAACAAACAAACACACCTTGAACAACTATATAAATTTGAAAATTATTTCTTCATATATATAAAATAAATAATCTTAGGTAAAATATTTCATTTACTAATTTTTCAAAAATTAATATCGTGTCTGTTTGCCTTGTTCGAGTGTTTAGAAATCCCCATCGATACCGTGGCATCCTACATCTCGACCAGAATTCATAAACAACTCAATAGACCACTTAACACAATACGTTTTTATAGCAATAACAAATACGCTCTCGTATAGATAATACTCTCAACTCATTCTAGGGTGTCATTTACTCTATCACAAATGAGTTTACCCCACCAAAGCCATGGTTCTCGTTAACCTTCAGCTCTGTTACCAAATATAACGATCTGCATTTTCGACGCTCGAAAGTCCGCACTTAAGAAATCCACAGTATTACAATGCCGAGCATACAAGTGCCCGAAAGGTAGGTTGTTAGGGTAAAATAAAAAGGAAAAAAGAAAAAGGGGAAACAGAATCTCGTAGCGGAATGATAACATATAATATAATAAAGACAGTAAAAGCAGTCACTCTAAAATACAAGGTATATCAGAGTTAAAAACAAACTTCATCATCTTGGAAAATTATAACTTCCCGACCTTACAATTGCTAATGGGTATACATAATAATACAGCAGAAAATAAAAATACCACAGAAGGTGAACATCTAGCTCTACTCCATGAGCCCCATGTCCCACCAACGACAACATGGAAAAATACTCGGTTTGGCCCGAGCATCAAAAAAAAATACCCGGATCAGTCTGGAAAACCAGCGTGAGAAAACTTAAGAAATATGGTGAACATATAATAATCTACAAGGTCACATCGCTAAACACAGAATAGGTTTTACCTCACAAGAATAACATCCATAAATGAAAGAATGATAACAAGTCGGACAAAATCAAACTTGAAAGAGTGGATTCAAATAATTAAACATCGAGAAAAGCTCTAGGCACTCCTCGACGCGATTAGGGAAACGATTCAAAGATTTGAATCAAATAAAGAAAATGAATTTTTTTCAACAATGACTAGCATGGTGCGCCCCCTTACCAAAAGTATACCTCTAGAAAATATACTTGAAAACCACGATGGCTCTTGAAGACCTCCAAGCCGGACCCCACCAACCTTACCGAGTACCTAAGTATTTCACATCTCCACAGCCATACAACCAAAACCAATCTAGGGTAGATTTGACAATACCCTAATGGGAGAAACCCTACATAGCTTGGCTCCACTCGCCCTTTATTTAGTCATTTCTAGCAAAGGATATCAAAATTGATAGTCGATGAATCAACTATCGGAAAGGAACTAGTACTACCTTGGGGAAAACAATCCAGCCGGACAAGTTAGGGCGAGTTGCTTTCTATCTTGCCTCAAAGGCATTCCTAACTTTAAGAATAATAAGAGTTTAACTGCCCCATATGAGCAATAAAATCGTCTTGAATCGACTTATAAAAAGAAAATAGAATCGATACTTAATAAATCAACTTTCCAGAGTGACAAAATGATCGTAAATGAAAATTAAATCTCTTAAAACATTTGACTCGCACTTGTGCTTGATTTTCACATCATAGATATTTGTAAAATACTTTAAAAATACTCTTTAAAATACTCTTTATAAAGAGCTAATTATATTTCTAAGTGTATTAGAAAGAAGAGTAAAAAGAAAATGTCATTAAAACATCATTTACTATAAAATCTAAAATAATTTACACTTATCTTTATTTTTAAACATTCCTTTTTAAATATTTTCTTATTTATTAACTATCATTTATAGTTTTTAAAACAACATATATTATCCCGAAAGATAATAAATCAATTTAAAATATCTTTATAAATTTAAAACAATGTTAATCATCCCGAAAGATAATTAATATAACTCTTTTATAAATTTAAAAACCACATTAAGTATCCCCAAAGAAGATTAATCAAATTTATAATCTTTTTATAAATTTAAAACAACATTAATTATCCCGAAAGATAATTAATCAAATTTACAATATTTTTATAAATTTAAAACAACACTAATTATCTCGAAAGATAATTAATCAAATTTACAATATTTTTATAAATTTAAAACAACATTAACTACCCCGAAAGATAATTAATCAAAACTATAATCTTTTTATAAATTTTAATTAATACTTATTCTTTATTTCAAAATTCTCAAAATACTTGAATATATAGTTTAAACAACTTTCAAAGTGCAAAAATGCGACCAAACATTCATTTTGTAAAAATAAAAGCACAAGTCCAATACACACAAAGGTTTAAGGAGATGATATTTCATAAGTGACGGTATAGCGATAATCACTATAAGTACACAAATCAAATAATAGGTTATAAATACTTCGACCAAACATCAATGTAAGCAACATAAGAATATGAGTAAGATGCATATAATAGTATATTAATAATGGTGAGAAACCTCTTAGGGTCTCTACACAAAAGTTCCCTGCAAAACCATGGTTATTTATGCAATCTTCTTTTCAAGTGGGAATTCAAATCCAAATGAACAATCAAACAACAATAACAAACATATTATTATCAATAATTAGCAACCAATAGCTAACATATCATTTATTAATCGATTCATGTATTAATTAACTTTAGAAATAATCTTTTTACTTTGCAAGCATAGAACAGTGATTTATTCTGCTCGACAGATGTCCAAAATAATTTATTCAATTTAATTATAGCAGAACGATGTTTTATTTTGCTAAATAGATATCACAAACGAAGTATAACTAATTAACAACGTTAAACATAATTAAATTAAATCCCTATAATTTTATCATTAATTTATACTTCATTAAAACTATCAACTATCATTCAATCATTCAACAATAATCTATAGCAACACAGATATCATATAGTTTATCTAAAAGCGAGTAAACTCACCAAAATTGCAGCTGATGCTTTCGCATTCCAGTTTGATCTAAAGTCGAAAGATGTTCAATTTTAGCTTAAAATTTTACTAGCTTTAAACTCAATGAATTCTACTCCAATGCATAGATAACAACGATACGAGTCCCCGCGTCCAAATCCGACCTTGTATGAGATAGTTATTGATTTTAAAATCTATCGATTTAATCAAATTATAACACTAATTACTTGATTATAATAAATTACACTCACTAAACTTCATCTCCCCCAAACAAAATCGTGCACGGGTCGTGCACGTTAATGCGCAACCGAATCCAAAATTCAATTCCTTTATCCCATGATTTCTCCTTCATTTTTCAATGAAGTCAAGCACCAATACCTCCTATGGATCACACTACCGAGATCTTCGCATCCATCCAACCTTCATCCAGCTCGGTCGCCATGTCTAAGACGTGACCTGAAGGCTCCATAAGAAACAATGTGACGTTGCGATCTCTAAGATACAACCACACCCATTAATGCTCCCACCATCACTTCGTCAATGCTCGAGAAGCTCCAATCCACACTTGCCTTTGATTAACGCCGCCTAAATCATCCTTAAATTGAAATCCTAGCACCACGACAACATGTTGACCTCAACCACCCATCACTGCACACGACTTCGATCATATAGATTTGAAGCTAAACTTCATCTGAGATCAACGGACCTAGTATTTTGATTTTTAGTGGCCTAAATCTCAAGTTTTTGATTTTTTAATTGTAGGAAGCTATTTTCGTTCACTGTAAAAGAACAAGGAGGGAAAGAAGAAAATGAAAGAGGGAAAGATTGAAATAAAGAAAAGTGTAAGTATTGAAGTGTACTTGTAACCCAAAATAATTTCATTACTTTATAGATAGGTAAACCAAAATTCTCAAGCCACTCATCACGTCACCATTAATTTATGTTAAAAACTTTGATTTTTGATTTGATTAAAAAGGTCTTGAAAAGAAGGTTTTGTGGTATTCCGCTACATAATATTCCATTCGTGTATGAACCACGATGACAAAACAAAAATACAACCATGCACAACAATACGACACAATCCCAAAACAACAATAAAATACACTTGTTATTTTATTTTTAAAATGTCAAAAATACATACGTTTGTCATAAAATATGTTAAATTAAAATTTAAATATTTTCCAAATTAAAATTTATGGAAAAATCCTATAAATTCATTAAAAAATACGTCACTAAAACCAAGTCGTTTTATTAATAATTGATTTTCTTATTATTTATTCAAACTATTTATTAATGTAAATAAGTTTACAGAATAAGTTCACCATTATTTTTTATTAATTAAAAGGAGTTAAATAAAGTTATTAAATCCATTTAATTAATATTTAATTCAAAATTCAAATATTTAAACAATCCCTTTAATTGAATTCAAGTTATTAAACTTTAAAAACCAATTATTTAAATATTTGAAATTAATTAAATATTCAAAATCAGAAGGATAAAATTCTAGGATGTTACATATTGCAATATATGCAGGATATCGCTAGAGATAGCATGCCATGCACTTAACATCAATTCTAAGTTCACGCCAGTGAGACAAAAGAGACGCAGCCTTGGTCCAGAGCGATTCGATGAATTGAAGGAAGAAGTGGATAAGATGTTGGCCAATGGCTTCATCCGTGATGCAACGTATCCTAAGTGGGTGTCAAACCCCATGTTGGTCCGAAAATCAAACAGGATGTGGCGAACTTTTATTGTCTACTCAGGTTTAAACAAAGCATGCCTGAAGGGTAGCTTTCCATTTCCCAATATCGACCAGTTTGTGGATGGAACCATAGGGCATGAGCTGCTCTCATTTGTAGATGCCTACTCAGGGTAAAATCAGATTATGATGCATGAACCAGATCAGGAGAACACACGCTTCATCATAGACTTGGGACTATATTGCTATCGTGTAATGCCATTTAATTTGAAGAAAGACGAAGCAACGTACCAAAGACTAGTGAATATAGCGTTCAAGGACCAGATCGGACGAACGATGGAAGTTTACATAGGCAACTTGCTAGTAAAGTCGAGGGTGTCTGGAAACCATTTGGATGATCTCTCAAAGAAGTTTGAGATCCTTTGGAAGTAAGAAATGGAATTAAACCCGCTCAAATATTCATTTGGAGTTGCTTCTGGGAACTCGGTTTTATTGTGAACGTAGGGGGCATTGTGGCCAATCCGGAGCAGATTGATGCCTTACGAAATGTTAGAGTCCCGACAATGAAGAAGAAGTTACAAAGCCTGAATGGAAAGATTGCTGCATTGAGCTGTTTCATCTCCAGAGCGATGGATAAGTGTATACTGTTCTTTGATGCATTAAAGACGGGTAAGGATAACCTTGAATGGGATCAGAACTGCCAAACTGCTTTTAAAAAATTACTGTGACATACCGAGACACCAATGGTTCTGTCTAAACCGGTGAAACAGCAAGGATATATTCATTCACCTAACGGTGTCTGCCCATGCATTAATCCTAACACTTGTATGTGAGCATGCTAGGATCCAATGGCTCATCTAGTACATTAGCAAGTGATTCACTGGAGCTGAACGGAACTATTCGAAGTTGGAAAAACTAGCATACTACTTGCTAATAGCATCTAGGAAATTGCGATTGTTTTTCCATGCTCATCCGATCAAGGTGCTGAAGGATCAACCCTTGAAATAAGTACTCTATCGAACAGAGAATTTAGGAAGGCTTCTAAAGTGGAACATCGAGCTGAGCCAATCCATTGTGACTTACCATCCCCGAAGAGTGATTAACATACAGGCGCCGATTGACTTCATTGTCGAGTTCACTATTCGGGATGATAAGGAGAGCATAACAGTTACAGTGTCCCGATGGAAATTGTTTATTGATGATGCATCAAATGAAATTTGCTCAAAAGCAGGAGTTGTGCTTGAAACTCATAAAGGAATATCAATCTGCTATGCACCGAAGCTGGAAATTTCCTACCACTAACAACGAGGCAGAATACAAGGCGTTGATAGTAGGACTGAAGATTGTGAAGGAGCTAGGAATAAAATTTTGCATATCTGCAGCGACTCCCAACTAGTCGTCTGTCAGGCTAGAAGGGAATATCAGGCTAAGGATGCAAAACTTGCCCCTTACTTGTTGAAAGCTTAGGAGTTACTCAACGAAATTGAACACTACACGATTACTGGCATTCCCAGAGAGGTGAATATGAAGGCTGATTCCTTAGCAAATCTAGCTAGCTTCTGAGAAGCGCAACTGATGGGATTGATTCCAGTAGAAGTATTGGCTACTCCTAGCATAGATCAAATGGATGTTGATTGAGTTTTGGAAACTATATAGGAGGAAGAATCATAGGTGATGCCGATAAAGGACTACTTTCTCAAGGAAGTACTCCCCAAAGACTGGAACGAACAAAAGAAGCTCTTTTGAAAGGCACCACTATTCATAATATAAGATGGTGTGCTATACAAGAGAGGATTCTCCTCCCCTTGCTCAGGTGTGTAACAAAAGAAGAAGCTTGGAAGATCCTCAAGGAAATTCACGAAGGCAGTTGTGGTGACCACACCGGGGGGCAAATACGTGTGAAGAAGATACTCCGCTATAGATATTTCTGGCTAATAGTAAACCAAGACACAACAGACTACACCAGATTGTGCAATCGATGCTAGAGATTGGCAAAGATTCCGAGAGCCCAATCTTTAGAACTTACGCAGATGGTCAGTCCCTAGCCATTTGTGATATGGAGAATCGATATAATCGGTGTACTACCAATAGCAAAAGCAGGAGCCAATTACGCTATCGTTGCAGTTGATTACTTTACGAAATAGGCTGAAGTGAAACTGCTTGCCATGATTACTACTAATAAAGTAATTAATTTTGTAATGAAAAATATTATTTTCAAGTTTGAAGTACAGTAGAAAATTATCACGGATAACCGGACTCGGTTTAAGAGCGTTGAGTTCAAGGACTTCTGTAAGTGTTATCAGATTGAGAAGATCTTTTCTATGGTACCGCACCCACAAGTGAATGGGTAAGTGGAAGCAATGAAAAAAATCTTCAAATCCACCATAAAGAAGCGGCTGACAAGAGCTAAAGGAAATTGGGTTGATGAGCTTCCACTTGCATTATGGGCATACATGACAACACACAAATATGTGACCGGGCTCTCACCGTTCGCCTTGGCCTATGATTCAGAAGCTATGATCCTGTTGGAAATGGAAATCACCTCTCATTGTAAAAGACACTTCAATCAAAGAGAAACAAATATCTATAGCTCGAGTCCCTCAACCAAATGATGAGAAGTGGGAAGATGCTGAACCAAGGGTCGCTACTCACCAGAAGAGAGTGGCATGCCACTTCAATGCCAAGGTTTGCAACCGTACTTTTAAAGTGGGAGATCTTTTCCTAAAACAAATATTCTCGGGTATAAGAGCACTTGGCATGAACTGGGAAGGACCTCATATGATTGGCCAGAAGCTTGAAGACGGAACATTCAAGCTAGCTACAATGATGGAGTCCCCATCCCGCATGCCTGAAACAGTGACTCGCTGTGGCACTACTATATCTAATTTTCCTTATTTTCATAAATAAGCCATGTAGGGACACTTGGGGCACTGTAACTAGGCAGGACTTTCCATCTCTTCTATTCATTAAAAAGTTAGCTTCTTGAACCAATGGAACCTTGTTCTCGTAAGCAAAACTGCCGGATTGACGGGATAAAATCGATCCTAAACTTTTATATACCGGCGTTGCTCTGGCAACGTCATGAAGGTCAAAACCACCGAGTTGATAGAAAATCGACTCAAAATACCGAGTTGATAGGGAAAATCAAATCAAAATATCGGGTTGACGGTTAAAATCAACCCTAACCTTTTGAGAATCGGCATTGCTCCGAAAATGTCTGAAAGACCCAAAAACCATTGAGTCGATGGGGAAAATCAACTCAAACCACCGAATCGATGGGAAAAATTGATTTCAACCTTCTGAGAACCAGCTTGCTCTGGCAACATTGGGAAGGTCAAAACCACCGAGTCCACGGAGAAAATCGACACAAACTGCTTGATCGGATGCTAAATCGATCCCTGCCTTTTGAGAACCGGCTTTAGTATGGCAATGTCAGGTAGGCCCAAAACTGCCCGATCGATGGTCAGATCGACTCCTACATCCTGAATACTAGTGTTGCTCCAGTAATGCTATGGAACTCCAAACCACTAAGTCAACAGAAAACTCGACTCATACCTCTCAGAACTTGACGTCGCCCAAAGATAGGCGATAACAAAAGGAATTACCCAAAGCCCGACGATAGGCAACGTCAAAGAAAAATCCATGTAGTTGAGCCGTTCGTGTGCAAGTTTTCGAAGATAGAAACCGGTGCACGACTGAGATCTCAACACTGAACTTAGAAGAATTTGTTATAATGAAAGATGATGACGGCACATCTTTCCGATACATACATCCAGAATGACATTAGCTGATGATGTCAACTTAGAAAAGTTCAAATGCTGCCAAGGAATTGGTGGCATCAAAAACAAAATGCTTAGAATCAAGTAGTATAAATCATTAGTTCCTGGAGATAGGAACCACCATGCAAACTAGATCGGGGCAACCAAATGAATTGCTTAGGATAACTAGTCTTTCGTTGATGCCTAAATTTTAACATTCATCCCTACGGACAGGGGCATATCCACCGTCACTTAGTCAAAAAGAACTCGATCGTTCTCAAACAGGAATAGCCGCAAAGTTGGCTAAAATTTCAAGGTCTGTTTCACCAAATAGAGTATTTTGGTAATCAAAAACAGAGCTAAGCAACAAATACTAAAGCAGTTGTAGGAATATTATTTGCATGCACAGAGTTGCAGTAAATAACATATTGCACAAAGATAAAAGTATATAATAGGGGAAATTATAGTAGAAGAAATCAAATTATATGCACAGACAGACATGCATAGTGCATAAAATGCAAAAAAGTACACAGGAGAGAGATTACAAAGGAAAAGCTAATCTTTCATTACTAATAATCTTTTTATGTACCGAGAAACAACGGCAGCCATACCCGCACAATCTCGGCCTGTTTAAGACAAAAATGACAAAAAGTATAGATTCGACCATCATAACACAAAATCTGAATGCTTAGCTTGCACACTCACTACTAAGTCTTCCCCTTCCTACTACTCTGATTGCCTTTATCTGTGTTACTCGGCTGGGTCTTGAGTTTCTTTCTCCTTTTTTCTCCTTGTCAGGAGGATTCTCCCTTTTCGAGTGAGTAGATTCCCTATCGATAGTAGTATGAAGCTTCGTGGACTAGTTTTTAGAAGTTTCAGTGGGCTTAGTCTTTGGCGGTGGGATCTTCAGCATCAAAAATTTCTACTAGGGATTTGTGGTTTCGAAGATGCAGGCTTAATGGTGGTAGGCTCCTTCTTTACAGTCTTTAGCTTTATAGCTTCAGCCTTGAGTCTCTCCACCATGGTAACTGGGTCAATAGGGTCTGAAGCATCGGTAATTTGAACATCTTCTTCCTAGGACACAGACATTTCCTTTAGCCCTTTCAAGCACTAACGAACGCTTCAGGATAGTCATTTTCTAGCCATCTCAGATTTTTAAACATAACTATATTGCTATAGAAGTACAACATGTTGGCATCAAGCTCGGCTCGACATTCAAAAGATTGAATATTTGTGTAATTTATCTTGTTTGCTTCGAAAAGTGCGGTTCAAAGTTTCTTCCACTTATACCCTTCATCAATGCCCTACTCGACATTCTTTAGACTTTGCATCACGACACTTTTAGCATATCTGAGATGTCTTGGTCAAATTTGATGCCTGTAAAAAGAGGTATGTGAATGCAGCTTGCAAGCGTGGAGGACAGGATGAAAGAGTAAATGAACGAGTAGAGACTTCTTTGGAAGTAGGTGAGGCTGTTGTAATCATAGCTTGGGAGGCCAGAATTTATTGAGTTGAAGAGGTCTGAGCCTGTATATGGGGTGGAAAATCAGCAGAAATAAGCACATGACGCTTCGAGGAATCTTTTGGGCTCTTAGTAGGGTTACAGGGTAGCTCAATATCGGCTTCCCTCTTTTTACTTTCTTTCACCGTCTCCCTATTTGTCTCCCTATCAGCCTTGCGAGTTTCGTTTTACTTGTGGTCTTCCTCCTTTGCCTTTCTTCTTCTGACTTATAGTGATAAGGTGGACTGGGATCGAGAGTTTGGCCTCTGTGTACACTAGCATAGTGGGAGAACTTCTCATAATAACCACGCCCCATGGAACCTGAAACAAGGAAGAGAATAGTATTAATGTTGGAACTACGAATTAAAAATTCAATGCAAGAACGAGTGTCCGCGATCCTAGTTAAGTGTGTGGTGTAGATGACCCCTTAAGCACTCTATCAATTGTATTGTAAGGAATTAAAGTTGGGTTCTCTCCACCTTCGCTTACAAAGCCCCCGATGAAAGAGTGAAGTCTGAACCAGCATCACCTAGAATGTTGCTAACGGTGAAGTTGATCTCACCAATGTCACTTAAACCAACAAAGATGTCACCAAAAAGGTAGGATCGAGGTAAAATCTCTACTGAGGTCAACATAGATTGATCTCTCCGGTTGTTTTGGAAGTTTCTACGACATTATGATCCTGACAAGGCAGGCTAGGGAGATCAGGACTTATCCCAGGTGATTCACCAAATGATTCATCCCCTTCTTCAGTAGCGTGATAGTTCATATCACTATCACCATCACCCTCTTCTTCCTCAACCACTTCTTTTCCTTCTCTCCTTATGAAACCGTCGTCTTCTTCTAGGATCAGAGACATCCTTACATGTTCATCTCTGCTGCTAGGAATGTCGGCTTCAATAGGTTTTCTCATCATGGGCTCCTCTACATGTACTATGCTGGAAGGAATTTCAACTTCCCCTTAAACATTCTCGTCAAAGCTACAAGTGGGAGTCAAAGAACGAGTATAAGCCCCGAAGCTTCTTCATGTTGGGGACTTAGCTATAGCCAATCTATTAGGGTGAAGCAGTCCACACTTACATGGATTTTCATTTACCAAGAAGAATGCAATAGTGTGTTGATTGAATCTAACTGCCTTCAGAGTATTGAGTGTTCTCTCATGCTTCTCACCGTTGTTACGAGCCGGCATGCCTATGATGAAACACACATCAAGTTAGAAACTTTGAAATTCTATCATGGGAGGAGCAAGGGAAAAGAGACGTACATCCAGAAATCTAGAGCCAATTAAAACCATGTGGGCATCGCACGAAGAAATATTCACTCTTAAAAGTAAAACGCTTGTTGTGGAGCTTGTCAATCACTTTACATCCCTTCCAGGCCTCTATTAACAGATAGATGGAGAATCCTGCCTTTCATTGAATTGCAGAAGATGAGTCGGCTTATTTAATCTCGGAGGCCGGTTGAATCTATTCATGAAGAGGATGTACAACGAACTTAGAAGAGCATAACCATTTGGGTGGACTTGGAACGGAGTTAGTCCAAGTTCTTACAACACCATCATTAAAAAGGGATTGAATGGTGGGACAGCACTGCCCAGGCACATATATCGATTGCATGTTGTGAAGTCCAATAGGGATTATAAGTGAATTCATCCCTTGTCGGCAGACAAACATCATCCTTTAGGATGTCGTGTTGGAGAAATATGTTTCAGAGCGACCTGGCATATAGGATTGAAGGTACCTGCTCCAGTAGGTTGTTCAAGATTCATAATCCGGAGGTAGTTGACCCACTATCAACATGACTAGAACTATTTGACCTTGGGATTCGATAGTTTCAGTATGGCTTGACCCGACAGGGATGAATGGCAGAGGTGGGGCTGTAGAAGATCCGGCTTTAGAAGGAGTAGATGTTCCTTCGCTGGACTTAAGACGGGTTGACCGATGAGTCATTTTGAACAATAAAACTTGGCATTCAACACGGTCAGGTATGTTTTATTTTGAATAATAAACCCATATGAACAACGCCTAAAATCCAAAGGATGTCAACATGTGTTGACCAATCGGATTTTGAGCATTGATCGAGGCTAGTGCAGTGTGTTAATCTATGCAGTGTGAGTCTAGTGTCCCATAAACCATAAACGGGATATCCTGTTTAGATTGCTCGCTTGTGCTAGAAAAATGCTCCATGTCAAACTTCGAAATTACATTTTGGAACTTACACGTTATCGATAAGTCATCGAAAACAGAGCTGTTGTCCAGAGCAATGTGGAAAGCTTTTCTTTTCAGGATCACCGATAGTGCTGAAACGGGAAAATTGATGTAATAGGATCATCCAGTACGACAAACCTTGAGATAAATTATTACAAAAGAATTCAAGCAGCAATGGAGACTTAGCCAAATTCTAAAAGAGAGATAGTTGAATTCGGAGAACATGACTTGTCTCCGGAACCGCGTGCATTCGACTAGGGCAAAATTCAGCCTCACCACCGATCAAACACAACTAAAAATTCATCCCTCTCCTTTCAATTGCAATTGACCAAAACCCCCTTTGCCATCGCCATTGACATCATCATAAGATCGACCATCGCCAACCACATGTCTTACATTGCTCGTAGCTAGGGTTTTGAGGATCGATCGGGTCCGAGCTACTTGGACGATGGACGAGTGGCGACGAGCATTGCTAGGCAACGGTGGCGCTGGGTCAGATCGGAGGCGACGACGATGCTGGTGTAGGTCGGTAGGTCAGATTGGAGGTAGAAGGCTCACTGCCAGCAAGTTAAATTATTTGGAAGTCCAAACGGCTTGGGTGCAAAGTAGATAACAAATGAAAAGTAAACTCAAAAAATTCTAAGTGCTTGAATATATAAGCTTGGGGGAATGGCAATTTAACTCAGTACCGAGTTAAACAACTCGGTATCAGGTTTGTTTTTCTCCCTCTATCTTGTCCCGAAAGCAATGCAGAGAATGGCTATGCCAACTCAAAGCGTGAAGTGGTCTTCGCAGTGCAGGTCACATCTCCAATGCAGGGGAATTGAATTTCAACTATAACTAAGCTGAATAGTTAAAGTAAAATATGCCAAGTCAAAGCAACATCTCAAGACAACACTTGAACGATCAACTGGTATTCATAGGATAATAGTCCAGGACTTGTCTTGATCCAAATACTCTTTGTTTTCAATGAAAGCATACTCTTGGAGGCAGGTGTTAACCAGGTTTTTAATCGAGCAGAAGTCAATGGAAGTTAGAACATCAAGCCGAAGACAAAATGACCTGAAAACTTGGAAGCACGCATAGATGAGGTAGAGAAACAACTCGGAAAATTTCAACAAATAAGGAGCTAAGGAAACAACTCAGTGCAAAGTCATTTGGCTCAATACCGAGTCATTTTCCTTCCTCCAATCACCTTCCAATTTGTATACATCTCATGCCTTACTCCATCTAATCATGATCGAGTGGTTTTCCCTAATTTTGGATGAGCAATTCCAAGGATTGATAAGAAGAAAGTCAAGAAACGAGATAGTTCAATTATTGATCAAAGATCACTAGAATCAACCAAAAGACGATGAAAAGAACATGGAACTGATTTACTTGAAGATAGAAGTGTAGGGCAAAAGAGTTGGAGCAATTTCCACTAAAGGAAATAACCTGGCATTAACGAAAATGACTTGGTATCGAGTTATTATTTTAACTCGGCGGACTCCGAGTTTAGTTGTGCGACCTTGGGAGGACTCCTGGACTGTAATGCAAGTAGGCTTTTGATCTAGTACCTCTGTTTCCCTATAAACACAAACCTATATGCAACCAAAAGAGGATCTTCTCCTTGATCTTTTCTCTTCACTCTGGATCTCGGATTCCATTGCTCTTCACTATCTTCCTCCTCATAATAGATACCAAGACAGCTACTCTTGGCAGTTCTAGGCCTTAGAACTTATTACTACAAACATCGATACCAAAGATATAGGAGAATATCCAAACCAAGCATGTCGACAATAATGACGTCGCAAGAAAGCATACAAGAGAAGATAGTCGATGTTGAAGGCAAAGCATAGCTTACAACGAAGAATGTCGCATCCAAAATGTACCTTAAAGAATATTGCACATCATCAATGCGATATAGAATGCCACACTTCATCAGTATGTAAGCCTACAATGATGTCGCATACCATTTATTCCGCATATCATAGGGGAAGTGATGATGTCGAAGGAAAGCATATTGCAGGTCATTAGTGTAATTGAGGATGTCATCGATGCCGCTCTTTATCAATAAAAGAAATTGTAGCATATCAATAGTGCATAGAGACATGTAGCATGAAATTCAATGGAAAAAGGATACCGGATGCCATCACCAATCAATATCGTCTCTCTTTAATGCTGTATATCACCAACGTCGCGTCTTATTGATATCGCACTTCATTAACCGATGTAATGCACATGGCAGAATGTCGTGAGCCATTAATGAGATAGAAGCATCATCTATTATTAATACTGCATCTCATCGGATGTCAATGACTAATGCCAGATGAAGGGTTTTGAACCTTCGAAGGCCTATATGTGAAATTGTTGCTTACAAACAATATACAAAAGCATGTCACATATCATCAATTCAACAAGGCATGCCATAAGATTTAATGATGAACGATAAACACAAGGTGAATGTCGAAGCTCACCAATCCCCAATGAAGCCGTAACTCATCAGTATATAAAGGAATATCATAATAAACCCTGATGCCAAATGCCATCGGCATGGTTGATGATGCCGAAAGCCAAGCATGTTGGGAGTGACATGTAGCAATCATGCGACACCCCTCAACCCCTATAAATATGGACCTAGGGGCATGAAGGCAAGGGATTGATTCTTTTTTCATTCTTACATTTTTAAAGTTTGTAACCCTAAATCAATTTGGGGATTTTAGTGCCAATTGTAGTGTTGCGACCCTTATTGCAAATTAGGGCTTGTACTTTTACAATCACATTGCATATGAATAAAGAGATAAGAAATATGGCTTGTGATTCTTATGATTTTTACATGACCTTGACTTCACAATTGAAAGTGCATATGTCCAACAAGTTAACATAAGATCCCTTTAATCATGACTTGTTTTCGAATTCTCAAGCACTTATGATTTGAATCATAACTTGTTTAGAATTCCTAAAACACTCATGACTGCGAGACTAACACGGATTCCACATGGAGCTTGTGCCTTCCTAGCAAGCTAACCTAGGATTACTAAAGTCCCTATTCAACCAAATATCACTTTCCTCACACTATTTAGGGTTAACGAAGAAAGTCAGTAACATTTTGGTGCTAAAAGGTGGTCCTGAACCTCCATCTCCGCTTAACCCACAAGTAGAACTACACTTAACCTACATATATAGGGCTTAAAGGTTTTGTCCCTACCAAGCATATTCCATGAAGGAACCATTCCATACCCCCATCTAACCTCATTTAGATAATGACTATCTCCAAACAAGAATCTTCCGAGCCTCGAGTAATTATGCCAACCTACCAAATCACTAGCGATCCTTGACTACATAAAGAGCAAGTATTAAGGTTCTTAGCACTACAAATTATGGAAGATAAGAGAAGGCAAGTAACTCCTTATGATCAAGATAAATGGAGCTTAAACCCATTGCACATAGGGCCTACACCATTCTTTGCTTTGGGAAATAAAGATAACATCTTAATAGAAATAAGAAAGAGATTTCAACTCCAAGGAAGGGGAACCATCTTTTAAAGAGAAATAACAAAATAATTTGATCAATTCACCAAAAAGTGGAAGAATGTGCTTAATCATTACCATAAATTGAATGAGAATCAAAGCTCTTTAAAGAGAAAATTTGCTACAGATGCTAAAGAGCCCGCCATATACAAAAAAAGAACCAAATCAAGGGAATCATCTTCCAAAAGTTCATGGCTTTCTAAGAACTATTCTCTTACCGCTTCTTATGAGGATATTTACCTCCTAACAGAAAAAGCTAAACTATTGGCCTTCTTAAAAGAAGCAATATCTTGAGGGACAATATTATCATTATCACCACTCAAATAGCCATGGAACTAATCAATGTCGAAGCTTAGAAGGGATGATCAACAATTATCTAGGACAAGGAAAGCTTAAAGAATTTGTAAAGAGATGTTGAACAAGTCGACAATAAAGAAAGATTCTTGGAATAAGACAAAAATATCTACAGGATCAATCATTAAAAGGGAGTAAGAATCTCCTAAAATAAAGAAAAAAACCTTTAATCCTCCAAGATTGCCTTGTCAAAGCACCTCCTAGAGGAAGGTCAAAGTAAGCCTTTGGCCTCGCTGGAATAGCCTGGCCAAAGCATCTGCAACCTTCGGTTTTGCTTACATGGCCTGGCCGGAGCACTTCCTAAAGGGAGGATGGAGTAAGCCTTTGGTTTCGCTTAAGATGGCTTGGCCAGAGCACCGACCAGCCTTCAGTATCGTCTATAAGGCCTGACTAAAGCACCTTTTAGAAGAAGGATGGAGTAAACCTTTGGTCCTGCCTAAGTCGGCCTGGCCAAAGCACCGAACCAACTTTCATTCCCGCCTATAAGGCCTGTTTGAAGCGTCTTCTAGAGAGAGGCCGGTTAAGACTTTGGTTCTGCTTAAGATAAGCTAACCAAACGCACCGGACAAAAGACCTAAATCATCACCTAAGAAGATGATAAGGGGTTTGATCCAAGTTGAGATCATCACCTAAGATGGTGACAAAAGAAATTAATCAAAGCAAAATCCATTACCAATTGTGGTAATCGGAGATTCAATCAAAATCATCACCTAAGATGGTGATGAAGAAATCAATTGAATCAATTGAACTCTATCCAAAAGAATAG
The DNA here is from genome assembly GCA_030737815.1 of Allium fistulosum. NCBI lineage: Eukaryota > Viridiplantae > Streptophyta > Magnoliopsida > Asparagales > Amaryllidaceae > Allium > Allium fistulosum. The sequence continues at coordinate 791,329,231 of CM060908.1, forward strand.
ATCAAAGAAAAAGCAATCTTCTAGAGGAAGATCAATAAAAAAATGAGCCATTAATGATCTAAAGAAAAATCAGGTAATCTTCTAGAGGTATCAAATATGAGCTGTTTTGCTTCAAAGTAAAGAAAATGGATTTCTCCGTTAACACAACAAAAAGTATCATTACAAGATAATTTTCTGGTCTTCCATTTAGATAATTACCAGATGGTTTTTTGGTTTCTATTCAGAAATTATCATTGCCAGAATGGATTTTTGGTCTACTGTTCAGATTATCATTACCGGATAATTATCTGGTCTTCTATTCAGATTATTATTGCCAAAATAGATTTCTAGTCTACTATTCAAGTTATCATTACCGAATAATTTTTTGTTCTTCTATTCAGATTATAATTATCTCCAGATAATTTTCTAGGCTTCAATTTAAGTGCCATTATTTCTAGATGATTTTCTGGTCTTTTATTCAAGTTATTAGGCCATATGGTTCTCTGGCCTTCCATTCACGATTCAATCAAAATTATGAGCTATTATGGTAAGTGAGTTCAATAACTATTATTTATTATAATTCAACTTTTTTATTAAAATAACAGGAATCTCCATTATTCAGCAAACTATTAGATGTCTATTAATGAGAAGCAGACTCTTACATCAAAATCAAAATTTATGATCTTTATACCAACTAAGATTCTTAATGCTCAATTAGTAAGGCTTTTGATTCACTTAACAAGTAGATTATTGGCCTACGTGTTAAAAGCTCAAAATGCAGAATGGCAAATTATGTTCAAAACAACAACTACAAAGCATCAGACTAATACTGGGAAGCTAATTAGAAATCTCAAACAAAAGCAAAGAATAGAATATCGATCATTCAAGTACAAGTTTATTTACCATTCAATACATTATGTACAAGAATTGCAGGAGCAAAAGATTAGATAATAAGAGATTCCAATTTAAAAGTTTACAAATAACTCTTTACTAAGAATCAAACTCTTGAGCCATCCTCTTTAAATCTTTAGCAACCGAAGAAGAATCGGTTATATGACAAATTGCCATATTTAGAAGTTGTTTAAGTTTCTTTCCTTTCTTCCGAATGGCATTTGCGTCCTCTATCAAATCAATTTGAATTTTGAATGCACCATCAAGCGTTTTATTGCCTCCCTTTAGAAGCTGAATCTTGCTCTTTAATTTCTTAGTCTCCTGCGCGAAAGCGTGTTTTTCAAGCTCAAGTCTCTCAACCTTAGCTTCATAAGTATTAAAATGAGTAGAAACTTTATCATTCCACTACCTATTCAAAAATTGAATACATCCAAATCTAACTCTTTGGCACCATCTGATAATTTCACCTCATCTAAATTATTAGGAGGGTTAAATACGGTAGAAAATCGTTCTTGTCCAACTAAAGGAATATGAGTAAGAAGGCTAGAATCGTCTCCACTCGTAATAAGTTATAAAGATCGACAGTTCGCTTGGCTTTTCAACAGTTCTACCTCAAGATTCATCACCTTTTGGTGTAATCGTGTAATTCTGTGTCAGTTTTAGTACTTTGGACAGAAGATCCGAATTAGCTAATTGCGTCTATCTTTTCTTTCAGCTCTTGAATCCATCTATCCTTCTCTTTAATTTTCTTCTCTAAATCGAAAGTCATCTCTTTTAAACTACTAAATGTAGATCTTAATTTGTAATATTTATCATGCCATTTTTGTGCATCCGGATTATTGGGAAATCATAAAGCTAGAGTGCCTTGAGAAAAGAGTTTGTTCTTGAGTTCTGCCCTAAGACTATCTTTATTAGGATCAAGTCGAGCAAGAATATCTGTGCCATTAGGTATAAAGGTCATTTTCTTTCCCTAACAAATAAATAGGAAAGAAAATCAAACATAGAAAGTATTTTCTTTATTAAGTGAAAAAGGTTTACAACTTAAGAAAATTCAAAATCACATCAACCTTATGAATATTATACATCAAATTCTTAAAGTTTTGAGACAGCTATTTGAGCCTTTTTAAGTTATCCAACAGACAATGTAAGGGTAGAGTCAAGAGAAGCTTTAATCATTTTCAGGGTGTTAACTGGAGGGAATTGATGATAGTCCCACTTTTCGGCGGATAGGCTGGATTGACCATATAGAAATTTAGCGTGATTAGTTTGAATTTCATTAAGAGATTTATCCTTTTCATCACTTAAGAAATCAAAATGAAAGTGAGGGAATCACGTATAAACTTCCTATAGATCTCTCTAAGAAAGAAATGTTTTTCTAATTGAGATGTTCTGACAGTTAAGGACTTCTCTTTAAAATCCTTCTTTAACTTGATAAATCTACTCAAGAGTTCCATGGGAATATGACTACTAAAGGATTCCTTAATCTGTATAATATATGAAAATAAACTAAGAGCAAAGAAACAAAAGCGACAAAGCTTATAAACTACTTGAATTACACATTAAATCATACTCATCTGGGTTCGTACAATATGGATCCCTTATAAAATTCAGAAATAGATCTCTCCTTACTATACTTAATCTTCTCGGAAGGAAGGGTATTAGGAGAAAGGGAAATGGTAGCAATCCTAGAAATATTCCAACAAGCCCCTGGATGAGGGTCGCTTTTATAATCGTCTAAGTATATTTTATGGAAACGTCTAATTAAGCCCCTACTTCTTTCTTCTAAGAAAGAAAAGTCGGTGAGGAGATTCCTCTAAAAAACTTATATAGAAAGTCTACTAAGGCATCCCTACCGTCAATAAGCATCCAGAAGAGGGTCATTAATTATGCATACTCTCTCATAATTTTGTCCCGATGAAGTTAAGCTCTTTTCATGTGAGGGGCAGCCTGCTTTTCCTCAAAGAACTTTAACCGCGTAGCACTAGCAGAGAGGCGCTTGTATTTGTCAGATAGTTTATTAAGTTCGTTAACTAATCTATCAACTTCTCCATGCAATCGACACACCTCTCTTTGATTCTTTTCATTTAAAGTCTTGTAATAATACTTGGTCTTTCTCCTTAACTAAGATAATAAGTTTATTAAGTAAAGACCACTTGGCAACTCTAAACATTTAAATAATGAATTCCATGCCTGAGTGATTGGAACTTGGGATGTTGAAACTTGAGCTTTTCCTCTAGGCTAAGGAGAGCACTGCCTTTTGAAGGGGCACCTTTCCTTATACCACCTTAAGAATCAAGGAGATCAGTACAACCCGCATTATGGGTAGATGAATCTAAGTTGAGATCACCTGATTCGTCTCCTCCATCTTTGGTCTTGAAGTACCCTTGTCATTGCCATCACCTCCATTATCATCATCATTATGGCCATCATTACCTTTATGGTCATCATCGTCGTCCTCTTCTTCATCAGATTCTATCTCCTCATCAAGTGGGGAGGGGTTTGTCAAAGGATAGTAACTTTCTAGCGTCAACCTTTTCCTCGATAGAGAACTCTTTGTAATGAGACCCTTGGCCTCCCCAAAATAAGATTAAACTTCCTCTTGAACTTTTCATTTAAGATTCCCATGGAAGGAAAATCTAAATCTGGACATTTTTGAATATTCTCGCGAAAAAGGAAAATTTCTTCTTGGCATCCCTGATAATGTCGTTTGAGTAAATCAAGATATCACTTTTCCTTCTTAACTTGTCCTTTAAAGAGTTATTCTAATCAGCTAGCTCGGCCTTCTCTTTGTTGTCCTTCTCGAGATCTTCTTTCAGTGCTTTCACTTCTTCCTCCAATAATTGTTTAGTTTTCTTTTCCTCGTCAAGAGAGGAAGTAAGTTGATCTTTTTCAGAAATAGCTTCATCTGTACTAATATTGATTATACTATTGTTAGGTGAGGAGATCTGTTCCTTATGTTCAGCCACTTTTTTAGATGGCCCATGAGAAGCCTCTTGGGGAAGAATATATGCTTGGCCACCTGAAATGGATAACAAGCCTAAGTCAGAACAAGAAATACAGAGCTAAAAGAAGAGATTAACAAAATGAAAGGAAATGCATACCAATATGAGTTATTTAATGATAACGAAAGGATGATCCTTAGAAAAATTTAAAGGCTATGGTGGCCTAAGAGAAGTCAAAGAGGGAGATTGGGCAGCCAATCAAAGAAGATCATCAAAACTTGACACACAAGTCTGGGCCTAAACCTTTAAAGGAAGAGGATCGTTCCAAAAAAGGAGATAGACCAAGATTAGGATATAAGCGACTAAGGGCTGTTGGGGAAGTAGTAAGAGAAATATCGAGGAGGAGATCCCGAGAGTGAGCTACCTTAGTTGATTCTTGAACTTTTTGACGAAGAGAATCCAAATTTTTAATGTCAAGGCTTGAATCAATATTCACATGTTCCTCGTCATCCATAACAACAAGAGTATAATCATCCTGGAGCTTAGATCTTTTACTCGGGAGAGGAGGTGAAGTATTAGCAAGAGCGCTAGTTCTCGCTTTTCTTTTAAGCACTTCAACCGCCTTAGCAACAGAGTCTTCAATAAGGGTAGATTTACTCGACCCGGTTAAGGTGGGACCATCATCCTTGATCTTATTTTTCTTTGAAGCAATAACGAGAGAAGAAGATCCTAAATCAAAGAAAGAAGCCTATGAGATAATAACATAAGAGATTCCATACAAGTAGTAATGAAAACTAACCAGAAGATTTGAGTTGAACTAGAGAGGAAGCAGAGAAAGCATTCTGATTACCGATAACCAATGATAGTGTCGTCGACAGTATTATGTGGTTTCCTTGATTGTTTACCTTGAGAATTCCCTTTTATCATCGGAGGTTCCTCAAGTATTATGTGGTTTCCCAAATTCAAGGAATATTTACGGAGTTTTGTCAAAAGTGTGAGTCGATCGCCCATGCTCTTGGATGCTGGAGTCAGGGATTTGATAGTGCCGTCGATAGTAGGCTTGGTTGCTTAGAAGCAGGCTAATAGAAAACATTCACCATAAGAGAATGACATATATAACACGAATAATAAAGAATGGAAGCTTACTGAAAACAAAGAAGTTCCCCTGATCTTAGGGGAATAGCATCTAATGTAGAAGAATTGGTTCTCCCACTCCTTCGTCTTGTTAATAGTATTAGTGATTAAGCACTTCAAGAATGGATGAATATGATACAGTGGGTTATCCAGTTGCTCACTTAATCTCACGGGGCAAGCTAAAATATGGATAATTTCAGCACTCAAAGAGGGAAGTTTGGCTTCCCAAGCAAAAACTTCTAAGTAGCATAAATAGATGTACGGGTTGGGAGTTAACTGAATCAGAGCAATACTTAAGTGCTTCGGGAAGCGTAAAAGAAAATTAGAAAAAGGCGGGTACCCTAAGTGCCAGATGTGGATCGGTGTGAAGGCAAAGAACCCTTTGGCAGGGTTGTTAATTCTGCCAGAAGGACCGGCGGGAATGACTTCCATGTTTATAATCCCAAATTGCTTGAGGGTATTGTCCACTTCTTTTTGAGTGGTAATATATGATTGGTTGAGATGATAATCCCCTTTCTTGATGAACGGAGAAGGTTTGGAGCTCTTACTGGCTTTCCTACTTGCTTTCTTGCCTTCCATTTGCCTTCCAGATGATATTATACCAAATCAAGGAAGTACTAAATATTTTGTGAAATTTAGAATGCTTATGATATGAAATAAATAATTATATGCTATAACAAAATGATAGCAAGTTAATCTGAAATACCCAGACACTAATAATAAGGTGTTAAAGTCCAAGTTAACTATTATACTTACAACAAGATTTTAACCATTAAACAATCCATGTTGAATCCATGAAATGCTTAAAGTCAATCAGAAATATGTACACAGTTGTTAGATCCATGGAGGGAAAGTAAATTTATAGTTATGTAAAAGAAATTTGATTGAAAAATTAACCTATATCTTGAATAGAATATCGAGGTCATTAAACTGATATCGTATTAAAGGCCGCCATCACAAATTATAATATAATGTTGTAAGAGCGATCAGATATCGAATTAAGAAATATTTGAAATTAATGAATGATGTTGAAATGGTCTAAAATATTTTTATAAAAATGTCAAGTATATGAGTGGTTTATAAATTTGCTATACGATAACCACAACACAAGTTAGTGATATTGCATAAAATTTGAATCAGGATATTGAAAGCAGTTGCAGAAAAAAGAATAATAACACACTTTAAAATTATTAAATTTACACAACAACCCCTTAGATTGATGCCATGTTCGTGAATGGTTGCCGCACCTTTGATTTCTTACCGACGTTATAAGGATCTCGCATCGTAGAAATTTCCAAGTTACGAACTAGTTGTTGAAATAGTAAATAAAAGGTAAAGATATTTGATGTAAAACATCTGATTGAATTTGTAAGGCATTAACATCAGATGGACTTTGTAAGGCATTAACTTTGAAATCAAACAAGTTAATAATGGGTATCGGGTTCAACATTGACTATTCATTTCGTAATCAAACTAAAAGCCCTTCAGGCCTCTAAATCGATATCGACAACTTCAATTAATAATTAAATTCCCCAACAACATGGTAATCCGAAGTTAATTGCAAAATAGATTATTGATTTAATTAATAATTTGAGGATTGAAAATCAAAACCTAATATTTAAAACCAAAATTTGATCCCTAAATAGAACCCTAGTGGTAGTCTGAATACAAAATTTGGAAAATTAATTTGTCGATTTGATTAGTTAATATGAGAATCATACCTTGATTTAAACTTTAATACTGAAAGGTTGAAGTGTTTTGAATAATTTTGAAGATTTTAAATTTTCTATCTTGAGTTTAAGTTCCATATTAAAGGAAAAGAAAGAAGGGGGTTGAGTAACTATAGAAAAGAAGAAGAATAGGCACCATTGATTCAGATTTAAATGAACTACTAAGATCTGGAAAGAATACTAATGGGCGGCAAGCTTCAATATCGAGGCAATGACTTGAAAAGTCATGGTTTCCTTTATACTAGGGGGCAAATGTTACTGCAAACATTGATATTGAAGACATGGGAGAATATAGAAATCAAGCATATCGATAATAATGATGTCGCAAGGAAGCATACAAGAGGAGATAGTCGATGTTAAAGGCAAAGTAAAGCTTACAGCAAAGAATGTCACATCCGAAATGTGTCTTAAAGAATATCACACATCATCAATGCGATATGGAATACCGCACTCCATTAATACGTAAGCCTATAATGATGTCGCATACCGTCTATTCCGCATATCATTAGGGAAGTAATAATATTGAAGGAAAGCATATTGTAGGTCATCAGTGTAATTAAGGATGTAATCTATGCCGCTCTTCATCAATAAAGGGAATTATCATGTATTAACAGTGCACAAAGACATGTCTCATTCCATCAAATGGAAAAAGGATATTAGATGTCATGTGATATCGTGAATCATCAAGAGGATGTCGCCACTCATCAATATCATCTCTCTTCAATGCCGTCTATCACAAATGTCGCGTCTTATTGATATCGCACTTCATTAACCGAGATAATACACAAGGCAGTATGTCATGAGCCATCGATGAGATAGAAGAATCATGTACCATCAATACCATATCTCATCGAGGCCACATGAAGGGTTTTGAGCCTCCGAAAACCTATACGTGAAGTTTTTGCTTACTAATAGTATACAAAAGCATGTCGCATGTCACCAATTCAGCAAGGAATGCCATAAGAATTGATGATGACCGATTAAGACAAGGTGAATGTCGAAGCTCATCAGTCCCCAATGATGTCATAACTCATCAACATATAAAAGAATATCATAATAAAGCCTGATGCCAAATGCCATCAGTATGGTTGCTGACACCAAAAGCCAAGCATGCCGGGAGTGACACATTGCAATCATGCCGCACCCCTCAACCCTTATAAATACAGACCTTGGGGCATGAAGGTAGGGGATTGATTATTTTCTCATTCCTACATTTATAATGTTTGTAACCCTAAATTAATTTGGGGATTATAGTGCCAATTGTAATCTTGCGAACCTTATTGTAAACAAAGGCTTGTACTATTACAATTGCATTGCACATGAATAAAGAGACCTGAATTATGGCTTATGATTCTTATGATTTTCACAAGACCTTGACTTCGCCATTGAAAGTGCATATGTCCAACAAGTTAACATAAGATCTTTGAATCGTGGCTTGTTTTCGAATTCCCAAGCACTTGCGATTTGAATCATAACTTTTTTTGAATTCCTAAAACACTCATGACTTCGAGACTAACATGGATTCAATATGAAGCATGTGCCTTCCTAGCAAGCTAACCTAGGATTACTAAAGCCTCTATTCAACCAAATATCGCTTTCCTTAGACTTGAAATTTGTTAACAAAACTTGTCGACCTCTTGTACTTGTGACTCCAATTCTCTGTAATCTCATACAAACTTTCTCAAATCCATAATCAATAAAGCTATAAAGTGGACGTATGCCAGAAATGGCCAAATCACTATAAAAATCTTATGTCTCCCAGTTATTTCTCTTTTATTTCTACTGTATATGCTAGATCTAGGTCTCACGAGTTCCCTATAACTCATTCTTGGGTGCTGATCCATTTTTGGTGTCAACATTTCTATAAGAGATTAATGCAGGCATAACAAATCCAAAAAGGAAGAGCTAAGGACTTTTTGTGAGTGGACATCTTAATCTTTCTTATTAGTATGATTTGGATTTGATATATGCCTTAGGGAATTTGGGATTACAAAAACATCATATTAAAACACCTAAAATTCCCCTAAAGCGAAATGTCAATTCTTATGTTAAAATCTTAAATATTTTATATTAAAATAATGGAATTTGTGTAGATATTGCAGTTTTAATGTTTTACATTCTATTCCACTTCTTATCTTTTTCTTTGGATTTTACTAAAGGTTTTGGAAAGAATAGATTAGAAAATGGTGTGTAGGGGACAAATTCTTTTATTCGTAGTTTGCACTGCTTATTTCCATAATTTAAATTGAAATTCCCCTTTTCTAATTCATGCAAAAAGATATTTAATTGAGCATAAAAGTATTTGAACTGCAAGTTTCTATTATCAATTGATTCCTCTATTTTAGTATAAAATAAATTGGGTATAGATTTTATTTTATACAAGTCTTTTAATTGAATTGTGGATATTGGATTTATGGTATATTTGTTGATATGGAATTGGACTTGTCTAAATTTGAAGTTTTGACATTTAAACGTTAGTTTAGAGTGCAATCTTCGCATGCTTAAAAATGTGTTAGGCACGTATTTATATACATATATACTTATTAGCATAAATAACATATTAATTACGTAGTTAATGGTATATTAATTATCATTAAATCTCCCTTAGGAAAGAGTTAATTTGTAAAGGCAAAATAAGAATTTTCTTATAAGGCCTTGATATAGAATGCATTAAGATGTAGGATAATATGTTAAGAGAGTGTTGTAGATTATGACTAAGTTATAAGAATGGGAGGTAAGTCGAAAGCACAATGAAGTATGCCTAGCTAATCTGGCAACCAGCATCGTGACTTTGGTGCTAACATGAGACATCGCCCATAATCAGTAATCATGTGGGACACGAGGTTAGTCTCAAATTCTGTAGGGTAAACCTGCCCAGTTAATTTGGCTATCAGTACCTACGAATAGTCGAACTAATATGAGATATCACGGTTGGGTTACAGGTTATAATACAAATGACCTGCTTCGAGATTGAAGGTATTAAGCAGCTGGTTGAGAGTCCGCCTCTTCCCTATATAAGAAGTAGTAAATGATAGAGGTTAACGGTTAGGCATGGTAGAGGATATCACAGGGAGGGTCCGCTTTAGATTTGAAGTATTAAGTGGCCTGAAGAGATTCCATGCGATGTTAGCTAGACAGTACTAGTGAGGAGTCCACCTTGGGTTAGGTATTAAATAATGGGGACTTACTTAAATGAGATATTAAATGATCAGAGTATGCCTAGTTTCCATTAAAAATGTATTATGTGGCTTGAGTATCTCTTACATTATTAAAACATTACTAATGACAGACATGGATTATTGGATTGAAAGAATAATGGACTGGGAAAGCCTTTATAGTAGGAAAAACTCATAATATAGTTAGGAGACGTAAGACATATTCTTATTTAAATTATAATGCCCAAGTTCTAATATAGAAACGTTAGCGATGTCTATTCACTAGACATTGTTGTTCTAACTCCCTCCTCATTACAACACAGGTTAAAGATGATGGCGGAGATGCAAACTTGTGGCAGTTATTTAGCTATCTATGTTATTCTTATGTTTCTGATGTACCCACTTAAATTATTATGTAATTTGAAATATTGCACTACGAATATGTGGTAATTTTTTATAAGATTATGTTGTATGTTTCTGATATTTGAATTTTTAAATAAAATGGCACTATTTTGATATTATATTTTATCCTTCCGCTGTGAGATTCTGAATGTATGGAGAGATAGCTCTGTGTATCTTTCTTTGTATAAATTTTACCAACCAACAACCAGCTTTGGAATGGGTCTAAGGTTCGATGGGCCTTTTCTGGGTCGAAAATTAGGCCCATTTTGAGGTAGGTTGTTACAGAAGGGGTTTCCTTTCTAGGAGCATGGGGACACCTATATCCGCACACATACATACATACATAAATGCATATATATACTTGTACCCTATAGTAGGTTAGATATATCACACATGCACATGGAATTAAATCTCAAATCCATAAATTATAGACATAATACTTAAATAGAGACCAATTGGCATAAACTAGTGTTATATATAATTTACCAGTCACTGGTATGTTGTTCTGACCAATTCCTCATTACAACCCATAGGATAAGTTTAGAGGGACATGATACAGGTACAAGACGGGAACAATAAGTGGATGGGTTTTCTCATTCATGCTCTATGACAACAAACGCGGCTAGGTATCCAAGAATGATATTGGTTCCAAGGTATTAGCCTTGGTTAGTATATATGTTTAATTATATTTTATTATTCCACTGCGACTTCGCATAGATGACTCTCTAATATACTTATGTCCATTACAGGTTATCAACACCAACAATCCATACCCTAATGGACTTGGGTTTTCGAATTAGTCAAAAAATTAGGCTTATTAAGGTATGGATTATTACAAATACTGTATAATTCCAGCTCAGTTCCATCATCGATCTCACTAAAGTTAGTTAATAATCAAAAACATCTAAATATCGAACAAAATCCTATACATTTTGAATTTCCAAAATCATGTTTTAAATCTCTAATATATCGCTCGAGATCTCCTTTGAGATTTCCTTTTCACGCTTAGTTAAAATGAGACATCAAATCTCCTACATATCTCCCCTGATGCTCGTTTCGTCTGAAATATTTAAATCTCGCCCGAAATATGGATCGAAATCTAAATCCAAGATCTCACTCGAAATTTTATCATTTTCTTCTTTTACATAATTTTTTTTTCATTTTTATACAGATTCAAAAGAAACAATTCAATCCAATTACCAGAACAACTGAGATGTAAATTAAGTATGTTACAAAAAATTTCATTTTTCAGTTATTTTTTCGATGTAAATTAAGCATGTTACAAATTTTATTTTTACTTTGAAAACTGTAGTTGTTAAATAAATCATTAAAACATCAATTTTAGATATATAGTTTACTCCAAGAAATTCTCGAGATGGATTTTGAGATTCGAAATGTCAATCTGAGATGTACATCTGATATACACTCATCTCATCCTAGATCTCCTTCGATATGAGATTGCTTATATGAGAATTTTGATACGAACCGTGATCGATATCCAAGATTTAAAACCTTCTTTAAAATCCAATCATAGAAATTCTTTATTATTATCTAACAAGCTTAAATATAACATGATATCGTGCAGGGGCGACTCTTTCTATCCTCCTTATAAACCAGGTTTAAAAATCCTATTCCCACTTCCAATTCATATCCTTCCCTCCTCATTACTTCATTCTCAGATCTACTTTTAGGGCTTCACACTTATGAATAGCCATGGTAGGTTCCTTTTGTACCATCGCCACTCTTAAATCTACGGTAATGCCAAATGCCAAAGCCCTTTTACTCAATCTCGGTCTCAGGTCCGCCTTAGCTTACATATGAAGCTTCATTCCTGCCTCTATCCCCCTCTCGTTCAACTGTGTTATTGGTCAATGGCCTATATGCACATTATGTCTTAGTTAGTGGTCATACTGACGTTGATTCAAACTTGCTAGTTGAAAAACTTGAGTGCTCGTTCACCATAATACCAAAGCTCTCCATCTCAGGTATTTTATTCATTTAAGTTGTAATACTATTAATGGCTGGGAAAATATAGTTAGTAGCTCGTTGTTGGGTTGAATGATATTGCAAACCTGAATTGCAATAAAGGCTGGTTATTCCTTGTTTTCAAAGAAACCATGAAACGTAGGCTCGTATTCTCTGAAACAATTTGTATTTAATTTTACGATAAGCCCGTTCCTTCCCTCAAGGAAGTTATATATGCTGCTATATCCTTCTGGAAAGACTACCTCATTGGCTTCTTCCTCGATGAATCTCCTAGCTATTCTATTATAAAAAAATGTTCACATGGCATGGAGATTGCATGGGACAGATGATATTTGATGCAACAATCTATGTACTTCTTTAAGTTCTCGTGCCCATAGGAGAAAATTTGCATTTTGGAAGAAGATCCAATTATTATTAAAGGAAAAGTATTTATCACTACTCTATGGATCCATCTGCTAATATTGCCCGTGCGCAGGTTTCCTACTAGTTTTCCACTCATTAAAAGGAATAAATTGGCACGTCAACCAAGCTCGGCTATTTTGTTTTGACATCTCCTCAGTGCATCACATAAGCATGAGTTTACCAAAGCCTTAATTGGAATTTCTTCTACAAGACAATTGCCTTCATGCATACACGGTTCTCTCACTAAGGATAGGATCACCCATAATGACATCGAAGACTAGGGAAACCCATCTATCTGAGACTTTTGCCACTTTATGGCCATATCATCTCGTCATGTCCCTACTATAGCGCTCCACATGAAGACTTCCCTCCGAAGATTCCTCTTCCAAAGCATCCAACATGTAGATGACGGATAAAAGTTTCCCATCCTCTTCTCTGCAGTTCGCCTCCTACTCTCTCCATTCCTACCTCGAAGGATCTCCCAGTATGCCAAATCCAAACCGAAACCCCTTCCACTCCTCGGCGAGATCCCTACCTTCCACCGTCTCATAGCCATGAACCTCTTGACACCTCTGAGACATCATCGGTTTACTCTCTATCTGACACCCCAATTACCCATATAAAGAAGTACCTACTTATCACCTCAAGTCTGACCCCTCAAACACTGAACGCCTGGCTCAGGGACTAGGAACCGAATGTAAAGTGGTCTTTGTTATCATTCAAGATGGAACATCTTTTCAAGATGGGTATCATATGATGAAAATGATGAAAGGAGACTGTTAATGAGATTTTTCGTCTTGGAAATTCCCAGGTATTTTTGGAAGTAATCACAACTTTGAATGGTTATGTGATTAGGAAGTAGAAAAATTAAGTAATGTTAAGATTGGCTTCAAAAGAAGTAATTATGCGCAATAGTTCTTGTGCAATTATGAGGGAAAATATCCAAAATTTTACGGCAAGTTCTTATCCAATTCGTTAAGCAATATATTCCAAGTTTAGCACTAAAAAACATAAAAGGTAATATAAATTACTAAAAGTAATAAATGACACAAAGAATTTAAGTGGTCTGGATGTTAATGAATCCTATGTCCATAGAAAAATGACTTTTTCTTCTTCTTTTGATCTTAGTACGAATAAACAATGACACAAAGCACAGTATTTATTTATTTTATTTCTAAAAAGAGTAAAATCTAAAAATCCCCCTTTTTTGCTACTGTATCCCATTTATTTATAGTACATAGAGATTCACATAGATCGCCAACATCATTATTCCACTCTTTTGATTCTTGCCTTTGGATTATGCCATGTGTCGATCATCCACCTTGCTTATTACTGTACATTGATTGCCAATGTGATCATCGATGGGAAACTGTAGTTTGAATTGGTGAATTTTGACTTTGGGTGGGAAGCTTGAAATTAATGCGAAAAATCCTAATTTTGAGTAGACCATGATCTAATGGTTTCATCAAGCAACAAGCCAATAGACCACGCACATGTGTATGTGAAACTATTTTGAGAAACTTTCCCAATTTCAGAAAAGCTACATAGTTTAAGCATTCTAGGACTTCGCTATTGTGAATTAGGCATTGAAAACTGCGCCTCCATGATTATGCTGGGTGGCAATATTATATGGCATCTGAAGTGCATTGACATTCTTAAAGCCATATTACATTGTTTATTAAAAATGAAGCAAAACACTGTGTTATATTAATAATATTAAGCTATATGGCTCAGTAAATAAAATTGCACCGCCATTTTGAAGGAAGGTCATATCGCATGAACCCATTCCGAGCTGTCTTTGTCAAATATGGGACTGCACCACCGCCCTTGTATTTAAGCTATGTTTTAAGATTTTGATCATGAAATTATAGCTTCTTGGATTGCTTTTGGGGATCATACATTGGCCTATGTTGCAGCGCAGTTTTCCCATAGCCTCATTCTTTGAGTCTTTGTATCTATAGGTAGTATCTTCTTTGGAATTACGGCACTGTTCTATCACTTCAATATCAAATCAGGATATTGATGCACCCTTATTTCTTTTAATGTTAGTATAAGATTATGGCACAATCCTTCCACTTTTAATGTTAGTTTAAGATTGTGGTGTGCCCCTATCGCGTATAGTTGCTTTAAGGTTTGTACCATAGTCCTATATCATTAATGTTTCTTTTGGAGCCAGATCACAATCTCTACATCTTCCTGTTATTTAAAGATTATGCAGCAGTTCCAACTTATTAAGGTCTACTTTTTGGAACTGTAGCATAACTTTCTCGTTTGGTAATTGAAGGTTGTGCCATAGTTCTGCTTATCAATGTAATTGTTAGGATTGCAGGTCTTTTCTTATATTTTGAGGCTATCTTAGGTTACTTCTATAGTATTGTAGTGCCAAAGCAATGCTCAATGTGAAGGTGTAGTCCTTTTGTTTTGCTGTTGTTTTAGATTTTGGCGTAGTGCTATTTGGACTTTTTCTCTTGCATCCTTTTTATAGTACAATTTCTATTATAGGAGCAGTTCTTTTGGCTTTATGCTTGCATAAATTTCCTTTTGATAGCATTTAGAAAATATGGGTATAACACTTACCTCCAAGTCTACATTAATTATAGATTGGTGGAGACTTGTTTCTACATCCATATTTTTCCATAGTTCATCACTTCTAATTTTTCCCTCTTCCTTCAAAAAGGATAATGTCTTTATTATCGTTTCGCATTTAATGCCTGGTACACGTTCCATTCCTCTATTGGCCAATCTTATGAAAAAATATAACTTTAGTCTTTTCGACTCCTAAGAAAATCTATATGGATCTGCGCATCAATCTCACTAGTCCTTAGTCAGTTAACATTTTTGAGTTCTTTCATCATTGCAATTGTGTGGCTGAGATTCAAATTGTGGTAAGTATATATTTTCCTCTTCTTCTTCATTTCTTCACATGCTTTTAAAAAGCCCTAGTTTCCAACCTTGCCTTCTCCAAGAGTCATTTCTTTTTCAAATAAAAGTAAGGGTATTCTTTCTCTTGTTGTTTCTTCCCCTATATCTTAGTAGTAGTCATTGTCCAATCTGGTATTTTTTTGGTTATGAATCAAATAACTAAACTAGGTGAAATAGAGGATATTCTGTGTTATTTCAGGTTTGATGGTTATGTGGGTAGGGTACCCGAATCTCACGAGCATATTCATACATCCCCAAGAGGTTTTATTTCTATTACTTCCAAGCATATTCGGTGCAAACTTTATCTTCCTTCCAATCAAAACATTCTTGGCGAATGGCTATTTGCTATTGGTATTTCCCCTATACAACTTGCCCCAATTTCTTACTCCATTCTGATAGCTACCTTCATTCTTTATTCGAAGAAGTGTTCCTTTCCCTTTATTGCAATAAACTCCAATTTTTATTTGACCTTCACTAGAATCCTTCTAGGGGTGACTATGGGTTTTACTCTACTTAGGCGAGAAAATCGGTTCTCACGTTTGTCCCTCGAAACAGAAATGGAATGACCAATATTTTTCATCTCGAATTTAGATAATTTTCCTTCCTCTTTCCAACCATAACCCAGTTACCCTATCTTTTCTGATCAAGAGACTAGATTGTCTGTATCTCGTAGGGAAGAGATTCTTGGTTTGAGTGAAGAGGACAGGAAAATAAAGTTATTCTTTACCAATTCAGTATCATGCAAGTACAATTGTGTGCGTACTAGCCATAATTTTTCTCATTCCATCTTTAAATTATCCACAGTCACAGATGAAACTTGGGGTATAATTCGATTAAGAAGATAGTCAAATTTTACTTCCTATTCATTCATAAGGATAATTGCTGATCCTAACTCTTTTTTGTGCAGCTAAAATGGCTGGTGATATTTCTAATGCATTCCTTGATGATTCCCCATCAAAGGGATTAGAGACGTCAAAGAAGAAGATGGGAGAGAAAAGAAGAGAAAGCGTAGCATCGAAGCCTCTGACTAACCTTTCAAGAAATCACATGTGCCTTCTCCTCCTCTTCTTCCTTCCTTAAAAGCACTGCATATCTCACATCTTCAGTCCTTCCAAGACCCTCGTATTCACATCTTGCCTTTACCTGAGGGTACGATTACTAATCTTGCTAAGAGGTTAGGATGTATCACTCTGGATGGTTTATCCCACATTGCCTCTACCCCACAATCTTTTCCTATCGCTCTTCAATTTCCCATACTCTCCTTCCCTAAGCTTGCTACTGAGATAGAATTTCGATCATTGGTCTACATATGTACTTTCTTTTCCTTCTTTATTCAATGGTGATTTGCTTTACTGGTTGTCATCTTTTCTTTGTAATAGGTAGGTGCCTTGGCAGTCGAGGCTTGGAAGAGGGCAGAAGATAACCAGGTCTTATCCACTACCTGTATTGCTTGAGGAAGACCTTTCTATGGCTGCCTTCGAGAAAACAAGCCTATAGAAAGAGCTTAAGGCTCAATGGGTTTTTTCAAAAATGGTAGAGAGAGTGGTGAAGGCAGCAAAGGAGGCCTTGGCGTTGAAGGGTCAGGAGTTGGGAGAGAAAGATATAACATTAGGGGAGAAGGAGAAGGCACTGAGGGAGTCTAAGGAGAAGCTTAACTGGATGCTTTATAAGTTGTACGCCCAGTTAAGCGGCAATTTTTTGCCAACCACTTAGATGTTACTAGTACCAAGATTGACCTCAACTTCTTGGGAGGCTCGAAAAAAATTGATAATTCATTTACTTATTGCAGGGATAAGTGGGCTAAGGAGCTGGCCATGGAGAACGCTTCCCCTTCCACCTCCCATGACGCCTCTTTATAATAGGATGATGAGAATGTGTAGTCTAAGGGGACTGAGGCCACCTCTACTTCTCAAATCCATGTAATTACTTGAACCCTTGTAAATGATTTCACTGCTTCTTTTGTTTTTCAAACTTCTTAGTATGTAATAAACTGAATTTATTTCCCATACTTGTTATGACTAATTCCTTTAATTGTCCCATTGTCTTGTTATTGCACTATGAATGACTGTGTTGTTTTTATTCCTTTGTTCTTTATAGTCCTTTAAGGAAGTAACTTTTACTAAACTCCTAAAGGATAGCATGGAAAAACTTTGAATTCAAACCATAGATCGCCTTGGTTTTAGTGTGGTAGTGATTCGCAAGTGGAAAGAAGAATTAGATGAGGCATTTGCGCAACTTAAAGAAGAAACCAAGTGTTGCTTTCAAAAATCGACCAAGTAGTTAAAGAAAAAGAAGCTCTTAGTGATTTTGTGCTAGGTCGTTGCTGATACACTTTAGAGAGTAGTTTTTTTCCTCTCGATAACCCTCATTTGGAATGGTTTAGGATTAGGCTTAGGAATCTAGGTAAAGAGTGAACCTTGTACATTATGTATTTTTTTTGTGAATTTGTGCACTCTTCGTATAAAACTCGTTTTATACAATACGTTTTCAATTTTACTTTGCTTAATTTGAGCTCCATTGAAACTGGTTCCAGTGAATATCAATTGGGTCACTTCCCTCCCTTCTTATAGGCATCCCTATAAAGCTAACATAGACTCTGAATTCAATGCCCCTTCGATCCCTATTATTTATGGTTCGAATGATTCAAGTGTACCCGAATTTAAGGTTGATGCCACAACTTCTAATGTAACCTTAGAGGAAGTGTAACATCCCATATTTTTATGATAATTAATTAAAAAGAAACTTATTAATATGTAATAACGTCAAAAAATCGAATTTTTATAAATATGAAAATTTGGCTACAAAACTTGCACCATTTGGTTCGTGGCAATTTTCTGATCAATTTTCATATATAAAATTTTACGATTGGATTTGAATGAAAACGTTATTAACTTTTGAAGTTTTCAAATCAAAAATAATTATATATGTAATTAAGGTAATAAAAATAATTAACTAACATTAATTACCATCAGATAGAGTTAACTAATAATAATGTTACTTAAGTAGTAAGTAAGTTAACAGTGGAAAGAAATTATATCGACCAATTTAACAAGGAAGTAAATAAAAAATTTAACGTGCGAAATTAATTAACCAAATACAAAGCAACTGATCGATCCCTTATGTCGACCAGTCGACCGTTATTGGTCAACCGGTAGAGGGCGCTGATCGATTGGTTGGGTTGTCGAATTGAGAATTTTGACATAGTCAAACGACCAAGATTCAAAATAAAAGAATCCAACGGCTGGCATTGATTCGAACCCTAATAAATACTGGTCTAAACTTTCACTTTTCTTCTCATATTTTCCAAAGGAATGGCGAAGCTCTACCATTTTCTCTTCTCCCTAAATTCATAAACTTGAATCAATATATAGTTATATACATATATACAAGTAGAGAATAGCAAAGGATAATTGAGAAGAAGAATAGGGTCTAATCAAATCATCAAAGCTAAGGTAAATTATAAATCCGTATCTAAAATCTAAATTAAATCGAAATCTCTTCTCTGATCTAGATTTTTGATAGGTATATGTATGCTTGTAGTATATGTATTCAACTAGGTAGAGAAAGGGAGTCAAACCGAATAATATGGATTATATCTAGAGATTTGGAAAGCTAAAAAGATGAGTAAAAAATTATACATATTTTTATATAATATCGGATTTATATCATTGTAAATCTAATACTGTATGCCCAAATGTAAACTTAGAGTTTTAGGCTAAAATTGTACACGTGTAATGAATTTATATATCCTATTCAATGACAGATAACTTAATTTTAATATTGCATGTATGAGAATTTGGGAAGTATGGGGTAGCAGTAGTCCCTGAAATTTATAAATTATGCAGTAGTTTCAAATTTCTAGATTTAAATGTCTTATGCAAGTAAAATTTATATTAGAGTCGTCACAATAAATTATGGGGATTTAGGTAGTATTTTAATTCATTAGAATATAGTGTATTGCAATGTAAATTTCTATAGATTATCAAGTTCAAATTCATAAATAAAAGTGTATCATTTGGAATAACAAGGAATACGCCTAAAAGAAAGAGATGTATAAAATATGGATATTTTACCGTATAAAAATAAGGATATTTTATCGTATTTTGTACTTTCTATTTCAATAACTACAAAATATAATTTATTTTTATTCCTAACGTAACACAAATTCCCTTTTTGGATAAGATATAGAGATTTGCAGTGTTAACCTTTCCTTTTGAGGGAGATGTAATTCCGATGAAATAAAATGCAGAAATCCCTAAGTATGGATTAAAGAATTGAAGTTGTGAAATAACTGTTAAATTGTAAAATTAATACATATACATACATACATACACACACACATAGATATATATATATATACACACAATAGAGACAAGATGAAAACCAAATAGTAAACGATAACGAGGTAGGCAAGTAATAAAATAAATAAAGGCAAGAAGTATATATAATATACATGTATGGAAATTCCACTATACAAGGAAGGATGGTAAAAGTTAAAGGGAAATAAAAATAAAAATTCAATAAAGAGAAAGGAAAGCAAACAGGAAAAGATATTTATATCTTTTAATGAATATAGTAAATGACATTAAGTTAATATTAAAAGGATAAGAAGAAACGCATGAAAAAGTAAAGAAATATTATGAACCATTGAACACTAGAGACGTAATAATTAAACAATTATGAATATATATATATACATAGCCTTAAGTATGCATTTATGACGGGTGTGAATTATTGAAGTTAGTTAATAACTTGATAAGAATGACATAGTTATTAAAATGGGTCGGAATGTGAGCTAAGTATTTTTACACAATAGAAGTTTGCCTACCAGAAGGGGAAACCAACTGTTGTGCATACACTATACTAATGTGGGATATATCCAAATGTAGGATCTATGGAATTATATACGCTTGCATATAGGTGAAGGAATACCCTAGTAAGGTCTGCTTTAACTTTTTATTAGGGGTATTGCCTTGATTGCATTATGTAATCTAAATGGAATGATGAACAAGGCTCGGTGCTATGTCAGTGTGTTTGGTGCCATATTTTGGAGTAGGAGCTGTATATACGTCGAGAATGTCATCGGCCCTGAGCGGTCAGCGGAATGACGAAGGTTGCACCTAAACGGGCTATACCTCATAGTAGTGTTGGTGACGTTTAGGTCATGCACCGCCATTATTGTTTACTAGTTTTATTGTTATGAGGCAATGCTAGATAACCCTAAAGTGAGGTAGTCCGAGGAGCTAAGTCCTCCATAGTCCTTGAAGCTGAGTCCATAATAAGAAGACAAGTTAGTAAATCCCTAAGATGAGATAGAATACGGCTAAACTATCATGACACCGTTAATAGGCACTATGCGAGTTCCTTGGTATGCACGACGACGAGGACGTGATACTGCGTTGATGATGGATCCTGACGAAGTACTGGTTTACAGATACTAGCAAGGTAGTATCTTGGTCCAAAGTGGCACTGCGTCACTTATATATACACACACATGTATGTAGTTATAGTCTACTTTGGGTAAATAGGGTGTATCGTATGCGTACATGGAGTCGAGATGACCAGGTAAAATAAAAATACATAACATGTGATGGAAGGCAATCAGCATAAACTAGTGCTATGTATAAAGTGTATAATTTACTAGTCATCAGAACATTGTTCTGATCCCCTCCTCGGTATAAACAGTATGATAGCTTTAGAAGGACAGTTACTGGTGCAAAGCGGGAACAGCGGAAGAACACATTTCCTTATGCATGCTCGACACTGATTGAGACACTTGACCTCGAAGGTGTCAACCTTGGTCAGTAATTATATGTTTTATATACTTTACTATTCGGTTGTGAGTTTATATCGATAGTGCTTTTATATGCATTTGTTTATTTACAAGACCCTAAACCAACAATTAGTACTTTGTTGGACTTGGGTTTTCAATTTACCGAAAATTCGGGCCCATTGGGGTGCGAGTTGTCACATTTGGTATCGAAGCATAGGTTAGTCAATTGTAAAAAATTAATTAACGTTGAGTGAGCATATCTATATTTTTACCTATAGTTATAAATATATTATATGCCAAATCCTATAATTCCAATTATAGAGTAGTTACGACCATATTCTAAAAAGATGGACAAGTTAACTATGAGTCGGGACAATGGATGAGGTTGAAGATACACACTTACCCTGATTAGCCCACAAGAAATAGGTCGTATGGGAAAGGCATTGACTTAAGAAGAGCACGATTACAGCATATGGAAGGTCCTTGAAGCTGGATAGTATGTGACTCCTTAGTTGGGCCCCCGATAGCCGAATGGTTGTAGATCCCCGTAGGATTGCCGATTGATGATGTAGAGTAGGTCAAAATAAGAGGAAAGTAAGAATCTATATGTTGTAGATAACCAGAAGTAAGAATTAAATAAGTCCTCGAAGGAAGATGTGTAGTTGTCACTCCAAGATGATAGCCGAATTTTAATATTTTGGAAGAAGATAAATAAGTAGGTAAGTAGAAAAGAAGAAAAGTCCAAAGAAAGGACAAATAAAAATCCACTCTAAGTCAAACCCCATATAAAAGAATTTAGTATAAAAGTTGAAGTGATTTTATATAAAAATTTGAGAAAATATATAAGTAATATATTTGAAATGGGTTTCAAAGAAATTATTTGAAGGTAGAAAAAACCTCTGCTTTTGAAAAGTAAGTAAATATTAAATTTTTAGAAAATAAAATACCTATATTTTATTTAAATAATAAGTTTTATTAGAAATTAAAATTAGTTATATTGGAAATTTTAGTGAATGGGGTTTTAATAAAAAGTTATTTCTTCTGAAAAAAATGCATAGAGCGTATGTATAGCTCGTTGATTTTCCTAAAATGAAAAATTTTAAGTTGTAAATTTTTTTAGAGGTGAACAATAGGAAGTGGTACATGTTTTAAATGAGGTAAATAGAATGGGGAAAGAAGATTAGAACTCGAAAATGAAACAGTAAGCAAACGCGCTGCAATGTTTTAATAAAGAAGTCAGTCAATTGAGAAGAAAGCTACATAAATAGAAGCAATTTAAATAAGAGAAATTAAGTAAAAGACAGTTAAATAGTATTGACTTTAAGAAATATAAATAGAAACAATATTAGGAGTTTATATAAAATAATGTTAGCATCTAGAAATGACGTTAGGAGATCATATTAAAAATAATGCTAGTAATCTAATTAGTAGCAATATAGGAAATCAAATGCAAAATAAAAGAAAATGGATATTTTCCATGGTGGTGCGCATTGATTGCACGTATCTCTTAAAATTCCCCCTCACATGATATTAGGGATTCCGCCAATGATTGGAAGTGGAGATATAATTAATAATAGGAAAATAATAGGATGGAAATGTCCTTGTCTACTCTAGTTTTTATTGCTTAAATTTCTAAAAGATGTTTTGGAAACACTGCAAAGTGTATTTTTTAAAGAAATGGTTTGGTATAAGAATTAAGTTTTTAAGAGGCAAAACTTAATAAATGGTTTGAGTTAAAAATACCACTTTTTAAGAAGAAAAATCTTTGTTGTAATTTTTTTTAAAAGGAAGGGATCTTTTAAAAATTTAAATTACTAATATTTTATTTTAGACTTAATAAATTAATTTAATTGATAAATCCTAAATTATAATTTTAAAAGTTAAGACACCAAGCTATTTTTGAATTTAATAAAAAGTTTCTAAGTTTGTACTTTTAAAGATAAAAGTTTTAGGATTAAGTGCTTCAAAAAATTTGAAGTTTGAACTTTTGAAAAAAATGGCGAAAACCAAACAAATTTTTTAACGTCGAGTAGATAGGGATGATTACCTTGGTAAGACGGGGTGAAAGGTAAGGCTATGAATATAATAGTGATGATTGCTCATAAAGTAGGAATAAGGAATCCCCGTAGAGTATAAGGAATATTGGTGAGAAACTAGGAATGTTTTATTAGACATGTGTGCAAGTCATAAGAAAAACCCATAAAGGAATGATAAATAATATCAAAGTGCGCGAGTTCTAGAAAAAGATCGCAAGAAAGGTCAAAGATAAAGAAAGTAAATACCAAAAATTTAAGAAATTATTAAGAGATTTTGATTAAGAGAAGATAGTAATAGAGGGTAATAAGATGAAAAACACACATAAAGGATATTGGTGGACTCAAGGATAATGAAGGCAAGATAGATGGTGGAAAGTTATTCCGCTAAGTCAATTTGCCAGTGAGTTATTCTAAACATGCATAGTTTATGTTTCTTACTCACTACATTGTGGGGATGCATAGTTTATCCCATAATTGGCTGTGATAATGGAAGTAATTGATGGACCTTAACTACTAGAAGCCAAAACGAAGTTAAGATACGTGAGTTATAATGGAATGACATGTTAGAAATGTCCATTTAATTTTAGTAGGGTGATGGGACCACAACATCATAAATGTCTGTTGATGTTGAAGAACAGCCTTAAGCAATTATTTCTTTTGGGTTTGGGTTGTAAGCATTGGTTGTTTCTGTTGTATAAAACGCGTATGATATCATGAGAAACGTTACTTTTGAAAATTGATTTTTTGGATGGACCGCTGTATTAATTGGAAAACTACGTAAGTACGAAAATCTCATGCACACACTTAACTAATGCAAGATAAATAAAAGACAAGTTTATAAATAAATTAGGGAATTTATTGAATTAGCTATTAAAAGAAAAGTGAAGTTAAGTACCAAAATGTAATAAAAATTTAGGAGATAGATTTTGGCTCGAAGGACGGAGAAAGGTTGTTGCAAAACTACGGATCACCATCCCTACGCCTTAAAAGTCAAAATTATAAACGAGCTTGTGTGTTGGTTGGTATTTTGAAATTAATGAAAAAGCTTTTAAAATTGACATTTACCGTGTAATAGAATAGAGTCCATTACGGACGTTAACCTATAGGCAAACCCCGCCTGCATAGGATGGGGCATGAATTGTTTTTAAAGTTAAAAAAATGAATCTTTGAATTTTAAAGATTTTCCAACTATTTCAAAATTTAATCAAAAAAGATTTTGTGAGGAAAGGGGAAATATTTTTTATTTTTGAAACGTCACATGCTTTGCAAGGGAAAGGTCAACGGGCTAGGAAGTAGGAATTTTAGTGTGTAGCAGAAGTGACAGTAAAATAAAATATAGTTAGTGAAGAGGGAGAGAGTTGTTTTAGCTATGGAATCTCTCTCAAATTCCTTGTCGGTAGGTGAACAAAAATAGTTTTAGAATAATTCTATTTTAAATATTTAAAGGTTTCAATAAAATTTATTTACGCGGACTATACTTGGAAAAGTTGGAAAAGAATTGGGGGAAAAGAAAAGTTTCAAGGTACAATGAAAATGGTACACAAGAGAAAGATGGAAATATGGAGTTCTCCATCTAAACCCTTTTTCCGACATAAAGAAAATAGCTTTAGAAAACTGGATTTTTCAAAACTTTGGATGTTGGCAATGATGTGCTAGAAATTTGGATGCAAGAACGAAGATTTTGATTTTCCAAATTTGCATACAATAGAACTGCCAGTATATATAGATTGTTTGCACTATATTTTCAAAATTGTTTTAAAGAAAGCATTCATATAAGAGGCGCCGATTTAGAATTGCTTAGTACGCATATCGTATATGTTGCGATACACCAGGCACGTGTACATGATCGGTTGCAAAAATTGGTTGCATAATAATTGGTTGGTTAGTTTAGAATGATTGTGCGTTATGTTACATGATTCAACCCACGAGGAATTTTGGAGACGAAATTCTTTTAAAAAGGAGAATGTAACACCCCTTAGTTTTTACGACAATTAATTCAAAAGAAATAAATTAATAAGTGATAACATCGAAAAAAAATTCTATAAACGTCGTAATTTGGCTATGAAACTTGCACTGTTTGTTTCTTGGCGATTTTCTGATTAATTTTCATATGTGAAGTTTTCCAATCGGAGTTCAAATGAAAAATTTATTAACGTTTGAAGTTTTCAAATCGGAAATAATTATATAGGTATTTAAGGCAACAAAAATAATTAATTAACATTTAGTACCGTCAGTTAGAGTTAACTGATAGTTAACGTTACTTAAGTGTTAAGTAAGTTAACAGTGGAATAAAATTGTATCGACCAATTTAATAAGGAAGTAAATAAACAAATTTAACAGGCGAAATTAATTAACCAAATATAAAGCAACTGGTTAATCCTTTATCTCAACCGGATGACCGTTATTAGTCGACTAGTAGGGGATCAACAATCGACTAGTTAAGTTGTCGAATTGAGAATTCTGACATGGCTGAATGGTCCGGATTTTAAATAAAAGAATCTAAAGGCTGGCATTAATTCAAAACCCTATAAATACAGGCCTAACTCTCACTTTTCTTTTCATATTTTCCAAAGCAACGACAAAGCTCCTCTATTTTTTCTTTTCCACAAATTTTTAAACATAAATAAATCTATAGTTATATTCATATATACAAGTGGAGAATAACAAAGGATAATTGAGAAGAAGAATATGGTCTAATCAAATCGTCAAAGCTAAGATAAATTATAAATTCGAATCTAAAATCTAAATTAAGTCCAAATCTTGTCTGATCTAGATTTTTTTATAGATATATATATATGCTCACGGTATATGTATTCAAATAGGGAGAGAAAAGGAGTCAAGCTGAATAATAGGGATTGGATCTGGAGATTTGAAAAACCAAAAATGTGAGTGGGAAATTATATTTTTATATATAATATTGAATTTATATTGTTGTAAATCTATTCCTCTATGCCTAAACGTAAACTTAGAGTTGTAGGCTATAGGTGTATACATGTAATGGACTTATAAATACTGTGTACATATTCCACGATAGATAACTTATTTTTAATATTGCATGTATGAGAATAAGGAAAGTATGGGGTAGTAGTGGTCCTTGAAATCTGTAAATTATGTTGTAGCTCCAGATTTCTAAATGTAGATGTCTTATGCAAGTAGAATGTAAATTAGAGTCATCACAACAAATTATGGGGATTTAGGTAGTATTTTAATTCAGTGGAATGTAGTGTGTTGTAATGTAAATTTCTATGGATTATCAAGTTCAGATTCACAAATAAAAGTGTATCATTTGGAATAACAAGGAATACCCTAAAATAAAGAGATGTATAAAATAGGCATATTTTACCGTATTTTGCACTGTCTATTTCAATAACTACAAAATATAATTCCTTGTAATTCCAAACGTAACACAATTCCTTTTTGGATAAGATATAGAGATTTACAGTGTTAACCTTTCCTTTCGAGGGAGATGTAATTCCAATGTATTAAAATGTAGAAATCCTTAAGTATGAATGAAAGAATTGAAGTTGTGATAATAACAATGGTTAAATTGTAAAATTAATATATATATATATATATATGTAAATATATGTAATAGAGACAAGGTGGAAATCAAATAGTAAACTGTAACGATGTTGGCAAGAAATAAAATGAATAAAGGCAAGATGTATATATAATATACAGGTATGGAAAGTCCACTATACAAGGGAGGGTTGTAAAAGTTAAAGAGAAATAGAAATAAAAATTCAATAATGAGAAAGGAAAGTAAACAGGAAAAGATATTAGAACTTCTAATGAAAGCGATAAATGATATTAAGTTGATATTAAAAGAATAAGAAGTAAACACATGAAAAAGTAAAGAAATATTATGAACCATTGAAACTTAGAGGCGTAATAATAAACAAGTACGAATATATATATGTGGCATCGAGTATGCGTTTATGATGGTGTGAATTATTAAAGTTAGCTAATAACCTAGATAGATAAAAATGACATAGTCATTAAAATGGGTAGGAATCCAAGGTTAGTATTGTTATACAATAGAATTCTTCCCGTCGAAAGGGGCTACCAACGGCTATGTGTATGTTATATTGATGTGGGACATATCCAACTTCACGACCCATAGAATTATATACTCACATATAGGTGAAGGAATACCCTAGTAGGGTCTGCTTTTCCTTTTTATTAGGGGTATTGCCTTGTTTGCATTAGGCAATCCTAATAGAATGGTAAGCAAGGCTCAGCGCTATGTCAATGTGTTTGGTACCATATTAGGGAGTAGGAGCTGTACATAGGTCGAGAACATCATTCGTCATGTGTGATCAGCGGAAAGACGAGGGTTACATTTAAACGGGCTACACCTCTTATTGGTGTAGGTCATGCACCACCACAGTTGTTTGCTATTTTCTTTTTTAGGAGGCAATGCTGGATTACTCTTAAGTGAGGTCTCTCAAATCAAGTGTGGTAGTTCGAGGAGCTGAGTCCTTTGTAGTCTGTGGAGCCGAGTCCATAATAAGAAGCATACAAGTAAGTAAATCCCCAAGGCTACATAGAATATGGTTAAACTATTGTGATGCCATTACTAGGCCCTACAGGAGTTCCTTTGTAACAACCCAGAATTTAGTTATTCGAATTTGAAATATTTAATTGATTTTAAATATTCAAAAGTAAATATCATGAGTTGAATAACTTATATTTCAAATATAATGATTTATTAGATAATTAAATTATTTAATTTAATATTTTAAATTGTTAAATAAATGGAATCTTGAATTTAAAATGAATGAAAAAGATTTCTAAAGTTGATTTGAAACTATTTAAATTAGAATGGAGTTAGTGAACTTTTAATTTGAATTAAAAGTGATTAAATAGAAATAGGAATTTATTTGATTGAATTAACACGTAAATAGCCATTTTTGACACTGTCTTGGATTCCGACGAAATCAGTTTCATTGGATCCGAAATAGAGAATTATAGTATGCTGTCAAATTTCGTGTCGATTAGACTTACCGTTTGATCGTGCGAATTCGAAACGCACAAAAATTAATTAAAATAATTTTAATTAAAATAATTCAATTTTGAAACTCTATCTTCTGTATATGATGGAATTGGCCTCCGATACATATTCCATTGTGTTCGAAATAGGGGTAAAACATATAAAACGTCAGGCGGCACGCCTCGATTGGAGTTTAGAATTATTTCGTGTGAATAGTGTTTTGTGAGTGTGCCTATATAAGGACCCTAAACATTGACATTTTCCCTAACCCTAAAGTCAAAGAGAGAACCCGCCGCCATCTCTCTCCCTCTCTTCCCAAAACCTACGACCACCACCAATTCGAACCACCACAGGCCATATCAGCCTCTGACCCCAACTGCAAAAATGTAGAGCTCGACAATCTATAGGGGATCAACGGTGGAGATGGGTTTTAGTGAGGCGAGGTGTCGGCAAATCACCTCCGACCACGAGCAGGCAAATAGATTTTTTGGGCTAGGATTTCGAGAATCGCGCGTGTGGGTCGCTAGCGCTGCCGTGGGTCTGGGCGAGGTCAGGACGCGGCGGCGGCAGGTTATAGGCGGTGGCCGATTGTTTTGAGGCGCGCGATGATCTCGAGCAGGCGAACGCGATTTTTTTAAAAAAAAAGGGGGGAAAGGCACGTGCGTGAAGGCCTGGGTAGGAAGGAGAACAAAAATTAATAGTAGGGTATTAAGTTTAAACTTATTTATGTTTTAGTTAATTATATTATATAATTCGAATGTTTAAAAATCTATAACTCTTACATACAAGGTCGGATTTGCATGAAACAAGAGGCGCTGGATTCGTATTGTCGAATACTACGCAATGGAGTGGGATTGGACTGATTTGAAGCATGTAGGAATTTTGGTTAAATCTGAACACCTGTTCGTTTTTAATCGAAATAAACGCTGCAACGACGAATGCAACCAAAGTGAGTAAAACTCACTCTCTCTGGCCCGCTTATATTTTATATAAGTGGGAATATTTTTGTTATGCTATTTTGATGACTGTTTGGATGTTTATTATATATATAAATATGTTGGTTGGATATATTCCCGCATATTTTAGCGGATGAGACCCTATAGGTTCCCGTGTATGAGCGGACGACCCTTTATACGCGTGTCTGCCTCGAAGCAGTTATTGTACATTTTTCTCATATGCTGTATTTGTTGAAGGTTACTGGTTGGAGGGATCCAACAGGATTCCCCACCATTGTTGATTATTTATGTACGCATATTTATTTATATGTCGTAACATGTGATTTGTGATGCAGTGAAACAGGTTGGAGGGATCCAACAGGATTCCTCACCACTATTGATTTCATATATATATATATATATATATATGATTGTTTGGATATCATGATGATGTTTTTGATGTGATTTGACTTATTTAGTGCTATGGTAGTACTGGGCCTTGTTTCCGATATTTTGAAATATTGAGATGATGATTTTGGTTTTAAAAGGATTTTTAAGTGATTTTGGAAGTATATATGTTTAATGATTTTTAAGTTATAATAGAAGGAATATTTTTAAATAAAAGTTATGATTTTTGATTTATAGAAGTATGGTTTTATGAAATGCTTTGAAAATAGATTTTTGAATAGGTTTATATAAAAGATTTATAAAGGTGATATTTTTTATAAATAAAGAAGTGGATTTAAAAAGGGAATTTATATATGTTTTAAAAATGGGTTTGAAGTTGTTTTAAAAATGGATTTTTATAAATGAGTTTGATTTATAAAGAAATGGATTAGAAATGGATTTTGATGGTAAAATTAGTTTTATAAAAGAATGGATTTATAAATAGAATTTGGTAAATAAAGGAGTTTTGTAAAATAGAAGTTTTATAAAAATGAAAGAATATTTATAAAAATAGTTTTATAAATATTGAAGTGATTTATGTTGAAGTTTAAATATGGGTTTTTATTTAAAGGAATGTTTGAAAGTGATATTTTGATGAAGTTATTGGTTTTAAAAGATAATTTATCTTTTGGAAGTAATGGTTTTAAATGGATTTAATGGTTTTGAGAAATGTTTTAAAATATGATATATATTGAAAAACATAGATTTCAACATTTATTGATGTAATACACGTTTTTCGAGAAGTAAGGAAGGCTTGGACTATAACACTGTTGTTATAGTAAATGATTTCTGAAAGGAAATGTTTTATATAGCATATGAGATTTATTTATCTATATATTTATTTATCGAATCCCTATACTAATGTTTTCGGGTTGTCGTAATGATGTTTTATGCAACATTCGTTTTGACCCAATAAAGTGTGTTATGAAAAATATAAAGCTTTCCTAAAGTGATTTGTGAATATGCTTATGTCGTTGATATAAATATATGATGATATTTTCTAAGTGTTGGAAATGACGTGATTTGTGAATATGCTTATACTGTTGATATAAGTATATGGAAATGTTTTCCAATATAGAAAGATTTGAAATGGTTTTGAGGATGTACCATTTTATAGATAGTTCGAAGTAAATATTTGGAAATTTATTTAATTAATAAAGATGAATTAAATGGCCAGTGATTGCTTTTGGTGCTAGATTTGTTTGTTTGCTTTGAAAGTTAAGTAACTGACTATCAAATAACTGGCATCTTTATCGTTGTTGGTTCGAAGAGACCGGGGTAGGATTTATCCGAGAACCACTTCAGACCAATGCGTGCGTTCCAAAGTGTAGGTTTATGGTTATGATTTTGAAGACAGAGATCTTCACGATGCATGGCTACTTGCCAGTAGTCCCTCGAGGTGAAAGTTACCATATTTTATATTTATGGTGGCAGTAGTGCTTCGTTGTGAAGATCTACGATATGCAAGGACTTCTTGCTACTAATTCTAGGGGTAATTCCCGATAGGATGTGGTAGGAGAGTGCCTTCGGTTTGTCCTGTTCCTGGACAACTTGTATGGATGGATGTCTGATATTGCATTTTTGAGATTGTTTGTTGACTTTTATAAACGTACATCTGTTTGGTGGCGGAGAAGGCTACTTCTCTTAGCTTAACACCCTTCTTTGAGACGTACGAGCTAGGAAGTTGTATGCTCGTGAAAGTCAACATTGATCGAAGGAATGGCGGTGTGGCATTCAAAGTGGAATGTGCTATGTGAAAGGTAATCGTGACCTTATGCCTTATTACCCGAAAATGACAGAAACAGGGTAGAAGTAGCAGGGCTATGTGGGTCGCACCCATAAGGATATGGTCATCACCTTTCTAGATTACCCTATATATTCGAGTGTTGTATGCTGTGGCCGCGGATAGGTCAGAAACGACCGGGGTGATGTCATATTCAGTACTATCCGAGAAGGGGTAGGTCAGGAACGACCAGGGTGATGTCATATTCAGTACTATCCGAGAAGGGGTAGGTCGGTTCTATGTTGGTTTAGGCGTTCAGTATCTGAACCCTAGGTGCATTTTTCCAAAGGTACTGTACGGAAGGTAGTCCCGTACCTTGTCATTTGTATGGAATCCAATCTCCACTACATGCCTGCCATTTTGTTTGTAGAGTCTAGTATGCTGGAATTTAATAATGGTAACAATTTAGGCTATTTTAATTATTATTTGTATACTAGACACTAGTATAATACAACATGATTTGATATGAAATGATTTGGTTATCGTAAGGTAAAAACCCGTCTATATTTATGTGTGGGCGTGTTTTACGAGATACCTTTGTTTTTTATAAAAGAACGCTTTGATAACTTTAAAATAAATTCAGTTAAGATGTGTTTTTTCATGCTGGTTTACCAGACTGATCCGGGCGTTCTTCCCTTTCAATGCTCGGGTCAGACCGAGTATATTTACATATTCAAATTTGGATGCTTTGGAGCTTCAGCAGAAGAGCTGGATGTCTTCAGGTCGTATTGCACGTATATGTTTATTTTCCGCTGCATTGTTGTTTGCATTATCATCATTTGTTAGGACAAGTTATTATAACCGTCCAGGATGATGATTTTGATTTGATTTTTGTACTCTGATTGATGTATGTATATTAAAGATTACAGTTTCTCTTTTGTAAAGCTCATTGACATTATATTATATGTTGTTCCGCTGTGATTGTGAGATTCTTTGTTTGTTTTTGGTTTCTCTTTCTTCTTCTTCTTCTTCTTCTTCTTCTTCTTCTTTTCTCTCTTCTTCTTCTTCTTCTTCTTCTTTTCTCTCTTCTTCTTCTTCTTCTTCTTCTTCTTTCTCTTCTTCTTTCTTCTTTCTTTCCCATAAAGATCTGATTTTCCATTCAGTTTGGGTTGGACATGTGTGGTTTATTGTCAGCTTGAATTGGGCGGATTTCTAGGCCTTTACATCCTTGATATGCAATATGACGAGGACGTGATAATGCATTGATGATGGATGCTGATGAGGTGTTGGGTTATGGATATTAGAAGGGATAATATTTTGGTCCAAATGGGTACTGTGGTACTTATATATTTATATATACGTATGTAGTTATCGTATACTTCAAGTTGATGTGGCATATCATACGCGTACGTGGAGTTGAGACGACTAAGTAAAATGAAAAGGACATAACATGTGATGGAAGGCAATCGGCATAAAATAGTGTTAGGTATAAAGTGTATAATTTACCTATCACCAGAACATTGTTCTAACCCCCTCCTCATTACAACCACATTGGATAGATTTAGAGGACATGTACTGGTGCAAGGCGAGAATAGTCAAAGAATAGTTTTCCTTATGCATGATCGACGCTAACATGGACATTTTATCTTAGAGGTCTCAACATTGGTCAATAATTATGTGTTTTATTATACTTTACTATTCTGCTATAAGTTTATACCGATAGTGCTCTGATATGCATTTCTTTATTTTTGCATGCCAAACCAACGAACCATACTTTGGTGTATTTGGGTTTTCAATTTAGTGAAAATGCGGGCCTACTGGAAAACGGGTTGTCATAGGAAGAAAATCTCCACCTAACACTCTTAATCAAAAAACTTGAAAGAGATTTAAAGAATGCTCTTTTGACTTTGAAAAGGCCGGGGATCCACACGAGTGCCAACACCTGTATAATATCACACTGCATACTGAGCTTGGTGCCACAAATTCAATGGTGGAGGAACTACACAAGCACTGAAGAAAAGTGATGCACTTTACGAGATTGTCTACGAAGATGAGATCAAGAATTTTAGAAAACCATAGAGAGCTTGTCTCTTCAAGCTGCTTAACTGTATGAAGAAAAGGGGATGCAGGGAAAGGAGAGGTGGTCAAAGGGCTTTGCATGGGTGCAACCTTCGCTCTTCCTGTAGGCATGAATGTCGTATTGGTAGATGAGTAGAAAAAGAAATTAGAACTGCACTATCAGGGTACGTTTAGAGAACTGGAAGATTAATACAAGCAACAGTTGGAGCGGCTAGGGCCGAATGTGTTTACGCGCAAATAGAGGAAGGGGGTGGAAAGTAGATTCTCTCAAATATTTTGGTGGTTTTTCTAGAGACTCAACAAAGACCAGGGCTGAGTTAATAAATACTTTAGAAAAGACGTGGGAGACCACTATACTTAAGATTTACGAACTCGAAGATCAATTGCAAGAAGCTCGGACTGTCTCTAATGTCGTACCAGCACTAGTTATCATGCTAGGGCAGGGTCGGGTTGCTAATCTTGAAGAGAAGCGTAGGAAGGAAAATGCCAGATGTAAGATGGGCAGATCTCTTTACAATGAGCCATATATGTTTTTAGTTATTTTTACCATGCGCTTGATCTGAGCTTTCTCTACAATAAAGAAGGCTCGTGGTTACTGTGGAAGATCCGATGGACCTATGGATATGTGCCAACTAGGACGCTAGGAAGATATACGTATTAGACGAGACCAACCTTTGGATAGCATCCCTTAGGGTAGATATTTCATAATCATAATTGTACTTTAGGATCTTACCTTATTAAAATGTTTTTGTAAAACTATGTTGTAGAAAATATTCCTTCTGGTTGTGCGAATATTTGTAATGATATTGTATAAATCGAACTTCCTTACAAATAAGTGTCCTATGAGCTTTAGTTTGTTTGTACTTTCTCTTAATTTTTTCGATCCAGATTAGTTTAATTTTCAACTCTGCATCACCAAGCAATCTTCAAAGGTAACCGACATGGAAGAAAAACTTAGGTCTACTCTGGTTCGAATTACTAAACTAGAGGGATGGTTTAAAGACACAAATGTGTATACAAGTTTTTATATGAAGATAAGATCAAGGTATTGAATGGCAAAGTTGAAGAGTTGTCTTTACAGGTTGATAAGGAAATAGGTACAGAAGATGATCCTAATGCATATTGGTCCCTAACACAGTATCAAAGCCTAGCGCTACTCTTGCGCTTCCATCGGGGGCAGATCTTGATGTTATTTTCCAGTGGAAGGAGTATTTGAAAACCTATTATAAGGCTAAAGTTCATGAGTTAAAGAATTACTATAAAAAGAAATCGCGGACCCTTGGGGGTAGCAGTTCGCATGTTATATCTTCTGCACAGGAGCTTTTCGACTCCTATTCTAGAGCAACTAAGAGGACCAAAGATCAGCTTTTTGATGAGATTGAACAAGTTAGAAGGGTGGTTATGGAGCGCAAGAATGCCCATGAAAACAAAATATCTACCATAGAGTTTCAACCCAATTCACAAGCCCTTGGATGGGTCCCTACCACTGCATCATCTAGAATTTCTCCTACTGCTTTAGGAAGTCTAAATAAGACTTCCTTGATGGAGCAAATTCATAAGAAGAAGGTCAGAAGGGTTATGGCAGATATTATTGTAAAGCGTGCAATCATTTTTTTACTCACTCATGGCCTGAACTCGACTTAACCTTTTTATATAATTGTGAGGATTTTATTCTAGTCTAAGGGACCGTGGTAACATTTGGGCCAGTGCGAACTATGATCCTAGAGTCACTTTTAGCGACATTACCCCTCATTGCTCATCAGTTGTTATTACCGAATTAAACAACTTATTCATGACCTCTCAAGTAAGTGGGGTTCTATTCAACGTCCTGCGTTGGTTGATCATAGATCTCATCATCGTGAAAGAATCATTATTGATGATTCTTCTGAGAGTGAGTGAGAATTGTGGCGTAGCTTGTTTTACTATAAGTCGTTGTTTCGCGCTTAATATTTTATATGTAATTTTATGTGATGATCATTTTATTTTCACTTGTGATGTATGTACAAACGTAATATAATGACCCGTATTTCTAACTATTTTAAATTATTAAAATTAATATGATTATTGAATAAAAGTGGTTAAAACTAAAAATTTATGTTTTATTTATGTAGTTTATTTAATACGAACTTGAGAATAAATGTTGAATTATTTAGTTGAAAATAAAATGATTGACTTTAATTAAGATTCATTTGAATCCAATGTTGAAGCTCACTACAATTGGATTTTTGGAAGGCTTTAATTAAAGAAGTGAATTTGTTTATGAATTTAAATGTAAGAGCATTGGTTGTATAAATTTTGAACAAACATTTAAATTACAAAACGGTTTAACATAAAATTTAAATGTATCTTTTATTTGACTATGTTTATAATTTTATAAAAAAGGTAATAGTTGTTTTAAATATGATTTGTTTTAAAGTTTGATATTTAAATTTTTCTCAATTGCGTAGCAAATGGAAATTTGCAAGTTTATGTTAGCAACGTCATTTATGTTGATTTATAATAGTATTGAAATATGAATAAAAATGAATTTGAAAATCTATTTAAATTTTATCTAAATATGAATGAAGATAGTGAACTTTTAAAATCGAATTTAAAACGAATAATTTGATTTTGGAAAATGACTCGTTTTAATTAACGTGTAAAAATAGTCTTTCTGAGCACTGTCCCGGACTTCAATGAAACCAGTTTCATTGGATCCATAATAGTGAATTATTATAGGATTTCAAGTTTCGTAGTGATCAGACTTATCGTTTGGTTGTGCGAGCTTGAAACGCGTAGAATTTATTTTTAGAACTTTAATTAAACTAATTTAATTTTGAAAAGCTATCTTCTGTATATGATGGAATTGGCTCTCGATACATATTCCATTGTGTTCAAAATAGGGGTATAACATATAGAATGCCCGATGGCATGCTTCGTTTGGAGTTTGAAATTTTCACGAATGAATAGTGCCATAGAAATTTTCTATAATAGTCCTTAAACTTCTTCCATTTGCAAAACCCTAAACCTAAATCAAATTAAACTAATTTAATTTTGAAAAGCTATCTTCTGTATATGATGAAATTGGCTCTTGATACATATTCCATTATGTTCAGAATAGAGGTATAACAAATAGAATGCCAGATGGCATGCTTCGTTTGGAGTTCGAAATTTTCACTAATGAATAGTGCCACAGAAATTTTCCATAAATAGCCCTTAACCTTCTTCCATTTGCAAAACCCTAAACCTAAACCAACAGCCGCCATTAAAAAGAACTCCATCCAACGACCAACAACGATCGGCGCCACCACGTTCATTTTTAAGCTTCGACCCCAATAGCAAAGTTGTTTGGCTCAATGAGAGGAAGCTATCTACTGGTTTGATCGAGCCGAAGTGGAGCGAGGCGCGGCTAAGGGATTGCGACGCAAGCAACGAAATTGGGTTTTGCGTGGTGTTCACATGCGTGCATGGTGAGGGTGCAGGCGGAGGTGGTGCAGGGGGTGGTGCGTTGGCACGCGAGGGTGTTGGTCGGCGGCGTGCGACGCAGTGGTTGAACGTCGTTCAGGCGAGGCCCGATCATAAAAAAATAACTGTGCGCGTGAGAGAGGAAGAAATAAGTTAAGTTTAAATGTTAATTTAATTATGTTAATTAAATTTTAATTATCTCCTTGTATTAGTAAATTCATAATTTTTTCATACGAGATTGGATTCGAGCGAAACAAGTCGCATGGGATTCGTATCAAAGTCATCTACGACATGGAGTTGGATTCGAATTTATTTGACTCTGAAAAATTTTCAGTTTCAAATAAAGGTGAGGGCTTTAAACCGCTCACGAAATACTAAAATATTCTGATGTTAGTTAGATCGAAATCGTGGCGTGGTTTATTTTTACTGGTTGTTGTTTGGTAATTTAACTAACATTTAAATTGACATATGAATTGAACTGTTAGGAATTTGTAATCGACAGTTAAATTGGAAATTGAAATTGAATTGCTAGTTAAACACCCGATATTTATGACTAGTGAACTGTTGTGATTTATTAGCTGATTTGGATATTGATTGAGATTGGATGCTATTGGTTGATATCTTGGATGATTGGATGTTTATTCATTTATATATATATCCTGTTATCACCCTATATGTTGCTAACAGTATATAAAACTGTTATTTGAATTATTTTGAATAAATTAAGAAATAGGTTGAAATGATATATACCTATGACACTTTGATTTGGATTGAAATGACATATATCCATCCCAGAAATTAAAATCAAAATAAGTGATCACTTGGCCATAGGATAGAAAATTATATACGGACACCGGATTAGTTAAAATAATTGGTTTTAAATTCTTGAATTTGAATTTATTTAAATGATATCGTTTTAAAGAAAAAAATTGAATTTATGAGAATTGGATTAATTTCGAATTTGAGTTTTGAAATGTTGAAATCAAAGATGGTTAAAAGAAATTATTTTAAAGAATTAAATTTGAAATGTGAAGTTATAATAGACATATGACTTGAATTATGAGAATTGAATTTTTTTTAAAGGTTTGAACTTTTCCTTGAACTTCGAATTTATCTAGGTAAAAGTGATATAAATGGATATTTCAAATTTGGGCTCGAAATTGAATTATTTTTAAGATTGGACCTTAAATTGAATATTGAAGTGTATTTTGATTTAAGTGATTTAAATCGGCAAAATTAAAATTGGACTTCAAATTTATATAAATTGAAATGGTTTAAAATAAGAATTGAATTGAAATTTGAACCATTGAATCGAATTTGAAGTAAAAAATGAATGTTCCGAAATTGAAGTTAATTCGAATTGAAATCGAAATTAAAGTTAATTCGAATTGAAATCGAAATCGAAGTTAATTCTAACTGAAATCGAAATTAGAGTTGATTTGAATTGAAATTGAAATTGAAGTTGGTTTGAATTGAAATCAAAATATAGTCGATTTAAATTGATATGAGATCGAAGATGATTTGAATTGGAAGATTTGAAATTAAATCAATTTGATTGAAATTTGGACCTAAGTCCAGATTTATTGAAAATGGAAAGAAATAGTTTTAAATTTGACACTATTTTCACTATAAACTATTTTAAAATTCATCTTTTTAAAATTTTAAATTATTTAAATTTTCTAAACATTTTAATATATAACCATTTTCAATACTCAAACTATTTTATATCAAACTATTTTCAATCTCTAAACTATTTTAACTATTTAAATTATTCAAACTATTTTCAAAAATTCAAACTGTTCATGTTGGGAACTGTTTATGTTTAAATCGTTGATATAAATACGAATATGGTTAAAATGAAGTTATAACCTAAGTCGAAATTCAAAATGATTTTAAATTGAAATTGATTTCGAAGTGAATGTAATGATTTGAAATAAAATTGATTTCGAAGTGAATATAATGATTTTGAAGTGAAATTGATTCCGTGGTGAATAAAATGATATTTTGAAGTGAATATGACATATTGAAGAAAACATGATATTTTGAAGCGAATATGATATTTTGGTATCAAGTATTGATTCACTTTTGAAATGTAAAAGTACCAACTGGTGTGTAAATGACATTTGGTTATCAAAGAGGCCAGGTGCGGATATGGAGATACTCTCTGTCGATACCGAAACCACTTTAATAACTGTGTACGTGGAGTGATGATCCAGAATGAAGAAATTGGATTTTGGTGTACACTTACTGGATTTGAAGAAAGTGAACGAAGATGGATTGGCCCCGACACTTATGTCAAATGGAAATGACTAAAGCAGGAGCCCTTCCTGGCCAATGAGGTTAGTTACCTCTAGTGGACACACTTCTTCGTTTTATTATCAAATTGTTGTTGATTGGTACGTACCCTCCGATTATGAGAGTGTTGGACGCGGCGTGCGGTAGCTGCGGCTATGCGTTACCATCAGCCAGGGTGTCGCGAACTGGTAGTATCATACCTTGGGCATTACCTCACGTGTCTTGTCATACTTTTATCCTTATACGAGACCACTACAATTTTGGTTTGACATGTGCCTATAGGGTACTCACTGGCTACCGACGTTCCACTGGTTATATTAAAGGACCTGCATTGACCACATGTTTAAAAACGCATTAAGGGGGATTAATGTAAAGCCTTAATGCTAGGAAAAATATTTATCTTATTGATTAGACATTACATATATAGCATATTCTACTATATATAGATATTTTGATGGATCCTTAAGAGATGGAAAATAGCGAAACATCTCTTGAGTTATTGCACACACGTTATACACTGGATAGGAGATTTAAAACCCGGTAAACATCTCTGTGCTATTAAACTCCTGTTATATATGATATTGATTTGACTCACATAAGGATATTTTAGTTCTGACTCAAGTGTATTCTTTTACTTTATGCTAAGGTCAACCCGGATTTTTCAGTGCATTGAAGATCATATTATTCTGGAGGACGAAGACGAAGATTTGGTATACTGTATTACTAGTATTATTCCTCTACATCATGTTGTTCTGCTGCGTTGTTTATTTTGTCTCTGTTGTATGTGTAACTCTGATTGGTGTTGTAAAACTATAATCAAAGGTATAGTGTAAACAGCTTCATGAACTGTTTATTTGATTATTATATTTTGTCATTCCGCTGTGAGATTCTGTGTTTGTTTCCGTCTTTTTTTTATTTATCTTAGTTAGCCCCATCTATTATCTGTGTTTCAGATTGTTTTGAGTTGGACATGTGTGGTTTATTGTTGACTTAAACCTCCCAAAATGCGACTCTTCGTAGTTTGTATCAGAGCTTTGGTTTAGCGATAACCTTAGCTTTGATGGGGATTGGCTCATTAGAGATAGGGTAGTAATACCCTAGAATGAGTTTGTTTGTGTGTGTGTGTATATATATATATATATATATATATATATATATATATATATATATATATATATATGAGAGTGCATACTTGTTTGTGTTATAAAATGTTTTATATTGTTTTTACTTATTTGTTGAGTTGTTTATGAATTCTGGTCGGTACATGACGCGCCATGTTATTGATGGGGTTTCTAAACACTTTATCGAGGCAAGTCGACATAATATTGTTTTAAATAAGGTAAATGAAATAATTTTACCTAAATCATATTTTATATATAAAAAGAATTAATCTTCCATAAATAACCATATAGGTTTATGAAAATACGAATTTATTTATGGATGTTTGTTTTTAGGAGATGATAATATTTAGTTATCATCGATTATTGGTTAACTTAAACTTTGTTTTTAGGAGATGAAATACAAATACATTGTGAACTCTACTTCATAAAGCGTTAAATAATTAGATTGAACTGAAATCTAACTACAATAAGAATTGTTTACAATAACAAAGATGCAAATTAATGAAGTGTTTTCGTAATAAGGTAATGGAATTGTATAAGTCGATTTATAATATGGCTTATAAATAGAAAGGATTTAAAAGCTGAGAATTTAAGAATTTAAATCCCATTGATTTTCAAAATTGTTTTCAAAGTTTTCAGAAATAATAATAAATATTATTTTGAAAGTGGTTTTGACTAGAAATATATTTTAAAAAGAATTTTGAAAGAAATAAAATCATTGAACTCGCTTTTTTCGCTGGGAAATATTTCTGGGGATGACGACATCATCGTCAATATTCATTTTCGAGTTTCTAAGTGAGAATTGCTACCAAAAGAAATTTATTTCTAGTTAAAATAAGTTATTTATATTTCAAAGTTATAATTTGATATATAAAGTAAATATGTATGATATTATTTCAAAATGATTTGAAATGTAAAAATCGGGTGTTCGAATTTTGAGATTTTCAGCTAAGCAAGGTCATAATATGATCCATGTGAGTTTTAAAGGTATTTGAACTTGTTTAGTAAAGTTTGAAAGTGTTTGAACTTATGTATAAAAGGTTTGGAAAATAAATAAAAATAAACCGTCACGTTTTGGTAGTTCGTAAATTATATAATTTTCGAACTATTCAAATAGTGAATAAAAAGGGTTTGGAAGTTTGTTTAATAATTTGGGTAAGTAAAACGAAATGATTTGGTATATGCTCTTTTGGATATGAGAGTATTATATTAATTTGAACTTGAATCAAGGAATGTTTATTCACTTAAGTAAAAGTGGTAAGAAATAATTTAAACTATAAAGTTTAAATTATGAAATGAATGGATTTATAAAATAAATTGAATATGAAGTGAATATGTTATGAAACCAAGTTTGAAAATATTAACTTAACTAATTTGAGTTTATGGATGTTTACAAGCTTAAATAGTGAGTTATGAAATAAAAATCTAACTTTAGTTTAAGTTAAAGAACAAATTTTAACTGAGAATTTGAGAACTCAAATCCCAGTGCTTTTGAAATTGTTTTCTAAGATTTTGTGAATAATATTAGTATTATCTAAAAATATTTATGAATGGAAGTTGTTTCAAAGGGATTTTAAAAACAAGTAAATCATGTACTCCCCTCTTCCGTCGCTGGAAAATAATTTCGATGATAAAGGCCGCATTCTCGACATTCATTTTCCAGTCTCAAAGTGGGGAGGCCACCTAGTAGCTTTGCTACACATCTGGTTCGATAAACAAATTTTGATTTAAAATTTCTAAATATGATCTGATATATATAAAAGATATGAGTATATATATATATATATATATTATTTCAAAATGATTTGGAAATAAACCCGATGTTTAGGTCTTACATTCTCTATAAATTAATAATTTTCACTTATTGAAATGAAATGAATTAATAAAATGATTTTATAAAATGGTCCATGAATGATTTAATATGAAATGTGTTAAACATAAAGTGAAATAATTGAAATTTGAATAAATTGAATGTAAATGAAATAGACGTGAATAAATTGAAAATAAACCAATTGGATGTTAATAAAGAATGGATGTTAATAAGAGATGAAAGTGTACAAATAAACTGTTGACATGGGATACTGTAAATTGATATAATTTGGATTAATTAGATGAATAATAATTGTTATAACCATTTTTGGTTACATATGATTGTTATGTTGTGTATTAGTGCTTATGCTTATGATTTGGATTAAGAATACATGTTATATAGTTCTATTAAACTCATGCATGTTTTCTATATCTTATTATAAGCGACTAATATTAAAATTTGAGTTGAGATAGGTACATATGAAGACCGTTTGGACGTATATGAGAGTCGACCTGCTTTTGCTCACTTTAATATGAGCGAACTTGCTCATATTAGTAATAATAAGGTACATATCTCGGACTACATACCGTACCTTTATATTTTTCCCCATGGGATGCCTCATCACTAAGATGAGATGTATATTTGTGATATATATGTGTGCTGTAAATTTTTCTGATCGAGCCGCGCAAAGGGGACGCTGCCAAATTTTTTCGTAAATTCGAGTTTTAGAAAATTTTTGAGGCTTTAAAATTTTATAACTTGTTTTACAAATAAGTCGATATTAGAGTGGCATAGCGGAAGCACGGTAAAGGTTCTGCAAATAAGATTTCAATGTTTTATATGTTGATTATTTTGACTAAATATATCTAATGTTAGATTCCTTACGTAATCCCTTTTCAATGATGAAAAGTTTTGAGTGGGAGAGACTGTAACGACCCATATTTTTAACTATTTAAATTATTAAATTTAATATGATTATTGAATAAAAATGGTTAAAAATAAAATTTTATGTTTTATTTATGTAGTTTATTTAATACGAACTTGAAAATAAATGTTGAATTATATAGTTGAAAATAAAATGATTGATTTTTAATTAAGTTTCATTTGAATCCAATGTTGAAGCTCATTGCAATTGGATTTTTGGAAGGCTTTAATTAAAGAAGTGAATTTGTTTATGAATTTAAATGTAAGAGCATTGGTTGTATAAATTTTAAACAAACATTTTAATTATAAAACGGTTTAAAATAAAATTTAAATGCATGTTTTATTTGACCATGTTTATAATTTTATAAAGAAGGTAATAGTTGTTTTAAATATAATTTTTTTTACAGCTTGATATTAAAATTTTTCTCATAAGCATAGTAAATGGAAATTTGCAAGTTTAGGTTTGCAACGTTGTTTATGTTAATTTATAATAG
Source organism: Allium fistulosum (assembly GCA_030737815.1). Classification (NCBI taxonomy): domain Eukaryota; kingdom Viridiplantae; phylum Streptophyta; class Magnoliopsida; order Asparagales; family Amaryllidaceae; genus Allium; species Allium fistulosum. The sequence continues at coordinate 791,372,848 of CM060908.1, forward strand.
TATTGTAATGTGAATAAAAATGATTTTGAAAACCTATTTAAATTTTATTTAAATATGAATGAAGATAGTGAACTTTTAAAATCGAATGTCAAACGAATAATTTGATTTTGGAAAATGACTCGTTTTAATTAACGTGTAAAAATAGTCTTTTTGAGCACAGTCTCAGATTTCGACGAAACCAGTTTCATCGGATCTGTAATAGTGAATTATTATATGATTTAAATTTTCATAGCGATCAGACTAATCGTTTGGTCGTGCGAGCTTGAAACGCGTAGAATTTATTTTTAGAACTTTAATTAAAATAATTTGATTTTGAAAAGATCTTATGTATATGATGGAATTGACTCTCGATACATATTCCGTTGTGTTCGGAATAAGGGTATATCATATAGAATGCCAGGCGGCACGCTTCGTTTGGAGTTCGAAATTTTCACGGATGAATAGTGCCACAGAATTTTTTTATAAATAGCCCTTAACCTTCTTCTATTTGCAAAACCCTAAACCAAATCAACACCCGCCATTAATAAGAACTCCATCCAATAGCCAACAACGATCAGCATCATGAAGTTTATTTTCAAGCTTCGACCCCAACAGTAAAGTTGTTTGGCTCGATAAGGGGAAGCTATCTACCGGTTGGATCGAGCCAAAGTGGAGCGAGGCGGCGGCTAAAGGGCTGCGATGCGAGCAGCGAAACGGGGTTTCGCGCGCGCATGGCGAGGGTGCAGGCGGAGGAGGCGTAGGGAGCGGCGCACTAGCGCGTAAGCGTGGGGGTCGACGACGTATGACGCGGTGGCTAGGCGTCGTTCATGCGAGGCGCGATCATAAAAAAAAACTATGCACGTGAGAGAGGAAGAAATAGGTTAAGTTTAAATGTTAATTTAATTATTTTAATAAAATTTTAATTATCTCGTTATATTAATAAATTCGTAACTTTTTCATACGAGGTCGGATTCAAGCGAAACAAGTCACGTTAGATTCGTATCGAAGTCGTCTATGACATGGAGTTGGATTCGAATTTGTTTAACTTTGAAAAAATTTCAGTTTTAAATAAAGGTGAGTGTTTTAAACCACTCACGAAATACTTAAATATTCTGATGTTAGTTAGATCGAAATCATGAAGTGATTTATTATTGAATGTTGTTTGGTAATTTAACTGACATTTAAATTGACATATGAATTGAACTGTTAGGAATTTGTAATCGGCGACTAAATTTAAAATTGAAATTGAATTGCTAGTTAAACACCCGATATTGATGACTAGTCAACTGTTGTGATTTATTGGCTGATTTGGATGTTGATTGAGATTGGATGCTATTGGTTGATATCTTGGATGATTGGATGTTTATTTATATATATCATGTTATCACCATGTATGTTGCTGACAGCATATAAAACTATTATTTGAATTATTTCGAATAAATTAAGAAGTAGGTTGAAATGATATATACATATGACACTTTGATTTGGATTTTTTGAGAGTGATGGGTGTGTAGCGTGAAACTACACAGCCGGTCACTTTGATTTGGATTGAAATGATATATATCCATCCTAGAAATTAAAATCGAAATAACTGATCACTTGGCCATAGGATAGAAAATTATGTATGGACACCAGATTGGTTAAATTAAATGGTTTTAAATTTTTTAATTTGAATTTATTTAAATGATATTGTTTTAAAGAAAAAAATTGAATTTATGAGAATTGAATTAATTTTGAATTCGAATTTTGAAATGTTGAAATCAAAATTGGTTAAAAAAATTGTTTTAAAGAATTAAATTTGAACTGTGAAGTAATAATCGACATATGACTTGAATTATGAAAATTGAAATTGTTTTAAAGGTTTGAACTTTTACTAAAACTTCGAATTTATCTAAGTAAAAGTGATATAAATGGACATTTCAAATTTGGGCTTGGAATTGAATTATTTTTAAGATTTGAACCTTAAATTGAATATTGAAGTTTAATTTGATTTAAGTGATTTAAATCGGTAAATTGAAATTGGACTTGAAATTTATATAAATTGAAATGGTTTAAAATAAGAATTGAATTGAAATTTGAACTATAGAATCGATCGTTGAATCAAACTATTTTCACTACAAACTATTTTACTATAAACTGTTTTAAAATTCATCTTTTAGAATTTTTAGATTATTTAAATTTTCAAACCATTTTAATATATAACCCATTTTCAATACTCAAACTATTTTATATCAAACTATTTTCAATACTCAAACTATTTTAACTATTTAAATTATTCAAACTATTTAAATTATTCAAACTATTTTCAAAAATTCAAACTGTTTATGTTAAGAACTGTTTATGTTTAAATCGTTGATTTAAATACGAATGTGGTTAAAATGAAGTTATAACCTAAGTCGGAATTCGAAATGATTTTGAAATGAAATTGATTTCGAAGTGAATATAATGATTTTTAAATGAAATTGATTTTGAAGTGAAATTTATTTTATGGTGAACAAAATGATATTTTGAAGTGAATATGACATACTGAAGTAAATATGATTGAAGCGAATATGATATTTTGATATCAAGTAATGATTCAATTTTTAAAATGTAAAAGTATGAATAGGTGTGTAAATGAGGTTTGGTTATTAAAGAGGCCGAGTACGAATATGGACATACTCTCTGTCGATATCGGAACCACTTTAATAACTGTGTACGTAGAATGATGATCCAAAATGAAGTGGTTGAATTTTGGTCTACGCTTACTGGATTTGAAGAATGTGAACGAAGATGGATTGGCCCCGACACTTGTGTCTAATGGAAATGACTAAAACAGGAGCCCTTCCTAGCCAATAAGGTTAGCTACCTCTAGTGGAAACACTTCTTCGTTTTATTATCAAATTGTTGTTGATTGGTACGTACCCTCCGATTATGGGAGTGTTGGACGCGGTGGGCGGTAGCTGCGGCTATGCGTTACAATCAGCCAGGGTGTCGCAAACTGGTAGTATCATATCTTGGGCATTGCCTCACGTGCCTTGTCATACTTTTATCCTTATACGAGACCACTACGATTTTGATTTGACATGTGCCTATAGGGGACTCATTGGCTACCGATGTTCCACTGGTTATGTTATAGGACATGCATAGACCACATGTTTAAAAATGCATCAAGGGGGGTTAATGTAAAGCCTTAATGCTAGGAAAAATATTTATCTTATCGATTAGACATTACATATATACCGTATTCTACTATGTATAGATATTTTGATGAATCCTTAAGATATGGAAAATCCCATAACATCTCTTGAGTTATTGCACGCACGTTATACGTTGGATAAAAGATGTAAAACCCTATAAACATCTCTGACGGTATTACACTCCTGTTATATGTGATATTGATTTGACTCACATAAGGATATTTTAGTTCCGACTCAAGTGTATTGTTTTACTTTATACTCGGGTCAGCTCTGAGTTTTCAATGCATTGAAGACCATATTATTCTAGAGGACGAAGACGAAGATTTTGTATACTATATTACTAGTATTATTCCCCTGCATCATGTTGTTCTGCTGCATTGTTTATTTTGTCTCTGTTGTATGTATAACTCTGATTGATGTTGTAAAAGTATAATCAATGTATAGTGTAAACAGCTTCGTGAACTGTTTATTTGATTATTATATTTTGCCATTCCGCTGCAAGATTCTGCGTTTGTTTTTTTCTTTTCTTATTTTTCTTAATTAACCCCATTGATTATCTGTGTTTTGGATTGTTTTGAGTTGGACATGTGTTGTTTATTGTCGACTTAAACCTCCCGAAATGCAGGTCGTCACACGTAGGGAATATGCAGATACAAGTAGATTTTATTAAATAGTAGTAGACTTCAATTTTGAATGTTTACATGGCAAGCTTTATGTAGTTTCTAGAATCACACCCGATTTGTAGGCTATACCGTGTTCAATGCATTGCCTTTTCTTATCCTTTTTTATTGATTCCTCACATAATTCATGCTTTTTGAACTTAGTCTTTGGCATTCATGCACTTGGCATGGTCTGTCCTACTATTTTGGAGCAGACTGCTTCTTGATTACAGTTAGGTCGTCTATTTACAACCTTTTAATTCATGCGCATGGTTTTTTATACTGGTTCAGGTTGTCAACTATCCTTACATCCAGTGTAATTAATAGCTCAGAAGCTGAGTTATGTAAGTTACAACTTAATATTGTTAGCTACGTTAGTAAATTAATGTCAAAAGACTTTTATACTGGTTCGGACCGTCTAATATCCCTACATCTAGTTCATTATATTACTAATTTTCTTAATAATTACAATGTTTGTATACAAATAATGTTGCTTATACAAAACAAGGTTTGAGATGCTCGAAGTTCCATGTCCTCGGAACCAGATTTCCATCAAGTATTGAGAGTCGGTATGCCCTATTATCCCAAACTTTAGCTATAACTAGAGGACCTTCCCAATTCGGGCCCAGAGCTCCGTCTATTGGGCTCTTGGTGGTAACCACTACTCTCTGCAGTACTAGATCTCCCTTGTAGAAGTTTCTCTCCTTGAGCCTAACATTGCAATTCTTTGCCATCCTTTGTTAGATGCGGCATATCAGACTACATCCTCGTCTCTTCTTTCTTGAATAAGATCGAAGGTAGCTTCTTTTAACTCCTTGTTTTGTTCTGCCACATACGTTATCCTTCTGTGCGATGGAACCTTTGTTTCAACTGGGAGCATAGCTTCATAGCCATATGTTAAGGAGAAAGGTGTGTGGCCAGTTGGAGATCTTGATGAGGTTCTATAAGCCCATAGTACTAAAGATAATTTCTTTGCCGATTTTCCTTTAGCCTTTTGCAATCTTTTCTTACGCAGTTTCTTAATGGTTTTGTTTACTACTTTGACTTATCCGTTCACCTGGGAGTGTGCGATAGAGGAGAAACTTTTTATTATTCCATTCCTTTAACAATGCTCCATGAACTCCTTAATTTCAAACTAGGTTCAATTATCCGAAATTATTTTATAAGGGATCCCAAATCTAGTAATTATGTTCCTCACAACAAAAGCGACTATTTTCTTTAGTGATTGTACCTAAGGGTCTAATTCTACCCACTTGGTGAAATAGTCTATTGTCACCATGGCATACTTCGCCCCTCCTTTTGACATAGGAAGAGGTCCTATCAAATCTATGCCCCATATGTCGAACAGCTATAGGCTAGCTAACTGGATGAGCTCATGGGAAGGAAGTCTTGGGATATTGGCAAACCTTTGACATCTATCACATTATCTCATATATTGTTGCGCAACTTGAAGTGCGGTGAGCCATTAGTAACCATACTTTAGCACTTTCTTTTCCAATTTGGCTCCACCAGAGTGATCTTTGCATTGCCCTTCAAGTACTTCACCCATGACCTTTACTTCATTTGAAACGCATCTAAGATCAGGAGTAGAGTACCTTATCTTGTATAATATGCCATCAAAGAAAGAAAAGTACGACATGGTATCATATTCTACGGGCTTCATTCTTGTTTGGAGGTAGAACTCCGTTTATAAAAAAAATTGATATGGGTCATTCATGAGTCTTCCTTGGCTTGTTGAGGGATAGGCGCAGTTGGAGACTGCTCTTGATTTTTAGCTGCCTCTTGGTTTTGAGCTTCTCTGACCGCAGCTCACCGCGCCCTAGTCAGGGCCAGTATTTGGTTGGCCTTAGTGATGCTTGGTTCAGCTTGATGCCCTATTGGGACAGCTTTCATTTCCTACACTAGTTTGGTACTAGCAAGTTTAACCAACAAGTCCATAGAAGAATTGTTCTTGTTATCCACATATTTTCTAACTACCATGTTATGAGAATGAACAAGATCATATGTGAAAGGGACGCGGAAGATGATCTTAAGGCTATTTAACACTAGAGGGGGGGTGAATAGTGTTTTAAGAATTTCTTTAAAACTTCTTTGATTTAAATTGAATTAACTAACTTAATGCAAATACACAATCACAGATCAAATCACAGAATCACAAACAAATGCAAATATAAATAAAAAGCAAGTAAAGGAAAGAACACACCAGGAATTTTATACTGGTTCGGTGTTACCCTACATCCAGTCCCGCACAACCCGTACGGCTTTCTATTCAACAATAATCTAGATTACAATCCCTCGATTCCAAGGCAACGAGGTACACCCTCCAGATTCTCAGGTCTCTGGGTAGAACCACTTGATTCACAGGACACAAGTTCACCCGATCGATTTCCAAGGACACGATCACACCTTTATAACCCCACACAAGTTTCTTTGAGTACAAATGTATCTATAACTCTGATAAGCACTGAGATTCTTTGGAGAGAGTGGCAGAGAATCAAACTAGAGATATTCTGGTTTGATTCACTTAAGATTTCGGCAAAATATGGATAGGATGATTAGAAAATAAGATAAGAGAGTAAAGAGGAGAGAAAATAAAGAAAGTAGTTACTGGAAAACATCCATAACAGTCTCTATTTATAGAGAATGAATGGATGTGTCCATTCGAAGAGGTTTAAACGAATAGACACTTCTTTTGAAAACAACCTTTGCTATAACGGGAAGCATGTCGACATGACAGGTAAATAGGATGTCGACATGGTCTAGTAAAAAGTGATGATTTGCTTTACTTTTAAAATGATGATTTAAAACATATGCAACTTTATTCAAATGGACTCTATGTATTTGTAGAAGGTATTTAGAAGTAGAAATACTTATGAATGTATATATGTATATATACTAAAATATATTTAAAATCAAAGTAAATAAACTAAAGTAAATATAATATTAAAATAGATTTTGAGGCTAAAATATCAAGGACAATTTTGAAATCAAAATATAACAAAATGATAAATATGATTTTGAGGCTAAAACATTTTTGGAAATGTGAACGAAGGTTTTTCTTTTGAAAAGGAATATTTGAAAATCATTTTATAAAACAAGAGATAATTTTGAAAATCATTTTGAATCAAAATTAGTGGATAACAAAATAGGGCTACTATCCGTTCCACTAGATATTTCGTGAGTTCCATCTCACTAGGGTTCCATCCCTTTAACAAGAACGAAGTGGATTCCATTCCACGAGTAAATTGGATAAAAAAGAATGATAGTGCTTTCAAGGAGTTTTAACAAATATCTAACCTAACTATATTATTTGTCTTGAACTCTTGAATATCTTGAATCTCATGAGTCTTCAATCTTGAACTCTTAATCTTTGTCTTCATCAATTTTGTTTTCTTTACTATACAGTCTTCTTTTGTTGATACCTGCATATAGATTTCATGCACATATATATTTTATAACACTTCTATAGTTGTTGTCATCAAAACCACTATCCTATGGACTAACATTCTCCCCCTTTTTGATGATGACAACCTTTGTTTATAAAATATTTATATTCTCCTTATAACTCCCCCTAAATCTAATAACTCCCCCTTAATCTATGCCTAACTAACCTATTTTATACTTCTCCCCCTTTGTCATCAACAAAAAAAATGACACTAACTCCCCCTAAATCTATGATATTAATGATAGTGTTATCATTAATAATACTGAAACTAGATATAACAATGCTAAATATTGTATACTCAGAATGATATATATGAGTAATATAAGAATGAGAATAATAAGTGTAACCACAAATTATTTTATTCATATCACTATATATATAACTGTTAAATGAAAAGAAAATGCATACAATAAGTAGACAAATCAATCAAACATAAGCGCACCTATTTATGTCTTATTACATAATCAATATAGTAAGTTATCATAAATCAACCATGTTTAAAACCAAACCAAATCAAGTATTTCAAATCAAATCAATTTTAAACCAAATCAAACAAGTTAAATGTTACGTGGAACTTCAACCCATCCCTCTTTTCCAAAGATGGGATCCGCTTTGATTACTTCCCAATCTTCATCGTCCTGGAGCAATGTCTTCGGTGGATTTACTTGGAGATCCTCTTTGTTGAGAGCGGAGATCATCCATCGTAGTGCATCGAAATGCCTTTCTTGTTCCTTTATCATCTGCATTTGACTCAGTTCTAAGTGCCTCTGATTTCGTAGAATAAAAGTAAGAATATCTTTGAAGGATTTGAGAGTCTCTTCAAGATTATCACTTAGATTTGAAGAGGATGAAGCCATTTTGATGATAAGTAAGAAGGAAATAAGTAGATAAGAGTAGAGAGAAGTTATGAGAAGTTTTCTGGAAGAAAATAGGACTTAAATAGACAGGAAAGTCGTTTGAAATGAATAGACATAAGGAGTTATTTTGAATTTCAAATTGAAATGTCCATTCAGAATATTACCAGTATATGTCGACATGACCTCTATACAGTATGTCGACATACATAGCAGATTTTGCACATCTTATTTTTGAATTTTCAGTGTATATACATATGATTTATATATATTACTTGATATAAATAAGAGTAACAGTAAGATAAACAGAGAATAAGCTTCATTTCATACTAGAACAGAGAAGTACATGAATTTCATAAAGAAAACATAAAGATACAACTTTCAATACACCAAATTTCATTGATATACAAAAAGTAAACTCTAGAAACTAGTAGATGAGGATGAAGATGATGAGATATTGAGCTTCTTGCTGACTTTGGAGAAGAACTTGTTCATAGTATTGGACATTTTGTCCAATTTTTTGTTTACGGAGTGTTTGAGAGCTTTTTGATTTTTCACAATCACTCGTTGATTGTGAAGGAGAGTCTTGTTTGATGGTCGTGTGGGAAAATCAATACTCTCTAAGGAAGTTTCTTCACTTTCTTCCTCTTCTTCTTCCTCACCTTCTTCTTCCTCCTCTTCCTCTTCTTCTTCTTCCTCCTCATCTTCTTGCATTTCCTCATACCCCAATCGTGCTTCTTTTTCCATTAGTGTTTCGTATGGTTGAAACACGTGCGGAATTTTCATAAGTGAAATATTGGAATGATTAAAAACCTTTCGTGGAAAGAATTCTTCACCTCTCATATCCACTCCAAAGTAATTAAAAATTCTAGTGAGGTATATTCCATGATATAATGCATTCTCTCCCGAATCCAAGTTTTTGTGTCGAAATTCATCCAAGATAACTTGTGCCCAATTAATATCATAATTTCCAAAAATTGCAAAAAGAGCCTTACACACTTTTTGAGTCGGGTTATTGTAATTTCCCGATCTCGGAGTAATAGTGCGTTGAAGGAGAAGATTAACAATACGAGCTTTTGGTCGAAAAAATTTGTTTTTGAAATCCATTTCTTCCTCAAAAATATTGTGAAAAGTTTCACGATCGGTTTCCTCGATTTCAAAAGAAGAAAGATTGGAACCGGTACTTTTACACTCAAGTATGGTTCCTAAAACATCGGTATCCAAAACAATTTGTGTCCCCTTGACACTACTCCACACTTCATCATCCCTTCCATTATAAAAACCACGATTTAAATTTGCATAAAACATTTTGACAAGGTTTGGATAGCAAACAAAATCATTTTGGTTATTGTCAACCAAGCTTAGAATACCATTGTTTTGAAAGAGAGCATCAATTTCATAAGAAGCGAAGTCATTAAAAATAGCAAAATTACCCGAATGAACTTTTCCATAAGTTGCATAATTAATGTATGCAAGTATGGCATCTCTATTATTGTAGAGATGATCTTTGGTGGCTCTTGACAGCCTCATTCCGGCTACGTTGCTAGTGGATGCCATTTTTGAAGAGATAAGAGTGTTTGAAGATAAAAGTTGTTTTGAATTTGATGGAGATAAGTGTTGATAGAAGATAGATATAAAGAGGTTGAATAGGTGGATTCTCTGGTCAAAGAGTCATAACTATTCAGAACATAGGAGTTAGTGAAAAGGTGGAGGGAAATTTGAATTTTGAATTCAAATTTAGAAATCTGATTTGCTACAGGTATGTCGACATTTCCAATAAGTGCCATGTCGACATGCACATTAGATTTTGCAAAAATGATTTCAAGCATGTACAAGATTTATATATATATATATACTTATATATATTATGATTATTGTATGAATATATTTTGAAAATATATTATATAGAAAATATATAAAAATATATTTTATAAATTTTTTTAAAAGATATTTAAAAAAATTTAAGTTAATAAAATCAATTATATACTTAACTAATAAACTATTCTAAGCAACCAATTTTCAACCAATTAAAATAGTAAACGTGTACCTTGTTTGAGTTCCATATCATCCTGATTATCTGAATTCTGAGTTGTCATAAAACACATATTTGCCAATTCTGTTTTCTGTTCATCATCACTTGAGGACGTATCTGAATCATCCAGTGTTGCTGCAAATGCTTTCTTTCTTTTCTTTGAATATTCTTTGTTTGATTGAGGAGTTTGCTTTTCTAGATGTGGACAGTCTCTTTGATAATGACCAAACTCATTGCAATTGAAGCATTTGATGTTGTTGAGTGATTCAGTGTTATTTCCAAAACTTTTTCTCTTGTGATTATTCATTTTTCTATACTTCAAGAATTTTCGAAAGTTTCTTGTCATGAAGGCTATTTCTTCATCATCATCACTAGAGTCTGATTCACCAGTTAGTGCATTGAAGGCAATGGACTTTTTTTCTGATGACTTATTCTCCCTTCTTCCCTGAATTTTAACTTCATATGACATCAGATTTCCAATTAATTCATCAATCTTCAAGGTACTGATGTTATTTGCTTCTTCAATCGCCAGTGTCTTCAAATCCCATTCTAGAGTGAGTGAATTCAGAATTTTCCTGACTTGATCTTCTTCGGAGATTGCTTTTCCCAGAGATACTAGTGAATGAACAATATCCTGAAAACGACTATACATATCTGGAATAGATTCACTAGGCAACATCTTAAATAATTGAAATTGATTAGTAAGAATAGAAATTTTGGTCTGTTTAACTTTGCTTGTTCCTTCATGAGTAACTTGCAGAGTTTTCCAGATTTCATATGCAGTTTTACAAATAGATACCCTATTAAATTCATTTCTATCTAGTGAACAAAATAAAATATTCATGGCTTTTGAATTGTTTTGAGCCACTTCTTTTTGAACGGTCGTCCATTGAGCAAAATCAGTTGTGGGCTCAGTGTATTCAGTTTGTGTCATATTCCATGTTTCTAAACTAATGGATTGTAAATATATCTTCATTCTACATGCCCAATATGCATAGTTACTGCCATTGAAAAGTGGTGGTCTGGCAGTGGACTGGCCCTCTACAAATGAACTACAAATACCAGTGTTGGTAGCCATTGTTACTTTTCAAAAATCAGGTTATGAATACTTTGAAAAACTTGCTCTGATACCAAATGAAAGGGACGCGGAAGATGATCTTGAGGCTATTTAACACTAGAGGGGGGGTGAATAGTGTTTTAAGAATTTCTTTAAAACTTCTTTGATTTAAATTGAATTAACTAACTTAATGCAAATACACAATCACAGATCAAATCACAGAATCACAAACAAATGCAAATATAAATAAAAAGCAAGTAAAGGAAAGAACACACCAGGAATTTTATACTGGTTCGGTGTTACCCTACATCCAGTCCCGCACAACCCGTACGGCTTTCTATTCAACAATAATCTAGATTACAATCCCTCGATTCCAAGGCAACGAGGTACACCCTCCAGATTCTCAGGTCTCTGGGTAGAACCACTTGATTCACAGGACACAAGTTCACCCGATCGATTTCCAAGGACACGATCACACCTTTATAACCCCACACAAGTTTCTTTGAGTACAAATGTATCTATAACTCTGATAAGCACTGAGATTCTTTGGAGAGAGTGGCAGAGAATCAAACTAGAGATATTCTGGTTTGATTCACTTAAGATTTCGGCAAAATATGGATAGGATGATTAGAAAATAAGATAAGAGAGTAAAGAGGAGAGAAAATAAAGAAAGTAGTTACTGGAAAACGTCCATAACAGTCTCTATTTATAGAGAATGAATGGATGTGTCCATTCGAAGAGGTTTAAACGAATAGACACTTCTTTTGAAAACAACCTTTGCTGTAACGGGAAGCATGTCGACATGACAGGTAAATAGGATGTCGACATGGTCTAGTAAAAAGTGATGATTTGCTTTACTTTTAAAATGATGATTTAAAACATATGCAACTTTATTCAAATGGACTCTATGTATTTGTAGAAGGTATTTAGAAGTAGAAATACTTATGAATGTATATATGTATATATACTAAAATATATTTAAAATCAAAGTAAATAAACTAAAGTAAATATAATATTAAAATAGATTTTGAGGCTAAAATATCAAGGACAATTTTGAAATCAAAATATAACAAAATGATAAATATGATTTTGAGGCTAAAACATTTTTGGAAATGTGAACAAAGGTTTTTCTTTTGAAAAGGAATATTTGAAAATCATTTTATAAAACAAGAGATAATTTTGAAAATCATTTTGAATCAAAATTAGTGGATAACAAAATAGGGCTACTATCCGTTCCACTAGATATTTCGTGAGTTCCATCTCACTAGGGTTCCATCCCTTTAACAAGAACGAAGTGGATTCCATTCCACGAGTAAATTGGATAAAAAAGAATGATAGTGCTTTCAAGGAGTTTTAACAAATATCTAACCTAACTATATTATTTGTCTTGAACTCTTGAATATCTTGAATCTCATGAGTCTTCAATCTTGAACTCTTGATCTTTGTCTTCATCAATTTTGTTTTCTTTACTGTACAGTCTTCTTTTGTTGATACCTGCATATAGATTTCCTGCACATATATATTTTATAACACTTCTATAGTTGTTGTCATCAAAACCACTATCCTATGGACTAACAATATGGAAGCAATGGAAAGCATTATTGCTTCAATCAATAATGTAGTAAGCATCTAGCTAGAAGATATCAAGCTATAAGTGATGCCGAGCACATAAGGCAAAGGAGATATCGAGCTTTGACATCTATAAATGTTGATGAGTGTCTAAAGCAAGAGGTGAACCTAGAACTACACAATAAAATAGGATATCTGGCATCTAAACAAAACATGAAGTGGTATCGAATTTTTATAGGATAGCGAGCATTAAAGGAAGAATAAGCTTTATCGGATATTCGTAAGTAAGACATGATGTCATGCCTCAACAATAAAGAAAAACATATTAAATATTTACTTATAAAAGAAAGATGTCGAGTCTCTATAAAAATAAGCCTAGGTTATAGCAACGAATACCAAGCCTCTATAACTATAACAGTTGTAAACCGTTCACAAGTAGCAAGTAGTCTCGGTCTTTTACAAGCGGCAAATGATGCCAAATTTTAAAGGCTATGAAGAATATCGAGAATCTACAATTATGCAGAGTACCGCAATACAAAGTGGGATGCCGGATATCAACAATATGGAGGAGATGTCGGAGATTATCACTGCTAGATGAGTATTGAATATTGACAGAACAAAGAGACAGCAAGTATGAACGCGTGGCAGCCGTGATACCAGCTATTGCCACTATAAATATGGACTCCATTGCAACTTGGAAGGGGAAAAATTTTCTTTTCTCTCTCTTAAATAATAAAATTGTAAACCCTAAATTGATTTGGGGAAAATAAGAGCCGATTGTAATATTTGATATTCATGCAAACAAAGGACTTGAACAATTTTTCATTGCCAAATTCCCTTGATTTGAGCATATTTGACTATTATCGAATTATGGACATGCATATGATTAATTTTTGACTTGGACTTGGACTTATACACAAGGTAAGGCTATTTAAGCCCTCGTCAAAATTAAAGGTCACTTTGCATAATGACTGTCATGCCTTTTGGGCATATGATCAATGGATTGTGACTTATGTGAATCGCCAATTTAGTTCATTAACAAACAAATTAACAGACTATTGCACATTTAGGTGAATTACATATTTTCCCTTGGACTCATGGCTTGAACTTTTAAACAACATCATGACTATACTAAACATCCATGGAAATGGTAGGGCCATTCTGAAATAATAATATCTTGTGCAAACATCTTGGACGTTGAGCCAATTTTTGGTCCTACATTTACGATGCTAGAAGGAGGGATTGAACCTTCGCCTTATCTCCTTACTTAGAAACTAACTGCCTGAAGTTTTGCCATAGGAAAACGGTAAGAGCTAAAAGGGTTAATGTAGCAAATGAAGAGATTGTTATGCAACGAACAAACTCAGAGGAAAACATCACTCCAAATTCAATATAGAGAATGTGGAACATGGACAACCTTCAACATTAGAGGAACCAACAAACAGTGAAGCTAAGATTCAGGATCTAACTCAACAACTTGCAATAATGTCAGAACTCCTTGAAAAGGTTCTTTTCCAGAAGTCTTCTAAAAATTTTACTAAAGGAAGAGAGGAGGTAGAATCTCCAAGGAGGAATCTAGACACCTCATTACTCAACAACAAAGATAATGGTAAAAGCATTATGGTCGATAAAGAAAGAAAGGAACTCAAAATGAAGGACCAACAGTGTATTCCTTGTACTTGCAAGACCACAAAATTAAGATGAATCATCAAAGAAATGGCCAAGAAAGGAGAATAAGAAGATCTTCCGAGCAGTCAAGCAGCTCAATATAGAAGCACACTTGAAAGACGTAGCCAATAAGATAGTAAATAACATGCTTGATCTTAAAGGGAAAAGGACGCTCGACCCTAGGATAAACAATAATCCTCGTGATGCTCCATTCAATGAAAATATAATGTCTATTAGGATTCCATCACATGTCAAAATCCCTTCATTGAAGTATAATGGAAATACTGACCCCGATGATCATCTTTTGGCTTTTGAGTGCTGTTAACCCGCTTTTTAGCAAAGCAGACTTAAACTAGACTTAGAAGATTCGAACGAGGATGAAACGACTTGAAAACTTGGAGGCGCACTTAAAATAACTATAGAATTGAGCTCAAGAAATTTGAACAAAAAATACACTAAGGAGAGAGGTCACCACCAACCTCTCTTGTAGGTATCGAACTCTCTCATTAACTCCGTAGGTATTGCGACCTCTTTCGGACACCTCCATATAGAATTAGAAGAATGCTGTAAAAGAGTAGAAGTCATTCCGTAGGTGCTGCAAAAGAGTACCAACCTCTGTGGTTAACTCGGGAGATCCTACAACTTTGCACACTACTTCGGTCCGATATTTGGACTCTGCCCCAGGTGGATTTCTGGCCCAATACGACTGTTTTCCCTATAAATACAAGCCATAGAGCAATCAAAAGAGGGGTCGAATTCTCTGACCACGGAGACTCTACCATTTCTTCATCTCTAATCTCTTTTCTATTAGAGTCACATAGGAAATAACCATTTTTTGTTCTAGGACTTAAATACGCAAATTCTTAGTACTAGTGACTCCCAAACACTCTAGAAATTTCATTGTAAATCTAAAATCCACTAGATTGCGAACAGATCGGATATAACTAGTGTAATACAAAGAGAAAACAATTAATAAAAGATTAAAGTGGATGTAGGCCAGAGATTACGCTAAACCACTATAAAAATTGTGCCTTCTTTATTCCCTTTTCTATTTATTTAATCTGAACTGGTGCTTTAATCTTGATTCTGGGTGTTGATTCATTTTTTGGGTTAACATTTTGGTTCTTTCACTAAGAATGAAGAGCTAAATCTAAAGACTTGAAGCTTGAATCAGAGATTTAGAGAAGATGAAGTGGCCTAATACTAGATCTAAAACCAAAGAAAGTCAACCAGAGCCTAGGAGCAACTAGTAGGTGTCCTCAAATTCTCATCAATCGATCTATATGACTAGAGAAGAGATGGAGAGAATGATGAAGATGGTGCATGATGGAGTGATAACTAAACAATAGGAAATGCTTAAAGGATTATTCCAAAGGATGAGACAACAAGGAATAGCTAGAGCTACATGAATTTAGAACCAAGGACAAGAAACCAATGCAGGAACATTTGGAATTAGAACGGAGCAAACTGGAACAATTCCCCTATAAACAAAACAACTCTATACCAACCTAAATCAACTCGATACCGAGAGAACTACACTGGGAGGCAATGTTGGTGTGACTGCTGGAATGTCGGGAATGGATAATGCTGGAATTGGAAATGCAAATCAGAATGTGAATGCACAACAACCGAAAGAATATGTGTCAGAGCTACCTCGTAGGAATGGAGGACAGAATGAAACAAGAAGAGCATGGCAGAATGCTAATGTGCAGCAGTGGAATATGTGCCAGAGTATGTGCCATAGTTCTGCTATAAGAGATAGAGAAGAATATTGATTTTGGACGAAGACTTTCATTGGATGGTGAAAACCGAATTGTTGAATTGGTAAGAAGAATAATTAGAGGAGCATCCCTAGATTAGGGTCTGAAGGATGTAAACCGAAATTCATTCGCTTCTACTATATCGAACGTAAGGAATCCTCATGATTTCAAGCTTCCAACGTTAGAAATGCATGATGGAAAGGTAGAACCGATAATTCATCTGATGGGATAATCTGACATATGGAGGTGTTGGGTGTTTCTAAGGAGGTGAGGTGGCATTTCCTATTATACTTAATGGACTTAGCGACGATGTGGTTCAGATAGTTGGAGAATGGGTCCATAAGCACAAGGATTGACTTAGTGAGCGGATTCTTGAGATAGTTCAGAGCTCACATCTCACTACCGAAGAACGTACTAACGCTGCCAAGCATGAAACAAAGGGTCGAAGAGACCCTAAGAAGCCCGTTGACAAGATTTAATGCAGCGACAACTATAATGGATAAGCCAGATCCATCATTAATCCTTGGCGGCAGTATCTGGAGTCGCGAGTAAGATCAATTTCAAAGGTGCATTGGTAAGGATCCACCTATGTATCTTGTGGAATTTGACTATGAAGCTAGGAGATATTTGCATCAGGAAGACGCTGAAGTTGAGGATGAAGCTGAGGATGCTGAAATTAATGTTGTGGATGATAGGGGACTGTCTGTAGTAGGAATTGGAAAAGACAAAGGGAAAATAAGAGTTGATAATGACTTTGGGAACCAAAAAGACAAAGAAGGGAGCCGAAATTTTCTTCCTACACTGATCTGACTGAGACTCTGGAGAGAATATACATAGACACTAGTGAGAAAATCCCCTATCGAAAGCCTGCAAAAGAGAACCTACCGATCGGGAGAAAAAATCTAGAAAGTTCTACATCTTCCATGAGCTAGATGACATGAAACGAATGAGTGTCGACACCTTTGTGATATGATAGAGAAACTAGTTCGGAGCAACCAATTGCAATAGTATGTGAGGAACCAAACTACAATGATGCGGCCGAAGTAACCACCTGTAGTGAATGCATCAAGGAACAATGAGGGATCTGGTCTGAGATTTGAAATCCCATGATCGGGATGAACGGGAGTCAAACCTGATTCCTGTGCTCTGCTTTTCGTTTCTTTTCTTGAAATTTTCTTTTCATATTTAGCAATAAAGACAATAATAACCCTAGACCACCTAGACATGCACATAACCGGATTGCTCCCTAATCACGCTCTAAGTCGGATGTCTGGGGTGATTGCTTAGGATAATAATAACCTCGGACCACTTGCACGTGCACGAGACCTAGATTGGTCTCTAGGCATGCTCTGAGTTAGATATCTAGGATAAACACTTAGGGATTTCTGCTTTTTTGCCTTGATTTGATTGAATATTTGAATTTTGAAAAATCCACATCGAATGTGATGATCGATATTGATCGCTTTATGTTCCCGTCCGAAGAGATGAGACTGGAGTACAAGATGCAAGCTCCCTTGCCGAAGAGCGAGTGGATGGGCTTGTACGAAAAGTAGGTTTCCGCATCGAAGAGTGAGCGGATATACTTGCTTGGTCATTCAGTTCCTTTGCCGAAGAGCAAGCGGACTCAGCAAGGATCTAGAGAGATCTTCCCATTAACTTGAACACTAAATGATCCGAAGAGATCATCCCTTTAAATTAAAAGATAAACGATCCAGAGGGATCGTCCCCTTTAAATTAAACATTAAACAATCTATAGAGATCGTCCTCTTAACTTAAACGATAAACGATCCAGAGAGATCACGCTTTAAACTAAATAAAAAATGATTTGAAGGAGATCGAACCTTAGAACAAAAACAGACTTAATAAAAGAATTTAAACGCCTTGTAATTAGAATAAAATTGATAAATCTTGGATGAACATGGGACGATTTTGGATATGAGATGTAATAACTTCGAATGAAATCAAATATGTGATTAGTAGGAGATATGTGATGTAATAACTCAGAATGAAATCGGAATGATTGTGATGTATAAACTATACTTTGGCAGAGTCTAGAGTCTCCGTCTGTAACAGATTTGGAATGACCCATGATTGACAAGAGAATATGAAGAAACTGTATGATTCACTAAGATTGAAGTAGCTGGAGAGCTCAACTATCGAAGACTGATTACTAGTACTTGGTCTTGAGCAAAGCATACCTTACATTCGAAAGGCGTACTTTTGGGGGGGAAGTGTTAACCCACTTTTTAGCAAAGCAGATTTCAAATGGACTTAGAAGATTCAAACAAGGACGAAACAACATAAAAACTTGGAGGCGCACTTAAAATGACTAGAGAACCGAGCTCAAGAAATTTGGATGAAAAATACACTAAGGAGAGAGGTCACCACCGACCTCTCTCATTAACTCCGTAGATGTTGCGACCTCTTTGGGACACCTCTGTATGGAATTAGAAGATTGCTACAAAGAGTACAATTTATTTCGAGCTAAGAAAAAAGTCGCTATCGACCTCTTAGGAAAAAAGACAAATACTGAACTATTTTGGAGAGAGGTAGGTACCAACTTGTTTTGGATGACCAATGATCGATGGAAACAACATAGGAAGCATTAAAATGAAGTAAGAAGAAGGATGCAAGAAGTTTCGAATTGATTCGAACTTCAAAGAGAAGTCACTACAGACTTGAGAGGTCGGCACCGACCTCTATGGTTAACTCGGGAGATCTTGAAACTTTGCACACTACTTCAGGACGATATTTGGATTGTGCCCTAAGTGAATTTTTGACCCAACATGAATTCATTGACCGCAAGACTGTACCATTTCTTCACCTCTAATCTCTCCTCTATTAGAGTCACCTAGGAAACAACTATTTGCCGTTCTAGGACGTAGATCAGCAAATTCTTCGTACTAGTGACTCTCAAACACTCTAGAAACTTCATTGTAAATTGAAGATCCACTAGATTGTGGTCATATTTGATATAGCTAGTTGTAATCCAAAGAGAGAACAACTAATAAAATATTAAAGTGGACGTAGGCCAGAGATTACGCTGAACCTCTATAAAAACTGTGTCTTTTTACTGCTTTTTCTATATATTTAATCTAAATGGTGCTTTCATCTTGATTCTCTATGTTGATACATTTTTTTGGTTAACAAGAGCTAAATGGATTTGCATTATGCCTCTGTAGCAGTGCGTTGTAGACTTTTTCCTATGAATTTTCAGGGAGCAGCTGGAAAGTGGTATAGACACTATAGAGAGAAAACCATTTACTCTTAGAAGTATTTTTCTTATGAATTTTCAACCCAATTCTGCATATTCAAAGATCCCACTATTGACTCTTGTGTATTGGAAAATGTCAAGCAGACGAGGTGAATTGCTCGATGAGTATTTGATGAAGTTCAATATCGAGGAACTAAAGGTGGATAACATGACTGAGCGAGAAAACCTAATGGCAGTGTGCTAAGGGTTAATTGAATGGACCCCCTTTGGAAAGAACTCTGCATCCATGGGTGTAGGGATCTTCGATATTTTCATTCTAGACTGATAAGTTTATCCGCATGGATAAAATGTACTATGGAAAGAAGAAATTCTAATCAAAGAAGGAAGGAGGAAAATGTAGCTATGATCATCCTAACAAAAAGTGAGATGGGATGGGAGGAGGTCCATAAATCTAACCATATGGCTCTGAATAAACATGTTTCCTATATTTTCACTATGTTTAAAGATGGAGGAAACTTTCTTATTTCCTATAAAGTAAGAGACAATCCAAAACCAAAGAAGGAGGAGATTATGGCGCTTACCATAAGGCGAACGAGCATAAAACTTATGAGCGCCGTGTTCTAGCCGGAATAATATGGAACATGATTAGATTTGGATCTTTTAATGAGTTTGTCATAGAGAATCAAATGTCCTCCAATCCTAAAGGGGACAATCAAAGTCCCCCAAGCAACGCTGCAAATTTCATAGAAAATAACCCTCAATCGAACTTTACTTCTCCAATCAACTACATAGATGTAATCCATGGAGGTCCCTATCTCTTTCTGAAGTAGCAAAGGAGTCAAGAGCAGATATGTAAGGGAGGCAAGATAAGGAATCTTTTCTATTTAGGAAGTGCCATTGCTTAAAAATCACTAATATTAGCTTCAGATGCCCAACTTAACAATAATCCCATAGGAATTGAGAGAGGTCCATCACCCGCATAATTATCCATTCATGATAACTTCACAAATTGGGCTCTCTGTGATAACAAAGATCTTAGTGTATACAGGAACCAGAATGAACGTCATCTTCAAGCATGCTTTCGATCGAATGGGAATTCCAGAAGAGAAATTGGAACCAAGCTTTGAGCCTACCCTAGGGTTTAACAATAATGGGTCTACTCCAATATGATAAATCAAGCTCCTTGCAGATGAGAATTCCGCCACATTACAGAACATTCAAAACTCTGTTTGTGGTAATGGACCAACCTTCCTACTATAATGCTTTCTTTGGGAGACCGGCCCTAGATGAAGTAAATGCGTTTGTTTAATCGAAATATCTAATAGTGAAATTCCTGACTAAGAATGGTTGGGGAACAATAAGGGAGGAGCAGTTTAGCTCCCGGGAACTATATTTCACTATACTTGAGCAATTAAAAAGTGACAGTGTTTCTTGTTATGACTCGTAGAAAAATGAGTTGAGCAAAACTGAAATGGAAAAGCCCTTGGACAATAGCCCTTCAAACCGGCTATCCAAGGTGAACAAGAAAACAAAAATATTTGAGAAACCCGAGAATGTACTAAGAGATTCAACTTTGTCGAGAGGAAAAGAAAACAAAAGGATGTGAACTTGGTAAATAGTGAAATAGATGATGAAGTAATTGTTACTGAACTAGATTTAGAAATAAGCAAGAAAGAATAAAGCCAACCAAAAATCTAGAAGAGGTAAGCCTGGATTCGCTTAATCCAACAAAAGCAGTGAAGATTGGAAAGCGGTTAGGCGATAAGCTCGGGGGGGCTTACTCGATTTCTTCAATCTAGTAAAGATGTATTTGTCTGGACCCACTCCGATATGGTTGGAATAGATCCAATAATCATGAGTCGTGCCATGAATATAGATTTTAATATTACTCCTAGTCAACAAAAGAAAAGGAAGTTCAATAAGGTTCGAGCTAATGCGCTGAAAGAAGAAGTCAAAAGACTACTTGAAAATGGATTCATTAGAGAAGTTTTCTACCCAAAATGGTTGGCCAATCCCGTGTTAGTCAAAAATTCTAATGGAAAATGGTGAACATGGTTTGACTATACTGATTTGAATAAGGCATGCCCTAAAGATTGTTACCTTTTGCCTCGAATAGATTAATTGGTTGATGCCATAAGCGAACACAAACCGTTATCCTTTATGGATGCGTACTCAGGGTGCAACCAAATCCCTATGTTAAAACAAGATGAAGATCACACGAGTTTCATAATAGAATGGGCGATCTTCTACTACAAAGTGATGCCTTCCGGACTTAAGAGTGCTGGGGCTAAATATTATAGACTAGTAAATAGAACGTTTAAGGAACAAATTGGATGAAACATGAAAGTACATGTAGATGATATGATAGTAAAATTCCAAGAAGAAAGTAATCACTTAAAGGACCTTGAGGAAATGTTTGAAGTACTAAAAGATACAAAAGGAATTTAAATTCGCAAAGAGCTCCTTCAGGTTATAGTCTGTGAAATTCTTTGGATATATTGTCAATGCTAGAGGAATAGAGGCCAATACTGACCAAACTAAAATGATTAGGGATATGGCAGAACCAAAGACAAGCAAAGATGTGATGAGCTTAAATGGGACAGTGGCAACTTTGAATAGATTCATCTCTAAATCCACTGATAAGTGCATACCGTTCTTTGATGTGATCAAGAAGAAGAAAAACTTTGAGTGGGGGAAGAATTGTCAAAGGGCCTTTAAAGAGCTAAAAGATCATCCTGAAAAGCTTCCAATCCTGTCTAGCCCAGTAGAAGGGGAGAATCTTTATCTCTATATGGAAATTTCTGAGCATGCAGTAAGCTCGGTTTTAATAAGGAAAGAGAATAGAACCTAATTTTCGGTAAACTATATTAACAAAAGGCTCAAAGATGTGGAAATTAGATATCCGGTCATAAAAAATGACATACTGTTTAATGATCACCGCTCGAAAGCTAAGGGCCTATTTCCAAGCAAATCCAATTAAAGTCCTAACTAACTATCCACTCAAACAAGTCTTCAGTAAACCCTAGGCATCAGGAAGATTAGTAAAGTGGGATGTAAAGCTTAGCCAATATGATATTGAGTTCCAGCCCCGAGTAGCAATTAAAGAAAAAGCTCTGGTAGACTTTGTAATTAAATGCATAGGATTCATCAAAGAGCAGTCAAAAAAGGAAAGAGATTTGAAACCCAATTGGTAATTGTTTGTTGATGGAGCTTCAAATGAACAAGGGGCTAGTGCAGAATAGTTGATTATTACCTCTGATGGACACTGGTTGCATTATGCAATGAAATTAGATTTTCCCACTACCAATAATGTGGTAGAATATGAATCGATGGTGGGTGGACTTACCTTAACCCTACAATTAAAAATTCCAAGGATTGAGATCTTCGGTGATTCCTAAGTAATGGTAAATTAGTTAAAACCAAACGTATCAAATGAAAGATGCCAAATTAGTCCTTTACTTAAAGAAGGTGCTAAAGGTGTTGACCCAATTTGAAGATTTCTCAATACATCAAGGACCAAGGGGGAAGAATGCCCAAGATGATTCTTTAGCCAAGTTGGCTAGCTCGCGAGGAGCACCGGAAACTCGAATTATACTATTTGGCTTCCAGCCAAGTCCTAGTATAGAGGAAAAGGTCTCCAGGCTAAAAAATGCATCTACGGTATTGTCTAGATCCCAAGCCCTTGAACAACCAAATAAAGAAAATGAATCAAGAAATGACAAAGAAGAAAACTAGGAAAGAGCCATTCATGTAGAAACTAATAGTTAATACGAAAATAACTAGCTGATACCCATTATTGAGTACTTGGTGGAAGGGAAACTACCAATGGACAAGAGAAAGGCTAGAAAGATAAGGTGTCAAGCCCCAACTTTTACCATGATGAACGTAACACTTTATAAGAAAGAATATTCACTCCCTTACATGAGGTGCATTAGTTCGGAAAATGGCTTAAGATTTTTAAGAGAAGCACATAAGGGATTCTGTTGAGATCATTTTAATGGAATAAAATTAGCCAAAAAGGTCATGAGACAAGGTTTCTACTAGTCCCAAATGAATAATGATGCAATGAATCATGTAAAGAGATGTGAGAAGTGTTAGAAATTTTCAACAGTTTCGCATATGCCCCTAGTGAATTAACCCTAATTTCAAGTTCATTGTCCTTTGATGTGTGGGGAATCAATTTAATTGGACAATTGCCTATATATAAAGGTGGACCAAAATTTGCAATAGTAGCCATCATTATTTCACTAATGGGTGGAGGAAGAACCATTACCAAATATAACATGAGGAAAAGTGTTAAATTTCATGATTAAGAATATAGCCACTCGGTTTGGGATGCCATATAAGGTAATATCTAATAATGTAACTCAATTTGAAAGTGAAGAATTTACCAGATTCTGCAACAAGAATGGAATACAGAAGATTTTCATCCATAGCTCATCCTAAGGCTAATGGAGCCATTGAAGCTTCCAATAAAACTATTAAAACTATCCTTAAAAAATGACTGGGCAAAGCAAAAGCAAATTAAGTAGAAGAACAACCTCTAGTGCTTTGGGCATAAAGGACTTCTTCTAAGACCGTAATAGGAAGTACTCCATTTTTCTTAACATATGAATGCAAAGCAATGCTTCCATTTGAAGTTGAAGTTCTATCTTATCGAAGAATTGCATATGCATTTGACCCAAATCAAGATCTGAGGAAAAATCCTTGGATTTAATCAAAAAATTAAGGGATGAAGCAGTCATATGAATGGTCGAATATCAACAAAGAATATTAAGGTATTATAACTCCAAAGTTAAAGGAAGATCGTTTTAAAAGGGGGATTGGGTTCTCCGAAAAGTCATGGCGAATACCAAAAATCTGAAAGACATACCACTTGGACTAAATTGGGAAGGACACCTTTTTATTCATGAAGTAATTCGACCAGGAACTTATCGATTTTGCCAACCTGATGACAACGTAATAGCGAGAACTTGGAATGTTGAGCATCTATGGCCTTACTTTCAAACGATGGATGAATAAAAAAATTGAGACAAGTATGTCTATGAAATTGATAATGAAAAAAAAAGAATTATAAGGAAAGGCCTAAATCATTACCTATAAAGTAATAAGGGGCGGAAAAAAAGCCTTTGATCCCACCAAAAGGGCCTGGTCAAAGCATCTCCTAGAGGAAGGTTAGAGTAAGCCTTTGGTCCCACCTAAGATGGCCTGGCCAAAGCACTGCAAGCCTTCAGTCCCGCCTACATGGACTACCTAGAGTGCCCTCTAGAGGGAGGATAGAGTAAGCCTTTGGTCCCGCCTAAGACGTCCTGGCCAAAGCACCGAATCAGCCTTTAGTTCCGCCTATAAAGCCTGACTGGAGTGCCTTCTAAAGAAAGGACAGGTATGACTTTGGTTCTACTTAAGATAGCTAACCAAATGCACTAACAAGCCTAAATCATTACCTATAAGGTAGTCATGGGCTTAAGCCTAAATCATCACCAAAAGAGCGATAAGGGGCGAAAAGAATCAAAGCCTAAATCATCACCAAAAGAGTGATAAGGGGAGAAAACTATCAAATCCTAAATCATCAGCAAAAGAATAATAAGGGGCAAAAAGAATCAAAGCCTAAATCATCACCGAAAAAGTGATAAGGGGCAAAGAAATCAATCAAGCAAGTTCAAATTTACCTTAAAGATGGGTCAGAGCAATCTTCTAGAGGAAGAACA
Source organism: Allium fistulosum (assembly GCA_030737815.1). Lineage (NCBI taxonomy): Eukaryota > Viridiplantae > Streptophyta > Magnoliopsida > Asparagales > Amaryllidaceae > Allium > Allium fistulosum. Next base: position 791,397,972 of record CM060908.1, read on the forward strand.
ATCAAACACATTTAGTTCTGCACTAAGGAAAGGTCAAGAACTATCTGAGATTTTTGATCAAATATGAGCATCTAAGAAGTTCCAAATCCTATGTGAACCTAAGGCTTCATTCTTAAGAAATTAAAGAATTGAATTAGTTCTTAATATTGTAGTCACAAGATGGAATTTAATTTTTCTAGTGAATGGCGAGAACCTCCATTATTATTCAGATTTCTAGTCTCCTACTAATTGAGACCAGATGGGTTTTTGGTCTTCTATTAAGATAAAATTATGGTATTATTACCAAATGGATTTCTAGTGTCCTATTCAAGTAATTCCAAATGGATTTCTGGTCATCCATTCAAATGAAATTATGGTACTATTATCAGATGGATTCCGGGTCTTCTATTCAGATAAAATTATGGTATAATTACTAGATGGATTTTTAGTCTTTCAATTGAATAAGATTATAGTATTATTACCAAATGGATTCCTGATCACCAATTTAGATAAGATTATGGTACTATTTCCAGATGGATTCCTAGTCTTCCATTCAAATGAGATTGCGGTATTATTACCGAATGGATTTATGGTTTTCTATTTAAATAAAATTATGACGGATTTTTGGATTTCCAACTAGCCAGGTTTCTGATCTTCTTATTAATTAATTTTCTGGACTTCCTATCAAATAAACCTACATAATTCTTACTAAATGAATTTCTAATCTTCTTGCTAATTAAATTCATGGTCCTCTTATTGAGTAGATTTCTAACCTTATTGATTAGAACTTGGGTTTACACAGAAACACAAAAGGCTCCTTTATATGAAAAAGAACACAAATTAAACTGTTTCTTCATCAAAGTCGAAAAGGGTTTGTCTAAAATTCAGTTTAGTATAAACAATTAAATTATCATCATTTGCATTATGATTTTCAGGAAAACAGAATTAAAGAGAAAATCTCATAGAAAGTTAGAAAGAGGAAAAAGACTTGGTTTTACACTAAAGTGTAAAAAGCCTCTTTTATACAAGGAGGGGGATAAATGTTATCTACATATTTTCTATCTACCATGTTATAATAATGAATAAGAGGATATGGAAGCAATGGAAACAATAATCAATAACGTAGCAAGCATCTAGCATGAAGATATCAAGCCACAAGCGATGCCGAGCACATAAGGCAAGGGAGATATTGAGTTTCGACATCTATAAAGGTTGAAGAGTGTCTAAAGAAAGAGGTGAAGCCAGAACTTCATCATAAACTAGGATATCGAGCATCTAAACAGTGCATAAAGAGGTATCGAATTTATATGGGATAGCGAGCATTAAAGGAAAAATAAGCATTATTAGACATTCATAAGTAAGGCATGATGTCGTGCCTCAACAATAAAGAAAAGCATATCGGGCACCTAATGTACAAAAGGTATTGAGATTTAAGAGATGGTAAGTTGACGAGTTTATACAATGAAAGGTGTTATAAATATGTTGCAAAAGAAGAAAGCTATGCCAATGAAGCATGTTGAACGTACAAGAAGGTAACAAACTTAGGGGAGATACCGAGTTCCTAGGGGTTGTCGAGCCTCTACAGCACATGATGTTGTGGAGCATATAACAAAGGAGGGATGTCGCATCACTGAAGGATATCATCCTATTAAGAAATGATGATGTGTATCTACAATCTAAAAGATGGCATGAACCAACAATCAAAGGGTATCAAACTTAAAAAAAGAAATGGCGATGTTGAACCACTATAACACAAAGCATGGTGGAGTATAAAAAAAAGAGGGATGCCGCATCACTAGGGCATATCGAATATTTACTTATAAAAGAAAGATGTCAAGTCTCTATAAAAATAAGCCTAGGATATAGCAACGAATACCGAGCCTCTATAACTATAACAGTTGTAAAGCGTTCACAAGTAGCAAGTAGTCTCGATCTTTTACAAGCGGCAAATGATGCCAAATTTTAAGGGCAATTAAGAATATCGGGAATCTACAATTATGCAGAGTGCCGCAATACAAAGTGGGATGCCAGATATCAACAATATGGAGGAGATGTCGGAGATCAACACTGCTAGATGAGTATCGAATATTGACGGCACAAAGAGACAGCAAGTATGAACACATGGCAACCATGCCACCAGTTGTTGCCACTATAAATATAGACTCCATTGCTACTTGGAAGGGGTAAAATTTTCTTTTCTGTCTTAAATAATAAAATTGTAAACCCTAAATTGATTTGGGGAAAATAAGAGTCGATTGTAATATTTGATATTCATGCAAACAAAGGACTTGAACAATTTTTCATTGCCAAATTCCTTGATATGAGCATATTTGACTATTATCGAATTATGGACATGCATATGACTAATTTTTGACTTGGACTTATACACAAGATAAGGCTATTTTAGCCCTCGTCAAAATTAAAGATCACTTTGCATAATGACCGCCATGCCTTTTGGGCATATGATCAATGGATTGTGACTTATGTGAATCGCCAATTTAGTTCATTAATAAACAAATTAACATACTATTGCACATTTAGGCGAATTACATATTTTCCCTTGGACTCATGACTTTAACTTTTAACAACATCATGGCCATACTAAACTTCCATGGGTATGGTAGGGCCATTCTGAATAATAATATCTTGTGCAAACATTTTGGACATTGAGCCAATTTTTGGTCCTGCATTTACGATGCTAGAAGGAGGGATTGAACCTTCGCCTTATTATCTCCTTACCTAGAATCTAACTGTGTGAAGTTTTGCCACATGAAAACGGTAAGAGCTAAGGAGGTTAATGTAGCAAATGATGAGATTGTTGTGCAACGAACAAACTCGGAGGAAAACATCACTCCAAATTTCAATATAGAGAATGTGGAACCTGTACAACCTTCAACATTAGAGGAACCAACAAACAGTGATGCTAAGATTCTGGATCTAACTCAACAACTTGCAATGGTGCTGGAACTCCTTGAAAAGGTTCTTTTCCAGAAGTCTTCTAAAAAGTTTGCTAAAGGAGGAGAGGTGGTTCTTGAATATCCAATATTTACCAAAGTCTCAAGAGTTTGAAATGTTCAATAGTGAAGCCAAATCTTGTAATCGATAATTTGGCCAAAGAAAAAAATTGAATTTAATGAATTTCTTTGTTATATGTATTAAGAACTTTTTCTCTTGTTCAAAAATTGTCCCCAGTTGTTTATGTTGTTTTGGCTACAAAATATTGGATTTCTACCCATAATATTCCAATTCTGAGAAATAAAACAAATGAAAATTCTAAATTCTCTATGATGTTTGGATTATGTTAAAGGTATATATGCTTGAGAATCATAAACTAACAATCTTGCCTCTTTATTCAATATACTATGCGATTGTACATGTACAAGCCCTTATTTATAATAAGGTTTGCAAGGTTACAATTGGCACTAAAATCCTCAAATTGATTTAGGGTTACAAAGTTTAAAATGTAAGAAAGAGAAAAGAATTGATCGCCACCTCTTCCATGCCCTTAAGTATGTATTTATAGGGGTAGAAAGGTATGGCATAGACGCCATGTATCAATGCGGCATGCTTGATCTTCGGCATCAAGGTCCACCTCGATGGCACTTGGGATATTGCTTTGATTTAATGATTCACGACATTCTTTGGTGTATTGAAGGGTTACGACATCATCATCCTGATTGCATGCGGCTTGATAGCTTTTGACATCATCCCTAGAAACGAAGGCATTCGGCATCCTTTATCATACTGGTGACATGCGGTATGCTCTTGTATATTGCCTTGGTTGGTAAAGGGCGACATCATTATGACACGGCATTGGTGATAGGAGGTATTGTTTGAACAGCGATGTCGAAGCGAGGCGACAACCTCATATTTGTTGTTCCTTGACACTTGAAATCTCTTAGCTCGTTTACCTTTGGCATTCGATATTGAAGAGATATGACATCAATGCGAGGTGACACTGATGATAGATCATAACACTATAACATTGATGGCTTAAAATATAGTGTTATTTGATATCACTGCCCTGATGATATGCGATATCAATAGTGTACGACATATATTATTGTCTTCATACTATATCATCCACTGGGGATATACGAGATGCATCATTGATGGCATTTGGTATTCTTAGTCACTCTGATAACTTGCGACATTATCCACTTAACTTTATTGATGATAGGCAGCATCAATGGTATGCGGCATCATTGTAGGCCTCTGCCATTGGCTTTGATGATCTGCTTTTCTTTAATTTAACACTTTCTTTGTCTGCAAGATCCTTCGACTTCAACATTATTTTTGTCGTCTTGCCTTTATGCCTTTGGAATCAATAGTGGTAGTAACATTTTACCCCTAGTATGAAGGAAGTATTGACTTTTCAAGTCAATGTCTTGATAATGGCGCTTGCCGCCCATTAGTCTTATCCTTCAGATCTGACCGCTCATTTAAATATAATCCAACGGTGAATGTTTGTCTTCTTATGCCCTATAAATAACACAGCTTCTTCTTCATTTCCTTTTTTACCTACGGTTCAAAACTCAAGCAAATTTTTTTTTAAAATTCTCAAAATCATTCATAACTTTCAACCTTAGGCACCCGAGCTAATATCAAGGTACGATCTTCATTTTTAATTACTTTGATAACCTAAATTAAGAATATTTATACCAGAATCATTATTAGCATTTCATTTGGTGATTCTTGGATTTGAATCGACGTTTGGGTTTAGATATTAGGTTTTGGTTGCTCATTTTCATATTACTAATTGAAATAATTATCTATAATGCTTACGAATGGAATCAATTTTGAATTACTATGTCGGTGGAGGATTTATTGGGTTAATTAGAGTCAGGCGACATCAATCCTGGGAGCTTCTAGTTTATTTACGAAGTGAGTAGCTTTATTAAACCCAAACCTGATATTAATTTGTTTGATTCCGAACTTGTTGCCCTACGACATCAAACTAATATTCGATATCAAATAGTTTTTCCCTTTTTTTATTATATTTTGACAACCAATTCGAAACCTAGAAAATTTTATAATGCGAGATCCTTATAATGTTAGTAACTAAACAAAGGTGCGACAATCATTCATGAATGCGACATTGATTTAAGGGGTTATCTTATGAAGCCAATAACCTTACATTGTTTGTCATTATTATTTTCTGACATTACTAGTTTATATCATAGTTATCATATGGCAAATTCATGAATAATTCATATACTTGATATTTTTATAAAAATATTTTTAGACCATTTCGGCATCATTCATTGATTTCGGTTACTTGTCATTTCAACATTGGGTCATTATTACGACATCATTATTACGACATTAGTTTAATGATTTTGACATTCAATCAGACTTCTTTTGTATAACTATAAATTTACCTTTCCACCATGGATCTAACATTTGTGTACATATTTTTGATTGACTAAAAATTTAAGCACTTCATAATTTTAGCATGGATTGTTTAATGTTTAAATTATTGTTGTAAGTATAATAGTTAACTTGTACTTCAACACTTCTCTCATAGTGCTTGGGTGATTTCTGATTAACTTGCTATCCTTTTGTTTTAGCATATAATTGTTTATTTTATATCATAAGCATTCTAAATTTCATAAAATATTTAATACTTCCCTGATTTCTTATAATATCACCTAGCAGGTAAATTGAGGGCAAGAAAGAAAGTAAGAAAGAAAGTAAGAGCTCTAAACCTTCTCCCACTATCAAGAAAGAGGACTATCATCTCAATCAATCATATAATACCACTCAAGAAGAAGTAGACACTATCCTCAAGCAATTTGGTATTATAAACATAGAAGCCATTCTCATCGGTCCTTCTAGTAGAGTTGACAACCCTCCTGCAGGGTTCTTTTCCTTTACACCAATTCATATCTGGCACTCAGGGTACCTGCCTTTTCCTGATTTTCTTTTGGACTTCTTGGAACACCTAAATATTACTTCGATTTAATTAACTCCCAACTCATACACATATTTGAGCGGCTTGGATTCTTACTCCGAAAGCCAAAATTCCCTCTTTGAGTACTGAAATTCTATGCATTTTAGCTAGCCCTATGAGATTAAGTTAGTAGCTGGATAACCCGCTGTATCGTATTAGACCATTCCCGAATAGCTTAATCACTAATACTATTAACAAAATGAAGGAGTGGGAGATCCAATTCTTCTACATTAGATGCTTTTTCCCTAAAATCAAGGGAACTTTCTTTGTTTTTGGTAAGTTTCTATTTTCTATCATTTATGTTATATCTGTCATTCCCTTATGGTGAGTGTTTTCTTCAGATCCCACTTCTAAGCAATACCAAGCTCTATTGTCGATATCACTATCAAATCCTTGACTTTGGCATCCAAGTGCATGGGCGATAGACTCACACTTTTGACGGAAGCGAATCTCCTTAAATATTCCTTTATTTTGGACAACCACATAACACTCGGAGAATCTCCAATAATCAACGGGAATGCTCAAGGGAAACGATCCTTGGTTATCAATAATCATAATGCTTTCCATGTTTTCTCTCTAGTTCAACTTGGATCTTCTGGTAAGTATTTTACAACTTATACGGAACCTTTTATGTTAATATCTTGTAAACTACTATCTTTGATTTAGGATCATCTGCTCTCATTACTACTCCTAAGGAGAAGGAGGCTGAAGATGATGCTCTTCTCTTAGCCGAATTGAGTAAACCTACTCTTATTAAGGATTCTATTGCCAAGGCGATGGAGGCGCTTAAGAGGAAAGCAAGCACCAGCATTCTTGTCGATATTCCACCTCCTCCCCCATGTAAAAAGCCTAAGCTTGTAGGTGATTATACTCATGTTGTTGTGGCTGAGGAGGTACATGTGAATATTGACTCAAGCCCCGATATTGTAGATTTGGATTCTCTTGAGCATATAGTTCAAAAATCAACTGAGGTAGCTCACTTTTCGGATCCCCTTCTTAATATTTCTCTTCATGATTCTCCAACGGCCCTTCGCCGTATATGTGATGAGCTCGGACTGTTTCCTTCTCCAAATGATTCTCTTCCTCTGGAGGCTCAGGCTCAAACTCGTATGATGAGTAACTAATACACAATCTGTCTGTTGTGTCACCTAATTTGCGACAGTTTAGGTAAAAACAGTAGCAAATAGTATAATATGCGACGGTTCTTCTTAAAAACCATAGTAGTTGGTCTATGGAAAGCAGAAGAAAATTAAATAAAAGCAATTTGTGATGGTTTTTTCTATAACCGTAACAAATACGTTGTTATTTGTGACTGTTATTTTCATAACCGTAGAAAATACCTATTTGCAACTCTTTTCTTATTTATAGCTCCAAAACATAAAGTTTGGCTCCACAGCTAAATTTTAAGTTTCATCCAAATATTTTTTAAGGTCTATAGCAATAATATTTCACAGCACCATCTTAGATCCAAATCAAAAAGTAAAATAAACAGCAAGCCAAATCGAAAAATATAATAGGCCCACCACTTCTGGTTAGCACCATCGAACCTGAACCCTAAATCGACATCAAACTCAAACGATTCCATGTCGTTTTCTGAAAGGAAGAGGCCGAAGGCTTGTGAACGTGGAAGTGTTGAAGAGGCAGTTGGGTATGGAGACGGAAGAGGCCATTGAAGCAAGCGAGGGATTTATAGCTGGGTACGGAGACGCAAGAGGTTGATGAGGCTTGTGAACGTGGAAGCATTGAAGTGGCAGTTGCTTTCACCAAGGTAAGTGAAGATCTAATTTAAATATGAAACTGAAAGTGTGTACCATATATAGGTGGAGAAGTTAAGAAATTTATGTTTGAAACAAAGGGAAGAAATAAAATCATTGAAAGATGCGATACTGTTTCCTGATGTCATGAATACCCAATTGAATGAGCTTTTGGAGAAACAAGGCAGTGAATTGAAGCAAACGAGGTTGTGAACTTAAGCAAGCAAGTTTCTTCTCTCATTGGTCAGCTTCAGTCAATTGCTGATGATCTCACCGAGGTATTTAGATACTAACCATTGGTTAAGTTGAAGTAAACTGAATTGGCAGGGATAGATTGAACGGTAATACCCACATGTAGCATAGATATACTATGCTTGCTCTAATGTTTAGCTAATGGTGAGCAGGTAAAGGCTGATAAATATGTTATTTTGTGAATTTGATAATATGAGATTAGAAAGATACTTTCAAAAGAAATGTTGTTATTTCATTTTGGGGAAAATAAAATTTTGAATTGAAATTGTGTATGATGTTAACATAAACAAATGGATTGGTGCAAATGATACATGGTCCTTTCAGTTTGAACTTCAAAATTATATATATATATATATATATATATATATAATTTTTGTATATATATATACACTACTCTTATATCTGGGTTGATTTCCATTTGAAATGTATAGATTTTGGCATGAATTAAACCAACATATAACCTGTTCTCAAACAAAATTCGGTCATGAATCATTGAAGGTGCTTAAGTGAAAAAAACACCCTTCCATTGCTATCATTCAAGTGCACTTAACCATCAGTCAATGGCATCTTACCACTTCTACCACAAAGATCCAGCTATGTGAATGAGAGGTCAGTTTTTTTTTCATTTGTTACATTTATGCCAATCTAATTGTACTGTCAGAAGAAGAAAAAATCATCATAATAGCTAGCTAATTTATCTATATTATCAAACAACCAAATTCAAGTATTGTTTCTATTATATAAGTAGGTATTGATTTATTAAATGGACAATGCTCAAGCAACACAATTTATGTAACGACCCGGAATTTCCGACTCCGAAAATCCCGAATTGTTAAGGAAAAGAAAAGGAAAGAGGTAGAAGAAGAATAGAAAAAAAAACTCAGAATCATATATTCTCACATTCGCAGCGGATAAAATATAATATCAAATAATATTCTTTACACAAAGAAAACTGTAATTGTTATTTTACATTCACTACATCAGAGTTACAACCATTTACAAATATACTAGACAGTTAGAATTAACATGTCTCAGATAAACAACAGTAATATGCTCAGCGGAATACACTCCATACGTTCCTGCCATCCAGCTCGCCTCCTGAGCTCCAGAACGTCCTTACCTGGAAATCTGTAATACTCGGTCTGACCCGAGCATTACATCAAAGTAACACCCGGGTCAGGCTGGAAACCAGCGTGAGTAAACTCATCTAACATGAAATTTAAATCCATAGAACTTATTTAAACCCGGGGTAACTCGTACTTTACTACAAGTAAACAACTCATATAGTCCACATTTTATTTTCACAAAACAATATCTAAGTATCCAACTTAGTTTAAATGATCCATATTATCCAAACCAGCCTATTGATTCCACATGTCAATCTATAAAGAATTATAGAAGATTTCAAATCGAAGTGGTGTCGGATATTTCTGATACCCGACTCCGGTCTCTTCGAATCCAATATCATCTTAACCCAAATTATTCAAATGAAATACAATTCAAATTTTAAATATAGGATGTCACTGTTTTAACCCAAACATATTATATCACATAGCATTCCATATCACATACTAGAGATGTCAACTAATCTAAACATACAATATCATTCAATTATTCATAGCAAGATTAATCAATCATATCATCTCTAATTAATTTAATTAACCATAAATGAATTAAATTAATCACTTCAATTACTTTTAAACCTTGATTATTTATTACAAACCAATTAATTAATCATCCAAAAATTAACCATCCTTGATTAATTATACTTTAATTATATTAGGTAATTAACCTTTAATTAATTTCACAAATTAATTATCCTTTAACTATTTACATTAATTAACTTTTAATTATTAGTTAATTAATTACCTTGATCTTTAATTAATTACTTTAATTAATTATTCTATAATCACTTACATAAATTAATTTCCTATTAATTAATCACATTCATTATTCACTAACCCTTTTAATTAATTGCCTTAATTAATCTGATCTTTAATTAATTACTTTAATTAATTATTCTATAATCACTTACATAAATTAATTTCCTATTAATTAATCACATTCATTATTCACTAACCCTTTTAATTAATTGCCTTAATTAATCAATCCTTTAATTAATTACACTAAGTAACTAATCTTTAATTTCTTCTATTTAATTACTTTCATTAAGTAATTTCCCTTAATTAATTTCATTCAGTAATTAGTCTTTTAATTTCTTTCATTAATCAAGACCTTAATTAATTTATTTTAATCTTTATTTAATTAAGTGCTTGAAATTTATATATATTAAAATAATTTATTAATTATTGTAACGACCCGCTATTTTGGACCATTCGCATCCATTATAAGTGTATAAGTAGACACTCATGCCGGAGTTGAATTGCTCAAAATACCGCCTTGTTAATTTAAATTTTGGCAAAACTCAGCATATGCAGTAAATAAATCAATCACAGAATCACAGACACAGAGTAATACAATAATACGCAGCGGAATAGATAAAATAGTAGTTCATGAAGCTACTATATAAACATCAGAGTTAAATAAAATACAACAGAATATCTCAAATGTAATGAAGTCTCCAGTACAACAGATGACTTCTCTGAACGAATCAACTAGAAGAGCTGAAAGCTGAGGCGATAGTTGGATCTCCAAAGGAAGCTCCAAACTTCAAGGGTGAGTCTCAAATGCTGTATCACTCGGTCTGACCCGAGCGTAAAGCAAAACACAAAACACTCGAGTCAGGATTAACATTCTTATATAAGTAAATCCAACTCAAGTGAAATATCAACTGAAATACGAGTAACTTAAAGGATGTTTGGGATAACCATCCTCTAAGGATCTTCAGAACTATCTATAAGGTGGAAATATACATTTTAACACCGTGGTCATTTCAATTAAATTTATACTTCAAAACCCAAATATCATTTCATTTCAAATATATCTATTTTCCAAAATAGTATATATATTAAATGATTTAAAAAGTAAGGTATTAAATTTTCTCAAGTCTCGCAAATCAATTCAAATCAACTTCAAATTCCAAATTCAAATTTTTCAAGCCCCATTCATCAATTCAATTCAGTTCTAAATATACCATTATTTTCAATATATTTCAAAGCTTTAGTATTCAACATTTTCAAAGTTAGATTTAACAGTTTCATATAGCTCTTGATTTAACTTCATTATTATTTAATCAGGGAATATTCACTTAATAGATTCAATATCATTTACTAGCCTTAAATCACATTTTACTAAATATTTCCTTAAACCTTATTTAAGTAAGAAATATTCGTTTATTTAAATTAAACCCAAGTTATAAATCATATCTTAAATCTCAATTTCAATAAGTTTTAAATCGGTTTAATTAAATAAAATTCTTAACTAAATTCAAATTACCTTCCCAACCTTAACTTATTCAAATTATTACTGAAATCTATTTTGAAACACAATTTTAAATACTCAACCATATTATATGTATTTAATCAATCTTAATTAAATGAAATATCATTATTAAATCTATATAAATCATTACCATTTATATATAAAGTTTAAGAATCAATATTTATTTAAAACTATATATTTCTTTCCAAAACCATAGAATTCATTTTTAAAATATTTATATATATATGGACCAACGGTGTCTGTATATATATTTCATATGGTTAAGTGACGCGGATATTTATCATTTCAATCCGAAATTTAAATATATACGGATAGATATCATTTCGACCCGTAATCCCAATTTCAATTCAAATGAAAATCGCTTGGGTTTATCATTTCAACCCATAACGATTTTCTCCTATTCTAAAGTCCGTTCGGGTATGTATCATTTCAACCCATAGTGAATTCTATACTAACAGGGAACTTGCAGAGTGATAACAGATAATATAAAATATAACAACAGGCATATATCATCAATATAAATAACAGATACTGGTGTCAGATGTCATAGGTGAACATATACAGATAATAGTAATAACAGGCATATAAATAGTAGATACTGATGTCAAATGACGCAGGTGAACATATACAGATAATAGCATATATAACAATTTAAATAACTACAGCATCATATTTCAATTGTCGTTTCAATTTAAATCAAATTTAATAAATACAAGAACGTTAATCGTGAGTGATTGCTCACCTTTCGAGGCTAGAGAGAATATTCAATAGAATGAGTTACGGGTCCAAGCGCGAATTTTGAAGCAGAGCACAATGGACTCGAGTTCGACGAATAGAGCTGATAGATAGGAATTGACAAAATCAAATCAGAACTAGATCGATGATGATAAATGGTATAAGTGGACATATATATATAACCATATATAACTATTTATGAAATCATATTCCCAATTCAACACATTTAATATATATATATATATATATATATATATATCGTTATAAAGAAACATGTCAGACTTTATACGTAAATCTGTGTACACATTTCAAAGATCCAATTATTTATGTATACAGTACATTGAATACGTAATATATAGAAAGTAGTAAGAAATCTTATATCAGGCTATGAATTATTATTCGCAACACAAATATATATACATTTTAAATAGTATATTATCTTGCAACTTTCATATAATATATGTAGATCTTATAACTTAAATACTTTATATAAACAGAACTTGTATGTATTGTAAAACATATTGTACCCTCTATGTATTAAAACATGTAACTTATATTTATTTACCATCGAAATACACAAGTAGCAAATATAAGATCTCAAGTATACATATCTACCTCCTGCCGAAACATATATATATAAACTGATATAACAACAGATCTCATTGCTCATATAAGCCTTTACATATAAATAGACCGACCATATACAAAAAAAAATATCGGTTTCAAAATAAAATCACACTAACCATATGTAATATATACAATCATATATATAGGAGAATCACTCACGTAAACCAATATAACTATAGTTTAAAAATCTATATGCCTTTATGTAAACTGTCAAAATACACAGCTTATACACTATAACAGTTATCATATTTGAAAGCTTATAACTGTATATATATAAAATCAACTTTTCAGACTAGTATAAATAACCCTCAACCGACCTATATGTATACATATATATATAAACTAAATATATATAAGTTTAACAGTTATCATAAAAAAAATGCAGGCAGACTTATATATGCCTACTAACTTTTATATAAACATATATATCTCTTTAAAATGATGAGGGAAGCAGGCAAAATAAACATGCAAGATTCACTATAGCTCAAAATACGAAAGCCATATATATACACAAACCGTATGAGAAGAGGATGAAGGGTTACTCGATCAGGCATGCAGATCTCGGTGGAGGACTTGAGGGCGGGTCTGAGCTCGGTTGGAGGTGGTGCTTGTCTCGGTTAGGATGCCATAGAGGGAAGGCACTATGGCTTGCAAGGAGGATGGAAGGAGTGGAGTTACAGGCTGATTGATGGGCTCGGGTTTGCGGGTTGCTGTTGAAGTGGTAGTTGCTGATGGCTTCGATCAAGGGAGTGTGCTGTAGGAAGGCAATGGAGCAAAGCTGGGAGATGATGGGTTGGTGGAGGCGCACGTGGTTGGTCGGCTGAAGGTGAAGAGCGGAAGGTGTAGGCGAATGTAAAATGGCAGTGGGGAAAAGGCAAAAGATGATGGAGCTGCGGCACTAGTGGGATGACGCGGGTTTAGGGGAAGGATGAAATCGAATGGAGGACAGATAAGAAGATGGTGAGCTGGAGAAATGAGATCCAAAAGAAGGAGAAATAGTAGGCAAAATGAATGGTAGAAGAATTCAAAGCAACGATTTGCTTGAGTACAGAAAACGTATTAAATTAAAGCAACGAATTTAAAGCAATGGTCACGAAACTCCAGCTGGCTCATTCAAAGCAATAATTATTGTTGCTTGGACAGTACGCTTCAAAGTTTGGAACCGAAGGAAAGTGAAAAGTTAAAAGTGGTACCGTTACAACGGATCGTTATCAACGTTTCTGTTGTGTATCGGACTTCAAAATACGGAAATAAATATACCGTAGAGATCAGCACGACGAGACGATCAAAACGATATATAGATATCAGTGGTACGATCATCCGATCAAAAGTCGATAATCGGTACCGAAAAATGCTGCTATCTTGCTAGAATTAAGATAAACGGAGCAGTAGAAGTCCAAATTTGGAAAACGAATTCCGCAGTCTGATTCAGAATGATCTGAATAAATTTTCTCCTGTTGACATATTTTTGTTTCGGAAAACTTTTAAATTCACTGTTATTAACCGGTTTGATTTGAAATGAAATTTCACAGGAAAATAAACTTCAATATTATCCGATGAAAATTTACCAGTTGCTATATTAAAATATACGTATTCCAAATAATAAATTTTTAATTTCAAATTTTATTGTTTAAAATTTCACAAATTTCCAGTTAAATATACTTTTAAAACCATTAAATTTTGCGGGTCGTTACAATTATAGTTAATACCACATACTTTAATCACTTCTTAATCTCAACATTAGATTTATTTGAAAACATTTAGGAACTAATTGCATAATTAATCTAATGTATGATTATATAAACCAAACAAAATTTAACTTTGGAAACTTGGTTATCTTTTCTTTGAAAACCTTTTCATTTAATATATATATACTTCTACAACTTAAACCCCTTTTTCTTTTTTTACATTTTGCTCTAAACTCGAACATTCATATATATTTAAAACAGGTCAGTATATTACTTGAAACTCCCTTTTGAAAAACTTGGTTTAAAATCTACTTTTGTTTCCAGTCTGAATTTCATATTTCATTTTAAACTTGGACAGGATTTCTTTAAAATTTTAAAACCTGGTAACATACACAAATAAAAACTCGAGTAAAAATACAAAATTCCCGAGTCTCTCGCGAGCCACTCACGCGATTCACTTTGCTTCGGGTCTCCCACGCAAATTCCTCGAGAACATCTCGAGAATTCATTATCTTCCTAAAACCAGACAACGCTGGTGCACGCGTGCACGTACACAATCACTCCGACCACCACTGATCATCGCCGAGGTCACTCGCCAGTCATCGGTGATCTTCCCAAAACATCCCATCACCCAGAACTTTTGCATGGTCTCGAAATCGAATTCGAGCACAAAAGAATCTACCTGAACCCATTCGATCATCAGCAACCACCCCGTGCCGACCATTCCTACCATCAGCGTTCACGCCTTCATCACTGGAGACTCGTCAACCCATCCTTCTCCTAATCCACGTGGTCCGATCCATTCGATTTTACCAACTACCTCAGGCCCGAACCCCGAACACCCCAGGTTCACCAATCGCCAGAAATTTGTGAAATCTCAATTCCCGTTCAACCCCAAATTACTCGATCAATACAAGTTTAAAAATCTAGATTTTACTCTTAAAAATCATTGTTTCCAAAATTGATTCAAAACATATAAGTTAAACTTGAGATTTATCTACTTTGATTTTTTTTGATTTAAATTGATTTAGCACTGTACTCTTTAATTTTTGACACGATTACTTCATGTGTATACTGGAAACTATTTTTAAAAATCAAATCTGACAATTACTAACAAATTTCCTTTAAAGATCATAACATGAAAGTATTTTTATAGGGAGATATTGATTTTCTTTGATTTAGTTTTGACTGTTAATAAGAACAGAGATATTAACTATATACAGAGACATGCAGATCCATATTCACATTCATATTTACAATCATCTCTAAACAAACATGCAAAACATGCTACTTATCATAATTTCCAAGATTATCTTATGCAATCACACATATATACAGATTAAACTTTTAAGATACAAGTTTACTCACCTATTATAAGATGTTGAACAGAGACTTTGAAGCAGTTTTTAATTTGAAAACTTGTATGTTGGAAAATGCCTGATCTTTGAAACTAGACAACACTTAGTTGTTGAGATGATCTAAGCTTTTAAAAACCGAGATGGATTTCTTGATGATCTGAAACTTAATTGAGTTGCTGAAATGACTTTGCTTTTAAAACTAAAATGAATTTGCTGTTTGAATCTATCTCTGGTTTGAAAATGTTTACAGTTTTGGTAAAATTTCTCTGATTTAGAACGTGGCTGCAGTTTGATTTTTTAGAAAATGAGATGGAAAAAATGAATGAAGAATAAGAAGTGGTGCTATATAGATTTAAATTTTGATTTATTAAAATTAAAGAAATAAAATAAAAATGTGACACTTGTCACTAAACACATTTGATAAATTTACACATGTTATTAGAGGTGTTTATATGTTAACACATATATCTCTCATGCATAATTATAATTTTATTTATTTAAATAAATCTTTTATAATTTATTTTCTAATAACTAAATACATATTTTAATTATATAAATGGAAATCTCTTTAAAGAAATAGAATAAAAACAAACTATATTTATACAAAAATCATTTATACATACCTTTAAATCCAAAATATATATTAAGATATTTATATATTATCTTTTTGAAATCCAAATATAAATTCAAACTAATTTTTAAATAAAAATTAAAAAATCAATCTTAAAAATCAATTTGATATATATATATATATATATATATATATATATATATATTTAAACATCCATAATTTCAATTTGAAATAAATACTCTACTTAAAAATCTATATTCACACACATATATATATACAATATTTTTTTTAATTAAATTAGATAACTATCCAATTATCCGATGCCTGAAAATCCGGGATATCACATTCATCCCCCCTTTAAATCTTTTCGTCCTCGAAAAGGAACGAAGCCAGAATTTGTTTAAAATTCTTTATATCAGTTAAATTTTCTCTTTGAACACATTTTTAAAACACTTTAAAAATCTTTTAATATTACTAAATTAGTTTTTATAAAAATATTTTTATAACTCGATGTTTCAACAAGTCAATCCTTGTTCTCACAGAAATTCGGTCATACGTTGATCAGACATAGGACTGAAAATCTATAAGTACTCGGTAAACTCGTTTCCAACACCTAGTGAAAATATTTTGGAAAATAATTTTATTGAAAATATAGGAAACAGTTTTTGAAAGTAGAGGAAATATCTTTGGTGAGAATGCTCTGGAAATCATCACCCCCATCCATGGTCGCAGTTAACCCGATGGTTACGTTGCCGTCCCGGCAAAATCCATAGATAACTGTAGGTCTCCGCGCTCCTCGATTACGCCATGGAACCCGCTACAGATCGCAGTTATACCCGGGCCTTACGTTGCTATCACAGCACAAACCCATATAACTGTAGGCATCAGCGCCACCGAATTTCGCTGCCAAATAATGAAACTTCTCCCACATAGGTCGCGGTCTACCGATATAAAATCAAACGTAGACAGTTGGCTCTCAGCGGCACACACGACTTTCGCTATGTTACCATAGTGTCACAGTCTACCGATATAAAATCAAACGTAGACAGTTGGCTCTCAGCGGCACACATGACTTTCGCTATGGTCTGCAGTAGATCGCAGTGACATCGAGTTACATTGTCGTCACAGAATAACCCAAATGCCTCTGTGGGCACCAGCCCCTCGACTTTCGCTACACAAATAATCCTCAGGAACTAGTTTTGTCCGGACTCCTCACAGGATCAACTTTAGAATCCCCCCTTGGGGTTCAAGGCAGTACCACCCAGTGGCACTCCTGAGAAGTTCATTTCAAGGGAGCGCCTTTTTCCCCAGAGCTATACTCAAAACATTTTATACTATATACTTATAGTATCTTCAAATCATACCCTTTATGATTTATCAAAATCTCCTTTACACAAAATCGATTACCAAAAATCAATAATTCTCAAACTAGGCTTTCCAAAATCCAAAATTGATTTCTCAAAAATCAAAAGCCCTTTCCAAAATCCATAGGTTCCCAAAACCTTTTCCAAAATCATTCTCATAAGATCCTTTATATATATATATAGATATAGATATATATATATACTTTGAAAATCTTTGGATCATTTCAAACTTTGTATAAAACCTCTTTTATACTTCAAATATTTCAAAACCCTTTTCTTTTAGCAATAGATTCAACAAGGGAAGATTTACCTTATATAACAAGGATATATAACTTTATTTTATTCTAAATCAAATATTCACATTTGATAAATCTTTTATAAAGTTATTAACCATATTTCTTTTCAAAAACCATTTTACAGTTCTTATCCCCAATCTTCAATATCAATTTCATTCAAATCCGTACGATGCACACATATCATCCGTACACAATATCAATCTGATCACTCAATCGATCACACAATTTCACTTCCGAACTAGTATCGTCCACCCAACTTCCTAGTGCGGACTCAGATCTGGTTTCTTGATCAGAAACCGTCATTCTCCTTGCATAGTCGTAGCCATGATAGAGAATATCCAGAACCAATCAACAATCCATATCCAGGTTCGCCGTCGAAAATCGAGCGAAAAATCCCAACTCGGATCGATAATACTATCTCGAAATTCTGTGCTCGAATCTGGATCAAATCGCTATGCGAATAGAATAATATACGTATATCTTACGTATTTATCTTTATTGGTTATTAGCCAAATCAGTTTCCTTTTCTATTCATATTTCCTTTAATTTCATTCACTTAATCTCAATTGCTTCCATTTCCAATTGAGTTATTACTTTAATTACAAACAGTCTGAACTCTGACCTATTTAAATTTAAAAATAACTTGAAAAAATTTAAAATAGATAAGTAGTTGAAAAATAGTTATTAGTTTGTAAAATATCTGTAAAATAGTTAAGTAGATATAAAATAGTTAGATAATTGCAAAATAGATTTAAAATAGTGATTAGATGTAGGTAACTGAAAAATAGTAATTAGTTTATAAGACAGTTTCAAAATAGTTAAATAGTTCCAAAATAATTGTAAAATAAGTATGAGATAGTTTGGGGTTTAAGAAGAAAGATTATATAGTAAATAGTTTGGAAAAATATATTTGTATTAAAACAATTTATTTTGAAAATAATCCAGAGCCAAACTGTTCAATTCTCATCAATTCAATTTAAATTTCCATCTCCATTTAAATTAACTCAATTGCAATTTAAATAACTTCAATTTCCATTGAAATTGATTTAATCCCAATTCAAGTTGAATTAACCTTAATTCTTTTCCAAATTCAAATCAAATTCCATTTGATTTTTAAACTTATACATCTTCAATCACAATTCTAATTAATTCAAACCAAATCCCATTTGAACAAATTTCAATTTAAAACTCAATTTTAAGCTATCTCAAATTTATATAAATTCGAGTTAAATTTCTAAATGTTGATTTAATTTCTTAAATCAAATTAACTTATATCTTTAAACCATTAAATTCTGAATCCAAATTCCAAATTCCATTTTAAAATTATCTTTACTTAACTTATTATAAAGTTCAAATAAGAATTCAAAAACAATTAAATTTCAGATTCTAATTTATTATCCATTTTCAATTTCCAGATCTCAAACCCATTTTGAGATCACTCATAGCTCCTATTTAAATTAATCATTTAACTACCCAAGTTAAATTTAAATTTCATCTTGAAATTTCCAATTCAAGTTGTTCAATCTAAACTTATTTAACTTCCTTAAGTTAAATTATATTTACTTAATCCGGTCAACTTTACACAATTTGAATTCCCATTCAAATTTTAAACTTCAGATTAATAATCTTTCCCCTTTTAAGTTTAAAAACTTACTTTACTTTGGGTTTTACATCACATTCCAATTTAAAACTCAACACTAAGTGTTCATTTCAAATCATCATTGGTATTATGTATATTCCTCATATATACATTTTCTTTACACACCAAGTTATACTTTAAATTTTAAACCATTCTTGGTTTAATTCAAAAACAAATTTTTTTGTTTTAAATTTTCCAAACAACTCTTATTTTAAAATAAGATCATATTCAAAAACAACCTGAAAAATATTTATTCCTTTTCTTTTAATATTTTGAAAACAATTTCAAATGTTTTCAAACTTAGGATTCAAAACTTCACAATTTAAATACAATTTAATTTACAAATTATAAGTCATATTCACCTAAAAGTTTACTTCCCTAAAATATTTCATTTTGCTTAGTCATTAACAACATTCATTATTAAACACAACTACCATTTATGATAATAACAAAGATTATCATATCTGGAAAACAATTCATTATTATCTTTATTCTTGATAACACTTCTACAAATCCAAGATTTTAATTTCAGTTTGAATTCTATTTCAAACTTATCTTCATTTAATTTCAATTTCGTTGTATTTCTATTACCACTTAATTCTTATTATCTTATTTAATTCCAATGATTCAACACCAATTTCTTTAATATATTAAAAGAAATATTGCTTTATATATCAAATATAATCTTATATAAAAATCATTTGAAATCTTTATATATGAAAATAACAAATACGCTCTCATATATATATACACTCAACTCGTTCTAGGGTACCATTGACCCTATCCTTAACGAGTAATCTCAACAGAGCCAAGGTTCTCGCTTAACCTTCAGCTCTGATACCAAATGTAACGACCCGGAATTTCCGACTCCGAAAATCCCGAATTGTTAAGGAAAAGAAAAGGAAAGAGGTAGAAGAAGAATAGAAAACAAAACTCAGAATCATATATTCTCACATTCGCAGCGGATAAAATATAATATCAAATAATATTCTTTACACAAAGAAAACTGTAATTGTTATTTTACATTCACTACATCAGAGTTACAACCATTTACAAATATACTAGACAGTTAGAATTAACATGTCTCAGATAAACAACAGTAATATGCTCAGCGGAATACACTCCATACGTTCCTGCCATCCAGCTCGCCTCCTGAGCTCCAGAACGTCCTTACCTGGAAATCTGTAATACTCGGTCTGACCCGAGCATTACATCAAAGTAACACCCGGGTCAGGCTGGAAACCAGCGTGAGTAAACTCATCTAACATGAAATTTAAATCCATAGAACTTATTTAAACCCGGGGTAACTCGTACTTTACTACAAGTAAACAACTCATATAGTCCACATTTTATTTTCACAAAACAATATCTAAGTATCCAACTTAGTTTAAATGATCCATATTATCCAAACCAGCCTATTGATTCCACATGTCAATCTATAAAGAATTATAGAAGATTTCAAATCGAAGTGGTGTCGGATATTTCTGATACCCGACTCCGGTCTCTTCGAATCCAATATCATCTTAACCCAAATTATTCAAATGAAATACAATTCAAATTTTAAATATAGGATGTCACTGTTTTAACCCAAACATATTATATCACATAGCATTCCATATCACATACTAGAGATGTCAACTAATCTAAACATACAATATCATTCAATTATTCATAGCAAGATTAATCAATCATATCATCTCTAATTAATTTAATTAACCATAAATGAATTAAATTAATCACTTCAATTACTTTTAAACCTTGATTATTTATTACAAACCAATTAATTAATCATCCAAAAATTAACCATCCTTGATTAATTATACTTTAATTATATTAGGTAATTAACCTTTAATTAATTTCACAAATTAATTATCCTTTAACTATTTACATTAATTAACTTTTAATTATTAGTTAATTAATTACCTTGATCTTTAATTAATTACTTTAATTAATTATTCTATAATCACTTACATAAATTAATTTCCTATTAATTAATCACATTCATTATTCACTAACCCTTTTAATTAATTGCCTTAATTAATATGATCTTTAATTACTTACTTTAATTAATTATTCTATAATCACTTACATAAATTAATTTCCTATTAATTAATCACATTCATTATTCACTAACCCTTTTAATTAATTGCCTTAATTAATCAATCCTTTAATTAATTACACTAAGTAACTAATCTTTAATTTCTTCTATTTAATTACTTTCATTAA
The DNA here is from genome assembly GCA_030737815.1 of Allium fistulosum. Taxonomy (NCBI): domain Eukaryota; kingdom Viridiplantae; phylum Streptophyta; class Magnoliopsida; order Asparagales; family Amaryllidaceae; genus Allium; species Allium fistulosum. The sequence goes on from CM060908.1 coordinate 791,419,816, forward strand.
GTAATTTCCCTTAATTAATTTCATTCAGTAATTTCCCTTAATTAATTTCATTCAGTAATTAGTCTTTTAATTTCTTTCATTAATCAAGACCTTAATTAATTTATTTTAATCTTTATTTAATTAAGTGCTTGAAATTTATATATATTAAAATAATTTATTAATTATAGTTAATACCACATACTTTAATCACTTCTTAATCTCAACATTAGATTTATTTGAAAACATTTAGGAACTAATTGCATAATTAATCTAATGTATGATTATATAAACCAAACAAAATTTAACTTTGGAAACTTGGTTATCTTTTCTTTGAAAACCTTTTCATTTAATATATATATACTTCTACAACTTAAACCCCTTTTTCTTTTTTTACATTTTGCTCTAAACTCGAACATTCATATATATTTAAAACAGGTCAGTATATTACTTGAAACTCCCTTTTGAAAAACTTGGTTTAAAATCTACTTTTGTTTCCAGTCTGAATTTCATATTTCATTTTAAACTTGGACAGGATTTCTTTAAAATTTTAAAACCTGGTAACATACACAAATAAAAACTCGAGTAAAAATACAAAATTCCCGAGTCTCTCGCGAGCCACTCACGCGATTCACTTTGCTTCGGGTCTCCCACGCAAATTCCTCGAGAACATCCCGAGAATTCATTATCTTCCTAAAACCAGACAACGCTGGTGCACGCGTGCACGTACACAATCACTCCGACCACCACTGATCATCGCCGAGGTCACTCGCCAGTCATCGGTGATCTTCCCAAAACATCCCATCACCCAGAACTTTTGCATGGTCTCGAAATCGAATTCGAGCACAAAAGAATCTACCTGAACCCATTCGATCATCAGCAACCACCCCGTGCCGACCATTCCTACCATCAGCGTTCACGCCTTCATCACTGGAGACTCGTCAACCCATCCTTCTCCTAATCCACGTGGTCCGATCCATTCGATTTTACCAACTACCTCAGGCCCGAACCCCGAACACCCCAGGTTCACCAATCGCCAGAAATTTGTGAAATCTCAATTCCCGTTCAACCCCAAATTACTCGATCAATACAAGTTTAAAAATCTAGATTTTACTCTTAAAAATCATTGTTTCCAAAATTGATTCAAAACATATAAGTTAAACTTGAGATTTATCTACTTTGATTTTTTTTGATTTAAATTGATTTAGCACTGTACTCTTTAATTTTTGACACGATTACTTCATGTGTATACTGGAAACTATTTTTAAAAATCAAATCTGACAATTACTAACAAATTTCCTTTAAAGATCATAACATGAAAGTATTTTTATAGGGAGATATTGATTTTCTTTGATTTAGTTTTGACTGTTAATAAGAACAGAGATATTAACTATATACAGAGACATGCAGATCCATATTCACATTCATATTTACAATCATCTCTAAACAAACATGCAAAACATGCTACTTATCATAATTTCCAAGATTATCTTATGCAATCACACATATATACAGATTAAACTTTTAAGATACAAGTTTACTCACCTATTATAAGATGTTGAACAGAGACTTTGAAGCAGTTTTTAATTTGAAAACTTGTATGTTGGAAAATGCCTGATCTTTGAAACTGGACAACACTTAGTTGTTAAGATGATCTAAGCTTTTAAAAACCGAGATGGATTTCTTGATGGTCTGAAACTTAATTGAGTTGCTGAAATGACTTTTCTTTTAAAACTGAAATGAATTTGCTGTTTGAATCTATCTCTGGTTTGAAAATGTTTACAGGTTTGGTAAAATTTCTCTGATTTAGAACGTGGCTACAGTTTGATTTTTTAGAAAATGAGATGGAAAAAATGAATGAAGAATAAGAAGTGGTGCTATATAGATTTAAATTTTGATTTATTAAAATTAAAGAAATAAAATAAAAATGTGACACTTGTCACTAAACACATTTGATAAATTTACACATGTTATTAGAGGTGTTTATATGTTAACACATATATCTCTCATGCATAATTATAATTTTATTTATTTAAATAAATCTTTTATAATTTATTTTCTAATAACTAAATACATATTTTAATTATATAAATGGAAATCTCTTTAAAGAAATAGAATAAAAACAAACTATATTTATACAAAAATCATTATACATACCTTTAAATCCAAAATATATATTAAGATATTTATATATTATCTTTTTGAAATCCAAATATAAATTCAAACTAATTTTTAAATAAAAATTAAAAAATCAATCTTAAAAATCAATTTGATATATATATATATATATTTAAACATCCATAATTTCAATTTGAAATAAATACTCTACTTAAAAATCTATATTCACACACATATATATATACAATATTTTTTTTAATTAAATTAGATAACTATCCAATTATCCGATGCCTGAAAATCCGGGATATCACAATTTATTTATATTAAGCAACTTTTCCCAGATTCATATTTTATAAACCAGCAATTAGTCTTGGTTCATTGCGTAACGAGCAAAATAATGTACATGAATCTGTTTTCCAAAAGTAGTTCTAAATTGGAGTTCCAAAAGTAGTTTCAATCAAATTTGAAGACGAGGAAAGAGTACCATTTCACTATAAAAAATTAGGAATCATTATTGTCGAACAGTATTACTAAATGGAGATACATTAGAGCTTATTAAGGATTATTGTGGTATATAAATTTATTAAATCATTTTATGCAACCAAGTTCATGTTCTAAAACCCAAATTAGAGTTCTTTAAGGTATAACTATGGTTAACTTGGCATATAAAAAAGATTATGCCTAATAATGGATTATCCAGGTAAATATATGTGGTCTGTTCTTAAATTAAACTATAACAAATTTAGCATATCAAAAAAGATTAGGCCAAATAATGGATTACCCAAGTATAAGGTTGTTCTTAAGTTAAACTATGGATAATTTAGTATATAAAATAAGATCTGGCCAAATAATGGACTATCCAATTCCAAATAAATATAAGGTTTGTTCTTAAATAAAACTACAAATAAGTTAGCGTACTATTGATACAATTTTATTATATTATTCGGTTATTATATTAGTACAAAATTTTCATAAATTGTTTGACGACATAAGTTTCAAATTACATTGTTTGAAAGCTAGTTTAACGTGAAACACTAAAGATACCTTATAGTATTTTTGGTGTGTGTGTATGTCTACTTCCAGATTGCAGCACCACTAAGAGAAAGGGTGGTTGGTGCTCCATTGGAGGATGCACGACAGCTTGCAAAGGAATATGATAAGATAAGACATGAAGTTGAATCTCAGGTGTTGTGTCTCTCTGTGTAAATTAGCTCTATCTGATTCATGATTGTTACATTTTATCAGGGTGCTATAACTTTATTTTGTATTAATATAGGTTAATGAAGTATAAAAGCGCCACCAAAAAGAAAAAGAGGGCTCTGGAAATGTAGATATACATATGTCAAAGTTGGAAGCTGTAGAGTTCAAATTGCAAGAGCTGAAATCAAATATGAGAGTATTTTGTATAAAAGCAATTGCAGCAATGACTGATGTTGAAGCCAGCCAACAAAATTTAACTTTGCGTCTGCTTCATGAAGTGGTACATACTACTTAAATTTAAATGAATAATCTTTGACATTTAACTGACCATGAAATTTGAATATTTTTCCTTCACTAAAGATTAGAATGTAACAAGGCTACCACCAGAGAATTGCATCGATACTCAAACAACTTGAAATAGAGGTAAGTATAGGAAATATATGTATTTTGCTTACACAAGGATGTCTGTTTTTCCAAATTTCCAAATATATAAATGTAAATTTTGAATAATTATATTTGTATATACAAAAATTATCCTAGTTTTGTTTAACAGATGGCTTCAGAGCACAGAAAAAGAGATGCACCATCTTCGGATTTGAATTTCGAAAACCATATGCCACCACCAACATCGTATGAGGAAGTGATTGGGGTGTCTGATACTCAAACTGATATATCCATCGAGTCCATTGAGTACTTTTTAGCTGAAGTGAGTTCAAATAAATCATATATTTGTGATACTAAATTGCATAAACCAAACCCTTCAATCTACCGAAGATAATGGTTGCAATAAAATGGTGTCCGACAACATTTAGACTATGTGTACATAAGCTATAAGCTATAATGTTTACCTCTTTGAATATCAACATAATAATGCTAGCTAGTCGATAACTTCCTAGCAGGCCAACTGTTGGCTCGGGTTTTCCAGCAAGCAGAGAGGAAGGAAGGAAAAGAAGCAAAAGTAGACCATGACTTAGAAGGCAGAACTGCCGGACCAGATACTTGGTCCGGCATTCACCAAAATGCCGAACCAAATATTTGGTCCGGCATGCCGGACCAGATGTTTGGTCCGGCATTCTCTGATATGCCGGACCAGATTTTGGTCCGACATTCTCTTATATACCGGACTAGATATTTGGTCAAGCATTCTCTAATACGCCAGACCAGATATTTGGTCCGGCATTCTCTAATATGTCGGACCAAATGTTTGGTTCGGCATGACACATCCAACACCAGACCAAACATTTCGTCCGGTACACAGGCATGCCGGACCAAATGTTTGGTCCGACAAATAGGAGACTCTAAAGGTAGAAGCACCAAACCGGACACGAAAAAGTGACCAAGCCATACAAGCTCCAACCCAGATGCCAAACCAAATTCAGAAAGCTATAATTTCAACCTCCACACTTCAAAACTCCACTCTATAATTACCAGAGCTCCTCAACAACAATGGGGACCGAATTTATAAGAAAAGAGGGAAAACTCCACTGAGACTCAGTCACTCCAGGTACTCCAAGTTTTATATTTTGCTCTTTCTAATCCAACTTGTACTTGTTATCAAATCAAAGCAAGAATAATAATATGGACAGTGGATGTAGGCACATTCTTGCCGAACCACTATAAAACTTGGTGTGATTTACTACTTTAAACTGCTTTTTGATTTTGAATCTGAGAACTGTTCTGTGACTACAAAAACTAGCCGTTAATGTGTTGGAACATTAAAACTGCACATCAACCAAACTTAAATACTTAGTTAAATTCTAACTTAGAGGTGTTTTTCCAATTTTTGTCCAAACATTTTTGGCCCTTTAACTGAGAACGGCGTGGAGAGCCGAACTCTTCTACCCACCCTCTTTCCAAACCTTAACTCAGCATTGGAACATGGCTCCCACTAGGCGCAGCACCGATACGGGTAAGGGCGCGGCCATTGCCGGTTCACTCAATCCCATCCAAGAAGATCAAGAAAACCCAGCTACCCACTCTCAACCTACAGGCCCAGCTGTCACCCAGAAGGCTTAGATAGGATTGTGAATGAGATGATTGACCGCTTCGCTGCCCAGGAAAAAGCTTTAGTGGACCAACTCATGACACACTTGAGAGGCATGGAGGAATCCACTCACAACACTGAATCTCGAGGTGAGTCTCAATCTAGAGAGTCGTGTAGACGGAATAGATCCCCTGAAAATGAAGAATTCAATCAAGAAGATACAAGAACGCAAAGCCGAGCCAGGACTCAGCCCGAAGCCAGTCCTGAAAGAGCATCAAGAGCTGGGCCCAGTCAAGAGGGCACCAGGAAAGGACCGATTGTGGCTGACCCTGTCATGCTTCGAGCCAACCATCGCCGATCTAGCCTCAACCAAGGTTCCATACGCCATCAATATCAAAAGGAAGCCCCCACTTCTCCTAGGGCTGCCCCAGAATCCAAGGGGAGGATGACACGCCTCTTCAGGGAATATCTCAGGCGTGAACAACTCGAAAGAGGAATAGGGGCAAGGGTGTCCAGCCCCTTCACCAGGGATATAGAAGCGATAGCTACTCCTCAAGAATGGAAGATGCCTACTATGGATCCCTACAAAGGCACATCCGACCCAATCATCCACTTGCAGCACTACACCCAGCACATGCTCATGAATGGAGCAATAGAGGGTGTGCTGTGTAAATGTTTTCTGTTGTTCCTGTCAGACTTAGCAACCACACAGTTTGTCACCTGCCTCACGGCTCTATTAGCTCTTGGGAAATGTTGAAGGAAAAATTCATAAGTCAATTCTGAATCCACGTGGAACATCCCAAGGATGCATATTCCCTGTCAGATGTAAAACAAAAGGCAGGAGAACCACTGCAGCAATATCTTACCCATTTTAACGCTACCGCGATTGTAGTACAAAACGCCGATGAAAGCTTACACCGATGGCGCTGTATGGAGGCGTCCACTTGGACTCAAACCTCGCGAGAAGATTGACAAAGGAAAAGCCTCTAACTCTTCAGGATTTCTTTCATGAAGCTGGAAAGTACATGAGATTGGAGGACGCGGCAGCCCACCGACATAGCGAGCAACCCACAAAGGCCTCTAGCATCTAAGGAAACATGGGTGCCCCACTCTGAGGGGAAGGGAATAAACCAAACAATGAAGGAAAAAATGGTCACCAAGGCAACTCTGGAACTGAAAAAGGTAATAATTGACGATACAGACCTGGACCGAGATTCGATTCATACACTCCTCTGAACGACACTATGGAGAACATTTACATGGCTACTCAGCATGAGTTGAAATACAAACACCCTTCGTACAAAAAACAGTCAAAAGTCGCAATTATAACAGGAAAATATTGTCGCTTCCACGAGTCTCATGGGCATAACATCGAAGAATGCCAACATTTGCGGGATCTCATTGAGGAATACATTCGAAAAAAGAAACTGGAACGATACGTGTAGAAAGGGTGCAACTCTCCCGTGCTGGTCCATGAAGGATCTGGGCAACCCCCGCAAGGGAACAACAAGGAGGGAGCGAGTACGAGCCACTCCAACCAAGAGAAGATAATTGTCCACACCACATTTGGAGGCCCATATATAGCTGATGGGAGTTGGGCCGAAATGGAGAGGTATGGGAAATCCTTGAAAGATAGGGAAGGATATGTTCATTCCATAACTGAAGGACGCATCGCTAAAGGGAGAGAAAAGGTCGACATAACCTTCAACGATGAAGATTTGGTTGGAAAATAGTATCCGCACACCGATCCCATGGTTATCTCTGCCTGGATCGGCCCGGCGGAGGTGTTTCGCATTTTAGTTGATACAGGAAGCTCGGTGAATATTTTATTCAAACATGCATTCAACAAAATGAAGTTATCAATGAATAATGTGCCATAAGCCCTTACACGGGTTCACTAGGGAAGCGACGATGCCGCTTGGACAACTATACTTGTTCGTTGAGCTAGGAAGTCACCCCCGATCAATTGTCCGAAAGCAAACATTCGTGCTAGTGGACAGACACTCTACCTACAATGCATTCTTGGGAAGGCCTGCATTGTCAGATTTCTAGATAGTCTTGGCACCATGGTGTTTGAAGATGAAATTCCCAACTTATAACGGAATAAGAGAAGTAGAAGGCGACCAACACGCAGCTCGCAATTGCTACGTAACTGAACTTCGCCAAAACAAGAAGAAGGAAAAAGGGAAAGCCATGGTGGTCGCCCTCTGTGCCAAAATGCGAAAGCATAGCAATCAAAGAAGGCCCCTCCTCTCGAACATACTAGCGACCCATTCAACGAGTTGGACCCTAGAGATAGAGAGGAGAAGGTCAATGCCGAGCCTGTGGAGGCTATGGAACATGTGATGGTAGACGAATGCGACAAAATAAGGCTTTTAAAGATAGGTTCTCAGTTGAACTAGAACCTCAAAGTCCAGTTGATAGGATTCATGTGAAAGAACTTGGATGTATTCGCATGGACCGATGGAGACATGGTGGGGGATATCCCTAGAAATATCTTGCCATTCCCTCAATATTGACCCAACCAAGATCCCGATCAAACAGAAGAAAAGAAGCATGGGGACAGAACGATCAACTGCTCTCAACGAAGAGGTGAAGAACCAGCTCGCCAATGGCTTTATCCGCAAACCCATTTACCCAACATGGATGTCCAACCCGGTCTTAGTGAAGAAGCCTAATGGGAAGTGGCGGACCTGCATTGACTTCTCCAACCTCAATGATGCTTGCCCCAAAGACTGCTTTCCTTTGCCTCGAATCGACCGACTGGTAGACGGAACCGAAGGACATGAGTTGTTGTCATTCATGGATGCATATTCTAGATACAACCAGATCCCCATGCATGTGCCGGATCAAGAACATACTAGCTTCATCATGGATTTATGCCTGTATTGCTACAACGTCATGCCCTTCGGGCTTATGAACGCCGACGCTACCTATCAACGTCTAGTTAATAAGATGTTTGAGCAGTAAATTGGTCACTCCATGGAAGTCTATGTCGACGACATGCTTGTCAAATCAAGAAGAGGAACAGATCATCTGAGCTACCTAGACGAGATGTTCCAAGTATTACGCAAATACCAAATGAAGCTAAACCCTCTAAAATGCTCTTTTGGGGTGTCTTCGTGTAAATTCATAGGTTTCATTGTGCATGCCAGAGGGATAGAGGCGAATCCTGAAAAGGTACAAGCTTTGAAAGACGTCAAAATCTTGGCCACGCGAAAGGAAATGCAAAGCCTAAACGGGAAGGTAGCCGCTCTAAGCAGGTTTATATCCAAAGCGACAGACAAGTGCGTCCCGTTCTTCGAAGCCCTCCAAAAGGACAAAGGGAAATTTAAATGGACCGACGAGTGCTACTCGGCCTTCCAGAGTCTGATGGAACATCTAGAGAAGCCGCCAGTACTCTCCACTCCGATGGATGGAGAGAGCCTCTACTTATACCTAGCAGTATCCTCCCACGAGCTAAGTGCCGCATTAGTACGAGAAGATGATTGCGTCCAAAGATCGGTATACTTCATTAGCAAAAGATTCACGGGCACAAAAGCTAGATACCCTAAGATCGAAAAATTGGCTTACTGTTCGCTCATAGCATCCAGGAAATTATGACACTACTTTCAATCGCACTCCATTAGATTTCTAATGGATCGACCTTTAAGGCAAGTCCTACATAAACCAGACACGTCAGGGTGCTTGTTAAAATAGTGCATTGAGCTGAGCCAGTACGACATTACTTACTACCCGCACACTACAATTAATGGACAAGCCTTTGCTGATTTCATAGCTGAGTCCACAATGCGAGATGAGGATGCTGTGGCAAGGATTTAGGAAACTGTCAAATGGAATATGTTCGTTGATGGAGCATCGAACGAGCTCGGCTCGGGGGCAGGTGTCATAATAGTCACACCCCGAGGAAGGAAATTAAGCTTTGCACTGAGACTAGAGTTCGCTGCAACCAATAACGAAGCTGAATATGAGGCAGTAATAGCTGGCTTAGAAATCATTAAAGAAATAGGAGTTGAGTCAATATGTATACACAGCGATTCACAACTAATTGTTAACCAGATCCTTGGAGAATTCCAGACTCGCGGACAAAAGCTTGTGTCTTACCTCAAAAAGGCCAAAACCCTCCTTAATGAGCTAGACTACTATGTAATAAAACACACCCCGCGAGGGGAAAATCAAGAGGCGGACGCCCTCGCCAAAGGGGCTAGCGTAAGAACCGAGCCAATGCCGGGGGCAACCTCCATCATGAGACAATCCACAGTGAGTTTCGAGTGTTTGCAAATCATAGCGATCGTAGACAGGAAGGAGACATGGATGACCCCCATCATCAGATACTTGCAAGAAGGAACCTTGCCAGCAGATCGGAACGAAGTCAGGAAAATCCTAAGGAGGGCATCCCGCTACACCATCCAGAACGGCATACTATATCGTCATGACTTTTCCAACCCACTACTAAGATGTGTCGCCGAAATGAAGCAAAAGATATCCTTAATAACATTCATCAAGGGAGCTGCAGCGATTACACCGGAGGGCAAACTCTAGCCAGGAAGATCCTACGCTATGGATACTTTTGGCCCACACTAAACAAGGATGCAGCCGAGTTCGCTAAGAAATGTGATAAATGCCAAAGATTTGCCATAATCCCGAGACTGCCACCTACCGATTTAATCTAGATGGTCAGCCCCTGGCCTTTTGCCATCTGGGGAATTGACTTGATCGGGGAACTCCCCATGGGTCGAGGAGGAGCAAAATACGCTATAGTGGCACTGGATTATTTCACCAAAAGGGTGGAAGTGGAGCCTTTGAACAAAATTTTGTCTACCAAGGTGATAAACTTCCTAATACGTAATATCCTATGCAGGTATGGGGTGCCGCAGAAGATCATATCAGATAACGGACTCCAATTCGATAGTGAAGAATTCTCCAGTTGGTGTCATAAACATGGAATTGCCTGAAGCTTCTCGGCTGTGGCATATCCCCAGGAAAATGGGCAAGTCGAAGCAGTAAATACGGTGTTGAAGAAATTGATCAAGAAGAAGCTAGAAAAGTCCAAGGGGGAATGGGTCGACAAACTGCCTACTACAATATGGGCCTATCAAACTTCTTACAAGACCGCAACAGGGCACACGCCATTCGCATTGGCATACGGAGCTGAAGCCATGCTCCCCATCGAAACAGTCGTCCCCTTGCACCGAAGAATGCATTACAATCCATAAGAAAATGAGGAGCTCTTAAGCATGTCACTCGATTTGATCGAGGAGAAAAGAAACGACGCCGCCCTCAAAGCTGCCGCTCATAGACAGAAGGTGGCAAGGCGATACAACTCCAAGGTGAAGCCTCGAACTCTATAAGAGGGAGACTTGGTACTCAAGCGAGTCTTCCCACGACCAGGAGCACTAGATCCAATTTGGGAAGGATCGTTTCTTGTTTATAAGGATCTTCATAATGGAGCTTACATCTTATCGACGGTAGATGGAGAGGTGTTTGGGAAAGAATGGAATCTCCAACATCTCCGTCGCTATTTCTCTTGAGTTGTAATGAAACGTATATTAAATGAAACAATAAAAGAAAGACAGTGGACGTAGGCATATTTCGGCCGAACCACTATAAAAATTTGGTGTCTCGCATTACTTGTCTTATTTGAACATTCTTTCATTTAACTATTTATCTGATGACTATTCCTACTACAAGCAATCGCAGGCGCTTACCGGCAGCAGTGAAATTAAGATAGCCACGGTAAGAGGCACGAAACAAGCCTTGGCAATTCACTACTGACGATCGGCACCCCTAAGCTGGCAATGATGAATCGATCATAAGCCACGGATTAGGCACGATTTATAGCCTAGGCAGTTCATCGTTGGCGTTCGGCTCACCGGCAACTACGAACCGATTATAAACCCCACGATTAAGGTGTGGCTGTAGCCAGGGGTAGTTCACAATTGATAATCGGCATTACGTACGCCGGCAACGATAAATCGAATAATACTCACGACACGGGCAATAGCCTGAGTAGTTATCGTTCGCGATCGGCCCTGAATATAACAACATGTTTATGGTTTTCTACGTCTCTGAACACAATAATGATTAACTAAGTCATAAAAAGTTCACAAATAGACGAAGCAGACTATAAAAATCACGCATCACAAAAATCATTCCAGATAAACATGCAAAGACAGAAATTGAACATTACAACATTGAAATCTTTATGTACAAAGCTTTTCGTTTATATATGCAAATACTGAAAAACCATACATCCTTCAAAAATACATGCAGAAAGTGAAAAGAAAATTTCCTTGACTAAGAAGGAGGAACAACCTTGTCGCTCGGCTTGCTCCCTCCGGCCATGTCCCTCGAAGTCTCGGATCGCTCGAGAGACTCGCCCTCCTTTTGCGATGCCTCACCGACACCCTTTAAAGGCCCGACCTGTCCCGAAGACATCCCTGCACGATGCAAGTAAGGAAAATCATAAGCTTCACAATCCAGGATAAGTAATAATGGAGCTAAAGAAAAAAAGACGAGATACCTGCAGTAATGTGGTATGGATCAATAATCCCCTCAAGATCTGACCTATCCTCATCATCCTCGTCCTTCGCCAGCAACTCATACCCCTTGGTGATGGCTTTGGTCTCTTCCACTGTGAACTGACCGTTCACCATCCCAACATCATATACAGCTCCTTCCTCTTTCGCAACCGCAACCTTAGTTTCCTCAATGAGCCGAGCATGGATTCCTGCCATCACCTGGGGATAATCATCCATCCACAGAAGGTTCCCCTATTTCCAGAACATGTAATAAGTATCCTTCAGCATCTGGTTGACCGTCTCATAAAAGTCACTGGATTTGTCGACTTCGGTCTGGAGAGACACCACCTTATTCATGTACTGTTCCTTGTCCTTTCTTAATTAGGCCTGCTCCGCCTCCAACCTATCAAACTCGGCCTTGTACGAGTCCTGCCACTCGCCCTACGACTTCTTCAGCTCAGCCAAGGCCTCCTCCGATTTCTTCACCTTACCCTTAAGGGAGCGGATCTGCTCCAGATCCTTCTGCCGAGCCTCATCTACTGAACTGATACCTTGTCAATCTATGCCTTGCATAAGTCTGCGGCCACTCTCGTCGCTTCTTACTTGGCCTTCTTTATCTTAGATGTGCGAGATGCTTCGACCGTCTCTAACTTAGCATCCTTCTTCCTGAGCGCCTTACAAAGATCCTCTACCTCCAAACACAACCGTACATTGACACTCCTAACTTCCTCACTGGCATTGGCTAAGCGGGACTGATAATCGACAATTTTTCTAGTCTCATCAGTAATCTGGACCATTCCCGTTGCAAGTTGGCAACGTCGAGAGATTTTGCCTCATCAAAGATCCGGACCAAAGGATTTCGAGGCAAAAGGAACTCGATATCCGGATCCGCTGGATGACGACCCGCGTAGCCGGGGTTAATGTCAGGGTGACTCTCGAAGGGATTCCGCATCGGCGGTTGATAATCTGAGAAATAGGTATCAACATTTTCCTTCCCAAAGTCATTAGGCATCTCATGCACTTCAGGACCATTTGGATTTTGGCGATGGCGACGAGAAGAAGTTTGAGAACCCGGAGAGGCGGTGCCCTTATCCGGGACCTTGCGTGTTTCTGGGACTCTACCCACACCTGATGGAGTCTCCTCAACATTCCCTTACGCGGTTTTTTTCTTTTGAGAGGCCATCTTAGAAGAAACGGAGGCCCTTTTCATCCGTTTGAATTGTTCAAGTCGCCGGGACATTTCGTTCCTTTTCAGATTCCTTCTTTTCCCTGCAATGCGAATAACAACATTAGAGCAGAGAAATGGAGAAAGCATACAAACAAAACATGCAAGACACTAGGGCACTACGAGCTACTACAAACCCTTAGGATAGACTGGATCAAGTGGCCAGGACGGGGTCTCACTCAAGTTGGGAATACACTAGGACGGGACTCCACTCGAAGGAAGGAGGACACACGGTGACCGGGCTTTATTAGATTGAGGAGAAAGTGGAGACTGGGACTCGTCAAAAAAAAACGTTCTCAAGAAGTATCCCAAAATCCATACAGTAATCAAAAGTACCTGGGGAAATCCCAAATGCTTCCCCAACTCCCGCTTCGCCTTGCACTGGAAAAAGCGGCATTCCACCCAAGTCACCCGAAACTACACACTCTTGGGAGAGGTCGGCGACAAAAGTTGGCCCAGGAGCTGGCTCAGATTGATCCAACTGCTCGGGCCACTCTCGCACAACATCGTCATTATTTAAGGGAGTCGCACCCAAGCCTTCACTACCTATGATCTCCACATCCAGAGAAACACGAGCCTCCGATTCCATTACCTCAGAATCTCCCTCCGACCTTTCCTCCTCCTTACTCTCTCCCTCCAAATGGGAACCCTCCTTGTCGTCAGGGGAAGGAGCATCCCATATACGCAAAGATTTGCCTGAACGGGAAGGACGAACCACGCTCTTCTTACGCCTCAACTTCTTCGAGGCTCCGACCCCATCACCCTCTTCCTCCAGAACCTTGCCTTTATCCGCATCTCCCCCTTCTCCTTCGGCTCCCGCTGCTTTCTTAACTGAGTTTGGCCTGATCTTAAACACGGATTGACCAGGGCCGATCAAGTTGTAAAAGCGAAGGGCTATGTCGTGAAGTAGGAACGAGGCTTCCCTCTTAGCCTCCAGGATAGCTAGTATTTCCTTGGCCATTTCTTTCAAACCCTCGTCCTCTATCGCCTTCACGCAACTTGAAAAGTACGGGGCATTAAGGAACTGAGTCGATAGAAAGCTTAGAAAAAGTATAACGATGACTTACATCCAGAAGTGAAAGCATGTTGAGGAACGGCGTCATCATGCACGAAGAAGTTCTCCTTCTTAAACATACTAGACTTGGAGTATAGATCAAGGACAAGCTTAAATTTATGAGCGGACTCTAAGCTGATGAATGGGCTCCCCTTTCGATAACTCCTCACATTATACAAGTATATGATCTCTCTATGGGTAGGGGGTCTCTGATAACGCTTCACGGATATCAAATATAAGCATGTTTGGATGACGTAAGAGTTCGGTTGAAGCTGCATGGGAGCGACTTTCAAGTAAACCACAAAATTGGCGATCCAATTAGTGAGCGTAGAAATTGCGCCGCACATACAATGGTACTTACTATGTGCTATATATCCACCTGGGGAAAAGCAGGCTCTGTCATTCAAACCGGGTAGTATCATGCCCCGACGAGCTATCCCGAACGTGGTAGCTTTGGAGTTGAGCTTTTCTATTGTCAAGACACTTGGGTAACACTCAAAAGGCCTTACCAGCGTCTGATTGGGAGCATAGCCCTCCACCAAAGAATAGGCAGAACTGGGTTGTTTGGGAAGATTGATAAGAACGTCAGAAGAAGAAGGACTAGCCTCGGCAGACTGTGAGGACGCATGCTTGGATTGAAGCTCGTGACCAGATGACATATTCCTGCACAAAGAAATAAAAGACAAGCATAAGTCCAACAGAGGTGCAATCATAAATGGAAGTTAAAACATTCATGGGAAGCATCCTATCGTCTAGCCTAGTTAAAACCATACTTCTAACCTAACCCTACGAAACTCAAGCTACCATTTCAAGAATCCCCGCCTTTGGCTCGACATACCTGTGAAACCTATGCTTGGATTATGTGGTTCGGCATTACCCTGGCCAAAGGACCGAACGACATCACAATGTCGAACAAAACCTGCCGGATGATAACTAAGTTAATTCGAAGCCCAAACACCCATTTATCCACTTCAACTCTCAGTGCTAACTACTCCAAACTACCGACCTAATGACGTATCTGTGCAGCCAAATACTCACATAGACCATGCCACCTCTGGAAAGCTTTCCAATAGAAAGTAGAGATATAAAGATCAGATGCCCTATTCCACTCTCCCTAGCTACCTTCTGCAATCTTTAATACACATCCACTTTTCCTAAACATCCTTCCTCTTCACCGAATCACTCTAAAGAAATACCATCGCCCGCTTCTTTTCCTTGATTCAAAGCCAATACCTTTCGTGCTCGTACCGAACACCCCTGAAAATCTAAACCCTAAAACCCTAGGCCAAAGATCGGATTTAGAAGAGCTTACCTCAAGCAATGAAGATGCAGAGATATTTGAATTCAAGTGATATAAATGAGCTCAAAACAGACCTCAATCGATCGAAAATAAGTTGGAGAAGTTTGTTAAGAAAATAAAAGCAGAAGGATAAGAAAGAGGGAACGGTAATTAAATAGGGAAAAAGAAAGGAAGGCGAACAGTCACAAGTTCTCGACCGGTGGTAGGAGCTCGGTGCCAAACCAAACAAAGCATGTCGTGTAATTACGACATACTTTGGGGGGCAAGTGTTGGCTCGGTTTTCCAGCAAGCAGAGAGGAAGGAAGGAAAAGAAGCAAAAGCAGACCATGACTTAGAAAGTAGAACTGCCGGACCAGATACTTGGTCCGGCATTCACCAAAATGCCGAACCAAATATTTGATCCGGCATGCCGGACCAGATGTTTGGTCCAGCATTCTATGATATGCCAGACCAGAAATTTGGTCTAGCATTCTCTGATATGTCGGACCAGATATTTGGTCCAACATTCTCTAATATGTTGGACCAGATGTTTGGTCCGGCACGACCATCCAACACCGGACCAAACATTTAGTCCGGTACACAGGCATGTTGGACCAAATGTTTGGTTCGGCAAATAGGAGACTCCAAAGGCAAAAGCACCAAACCAGACACGGAAGAGTGACCAAGCTAAACAAGCTCCAATCCAGATGCCGAACCAGACTCAGAAAGCTATAATTTCAACCTCCACACTTCACAACTCCACTCTATAAATACCAGAGCTCCTCAACAACAATGGAGATCGAATTTCTAAGAAAAGAGGGAAAACTCCATTGAGACTTAGTCACTCCAGCTACTCCAAGTTATATTTTTTGCTCTTTCTAATCCAACTTGTAATTGTTATCCAATCAAAGTAAGAATAATAATATGGACAGTGGACGTAGGCACGTTCTGGCCGAACCACTATAAAACTTTGTGTAATTTACTCCTTCAAACTACTTTCCAATTTTGAATCTGAGAACTGTTCTGTGACTGCAAAAACTAGTTGTTAATGTGTTGGAACATTAAAACTGCACATCAACCAAACTTAAATACTTAGTCAAATTCGAACTTAGAGGTGTTTGTCCAATTTTTGTGCAAACACCAACTGTCATAGCTTTCTTCATATTCCACTTATGTAGATACTGTCATAGTAGAGCACACTAAATTATTGGCTCTTCCTACTGCTTGATACCATATCCCAATGGTTCAAGAATATTCATCTCATCCGCAAAAAAAATCACAATACCACTATTTAGAGATGGAAATGATATAACAGTGTAGAAGGTATATACTATTTGCCTACCGTTTATATGCCTAAGTGTGTGTTTTTTCTTTTCTAAACACTTAGGTAACAAGATTAATTGCTGTTGGAACTTGGAACATGGAAGTGGCATTGAAGTTATTTACCGGGTCCTTTTTGCATGTTGCTTTTTTGTCAAATAAAATGATATTTTTTGCATGTACATGTCCAGTTTCTTTTTTGTCGTAGATTATGACACTTGATGATATGTATGTTACATCTATCAGTTTTTTTTGGATGTGATGACACAACTATGTAAGGCTGTAAAGACAAGCATTAGAAGATATTAATATTGCAAGTGTATTATAAGATAATATATTTATTAAATTATGTGAACTACTTATATATTTCTCGTATTCATTGCCTTTTATTAGATAACTGTTTATATATTTTTCTATTATTGCTATTTTGTAAATGCGACTGAGCTAGTTTATATAAACAATTGCAGCAAAAAAATATTTTTCCCTCTTTTTTGGGATGGTTGCAAGAAAAAACCGTAGCAAAAAGGCACGTTTTTGAAACAACCCAAAGGTCTGTTGCTACTATTATTACGAAGAACCGTAGCACAAAATAAAGTTGTTGCGTCGGTTATTTACGACAATCGTCGGAAAAGGCAACACTTTTGAACTCAAAAGACGATTTTTTTCTACTGTTGTTGTAAAGAACTGTTGCAAAAAACCAACCTATTGCATCGGTTGTTTAGGTAAACAATAGCAAAAAAGTGTTTCCTGCGATGGTTAAACAACCGTAGCAATAGGTTTATCCCCGTTGCGACGTCTGCATTTGTTATGGTTGCTGAACCGTCGCAACAGGGGTAAAACAACCGACGCAAATACCTTGTTTTATACTAGTGAGTATTTATGATCTTCTTCGATTAGCCGCCCGATATCCTTCTTTGGTTTCTCTCAGACCACCGCAGCCTTTCATCTATTCTAAGGATCATCTTTTCATCATTACTAAACAGCTCTTATCAGTATGCATTTCCTTTTGTTTGGTTGAACAGGGTTTTAGCTCTGTATACCCTATTCTAACTTAGACTTATTATTTATCACAGGCGGCCAAGCATATTTCTTCCTCCAAGAGGCTTCTCAAGAGCCCTCTAATGAAGTGGCTAAGCTTAAGGAACAAATTTTCTTACTTAACAATAGTATAATCTATATCACCACGGCAAGGGATGAGGCTGTTTCTGAAAAAGACAAACTCGCTTCCTCCCTGACAAGGAAAAGAAAGCTAAATAGTTATTGGAGGAAGAAGTGAAAGGACTGAGGGTGGATCTTGATAAGGCCACCAAAGAGAAGGCCGAGCTAGTTGACAAGAATAAATCTTTAAAGGAAATGTTGAAAAGAAAGAGTGATATCTTGACTTATTCGAACAACATTATCAGGGATGCCAAGGAGATTTCTCAATATCGCTCTTACGAAGATTACTGAGAAGTGCTATGAAAATGCTTTGTTCATGGCATATGGCGATAACATCCAAAAGTGTCCAGATTTATACTTTCCTTCCCTCCCATATTGGAATAAAAGATTTAGAAGAAAGTTTACCCTCGTATCAAAGAGAGCTCAGGGGTCACTTTAAGAAAAGTTTCCTACTAAAGAGAAGGTCGCTGACGACCTTCTAAAAAGTTATTAACTTTTGATGGCCTTCTGCCTAAAGAGGAGACTGATTTTGAGGAGGAAGAAGACAACGACGATGATAATGATAATGGTGATGGTGATGGCCATGATGATGATGATGGTGGTGATGGTGACGGAAGGGTCCTTCAATACTAAAAGACAAGGGAAATGGATAGGTAATCCTAACTTTCGACTTATCTGCACATGATGCGGGCTTTACTGAATTTTTCCTGATCCTTGGGGTGATATAAGGAAGGATACCCCTTCAAAAGACACTGCTCCCTGAGTCATCAGCCCAGAGGAAAAACTCAAGTTTCAATCTCTCAGGTATGGAATTCGTTATTTAAATGTTTAAAGTTGCCAAGTGGTATTTAGTTAATAAACTTATTATCTTAGTTAAGGAGAATAACCAAGTATTATTATGAGACTGTATATGAAAAGAGTCAAAGGGAGGTGTGTCAATTGCACAGAGAAGTTGATAGATTAGTTGATGAACTTATTAAACTTTCTAACAAATACAAGCGCCTCTCTGCTAGTGTTGTGCGATTAAGTTTCTTTAAAGAAAAGCAAGCTGCCCCTTATTCGAAAAGAGCTCGCTTTCATCGGGATATAATTATGAGAGGGAATACGAAGTTAATGACTCTGTTCTGGATGCTTATTTATGAGAGGGAGGCCCCAGTAGAGTTTCTCTAAAAAATTATTCTAGGAATATCCTCATCGACCTTTCTTTCTTAGAGGAAAAAGTAGGGGCTTGATTAGACGTCTTCATAAAAGATATTTAGACGGTCATGGAAGCAACCCCCATCCTGGGGCTTGTTGGAACCTTTCTAGTTGCTAATGTTCCCCACTCTCCTAATATTCTTCCTTTTGTGAGATTTAAGAATAGCAAAGAAAGATTCATTTCTGAATTTTACAAGGGATCAATATTGTACGAACCTCAATGATTATATGATTTTAGTGTATGGTTCAAGTAGTTTATAAACTTTATCGCTTTTGTTTCTTTACTCTCAGTTTATTTTCATATATTATATTGATTAAGGAATCCTCAAGTAGTCCTGTTCCCTGGAACTCTTAAATAAATTTATCAAGTTAAAGATGGATTTTAAAGAGAAGTCCTTAACTCTAAAAATATCTCAGTTAGAAAAACATTGCTTTCTTATAGTTCTATGGGAAGCTTATATATGATTCCCTCACTTTCATTTTGATTTCTTGGGTAATGAAAAGAATAAACCGCTTAATGAAATCTGAACTAATCACTGTAAATTACTATGTGGTCAATCCAGCACTTCAATCGGAAAGTGGGACTATCATCAATTCTCTCTAATTAACACCCCAAAAGGGATTAGAGCTTCTTTTGACTCTACCCTTATCTTGTATGTCGGGTCAATTAAGAAGACTAAAAGTGCTGTTTCAAAACTCTAACAATTAGCTGTATAATTTAGAATTCACTTAAGTTGTAAACATTTATTGTTTAATAAAGAAAATACTTTCTATGTATTGATTTCTTTTCTTGCTGGAAAAAAAGTTGGCACTTGCATCTAGTGTTAACTGGGTATTTAACCCAGCAGAATTCAGAAGGAGTAAGAACATTCATACTAAGATAGAATGACTCAAAACTTGACCGGAATACCTAAAAGTACATGACATAGAAACCATGGGAGTTTGAACCAAAAATACTCCAAGTATTTGGATTGGCACCGATCTGATCCAATTGGATTGGCACCGGTCCGATCCAATTGGATTGGTACTGATCCAAATAACTGACTTGTTGATTCTCCAATCCACATGCATTACATTCCTACATCTCTCCTAAACTTTTCTACCAAGTTTGATAACATTCCGAGCATCATAGTTGAAGAAGTCAAGACTTATCCAATTCGTATTACAATTCAATCTAATTTATAGGTGAACCATCGTAAAAACAAGTCAACAAGCAATGAAATCACATGGGGAACCTAGCATGCAAGAAAGGAATCCAACGAAGAAGGAGTTATGCAAAAATTGCACAACATTTTGGATCGGTACCGATCCAAACCAATTGGATCGGTACTGATCCAAAAGGTTAGTTCAAAATCGCCTTAAACTTTACATGCCTCCTCCTATGGATAACTACAAACTTCTGGTACTCTAGTTCCGATCCAAGTGCTACTTAAGTCCTATAAAAATCATCCTATCTTCAACAGGAAAGGAGTTGGCTGCTCTGATCACTGGGGAAACTCTGCTACTAAGATTCTTCAACCTTCCTCCTCCTTACAATGGCTACCATGGGACAATTGAGATCCTTCCTTTTGTCTCCATCAATGGTGGTCTGATCTTTCTTCGTTCAATTATTAGAATTGTAAACATCTTGTACATGTAATCAACAGTCAATCTATCAATAAAACCTATAAAGTGGACGTAGGCTTCGTTAACAGCCGAACCACTATAAACTTGTGTTGCTCTACTTTATTTTGTCTTTTCTGCAATTTGGAGGGTGTTTTTCTCTACTTAATTTGTCCTGATAAAAAGGGCTGATGCTTTCACAATCATATCAAGGTGTTTATCCATTTTTTTGGTTAACATATAGCGACTTAGATATCCTTGGGATTCTATTAAAGATAGGCTTAGGGCAGAACGCGAGAAGAAATTCTCTTCTCAAGGTACTCTGGCTTTACGATTTCCGAATAATTCGGATGCGCAAACCTGGCATGACAACTACTATAAATTAAAATCTAAGTTTAGTAGTTTTAAAGAGACAGCATCTGATTTAGAGAAGTAAACTAAAGAAAGGGTGAACTCAAGAGTTGAAAAGAAAAATAAATGTTATTGGCCAATTTAGGCTTTCTTCTCAAAACAATGAAGCTGAAGCCGAGATTGCTCGCATCAAATAGTGATGGATCTCGAGGTGGAGTTACTAAAAAGTTAAGCGTATTACCAATCTTTAGAACTTACCGCGAACGACGGTGAATCCAACCTTCATACTCCTGCCCCTTTGATTGGTTAAGAAAAGTTTTCTACTTTGTTTAACCCTCCTTCGGGCTTGGATGATGGCGAAATCGCCAGAGAGTGCCAAAGAGTTAGATTCGAATGTGTCTAATTTTTGAACAAGTGGTGGAGTGAAAAGGTTTCTACTCGTCTTAGTACTTACAAGGATAAAGTTGAGAGACTTGAGTATGAAAAACACACTTTCGAGCAGGAGGTTGAGAAATTAAAGTGCAAGATTCAGCTTCTTAAAGGAGCTAACAAGGCGCTCGATCATGCACTGAAATTCAAATCGACTCAGTCGACGATGCAAATACTATTCACAAGAAAGAGAAGGAGCTTAAACAACTTTTTAATGTAGCAATTCGTCATATAATTGATTCATCATCGGTTGCTGAGAGTTAAGGAAACCGGCCAAAGATTTTAGCTCTTAATGGTGAATCATTTATAAACTTGTTAATTGGACTTACTTTGTTATCAAATCTTTTATTCCCATCATTCATGTACATAATGTATTAAATGGTAAATAAACTCATGCATGAATGGTTGATATTTTGAATTATATTCATTGCCTTTGCTTGAGACTTGCAATTAGCTTCTCGGTTTTAGCCTGATACTTTGTAGTTGTTGTTTCGAGCATAATCTGCCTTTCTGCATTTTGAGTCTTTAATATATAGGCCATTAATCTGCTTTTATGTGAACCAGAAGTCTTGCTGGTGGAGCATTTTACAATTTTAGTTGGTATGGAGATCATAAATTTTGATCTTGATATAAGGGTTTGCTTCTTCATTAATAAATATCCAATAGTTTGCTTAATAACAAAGATTTCCATTATTTTAATAAGGAAGTTGATTTCCAATCATAATAGGTATTGAACTTGGTTTAATTACCATAATAGGCAATAATTTTGGTTGAATCATGGGTGGAAAACCATAGAACCATCTATGTAATAATTTGAATAAAGATTAGAAAATCATTTGGAAATAATGGCACTTAAATTGAAGCCCAGAAAATTATCCAGCGATAATAATAATCTAAATAGAAGACCAGAAAACCATCCGACAATAGAAGATCGAAAATCTATCTGGCAATAGAAATTTCTAAATAGTACCAAAAAACCATCTTGCTAGAATAATTTCTAAATAGAAGACAAGAAAACCATTATCATAACAATAATCTGAATAGAAGACCAGAAAATCCTTCTGGCAATAATATTTTCCTTTACGTTAATGGAGAATTCCTGCTTTCTTTGAATCATGACAGCTCATATTTAATATATCTTCCTATAGAAGATTACTTGATTTCTGCTTTGCAGCACAAACAACTCATTTTTTTATTGATCTTCCTCTAGAAGATTGCTTGATTTCTGCTTTGGAGCACAAATGGCTCATTTCCAATTGATCTTCCCCTAGAAGAATACCTCAACCCTTCTTTAGGATCGAGTTTGATTTGCTTTTGTATTTGATATTCCTTTAGAAGATTGCCTCAATCCTTCTTTAGAATTGAGTTTAATTTGCTTGTATTTGATCTTCCTCTAGAAGACTGCCACTCACTACTCTTAGGGTAGTGATTTAGGCTTTGATTGATTTCTTTGTTACCATCTTTAGGTAATGATCTCAAGTTGGGTCGCACCCCTTAAGACCGTCTTAGGTGATGATTTAAGTCTTTTTTCTGGTGTGTTTGGTTAGCTATCTTAAGCACAACCAAATACTTACCCGACCTCCCTCTAGGTGGCGCTTCAGTCAAGCCTTATAGGTAGTACTGAAGGCTGGTTTGGTAATTTAGCTAGACTATCTTAGATGAGATCAAAGGCTTACTCTATCCTCCCTCTAGGAGGCACTCAGGCCAGGCCACGTTGGTAGGACCGAACGCTTGCAGATGCTTTGGCAAGCCATTTCTGGTGGGACCAAAGGCTTACTCTAACTTCCCTCTATAAGGTGCTTTGACTGAGCCCTTGTGGAAGGATCGAAGGCTTTATTCGTCCCTTATTACCTTATAGGTAATGATTTAGGCTTTTCTTTTGTTTTTAGGAGATTCTTACACCTTTCTATGATTAATCCAGTAGAAACACTTGTTTTAAGGAATCTTCCTTCATTGTGGCTTGTTCAATATCTTTTTACAAACTCTTTAATCTTTCGTTGTCCTAGGAAATTGTAGATCGTCCCTTCTAAGCTTTGACATTGATTAGTGTCGTGGCCATTTGAGCGGTGATAATGACAATATTGTCCTCCAAGATTTCATTTATTCTTTGCTCGTCTCTTTTGGAAAGGCCAATAGTTTAGCCTTTCTTAGTTAGGATGTAAATATCTTCATAAGTAGTAGTAAGAGAATAATTCTTAGAAAGTCGTGAACGTTTGGAGGATGATTCCCTTGATTTCCACTTAGCTCTTTTGTTGTATGTGACAGACTCTTTTAGCCTTCGTAACAAATTTTCTCTTTAAAGAACTTTGAGTCTCGTTCAATTTATGGAAATGATTGAGCACATTCTTCCACTTTTTAGTGAATTGATCAACGTCTTCTGTTATTTATCTTTCAAAGATGGTTCCCATTTCTTGGAGTTGAATTCTCTCTCTCATTTCTATGAAGATGTTATCTTTCTTATCTTTCTTTCCCAAAGCAAAGGTTGGTGTAGGCCCTATGTGAAATGAGTTTAAGCTTCATTTATCTGGATCATAAGAAGTTACTTGCCTTCTCTTATCTTCCATAATTTGTAGTGTTAAGAACCTTAACACTTGCTCCTCATAAAGTCGAGGATCACTAGTGATTTGGTAGGTTGGCCTAGTTACTCGAGGCTTAAAAGATCCTTGTTTGAACATAGTCATTATCCAATTGAGATTAGATGGGGTTTGAAATGGTTCTTTAATGGGATATGCTTAGTAGGGATAAAACCTTTAAGCCCTATATATGTAGGTTAAGGGTAGTTCTACTTGTAGGTTAAGTCGAGATGGAGGTTCGACCCCTCCTTCTAGCGCAAAAATGTTAGCGAATTTCCTCGCTAACACCCTAAAAGTATAAGGAAAATGAAACTTGGTGGAGCAGAATCTTTAGTAGTCCTAGGTTAACTTGCTAGGAAGGCACGTGCTTCATGTTGAATCCATATTAACTTCAGAATCATAAATGTTTAGGAATTCGAAAAAAGATATGAGAAAATCACAAGTGTTTAAGAATTCGAAACAAATCACAATTTAGGAAGTCTTCTTTAATATGCTATGAAGTTGTTAAATATCCAAGGCCTTATTTGCCAAAGTCATAAGAGTTCAAAATGTTTAATAGTGAAGCCAATGATTACGTTGAAGTTATATATGCTTGAGAATCATAAACAAACAATCTTGTCTATTTATTCAATATACTATGCGGTTGTACATGTACAAGCCCTTATTTGCAATAAGGTTTACAAGGTTACAATTCGCACTAAAATCCCCAAATTGATTTGAGGTTACAAAGTTTAAAAGGTAAAAAATGAGAAAGAATTGATCGCCACCTCCTCCATGCACATAGGTACGCATTAATAGGGGTAGAAAGGTACAGCATAGATGCCACATGTTAATGTGGCATGCTTGATCTTCGTTATCAAGGTCCATCTCGATGATGCTTGGGATATTGCTCCGATTTGATATTGAAGGATTACAGCATCATCATCCTGATTGCATGTGGCTTGATAGCTTTTGCATCATCCCTAAAAATGAAGGCATTCGACATCCTTTATCATACCAGCGACATGCGGTATGCTCTTGTATATTGCCTTGTTTGGTAAAAGGCAACATCATTAAGACACGGCATTGGTGTTAGGTGGTATTATTTAAACAACGACATTGAAGAGAGGCGACAACCTTATATTTGTTGTTCCTTGACACTTGAAATCTATTAATTCGTTTACATTCGATATTGAAGAGATGCGACATCAATGTGACGCAACATCGATGATAGATCATGCCGCTATAACATTAATGGCTTACAGTATAGTGTTATTTGAAATCACTACCCTAATGATATGTGATATCAATGGTGTACAACATCGATTAGTGGCTTCACATGATATCATTTACTGGCGATATACGAGATGAAACATTGATGGCATTCGGTATTCTTTGTCACTCTAATGACTTGCGACATTATCCACTTACCTTTATTGATGATAGGCAGCATCAATTGTATGCGGTATCATTTTAGGCCTCCACCATTGGCTTTGATGGCCTGCTTTTCTTTAATTTAACACTTCCTTTATCTACGAGATCCTTCGACTTCGACCTTCTTGTTGTCATCATACCTTTATGCCTTTAGAATCAATAATGGTACTAACAATTGTAATCTTTGAAATTTATGCAAACAAAGGACTTGAATAATTTTTCATTGCCTGCTTCCCTTGATTTGAGAATATTTGATTATTATCAAATTAACGACATGCATATGACTAATTTTTGACTTGGACATGGACTTATACACAAGACAAGGCTATTTAAGCCCTTTTCTGAATTAAAGATTAATTTGCATAATGACTACCATGCCTTTTGGGCATATGATCAATGGATTGTGACTAAGTGAATCGCCTATTTAGTTCATTAACAAACAAATTAACGGACTATTGCACATTTAGGCAGATTGCATATTTTACCCTTGGACTCATAACCTAAACTTTTAAACAACATCATGACCATACCAAAAGTCCATGAGCATGGTAGGGCCATTCTGAATAATAATATCTTGTGCAAACGTCTTGGGTGTTAAGCCAATTTTTGTTCCAACAGTTCTCACATGGGATTTGCTCTATGTCAAATTGCTCAAACTAATCTAGCAACTTTCTAGCCATCTACACGTATTTGGCTATAGTTTGGTCTTTCATTTGATAATCCCTTGCACTTGATTTACAACTAATTGGAAATCACTACAAACTTTAATATGAGTTATTTCACTACCTAAGCCATCCTTAAGCCCGCAAGGAGAGCCTCGTATTCTGCCACATTATTGGTAGCTTTGAATCTGAACTGCACTGCCATATATATAGCTTCTACTCATCTAGTGTAATCAGCACATATTCGATCATGTCCCTTGTTCATTCGATGCTCCATCCATAAATAATTGCCCGAACTATGGAGTCAGCATTTCTTCCTTAGGTTGTGGCTCCGTAAGTAGTGTGCATTCCATGATGAAATCCGCCACCGCTTTCCTTTTGGTTGCTTTTCTTGGACATTAGGAGATATCATCCTGACTGAGCTCCATTATCCATTTTAGCAAGCGACTTAATGTCTCTGGCCTTTGTAGTAATTGCTTTAAAGGTTTGTTTGTGAGTACTTTGTTAGGATGCACTTAAAAGTACAACCATAGTTTCCTTGCTATGAGAAGTAGGTTATAAGTTAACTTTTCAATCATTGAATAATTAAGCTTTACACCTGACAGACATTTGCTCGTGAAGTAGATAGGCCTCATCCCTTCATCTTTTCGAACCACTGCAACACTAACAGCTTTATCAGTTATAGCTAAATACACATACAAGTCCACACCTGTTACCGATTTAGATAGGATAGGGGTACTAATGAGATGTCAACAATAAAGGGAGATACAGATACAACATGTAAGAATATACATAAACTAGGTCTCTATCCCCATATAAACATACATGACACATAGACAAGTACAAGAAAAATGATACAACTGGAAGACGAGTAAAAACAAGAGATGAGCTTCAGGCTGAGCAGCTAAATGATCAACGGGAACCTGAAACTACTCTGTCTAACTCGAGTATTATTATAAAATAATAAATGGGCCATTCTTGTACTAAATCAAACAGTTAAATGATGCAAAGAAAGATATAGAGTGTAACATGGATATGATGGCATATATGCATAAGGTCTATGTGTCATAATCATAGTAACTTAGGTGGTAATGCCGCAATTCATGAAATTCCCAAAAATAGAGAGAATAGCATCCCAAATTGAAATCATCAACCCAAATCCTCAAGTTCCCATAAGTGGGAGAATAACATTCTGAAATCAAAATTCCCAAATCCAAATACGAATATGCCTATCATAGGCAAAAACAATAGTATGGTAAAATCCCAAATTTGCAAATGAAAGCTCAAAGTCAAAATCAAGTAACAAATTTGCACCACCCAAAAAGGTAAGCACTAGGCTATACCTAACAATTGATTGTATCCCCAAAGATGAGCATAAGGCTATGCTTGACGACCATAAAGATGACCTCCCCAAAGACGAGCTAGAATGTTACGACTGATGATCACAAATGATCACCTTTTCCCAAAGACAAGTGCAGAGACTACATCTGACGACCATGAATGTAACAACCCGGAATTTTGGTCATTTGGTTTTGAACGTTAAATTATTTTTAAATGTTGAATTGGAAATATTAATTGATTTTGAATATGGAGATTTTGGTTGAATTAGTGAAATGGTTTAAAATTTCAAATTTAGCGATTAAATGGATTTAGCGAAAAGTAAAATTAATATTTGAGATTGGGAAAATATGTGAATTTGGAATTAAATGTGAATGGAAATGATTTCTAAAGTTGATTTAAACTCTATTTGAATTAGAGTGGTGATAGTGGACTTCTGAATGGAATTAAAAGTCGATAAATTAAAATTTGAAAATTTATATATTAATTTAATATTTCGGATAGAGTAAATAATCGAATTTGTGATTTAATATGAATCGAAATGGTATCTAATATGAAGATAAATTCTATTTGAATTATAATTGAGTTGGTAAGTTTTTAAAATTGGAATTTCAAGTAATATCGTCGATTTGGAAAATCGCTCGATTTAATCGACACGTTAAAATAGCCTTTCGAGCCAAAGTCACAGAATTCGACGAAACCAGTTCCATTGGATCCGTAATAGTGTATTATTATCGGATTTTAAATTTTGTAGCGTTTGGAGTTACCATTTGATCGTACGGGATAGAAACGCGTTGAAATTAATATTGTAAATTTTATATTAAAATTCGAAAAACTATCTTCACATACGATCGAATTAGGCCTCGAAACTTGTTCCAGTGTGTTCGAAATATGGGTAAAACATTATAAACATCAGGTGGCACGCTTCGTTTGGAGTTCGTTCGAAAAGGCACGCGGATAGTAAAAATAATAATATAATAATATGTCCACGTGCATATATATATATATACACACACGCGCGTGCGCGTATTATGCCCTAACCCTAAACAATTCACGCAGCCACCACTATAGGAATTTAATGGCCAAAATTAAACGATCTTTCCTCCTCGATAACTCGCGATCTAGCAACAATCAAGAGAAAAGTTCAACTGCAAAATTGTCGAGCTCATCGAGCACTATAAGATCAATGGTGGTGATCGTGTTTGGCACAACGAGAAGAGAGTAGAGGGGTCACATTCGTGCAACGTTCAAGCATGAAATTCGAGGAAGGAGGGCTCATGGAAATGGTGCGGTAGAGGATGGGCTACGCCACGGTGGTAGTTGATCGTCTTCTAATGGCTTGAAGGAGGAACGACAATGGAGGGTTTAACGGTGGCGACATGGGTTTGGTTCGAGCTGTTAACGTGATGGAAGATGAAGAAGAGTGGGGCCCAGATCTATCTCCATGAAATCAACGGCAGATCTGAGGTTTAAAAAAAAGAAAGAAAGAAATTTATTTATATTGATTTTATTCAAATCTTTAAAAACGTATATCTTCTTCATACGAGGTCGAAATTGGATGAAACAGGCGGCGTTGGAATTGTATCGACAGAGACTTTGGCGTGGAATCGAAGTGGCATTTATTTGAAGTTGAAATATTTTTAGTTTCAAATAAAAGGTGAGTGTTTTATACGCTCACGATGAACTAAATATGTTTCTGTTAGTTAAATTTATGTAGTTAAGTGATTTAAATTTATTGATTGTCGTTGAGTAAATTTAATTGACATTTAAATTGATATGAATTAAAATGGTTGGAATTTGAATCGACGGTTCAAATTGAAATGGGAATTAAATTGTTAGTCAAACTCCCGGTTATTGATGACTAGTTAATTGCTGTGATATTTTGACTGTTTGGAAGCTTGATTGTAATGGATACTATTGATTGATATTTGGATGATTTGGATGTTTATTTCATTTATATATGTCATGTTATCACTCTGTAATTTATTTACAGTATATAAAACTGTAAATCGAATTATTTTGAATAAATTAAGAAATATGTTGAAATGATATATACCTATGACATTTATTTGAATAGAAATGATATATATCCATCTCTAAAATTAAACTGAAATAATTATTCACTTGGCCATAGGATAGAAAATTATATACGAACGCCGGATTGGTTAAATTAAATGATTTTAAAAAAATTATGATTTGAAATTATTTAAATGATTTTTACTTTAAGAAATAAAATCGAATTTATGGAAATGGAATCATTTTTGAACTTGAGCTTGAAATGTTGAAAATGAACTTGTCAACCGGAATTGTTTAAAGAATCGAGTTTGAAATTTTGAAGTTATAATTAAGAAACCACTTGAATTCCGGATTTTTTTTAGAACTAAGGAAACCTATTCAATCACTACCGATATTCGATTCCTGAACAGTAAACCTAGGGAATAGACGGCTGGCTCGCCACAATTGCAATTCCAGGCTATCCAGACCTTTCAGTTGACCTGGTGCAGGAGGCGGGGAATGAACCTCAAACCTCCCATGTGAAAGGCGTATCTCCTCCCAGGTGGGACTCGAACCTCAAACCTCTCATCTGGGAGGTGGATCACCCCACCACCCGACCAAGCCCGCGGACAAATTGATTTGTTTTACAAATTGATTTGAACTCTTTCTCGAACTTTGAAATAAATCCAAGTAAAAGTAAATTAAATGGATATTTCGAAATTTGGGCTCGGAATTGAATTATTTAGAAAGATTTGAATCTTAAATTGAATATTGAAGTTAAATTTAATTTAAGTGATTTAAATCGATATTTTGAAATCGAACTCGAATTTATATAAATCGAAGTGGTTTAAATTTCAGAATAGAAATGAAATTAATTCAAATTGGAATAGAATTAGTTGGAATTGAAATCGAAATTGTATTAATTTGGAATTGAAATTGAAATTGATTTGAATTAAAATTGGAAACGAAGTTAATTCGAATTGAAATCGAAATTGAAACGATTTAAATGGAAATTGAAATTGAAAGTGATTTTAATTGGAAAATTTGGAATTAAATCAGTTTGACTTTCAAACTATTTTCAAATAAATTATTTTAATGTAAACTATTTAAGACCTATCTTTTAAATATCAAAATTATTTCGATCTCCAAGCTATATTATTTTATAAACCATTTTAATACTCAAATTATTTCATATCAAACTATTTAAACTATTTTTAAACAATTAAAATTTTCAAACTATTTTTCTAAAATTCAAACTGGTTAAAGCCTGAAAGGTTTATATTTAAATCATGGATTTAAATACGAATTGGGTTAAATTGAAGTTATAACCCAAATGAAAATTCGAAGCAATTTTGAATTGGAACTGAAATCGAGATATTATGACAAACATGATTTTGAATTGAAATAGTATAATTTGAGTAAATATGATGATTTCGAAATGAATTTGATTTTGAAGCAAATATGATATTTTGATATCAAATATGAATTGTTTCAAAATGTAAAAGTACTAACCGGTGTGTAAAACGACGTTTGGTTGTTAAAGAGACTGGGGCCACTTATTGGCATACTCTCTGTCAATATTGGAATCACTTTAACAGTTGTGTACGCGGAGGAGACTCCAGAACGAAGTGGTTGGATTTGGCGTCGTTTGCTGGATTTGAAGAAAGAGAATGTGATGGATTGGCCTGACACTTGTGTCAATATGAAATGACTAAAACAGGAACCGTACCGGCCAATGAGGTTAGCTACCTCTAGCGGACACACTTCTTCGTATTACTATCATGACATTGTTATTTATTGGTGCGCACCCTCGGATTTTGGGAGTATTGGATGCGGTGGGCCGTTAGGGGTTACCGCCAGCCGGGAAGGGTAAACTGGTAGTATCCTACCTTGGGCATTGCCTCACGTGTCTTGTCATACTTTTATCCTTATACGAGACCCCTACGATTTTGGTTTAGTGTTGTCATATCATGGCGCATCCCTATCCACCGACGGTTTACTGGTATTTTATATGCAAACTATACGACAATGCTTAAAAACGCATTAAGGAGGATCAACGTAAAGCCTTAACGCTATTTTGATATTTATTTTATTGATTAGACATTATATATGTAGCGTATTCTACTACATATAAATATTTTGACGGATCCTTAAGAGATGGAAAATCCCATAACATCTCTTGAGTTATTGCACGCACGTTATACACTGGATAGGAGATGTGAAACACCATAAACCTCTCTAATACCACGACACTCATGTTATATGCGATATCGATTTGACTCACATAAGAATATTTTAGTTTTGACTCGAGTGTTTTGTCTTTTCATTACGCTCGGGTCAGCCCTGAGTTTTTTTTAGTGCATTGAAGATCATTTTCTAAAGGATGAAGACGAAGTTTTTGGTATATTATTTCTATTATTATTCTCTGCATCATGTTGTTCTGCTACATTAATTGTTTATCCCTGATGTATATATAACTCTGATAAAGGTTGTATAAATTATAATCAAATGTATAATATAAATAGCTTCATGAATTGTTTATTTGATTATTATATTTTACCGTTCCGCTGCGAGATTATGTGTTTGCTTTCTTCTTCTTTCCTTAATTTTCTTAATTAACCCCATTGATTATCTACATTCCGGATTGTTTAAGTTGGATATGTGTGGATTATTGTCAATTTAAATCTTCCGAAATGTGGGTCATCACAGTTGGTATCAGAGCTTAGTTTGGCGATATACCTAGGCTTTGGTGGGGATTACTCATTTGAGATAGGGTTAGTAGCACCCTAGAATGAGTTTGAGTGTATTAATAGATATGAGTGCGTATTTGTTAGTGAAAATAAAAATTTTATATTGTGTTGACTTATTGGTTGAGTGTTTATGAATTGTGGTCGGTCGGAAAGTACAACCATATCGATAGGGGTTTCAAAACTCTTAAACAAGGTAAACTGACACAGTATTATTTTGAAGAGGGTAAATGAAATAATTTTACCTAAATTGTATGTTGGATATAAAGGAAATAATTTTCTGAAATTATTATATATATATATATATATATTTGGATGTTCGGTTGATATCATCATAATCCAATCAAGACTATAAAATTTGAGATGGTTATTATAACCAAATAGAAATTATATAAGTATGATTATACATATGTGTCATAACTAAAAGTGGATTCAAACCAGAATTTAAAATTTTAAATCCTGGAAATTTTGGGAAATGTTTTAAATGAATTTGAACTAAGTATTTGGGAATTTTAAATCTTAGAAATTTTGGAAATGCTTTCCATAGTGGTTTGTGAAGAATAATGGAGTATTATTTTGGAAATATTTCTGAATAGAAATTGTTTTAAAATGAGTTTTGAAAATAAGAAAGCACTGAACTCACTTCAGTCGCTAGAAAATAACTCTGGTGATGGCGGCCGCATCATCAGTATTCATTTTCAAGTTTCTAAGTGACGGATTGCTACTGCAGTGATTGGCTATGATTATTTGCTTTGGACTTAATTGGTAAACAAGTTTTGTTTTAGAAATTCCAAAATGAAATTGTTTTGGGTAAAACCAAGTTTTTTTAAAATTCTGAAAGTATGATTTGATATACAAAAGTGGATATATGTATACTATGATTTCAAAATGATTTAAAATAAAACCGAGTGATTGGATTCTGGGATTTCCATTTAAATGATTGGTGAAGTTAGGAGAAAATCAGTTATTGAACTTATAATTTGGAATTGATATAGATAAGAAAGGAAAGTGTGAATTTTAATCCTGGAATTAAAGTTTAACTTGAGTAAGTAAAATGAATATTATAGGTTGAAATTTAACCTAAGATAAGTTAAATAAAAATTGAATTGGATTCGAATTGAATTATATAAATTTTGAAATATAAAATGATTATATAACTATAAGTTATTATTATTGAATGGAATGGGTACACTTAAGCTATAAAGTGATATATATAATCCAGAGTTATGATATTAAGATGTGAAGGACTCAAGTAAGATTTTTGAGATTTTAAGTAAATAAGTTCTTGAACTTATGAATTGAGAAATGAAATGGTAAAACCAGAATGAAAATGGTTTGATATTATGGTGAAGAAATGGAAATTCAAAAGTTCGAATTTTAAATGGAGGGTGAATTGGAATCGAGTAAATTGAATATAAACATGAATTGTGAAGTGATTATATAACTATATGTTGTAAATATAGAATGTGAGTAAACTTAAGTGGAAATTCAGGGAATTGTGAATAAATAAGTTTGTATAACTTATTAAACTGAGGAAGTGGAAAAGTATGACCAAGTTAAAATGGTTAAGTATTTGATAACAAGAAATGAATTCAATTTAAGAGTAAATGAATTGAATATGATTTTGGAGTATGGATTGGATAAGATTGGGTATGAACTTAAGTTATAAAGCTGAATATGAACTTAAGTAGCGGTATGGAATGTTTATAATAAACCTTAGAAATAATTTTATGAAATGGTTTATAAGTAAATTAGCATGGAATGAAATTCCGTTCACTATAAAATGAAGTGAATAACACTATGTGAATTAAATGAAAGTGAATGGAAAAGAAGTAATATAAGTGGAAGTGAAATTAATCTGAAAGCAAGTGCATGAACCTGAGCTGAATTGTTCGAGAATCGATTTACACAGAATGATTTCGAGATTAATAAAATGGATTTCAATATAATGAATGTGGATATGAATGGAATGCAAATGAATTGATTGTGAATCAATTTACAATTGAATATACATTGATTGGAAATGGATAATTGAATGTTTGAACCTTGTACTTGTTTATGCATTTGAAATATACATGTTATAATATGTTTGTTTTATGAAAAACATGTGTTTAAGTTCGTTAAAGGAATGGAAAGTTATGAAAATTTCATGGTTATGAAACTTATGTGCTTATTTTGAGTAAGCATGGGTACAAGGATGCTGTTTGGATAGATTTTGGTTGCGTAATTGCATATAAATTAAGCAAACTAGCTTAATAACGCTAATATAAGGTACGCTTACGCATTAAAAGCGAAAATGAAATAAGTGTTGAAATATATTGTGTTTCCGACCGTGTGGATCGATGTATATTATATTTATCATATTTGTTATATTGTAAAAGGCTCTCCGTATAGGGGAGACTCTGTCAAAATATTTCGAGAATTTAGGATGTTAGAAATTTTTTGGAAAATTATGGGAAAATATTTGGTTAACTAAATTCGATTTGAAATTATTGCTTGAAATAATGAAATTTGATGAATAAATAGAAATTAGTGGATTTGGGTGGGACTAAAAGGTTTAGGAAATGGTAATAACATAATTTTAACCAAATGGGTTTTGAAAAGAAATGGGTTTGGAGCATTTTTCCTACCTTAGCAATTCGGGGATGAAATTCTTTTAAAGGGGGAGGAATGTAACGATCCGGAATTTTGGTCGTTTGGTTTTGAACATTTAAATTATTTTTTAATGTTGAATTGGAAATATTAATTGATTTTGAATATGGAGATTTTGGTTGAATTAGTAAAATGGTTTAAAATTTCAAATATAGCGATTAAATGGATTTGGGGAAAAGTAAAATTAATATTTGAGATTGGGAAAATATGTGAATCTGGAATTAAATGCGAATGGAAATGATTTCTAAACTTGATTTAAACTCTATTTGAATTAGAGTGGTGATAGTGGACTTCTGAATGGAATTAAAAGTCGATAAATTAAAATTTGAAAATTTATATATTAATTTAATATTGAAATTTATTATTTGGGATAGAGTAAATAATTGAATTTGTGATTTAATATGAATTGGAATGTTTTCTAATATGAATATAAATTCTATTTGAATTATAATTGAGTTGGTAAGTTTTTTAAATTTGAATTTCAAGTAATTTCGTCGACTTTGAAGATCGCTCGATATAATCGACACATTAAAATAGCCTTCCGGGATATAGTCTTAGAATTCGACGAAACTAGTTCCATTGGATCCATAATTGTGTATTATTATCGGATTTTAAATATCGTTGCCTTTGGAGTTACCGTTTGGTCATACGGGATAGAAACGCGTTGAAATTAATATTGTAAATTTTGTATTAAAATTCGATTCAAAAAGCTATCTTCCACATACGATCGAATTAGGCCTCGAAACTTGTTTCAGTGTGTTCAGAATAGGGGTAAAACATTATAAACGCTAGGCGGCATGCTTCGTTTGGAGTTCGTTCGGAAAAGCACGTGGATAGTAAAAATAATAATATAATAACATGTATACGTGTGTGTGTGTGTCTATATATATACACACGCGCGCGTAGTAAGCCCTAACCCTAAACAATTCACGCAGCTACCACCATAGGAATTTAATGGCCGAAATTAAATGATCTTTCCTCCTCGATAACTCGCGATCCAGCCACAATCGGCAAAAAAGTTCAACTGAAAATTGTCGAGCTCGAGTACTATAAGATCAACGATGGTGATCGTGTTTGGCACAGCGAGAAGAGAGCAGAGGGGTCGCGTTCATGAAACGCTCAAGCACAAAATTCGAGGAAGGAGGGGCGTCGAGTTTCTTGGGGCTCATGGCGAGTGATAGAGGATGGGCTACGCCACGGAGGTAGTTGATCGTCTTCTAGTGGTTTGAAGGAGGAACGACAATGGAGGGTTTAACGGCGGCGACATGGGTTTTGTTCATGCTGTTAACGTGATGGAAGATGAAGAAGAGTGCGGCCCAGATCTATCTCCAGGAAATCAACGGCAGATCTGAGGTTTAAAAAAAATTATTTATATTGATTTTATTCAAATCTTTAAAAGCGTATATCTTCTTCATACGAGGTCGAAATTGGACGAAACAGGCGGCGTTGGAATCGTATCGACAGAGACTTTGGCGTGAAATTGAAGTGGCATTTATTTGAAGCAATAATATTTTTAGTTTCAAATAAAAGGTGAGTGTTTTATACGCTCACGATGAACTAAATATGTTTATGTTAGTTAAATTTATATCGTTAAGTGATTTAAATTTATTGACTGCCGTTGAGTAAATTTAATTGACATTTAAATTGATATGAAATAAAATGGTAAGAATTTGAATTGACAGTTCAAATTGAGATGGGAATTAAATTGTTAGTTAAACTCTCGATTATTGATGACTAGTTAATTGTTGTGATATTTTGACTGTTTGGATGCTTGATTATGATGGATGCTATTGATTGATATTTAGATGATTTGGATGTTTATTTCATTTATATATGTCATGTTATCACCCTATAATTTATTTACAGTATATAAAACTGTAAATCAAATTATTTTGAATAAATTAAGAAATAGGTTTAAATAATATATACATATGACATTAATTTGGATTGAAATGATATATATCCATCCCTGAAATTAAATAGAAATAATTATTCACTTGGTCATAGGATAGAAAATTATATACGGAAACTGAATTGGTTAAATTAAATGATTTAAAAAAATTGTGATTTGAAATTATTTAAATAACTTTGACTTTAAGAAATAAAATCGAATTTATGGAAATGGAATCATTTTTGAACTCGAGCTTGAAATGTTAAAAATGAACTTGTCAACCAGAATTGTTTAAAGAATCGGATTTGAAAATTTGAAGTTATAGTTGAGAAACCACTTGAATTCCGAAAATTGATTTGTTTTAAAAAGATTTGAACTCTTATTCGAACTTTGAAATAAACCAAGTAAAAGTAATTTAAATGGATATTTCGAAATTTGGGCTCGGAATTGAATTATTTATAAAGATTTGAATCTTAAATTGAATATTGAAGTTAAATTTAATTTAAGTGATTTAAATCAATATTCTAAAATCGAACTCGAATTTATATAAATCGAAGTGGTTTAAAATTGAGAATTGAAATGAAATTAATTCAAATTGGAATAGAATTAGTTGGAATTGAAATCGAAATTGGATTATTTTGGAATTGAAATGGATTTGAAATTAAATTGGAATCGAAGTTAATTCGAATTGAAATCGGAATTGAATCGATTTAAATGAAAATGGAAAATGAAAGTGATTTTAATTGGAAAATTTGGAATTAAATCAGTTTGACTTTGAAACTATTTTCAAATAAATTATGTTAATGTAAACTGTTTAAGACCTATCTTTTAAATATCCAAATTATTTCGATCTCCAAGCTATTTTATTTTATAAGCCATTTTAATACTCAAACTATTTCATATCAAACTAGTTTAACTATTTAAACTATTTTTAAACAATTTAAATTTTTAAACTATTTTTATAAAATTCAAACTGGTCAAAAGCTGGAAGGTTTATATTTAAATCATGGATTTGAATACGAATTAGGTTAAATTGAAGTTATAACCCAAATGAAAATTCGAAGCAATTTTGAGTTGGAACTGAAATCAAGATATTATGACTAACATGATTTTGAATTGAACTAGTATAATTTGAGTAAATATGATGAATTCAAAATGAATTTGATTTTAAAGCAAATATGATATTTTGATATCAAATATGAATTGTTTCGAAATGTAAAAGTACCAACCGGTGTATAAAACGACGTTTGGCTGTTAAAGAGACCGGGGCCTCTTATTGGCGTGCTCTCTATCAATATTGGAACCACTTTAACAACTGTGTACGCGGAGAAGACTCCAGAACGAAGTGGTCGGATTTGGCGTCGTTTGCTGGATTTGAAGAAAGAGAATGATGATGGATTGGCCTAACACTTGTGTCAATTTGAAATGACTAAAACAGGAGCTGTACCGGCCAATGAGATTAGCTAACTCTATCGGACACAATTCTTCGTATTATTATCATGACATTGTTATTGCTTGGTGCGCACCCTCGGATTTTGGGAGTGTTGGACGCGGTGGGCCGTTACGGGTTACCACCAGCCGGGAAGGGTAAACTGGTAGTATCCTACCTTGGGCATTGCCATACGTGCCTTGTCATACTTTTATCCTTATACAAGACCCCTACGATTTTGGTTTAGTGTTGTCGTATCATGGTGCATCCCTATCCACCTGATGGTTTGCTGGTGTTTTATATGCAAACTGTACGATAATGCTTAAAACCCGTTAAGGGGAATTAATGTAAAGCCTTAACGCTATTTTGATATTTATTTTATTGATTAGACATTATATATGTAGTGTATTCTACTACATATAAATATTTTGACGGATCCTTAAGAGTTGGAAAATCCCGTAACATCTCTTGAGTTATTGCACGTACATTATACACTGGATAGGAGATGTGAAACCCCATAAACATCTCAAACGCCATGGCACTCATGTTATATGCGATACCGATTTGACTCACATAAGAATATTTTAGTCCTAACTCGAGTGTTTTGTCTTTTCATTAAGCTCGGGTCAGCTCTGAGTTTTTTTCAATGCATTGAAGATGTAATGACCTAGTATTTTCAACCATTCGCATCCTCACATGCCAGACTTGAATCGCTCAACATATTAGATTGTTAATTTATATTTGGCAAAACTCAGTATATACAGTAAATAAATCAATCATAGAATCACAGAATCACAGACACAGAGTAATATAACAATAACGCAGCGGAATA
The DNA here is from genome assembly GCA_030737815.1 of Allium fistulosum. Taxonomy (NCBI): domain Eukaryota; kingdom Viridiplantae; phylum Streptophyta; class Magnoliopsida; order Asparagales; family Amaryllidaceae; genus Allium; species Allium fistulosum. The sequence goes on from CM060908.1 coordinate 791,458,762, forward strand.
GATAAATAGTAGTTCATGAAGCTACTATATAAACATTAGAGTTAGAAATAAAATACAACAGAATATCTCAATTGCAGTGAAGTCTCTAGTACAAACAGATGACCTCTCTGAACAAATCAACTGGAAAAGCAGAAAGCTGAATCGATAGTTGGATCTCCAAGAGAAGCTCCAAACTCCAAAAAGCGAGTCTCAAATGTTGTATTACTCAGTCTGACCCGAGCGTAAAGCAAAACACAAAACACTCTAGTCAGGATTAACATTCTTATATCAATAAATCCAACTCAAGTGAAATATCAACTGAAATACAGGTAGCTTAAAGGATGTTTGGGATAACCATCCTCTACAGATCCATGGAACTATCTACAATGTAGAAATATACACTATAACACCGTGGTCATTTCAAATTAATTTATACTTCCGAACCAAGATATCAATTCATTTCAAATATATCTATTTTCCAAAATAGTATATGTATATTAAATAATTTATAAAGTAAAGTATTTGCAATTTCCTCAAATTTCCACAAATCGCTTCAAAATCAACTCGACTTTCCCATTCAAATCAAATTCAATCTCAATTTATCAAATTTCCATTCAATTCAGTTTTTCTAAATAACAAATTCAAATTATATTGATTTCAAATACAGATCTAATTCACGAACAAACCATTTACATTCCCGTATATTTCAAAGCTTTAATATTCAACATTCCAAAGTTCAATTTAACAGTTTCATATAGATCTCGATTTAACCTCGTTATTATTTAGTCTTGAAATATTCACTTAATAAATTCAGTATTATTTAAATAACCTATATTTACCTTTAACTAAATATTCCTTTCGATTTGTTTTAAACTTGAAATATCCATTTAATCACTTTAAATCAAAAATCAAGTTATAAAAATCCAATCTTAAACTTCAAATTCAATAGTTCAAATCGATCTAATTAAGTAGAATTCTTAATTAGATACAATTTTTCTTAATTCAACTTTATCTTCCTTAACTTATACAATCCTTCAAAATCTGTTCAAAGATATACTACTTAGGCATATTATATTAATTAACTCAAACTTTATTAGATTAAAGTTTATTATTAAATCTACTTTAAATAAAAACTTAAAAATATTTCCAATATTAAATAAAACCATATGTATTCCCCTATCAAAACCATAGAAATCATTTTTTTATTTATATATAAACCAACGGTGTCTGTATATAATTTCCTATCCTATGGTCAAGTGATACAGATATTTATCATTTCAATCTGTAACTTATATATACGGATATATATCATTTCGACCCGCAATCCCAAATTTAATTCAAATGAAAATTGCTTGGGTCTATCATTTCAACCCATAATGATTTTCTCCTATTCTAAAGTTCGTTCGGGTATGTATCATTTCAACCCATAGCGAATTCTATACTAACAGGAAACTTGCAGAGTGATAACAGATATGATAATAATACAACAGGCATATATCATCAATAATTAAATAAAACATAAACAATAGGATATGGTGTCATATCCCATAGGTGAACAGTTATAGAAAATAGCATATATAACAATTTAATAACTACACCAGCATATTTCAATTGTCGTTTCAATTGAAATCAAATTTAATAAATAAAAGAACGTTAATCGTGAGTGATTGTTCACCTTTCGGGGCAAGAGAAAATAGACAATGAAACGAGTTACGGATCCAAACACGAATTCCAAAGCAAAACAGAATTGGCATGAATTGGACGAACAAAGCTGATAATGAGGAATTGATAAAACAAATCAGAACGGGGTCGATGAAGATAATTGGTATAAGCGAACTATTTACACATATGTTTTATTAACGCAGCATATATTTATTAACCAAATTTTATACATACTAACAGTATAAATATTTATAAACTGGTATGCACATACTTAATAAAATCCAATATATACAACTAATATATTATACATTTTAAACTGACACATAATAAAGTAACATTGCAACTTATATATACATATATATAGAAGCTAGAATTTGATAAACAAAGGATATGCAAACACTGTTATAAAAAAATACAGCTATATAAGCCTATAAACTTTCATATAAACGTATATACTTAAAACAAGGTACACGTAAATATGTACTTACCTTATAAACATTATATGCTTTGTATATGTATATATGAAGATATCCACGTACATTAACATAAACTGAAATACAAACATTGATATATTTTATAAATAAATATACACAAATATATACGAAACTATTATATAAATATATATATATATATACTTCTTTTATAAAATATAAAATATATACTGCAAACACACAAAAGTCGAAAAGGATAACTCAAAACATAGTTAACAGATTGTATAGCTTAACCTTACTATAGAACCATCAGGCAAACTAATATAGAAAAATTAAAATAATACTTTATGAAACACTGTCATCATATCTTTAATATATAAGCAATCAACAGTTTATAAGCAGTATAGCTTTGTAAAACTTTTATATACTTATACGGCAGACCAATATATATATATATAACCAGAAATATAACAGATAACACAAAACTATAGTTTATAAAACTTATGTATATATGAATTTTAAAAACAACAGATATAATAGATCAGACATACATAATACTGTGACATATAACATATTAATATAAATTATAGATAGATGTTTAACATTCATATACAATTATATATATGTAACAAAATATACTCAGAGGTAAAAGATATATAACTTACAAATATTAACACGCGGGTAGTTAAGTTGCGAGGCGGACGAGTGTCAGGGGAGGAGGAGGCCGGGTTTGGGTCTGGAGAAGTGGTATGGCTGTGAGCTTCGGGTGAGGAGATGTATGCGGGAAAAGGTGGGCTGGGGAGGTCGGGTGAACGGCGCGGCAAGGTGGGAAGGCTTGCGGGAGGAGGAAGAAGGCGGAGGGAATGAAGGCGGGTGGTGCTCGGTTTGCTGGCCGTGGAGAGGCACGGTTAGGGGTGACGAGTTTGCTTGGTTGGTGCCATTCCTGGTGGAAGGAGATGCACGAAGACAGCACAGTTTTGTTATATATATATATATATATATATATTTTCTTATGAGAGTATGGCCGAAACCAAGAGAAGAGTAGGGTGTTATACAGGAAAAGAAATGAACAGAGGAGAAATAGGAGAGGAAAAGAATCAATAGACGCACTGGTTTATAATATTTCTTGAGCAGTGCGAATGAAATGTAACGGTTGGCTTTGATTCAGCTAAACAATTATGACAATTTATTGCTTGCGTGGGCTGCACGTTTCAAATTTGAAGAGACAAAGGGAACAAAAGGTCACAAATTTCGGTACGGTACGACGCACAGTCTTCTCGTTTCCGTCGCATACCGGACCTCAAAATATAGAAATAAATATACTGCGAAGATCAGTACGACGAGACGATCAAAACGGTATACAGATATTGGTGGCACGATCATCCGATCAAAAAGTCGATACGGACACTGATATACGTTGCTATTCCGTACGGAAAAATCCAAACGGAGCTAGAAACGTCCGAAATTTATGAAACGAATTACGCAGTTTTATTCAGAGTGTTCTAAATAAATTTTCTCATGTTGACATATTTAGGTTTCGGAACAATTTTAAATTCAACTGTTATTCACCGATTGAAATAGAATTACACAATAAAATAAACTTCCATATTATCTGATGAAAATTTACCGGTTGCTATGTTTAATTAGACGTATTCTAAATATTAAATTTTTATTTCCAAATTCAAATATATAAAATTTCACAAAATTTCAGTTAAATATATTATTAAACAAAATAAAATTATTAAAATTTACGGGTCGTTACACTCTCCCCCACTCAAAACTTTTCATCCCCGAAAAGGAAGGAGGTAGGAGAATAGAACAACCAGAAATAAAAGTAGATTGAAAGTCAAGATTAAACATTAATTTGAAACTGTATAAATTCTACTTGAAATATTTGTTTGAAACTTCATCTGCAAATCAATTATTTTTAATACTTTAATATTTTTCAACCTATTTGTAAAATTTCTTGCTTCCTTTAAGTACCATTTATGTGTTTAAATAACACCTTTATAAATATATGAAAACTACTTGAAAACAATTATTTACATCATTACTTATATACAAAGAAGCTATTGAAAACATTAAATCCATAATTCATAAATTTATTAATTTATCCCAAGATACCTTTCAAACAGTATTAATAAATTAATAATCATTTTCTTTAAATATGTTGTATTTAATTAATAACTTCAAAAATATTTACAACACTAAAATTTATTATTAACCCATGTAGTATATAAATAAACAATATTTTAAAAGGATATAGTCAACAAGGAAAAGAAGGAGGATTTGGAAAAACCGAATATAGGTGAATAAATAAAGCTGAGCAGGTAAGGTAGATTCAAAGAATAGTATCGGGCACGAATAATTAATTTAGAACCATAAGAATTTCAATTTCAAATACTAATACAAAATTCCTTTGTTGAAAATACTTTTATAATAAAATACCTTTATAATAAAATACTTTATAATAAAATACTTTTATATCGAAACAAATTTTCATTTCGAAAATACTTTTATACTCGATGTTTTAACAAGTTTATCCTTGTTCTTGCAGACTCCGGCCATGCGTTGATCAGCTGCAAAGCTATAATTCTCCAGGTACTTAGTAGACTTGTTTCAACACCCATTGAAAATACTGGAAAAACTTTTAAAAAAACAGATATGGAAAGTACAATCCAAACAAATAAACCAAAATTTGTCCAACCATGGATCGTAGATACACAATGGTTACGCCTGGATCCCCCAGGAAACAATCTGTATCCGTAAGCTTTCTCAGCCCTGTGAATTACGCCATGATGATTAGTAGACCGCAGATACACAATGGTTACACCTGGATCCCCCAGGAAACAATCCGTATCCGTAAGCTATCTCAGCCTTGCGGATTTCGCTACTAAATACGACCTACATAGATCGCAGGATACACAATGGTTACGCCTGGATCCCCTAGGAAACAATCTGTACCCCTAAGCCATCTCAGCCAGGCGAATTACGCTATGCAGTCGTGCTCGTAAGACCATGGAGATCGCCATGGAATTCGTGGACACTCGAGTATCATATCCGAAAAACCCAAATCAAAGAATAATATCGATAGAATGAATCCACAATGTGGCCACAAAGCGGATATCAAGCAGAAGGCACTTTCCATATCTTTACTTCGAAAATATGTTTCATATAGTACCCTTTCAAATCACTTTCGAATATCATACTTATATAAGGTCCATTATATATAAGATTTTATTTTCAAATCGAATACTTTCCGAATCAAAAGTATATCAATCACACTTATATAGTCTTCGATTATATAAGGTTTCGCTTTTCTAATTTGAGTACCTTTTCAAATCCATAGTTTTCAAATCAACATCATACTAATACAAACAAATTTTTATATAAGTTCAATAACTCCCAAATCAAGTATTTAGTAAAACAAGGTTCTCAATTTCAATTCTTTTCAATATCAGTTCAGTTTCAAAATCATATATGATTTCACCAAATTATTTCTTCCAAATTTATTATCTTCAGTATCAAAGTTTCCAAAATAATAGGTTTAGAAAAAAATCCTAGTTTCCAAATCAACATTAGGTCAACCAAATTCATTTCCAAAATCATCATATAAATACTGGGTTTTGAATTCCAATCTATTTTCGAAACCAAATATTTTTCTCAAAATCAATTATACCCAAAATTTATAACCATCCCTTTTAAAATCTTTAAACTAGTTATTTCTATTTTAAAAGATCCAATTTACCTTTTGCAGATTATTTATATTTTTTTAAAATTGATTTTTAAGGATTTGTACAAGTTAAGGAAGATAAAGAAAAAATAGTTTTGAAAAATGGTTTTAAATTGATAGTAGTTTTTCATAAAAGAAAAGTTCCAATTAAATTACAAAGATATCCAACCCAACAACTTCCAATTTCAGCGTCAAAGTATATCAATGATATTAGAACATAAGATGTACATATGTCATTATTTTGCAACATCACATTCGATCACTCGCTCGATCACACAAGTTCGCTTTCGAACTAGTATTGTCCATTCGACTTCCCTAATGCGAACTTCGATATGGTTTCTCGACTAGAAGCCATCAACATCCTTGCATAGCCATATACTATGATAGAGAATTCTAGAATCAAGCCCAAAATCAGAGAATTCTAGAATCAAGCCCAAAATCCATATCAAATATTCGCCATCAAGAATCAAATGAAAAATCCTAACACGAAATGGTGTAATTCACCTCGAACTTGTGTACTCAAACCTGGATCAAATTAAATATGCGAATAAAACAGTATACGTACAACTTATGTATCTATTCCAACTTGTTATATATATAGTTTTATAAAAGATGTTACTAAGTTAAAACATTTAAAACTAAATTTTATTCAAAATATTTTTAAAACTAAATTTCATATTAGTATAATTCAAAATAGTCTTATTCATTTACTTAACAAAACAGTTTCAAACTTATTTAAATCTTATTACTTCATACTTTAACATACAAACTAAACTTATATACTTTATCCAATAATTTATACTTTTCAAAATCACTTAACTTTGAAAAATTAAACCTTGATTTGGAAGTGTTCGAACATTCAAAATAGTCAGAGAAATCATATTTCAAATCCAAGAGTTGGAAATCGGCAACAAATCGGTAAATCAATTTCAATAGATAAGGTTATATCAAATCCGAAACTCGAGGACTGAACACCGGGCTTACTTCAAATCGTTTCAAATATAAATACATATCTTTCGAATATCAAATCATACTTCGGAATTTGAAATCAAAATTGGATTCACAAAATCAATCGCATAGCAAAGCTACTAAAGCAGCCTATCCCCCACTCTGAAACTCGAAAATCAATGTCGATGATGCGTGCACTCATCACCGAAATTATTCTCCAGCGATAGAAGTGAGTTCTGGACTTCTATTTTCTTAAAAACTTCTTTGAAATTTCTTCGAAATCATTAGAACTCATTTGAAGTCATTTGAAACATTTCTTATTCGGAAAATACTTTCAAATTGTATTATTATATATTTTCAAAGTCTTAAAACAAATTTCAAAATACCGGAATTCAATCTCTTAAATTTCAAATTCAAAACCCTTCGGTTATAAATCATTTTTATATAAATCAATTTCTTATATAACTTTCAAAATTCAGATCCTTTTAACTTCAAATTCTCATTTTTAAAAGGTATATATAATCCTTATCGAAAACATTTTCACTTTTATATATAGAATAAAATCATACTTATCAAAATAATAAATTCGATATATAAAACAATTTCAAAAATACAAACAAGCCCGATTTTTCAAAGGATGATTCAAGGATGGATTTCAAAACAAAGATAGAGATTCAAATTAGAGGAACTCTAATCAAATAGAATACTGATTTGAAGGTAGGTTCGATCGAGAATGAGATAATTAAATTCCAAAGTAAAAGATGGATACACTTATATAAATCGCGAGCAACCTTAACCGGACCAACCGTGACTTCAGGAATATGATCGATGCAGGATTCTAAGGCAAATCGACATTCGATCGCCAAAGATAGACTTCGGCATAATAAGAGATAGCAGCATCCACCGCGGTATAGAAATCTCCGGTGAATCGTTGATTTTTTGATAGAGATCATTCGAAGTGGAGTTATGGGATGCTCCAGAATTAAAAGAATACAAATAAGGGAGACAAGATTGGATTTTTTTTGGAACCGAGGGGAACGTTCCAAAATTCAAAGAAAATTCGAATCAGAGGAAGAAATTCGAGCATGCACGAAAGTAATTCTGTAATTAAATCTACTACATATGCTAAGTTTTGCCTAAAACCTGGCTTTGATACCAACTGTAACGACCTGGTATTTTCAACTATTCGCATCCGCACATGCCAGACTTGAATCGCTCAAAATATCAGATTGTTAATTTATATTTGGCAAAACTCAGTATATACAGTAAATAAATCAATCACAGAATCACAGACACAGAGTAATATAACAATAATGCAGCGGAATAGATAAATAGTAGTTCATGAAGCTACTATATAAACATCAGAGTTAGAAATAAAATAAAACAGAATATCTCAATTGCAGTGAAGTCTCTAGTACAAATAGATGACCTCTCTGAACAAATCAACTGGAAAAGCAGAAAGCTGAATCGATAGTTGGATCTCCAAACGAAGCTCCAAACTCCAAAAAGCGAGTCTCAAATGTTGTATTACTCAGTCTGACCCGAGCGTAAAGCAAAACACAAAACACTCGAGTCAGGATTAACATTCTTATATCAATAAATCCAACTCAAGTGAAATATCAACTGAAATACAGGTAGCTTAAATGATGTTTGGGATAACCATCCTCTAAGGATCCATGGAACTATCTACAATGTAGAAATATACACTATAACACCGTGGTCATTTCAAATTAATTTATACTTCCGATCCAAGATATCAATTCATTTCAAATATATCTATTTTCCAAAATAGTATATGTATATTAAATAATTTATAAAGTAAAGTATTTGCAATTTCCTCAAATTTCCACAAATCGCCTCAAAATCAACTCGACTTTCCCATTCAAATCAAATTCAATCTCAATTTATCAAATTTCCATTCAATTCAGTTTTTCTAAATAACAAATTCAAATTATATTGATTTCAAATACAGACTTGAATCACAAACAAACCATTTACATTCCAGTATATTTCAAAGCTTTAATATTCAACATTCCAAAGTTCAATTTAACAGTATCATATAGATCTCGATTTAACCTCGTTATTATTTAGTCTTGAAATATTCACTTAATAAATTCAGTATTATTTAAATAACCTAAATATACCTTTAACTAAATATTCCTTTCGATTTGTTTTAAACTTGAAATATCCATTTAATCACTTTAAATCAAAAATCAAGTTATAAAATTCAAATCTTAAACTTCAAATTCAATAGTTCAAATTGATTTAATTAAGTAGAATTCTTAATTAGATATAATTTTTCTTAATTCAATTTTATCTTCCTTAACTTATACAATCCTTGAAAATTTGTTCAAAGATATACTACTTAGACATATTATATTAATTAACTCAAACTTTATTAGATTAAAGTTTATTATTAAATCTACTTTAAATAAAAACTTAAAATTATTTCCAATATTAAGTAAAACTGTGACGACCCGGAATTTTTGGATATTTAAAATTGGAATGTTTAATTGATTTTAAATATTTAAAAGTTAATTTCTAACTTGAATTTCAAATACCACCATTTATTGAGTGATTTAATTGTTTAATTAAATAATTGGAAATTGGGTAAATGGTTGAATATGAAATTTAAGCTTGTTAAAGATATTTTGGAGGCTTATAAAATTTATATTGATAATACTAGAGATAATAGAAGTGTTGAAATTGAATTTAAAATGATTTGTTCAGTCTTGAAAATATATCGTTTAAATTGAATTTAAAAATAGCCTTCCGAGGCACAGTCTCGGATTTCAACGAAACCAGTTCCATTGGATCCATAATAGTGTATTATTATCGGATTTCAAATTTCGTAGCGTTTGGAGTTGTCGTGTGATCGTACGATAGATAAACGCGCTGAAATTTATATCGAAAATTAAATATTATAACTCGGTCCAAAAGCTATCTTCTCCATACGATCAAATTAGGACTCGAAACCTTTTCCACTGCGTTCGAAATAGGGGTATAACATTGTAAATGTCTGGCGGTACGCCTTCATAGGAGATCGAGATTTTTAGTTGCGAATTTGGGACCATTTGAAATTGAATTAATATATGTATATGTATATTTAGTCAGCCATCAGCTGAAATTATCTCACATCAAAACTTTTTGGTCTCCTCTGCAAATCACCGTATCAGAGCAATTCCTTCATGCAACCTTCATTTCACCTCAGTCTTTTATAACACCGCCACCTTTTCTCTAAAGATTGATAGCCGAAACATTTCAATTTCAGGAAATAAATTTAGAAGTCAAGAAAATGTTAGAACTAAATCCTTTACTTTTTCTCTTCAGTTTAACGCAGCCCGCATCCCTTTTCTTCTCGAATCGAACGGAATTCGTTCATATGAAAAGAAAAAAAAGGGGGAATTCAAATCATCATTCCTCGAATTCGTTCTCGAGGGAAAGTCATGGTGGTCGAGGTTAAAGGAATCGAGGCAAGCTTGGGACTTATGGCTCGCGAGTATGAGCTTGTGAAGGCTCGGGGTTTGAGGAAGCACAGCGATCGATGGGCTCGGGTTTCGTGCTCAATCCATTGCTGGAGGAGAAGGAGTAGAGCACGCGACACATTGGTGATGGATTCGAGCTACTCAGGGTATCGCGAGGCGGGAGCTCGGGTTCATGGGGGCAGCATCGATCAGCGTGGGATCCTCCTTGAATTTGCGTGGTCGAGGCTGGGTTCGTGTAGCGGTTCGATCGACGGTAGGGTTAAAATCTGGTTGTGGTGATCGTACTTGTGGCTGTAGGTATGTTTCTATATATATATATGGATTGATATATATATGTAAGTTAGAGAATTTTCTCAATACTGGAAGTTACAGTAAGTTAATAAAAAGAAAATATATATACATACATATTTTATTTACTAGTTTAATTTTAAAGGAATATATTTGTTTAAAATTATTTTGGTCACTAAAGGATTATTAAAGGAAATTAGTTTGAAATTTAATTATTCATAAAAATTTAATCATTAGTTAAGATTAAATCATTTGCCAATTAAAATTATTATAGGGAAATTGATTATTAAGTTAATTCAAATATTAATAAATTGTATAACGTTTATACAAGGTCTAAAATCATGGAAGCAAACTAGTTTGGAATGGATTGCAAACAGCAAAATAAAAGGTGAGTTAATCTCACTCGTCTGGATTTGCTATTTAAATTTAAATGGTTAAATTTAAATATTTGGTTGAATGATTGAATTGATTGGGTGTGATATATATTATATAGTAGTATATATATATTGGAGTGATTGATTTTCCCATATTATATAGCGGATGAGACCCTATGCGCCGCATAATAGCGGATGGTATTATATTAAACTCATATACCGCGATATTCCACCTCGAAGTGGAAGTGGTATTGTGCTAACATCTGTGGATGCAAAGAAACAGGTTGGAGGGATCCAACTGGATTCCTCAAAATTATTTAGATTGTTCTAATAATTCTGTGTTATGATTATTTGATATTCTGTGATGAATTATATTGATAATTGGAATATTGGATGCTATGGTGGGATTGAATATATTTCGGTATATTGAGTTATCAAAATATATAGAATTGGATTTTTGAAAAGAAAATATAAGAGAGAATTTTTAAGTAAAATAACTATAGAGTATTTAAGTAAATTAAAGAATGAATTGGGAAAGGATAAAAGTGATATTTAAATTCTAGTAAATAAATTCTGGGTATGGAAAGGAGATTTTGAATAAAAAGGGGAAAATAATAAATTTTCAAAACTTAAGTGATATTTTTTTAAGGAATGAAAGATTTATTTTTGAATTCAGAATTAAAATGGTTTAGAAAGAAATAAAAGAAAATCTTGGAATAAATGTGGAAATTTGTATTATCAGTTAAAGTAAGATTTTAAATCATCACAAGGAAGTTAAACCTGAAATTTATAAGTTTTGAAATAAAATTGGATAAGTAAAGAATTTATTTTAAAATGGAGTAAATTTTGGAAATCAATTTGAAAATTGATTAAGTGTTTGAAACTGGGATTTTAAAAGGATGTTGAGACCATGAAATTTATAAACTGGGTTTATAAAGGTGAAGTAATATATCAGTGGATATTTGGAAGAATAAATTGACGGTGGGAATTTATTAAAGGAATGGGTCAATTTGATTAAAATTAAATAGTGATTTATTTTTAAAGATGTGAAAGAGAAGTATATTTCCCTGGATAGCCAAGTACGTTTTCAAAGCAAATTCTTAAGTATAAGTTAAAGTTTCAAAGTTGTTTTAAAAGTATGTTTTGGAAAATCTATTATTTTTAAATGTTTAAATGTTAAAGTAAGTATTTTTCAAATTTATTTTAGTTGTAATTATTTAAAGGTTAACTGGTATTATGTTTGAAAAAGATAAAAATTTAGTTTTATATTTTATAAAGTAGCTTTATTTTAAATATTCTTAAAGTGTATATTTCTTTTAAAATAAAGTATTAAAGTAGTTTTAAATCTAAATGTTTAAAAGTATATTCTATAATTAAGTGTTTTAAATGATTTTAAAGTCGAAGTATTTGTACTTGGTGATTTCAGTGGAAATAGAAAATATTGGGAAATTTATTCCGTGAGAGAAAGATGGTTTGAAACTTTTTTCGAAAGGGTTGAAAAGTGGAAATATATCTTGCGAAGATATTTTGAGATTAATAAATAATTTGGAGAATTATTTAAAGGTCTGATGGTTGTTTGTGAATGTTATTTGATAGCTAAATAACCGACTATCAATATTGGCCAATGCGCTGATCGTTTCGAAGAGACCAGGATCGGGATTTATTTCTCGAAAACCACTTTGATCCGGTTTGTACGTTTTCATGGGGAAAACGAGTTCGGAGTCGAAGATGGAGCAGTGAAGTACAAGGGCTAGTCGCTACTAATCCTGAGAGTGATTCCAAAATGGATGTAGTAGGAGTAGTGCCTTCGGTTCCGTTCGAACCCGGAACGGACTTGTATGGATGAATGCTTTCAGAACATCGTCAGGAGGATGGTGAGCATTCTAAGTGATATGTTCTAAAAAGGCAATGCTTAGCCTCGAGCCTCATCAACCGGGAATGACTGAAAATCAGGGGTTATGCAGCAAGGCTAATTGGGTCGCACCCATTAGGGTGAGGTCATCCCTGTCTAGATGTTCCTTTTTATTTCGGCTTAGTGGGCGTTTGCTGATCCCAACCGTGGGGTGATCTTACTCGGGATTATCCAGTAAGGGGTAGTCCCGGTCTTGTGTTGCAAAGGATTGGGAGTGATCCTCAGTACGTTGATCTAGGCCACGTACTGTGACAGGTGGTACCCCAGTGCCTAGTCATTAGTTGGAAATCCATTCTCCCTACCTGCCTTTACGGTTTTTGTTTGTAGAACCCACTTTGTGGCTAGTATGCTGGAATTTAATCATGTAACAATTTCAGCTATTTGAATAAGTATTTGTATATAGACACTATTATAATATCAGACAGATTTGATAAAAAGTGTTTTGGCTATCGTAAGGTAAAAACCCGACATGTTTATTTGTGGCATGGTCTTACGAGATGCTTTTGATTTCAAAGGGTTTGGAAAACTTTAATAATCCAATTGAGTGTGTTTTCTCACGCTGGTTTTCCAAACTGACTCGGGTGTTATTTTATTATAATGCTCGGGTCAGACCGAGTATTATAGAGTACAGATTCTAGATGGATGGCTGTGGAGCTCAGGAGACGAGCTGGATGGCGAGGCGTAGCATACGTACTTGATGTATTATTCCGCTGTGTTGTAAGTTGTATTGTCTGTTGGTGAGGACAACTTAATATAACTATCCAGTTGTGTGTTATTGATTGTGTGTACTCTGATGATGTAATGTATAAACAGATTTGCTTTTGTGTAAAGATCAGTTATTAACTATTATATATTATTCCGCTGCGATTGTGAGATTCTGATGTTGTTTTCTATTTTCTTCTTCTACCTCCTTCTTCTTTAGCCATCATGGTTCGTATTTCCGTTCTTTTTGAGTTGATCTGATGGAGATTACTGTCAACTTAAGGGGTACGGATTTCTGGGCTATTACAGTGGTATCAGAGCTGAAAGGTTAAGCGAGAACCTTGGCTCTGGTGGGGATTACTCATTAGAGATAGAGTCAGTAGTGCTCTAGAATGAGTTTGAGTGTATTAATAAATATGAGCACGTATTTGTTAGTGAATATAAAATGATTTTATATTGTGTTGATTGGTTTATTGAGTAGTTTATGGATTCTGGTCAATACGAGTAATTAACGTTATTGATAGGGATCTCTAAACACTTGAATAGAACAATTCGACACAGTATTGTTTTTAAAAGGGTAAATGAAATAATTTTACCCAAATTATTTTTGTATATGAAAGAAATAATTTTTAGTAATTATTATATATATATATGGTTGCTTGGTTGTTAGGAAATGATAATATTAAATTATTATCATTATTGTGTAGAAATTGAATAAGAAATTGAAAGCCATAACTAAAGGTTAAGAAATAAATTCATATATAAAATGGGACTTATGAATGTGCATTATAAATGTGATTTATAATTGAAATGAGGTAAAATCCAGAGTGATGTTGAATATAGATTGAAAGAATTTAAAATTTAAAATTTTGGAAAAGGTTTAAATTCTTTTGGGTTTTCAAATGGTTTTCAAATGCTTTGGAGAAATAATGATGATAGTATTTGAGAAATATTTTGAGTTGAATTTGAAATCTAGAGAGATTTTAAATTAAAAATATTTGAAATTGTTTTAAAGAGATAAAAGCATTGAACTCTTTCGGTTGCTGGAAAATAACTTCGGTGATGACTACATCATCATCGATGTTCATTTTCGAGTTTCCAGAAGAGGAATTGCTGTCAAATTGTTTTGTATTTTGGAAAATGAATAAAAAAATCCAAAACTTGAATTATAAAATAGATTGAACTCAAGTAAAATAGTTAAAGTGATTTTTGAAATAAAAATCAAATATTGAGTATAAAATTGGAATAAACTAACTGATAATTAATTAGTTAATGAAATATGGAAATGGAATTTGAATTGGATAAATGAAAGTTGAATTGTGAGTTAGTAATGGAGTTGGAAATGAACTCGAGTTAGAAATAAAATTCAACTTGGATTGTTGGTAAATTGAATATAATTGGAAATGTTGTCGAATAAAATAGAGTTGGATTGAAATAGTGATGGTTTGAGTTGTAAATAAAACTCAAGTGAGTAGAAATAGATTGAATGGTCTTGTTAATTAATAAATAACTTAAGTAAATTGTGAAATGGTTGTTGTCGAGATTTTATAAAATGATTCTAAATAAAACTTGTTGGGTTAATGAAATGAAATGCAAGTTGAATACCAATTTGAAGTGACAAATGTTTGGGTTGTAAATAAATTGTGGAATGAGTATTTGATGAAATCAATATGGAATGTTCTAAGATTAATAAAATTGATTTTAGAATCAATTGAAAGGGATGTGAGTTCATTTTGTTTAAAAATGAGTAGAATGTAGGAAAGTGAGTTGTAAATCACTAAAATTGAATGAAAATGATGTGTGATTTTGTTGTAAGCAACTAAATTTGTGTCGAAACCTTATAAATTGCTTATGGAAAGTGTTTAGTGCTTATTGCTTATGTTATGCATGTATTTAGCTATTGAAAATAAGTGAAATGTTAATAAACTTTATATATTTGTCACTTACATGTTTAAATTTAGTGAGTACAGGTTTTTGGAAGCCGTTTGGCTGGATTTGGTTGCGCTAGTTGCTAAAATAATAATCCGCTTGCTTAAAAAATGCTAAATAAGGTGCGCCTACGCAATAAAAGATAGGAAATATGAACTGTTGTTTGTTTTTTTTGTTTTCCGACCGTGTGGGTCGATGTATATATATTTATATCTCTTGTCAAATTGCAAAAGCCCCTCCGTACAAAATAGACTCTGCCAAAAAATTTCAAAAATTTTGGGAGTTAGAAAATTTTTCAAATTTTTCACTAACAACAAAGGATTTAAAAGTGGTAAGCAAATAGAGGTGAAACTGAATATTGAAATCTAATTTAAAAGTGTGTATGTGAAGTAAGGTGAAATCGAAGAAACTGAAGGAAGGAAGAGTTTGCAAATAAACGTTTATTTGAGATTTTATATAAATTAGTAAGTGAAACTAATAAAAGGAAATGGTTAATTAAATATGGGTTGAGATAAGGTGAATAAAATTCAATATTTAGAGTTTGAAGACGAATTAAGTTCAAGTAGAATGGAAATTTTGGATAAAAGATGGAAATAAATACGTTGGATGTGCGTATATTATTTTATTCACATAACGGTTTAGTCCAGAATTCGAGCATAGAATTTCGAGATAGTTATATCGATCCGAGTTAGGATTTTTCACTCGATTTTCATTGGCGAACTCTGGATATGGAATTTTGATTGATTCTGGAAATTCTCTATCATAGTTTACGGCTATATATTCTACGCCTCGCCATCCAGCTTGTCTCCCGAGCTCCACAGCCATCCATCTAGAATCTGTACTCTATAATACTCGGTCTGACCCGAGCATTATAATAAAATAACATCCGAGTCAGTCTGGAAAACCAGCGTGAGAAAACACACTCAATTGGATTATTAAAGTTTTCCAAACCCTTTGAAATCAAAAGCATCTCATAAGACCACGCCACAAATAAACATGTCGGGTTTTTACCTTACGATAGACAAAACACTTTTTATCAAATCCGTCTGATATTGTAATAGTGTCTATATACAAATACTTATTCAAATAGCTGAAATTGTTACATGATTAAATTCTAGCATACTAGCCACAAAGTGGGTTCAACAAACAAAAATCGTAAAGGCACGTAGGGAGAATGAATTTCCAACTAATGACTAGGCACTGGGGTACCACCTGTCACAGTACGTGGCCTAGATCAACGTACCGAGGATCACTCCCAATCCTTTGCAACACAAGACCGGGACTACCCCTTACTGGATAATCCCGAGTAAGATCAACCCATGGTTGGGATCAGCAACCGCCCACTAAGCCAAAATAAAAAGGAACATCTAGACAGGGATGACCTCACCCTAATGGGTGCGACCCACTTAGCCTTGCTATATAACCCCTGATTTTCAGTCATTCTCGGTTGATGAGGCTCGAGGCTAAGCGTTACCTTTTTAGAACATATCACTTAGAATGCTCACCGTCCTCCTGACGATGTTCTGAAAGCATTCATCCATAAAAGTCCGTTCCGGGTTCGAACGGAACCGAAGGCACTACTTCTACTACATCCATTTTGGAATCAACCTCAGGATTAGTAGCGACTATCCCTTGCACTTCACTGCTCCATATTCGACTCCGAACTCGTTTTCCCCACGAAAACGTACAAACCGGATCGAAGTGGTTTTCGAGAAATAAATCCCGAGACCGATCTCTTCGAAACGATCAGCGCATTGGCCAATATTAATAGTCGGTTATTTAGCTATCAAATAGCATTCACAAACAACCACCCGACCTTTAAATAATTCTCCAAATTATTTATTAACCTCAAAATATATTCGCAAGATATATTTCCACTTTTCAACCCTTTCGAAAACAGTTTCAAACCATCTTTCTCTCACGGAATAAATTTCCCAATATTTTCTATTTCCACTGAAATCACCAAGTACAAATACTTAGACTTTAAAATCATTTAAAACACTTAATTATAGAATATACTTTTAAACGTTTAGATTTAGAACTACTTTAATACTTTATTTTAAAAAAATATACACTTTAAGAATTTTTAAAATAAAGCTACTTTATAAAATATAAAACTAAATTTTTATCTTTTTCAAACATAATACCAATTAACCTTTAAATAATTACAACTAAAATAAATTTGAAAAATACTTACTTTAACATTTAAACATTTAAAAATAATATATTTTCCAAAACATACTTTTAAAACAACTTTGAAACTTTAACTTATACTTAAGAATTTTCTTTTAAAACGTACTTGGCTATCCAGGGAAATATACTTCTCTTTCACATCTTTAAAAATAAATCACTATTTATTTTTAATCAAATTTACCCATTCCTTTAATAAATTCCCATCGTGAATTTATTCTTCCAAATATCCACTGATATATTACTTCACCTTTATAAACCCAGTTTATAAATTTCATGGTCTCAACTTCCTTTTAAAATCCCAGTTTCAAACACTTAATCAATTTTCAAATTGATTTCCAAAATTTACTCCATTTTAAAATAAATTCTTTACTTATCGAATTTTATTTCAAAACTTATAAATTTCAGGTTTAACTTCCTTGTGATGATTTAAAATCTTACTTTAACTGATAATACAAATTTCCACATTTATTCCTAGATTTTCTTTTATTTCTTTCTAAACCATTTTAATTTTGAATTCAAAAATAAATCTTTCATTCCTTAAAAATAAATCACTTAAGTTTTGAAAATTTATTATTTTCCCCTTTTTATTCAAAATCTCCTTTCCATACCCGGAATTTATTTACTAGAATTTAAATATCACTTTTATCCTTTCCCAATTCATTCTTTAATTTATTTAAATACTCTATAGTTATTTTACTTAAAAATTCTCTCTTATATTTTCTTTTCAAAAATCCAATTCTATATATTTTGATAACTCAATATACCAAAATATATTCAACCCCACCATAGCATCCTATATTCCAATTATCAATATAATTCATCACAGAATATCAAATAATCATAACACAGAATTATTAGAACAATCTAAATAATTTTGAGGAATCTAGTTGGATCCATCCAACCTGTTTCCCTGCATCTACAGATGTTACCACAATACCAATTCCACTTCGAGGTGGAATATCGCGGTATATGAGTTTAATATAATACCATCCGCTATTATGCGGCGCATAGGGTCTCATCCGCTATATAATGCGGGAAAATTAATCACTCCAATATATATATATATATACTACTATATAATATATATCACACACAATCAATTCAATCATTCAACCAAATATTTAAATTTAACCATTTAATTTAAATAGCAAATCTAGAAGAGTGAGATTAACTCACCTTTTATTTTGTTGTTTGCAATCCATTCCAAACTGGCTTGTTTCTATGATTTTAGACCTTGTATAAACATTATACAATTTATTAATATTTGAATTAACTTAATAATCAATTTCCATATAATAATTTTAATTGGAAAATGATTTAATCTTAACTAATGATTAATTTTTTTATGAATAATTAAATTTCAAACTAATTTCCTTTAATAATCCTTTAGTGACCAAAATAATTTTAAACAAATATATTCCTTTAAAATTAAACTAGTAAATAAAATATGTATGTATATATATTTTTTTTTTATTAACTTACTGTATGTTCCAGTATTGAGAAAATTCCCTGACTTACATATATATCAATCCATATATATATAAAAACATACCAACAGCCACAAGTACGATCACCACAACCAGATTTCAACCCTACCGTCGATCGAACCGCTGCTCGAACCCAGCCTCGACCACGCAAATTCAAGCAGGAGCTCACGCTGATCGATGCCGGCCCCACGAACCCGAGCTCTCGCCTCGCGATACCCTGAGTAGCTCGAATCCATCACCAATGTGTCGCATGCTCTACTCCTTCTCCTCCAGCAATGGATTGAGCACGAAACCCTAGCCCATCGATCGCGGTGCTTCCTCAAACCGCGAGCCTTCACAAGCTCGTACTCGCGAGCCCTAAGTCCCAAGCTTGCCTCGATTCCTTTAACCTCGGTCGCCATGACTTTCCCTCGAGAACGAATTTGAGGAATGATGATTTGAATCCCCTCTTTTTTTTCTTTTTTATATGAATGAATTCCGTTCGATTAGAGAAGAAAAGGGATGCGGGCTGCGTTAAACTGAAGAGAAAAAGTAAAGGATTTAGTTCTACCATTTTCTTGACTTCTAAATTTATTTCCTGCCATTGAAATGTTTCGGCTATCAATCTTTAGAGAAAAGGTGGCGGTGTTATAAAAGACTGAGGTGAAATGAAGGTTGCGTGAAGGAATTGCTCTGATACAATGATTTGTAAAGGATACCAAAAAGTTTTGATGTGAGATAATTTCAGCTGATGGCTGACTAAATATATATATACATATACTAATTCAATTTCAAATGGTCCCGAATTCGCAACTAAAAATCTTGATCACCTATGAAGGCGTACCGCCAGACATTTACAATGTTATACCCCTATTTCGAACGCAGTGGAAAAGGTTTCGAGTCCTAATTTGATCGTATGGAGAAGATAGCTTTTGGACCCAGTTATAATATTTAATTTTCGATATAAATTTCAGCGCGTTTATCTATCGTACGATCACTCGACAACTCCAAACGCTACGAAATTTGAAATCCGATAATAATACACTATTACAGATCCAATGGAACTAGTTTCGTCGAAATCCGAGACTGTGCCTCGGAAGGCTATTTTTAAATTCAATTTAAATGATATATTTTCAAGACTGAACAAAATACATTTAAATTCAATTTCAACACTTCTATTATCTCCAACATTATCAATATAAATTTTATAAGCCTCCAAAATATCTTTAACAAGCTTAAAATCTCAGATTCAACCATTTACCCAATTTCCAATTATTTAGTTAAACAATTAAATCACTCAATAAATGGTGGTATTTGAAATTCAAGTTAGAAATTAACTTTTAAATATTTAAAATCTATTAAATATTCAAATTTCAAATATCCAAAAATTCCGGGTCGTCACATTCCTCCCCCCTTAAAAGAATTTCGTCCCCGAAATTACTGGTTAGGAAGAATGATTCAATACCCGTTAACTATTTCCAAAACCCAACAGTTTCAAACAACTCCCTAAAACAATCTTTTATTAAAGACACAATGATGCCCTTACTAAGTTTCCAAACTCACCCATCTGTCCCAATAATATTATCCCCTCAATAATTCAAATTATAGTTTAAACCAAATTCTAAACTATCAAAAGTTTCTCAAAATTTTTCTAACTCCTTAAATTTTCGAAAAATTTCACCAGCGTCTCCTTTGCGCGGCTAGCTCGGTACGACTACAAAATGCCTCTACGGGCCCCCAAATTTCAAAAGAAAACAAAAGCCAAGTGGCTAGAGAAAAAAATCAATACATACTTAATGTATTATTCCGCTGTGTTGTAAGTTGTATTGTCTGTTGGTGAGGACAAGTTAATATAACTGTCTAGTTGTGTGTTATTGATTGTGTGTACTCTGATGATGTAATGTATAAACAGATTTGCTTTTGCGTAAAGATCGGTTATTAACTATTATATATTATTCCGCTGCGATTGTGAGATTCTGATGTTGTTTTCTATTTTCTTCTTCTACCTCCTTCTTCTTTAGCCCTCATGGTTCGTATTTCCGTTCTTTTTGAGTTGATCTGATGGAGATTAGTGTCAACTTAAGGGGTACGGATTTGCGGGCTATTACAAAAACCATATATATTCCCCTTTCAAAACCATAGAAATCATTTTTTTATTTATATATAGACCAACGGTGTTTGTATATAATTTCCTATCCTATGGTCAAGTGATACGGATATTTATCATTTCAATCCGTAACTTATATATATGGGTAGATATCATTTCGACCCGCAATCCCAAATTTAATTCAAATGAAAATTGCTTGGGTCTATCATTTCAACCCATAATGATTTTCTCCTATTCTAAAGTCCGTTCGGTTATGTATCATTTCAACCCATAGTGAATTCTGTACTAACAGGGAACTTGCATAGTGATAACATATATAATAATAATACAACAGGCATATATCATCAGTAATTAAATAAAACATAAACAATAGGATATGGTGTCATATCCCATAGGTGAACAGTTATAGAAAATAGCATATATAACAATTTAATAACTACAGTAGCATATTTTAATTTTCGTTTCAATTGAAATCAAATTTAATAAATAAAAGAACGTTAATCGTAAGTGATTGCTCACCTTTCGAGGCAAGAGAGAATAGACAATGAAACGAGTTACGGATCCAAACACGAATTCCAAAGCAAAACAGAATTGGCATGAATTTGACGGAAAAAGATGATAATGAGGAATTGATAAAACAAATCAGAACGGGGTCGATGAAGATAATTGGTATAAGCAAACTATTTACACATATGTTTTATTAACGCAACATATATTTATTAACCAAATTTTATACATACTAACAGTATAAATATTTATAAACTAGTATGCACATACTTAATAAAATCCAATATATACAACTAATATATTATACATTTTAAACTGACACATAATAAAGTAACATTGCAACTTATATATACATATATATATAGAAGCTAGAATTTGATAAACAAAGGATATGCAAACACTGTTATAAAAAAATACAGCTATATAAGCCTATAAACTTTCATATAAACGTATATACTTAAAACAAGGTACACGTAAATATGTACTTACCTTATAAACATTATATGCTTTGTATATGTATATATGATGATATCCACGTACATAAACATAAACTGAAATACAAACATTGATATATTTTATAAATAAATATACACAAATATATACGAAACTATTATATAAATATATATATATATATATATACTTCTTTTATAAAATATAAAATATATACTGCAAACACACAAAATTCGAAAAGGATAACTCAAAACATAGTTAACAGATTGTATAGCTTAACCATACTATAGAACCATCATGCAAACTAATATAGAGAATATAAAATAGTACTTTATGAAACACTATCATCATATCTTTAATATATAAGCAATCAACAGTGTAACGACCCACTATTTTAGACCATTCAAATCGACAATAATCCACACATGTCTGACTTGAATAATTCAAAATAACAGATTGTAAATAAATTTGGAGCAAATGAAATCAAATACACAGAATCACAGACACAGAACATATCAGAATAACTCGCAGCGGAAATTAAAAATACCATAGTAGTTCATGAAGCTACTATAACAAACTCTCAAAACAAAATACATAATATTTGTTTGAAAACATATACAATAGAAATCTCAAATAAATAGAAGTTTATGAATACCAGAACTGAAATAGAACAACTGAACTGAAAGGAACAGATAACTAGACAAGCAGAATCTCCAGCGATTCCTAGCTCCAGAAAGAAATCCAAAGCTAAGCTGTAAATACTCAGGCTTACCCGAGCGTAAAGTAAAATACAAAACACTCGAGTCAGGACAATATATACTTATATAATGTAAACCAACTCAAGTGAACTGTAGTAGAAATGCATAATAACTCAAAGGATGCTTGGGATCGCCCATCCTTTAAGGATCAGTTAAACTATAAATTAAATACATCCCGTGGTTAAAATTTCAAAATGGTATTTTATACTTCGAAATCAAATATCATTTCAAAATTCAATATCCTTCAAATATCCATTTCAAAATATCAAAATATCATATTTCAAAATAGTTTATATTTCGAAACAAATTACTTTATTTTAGATCATAAAAATGAAGTTATTATATTTAATAATTAAATTATTAAATTTCCAAAATTTTAATCTTTCAAAGTTCATTCGTTCACTTAAATTAATTAAAATAATGAAAATTCAACTTTCGCAGCATTTAAAAAATGCTACGGAAAGTCACATTTAAAACAGTTCAATTTAACAAAAGACAGCATTTAAAATGCTGTAATAGGGTTACATTAGTTTCAAATAAACTTAGTTAAATTCAACCATTATAACATTTACAAAAATGCTATAATAGCCTTTAATTAAATTTAGCCATTTTGTTCATTATTATCAACTACAGCATTTACAAATGTTGTATTATCATTTACATTAGAATTAATAGCATTTCAGAAATGCAGTTAATTAACTTCAAATATTCAGTATAATTTCACAAACAATTATATTTTTATATAAATCATTTTTAACTTAAAAAATCATATAATTTCACTTTTAAAACAATCATTCAAATACCCTTATATTCATGATTTTATAAAGTTAAACCTCCATTCAAAAATCAAAATTTAATAATAATTCACTTATTAAATTCCAATATTAAATTATAAATTCATTAAATTAAATTAACTTAACACTTAACTTAAAATTTTCAAATATAACTTAATTCCATTTTTTATTTACTTAACTGAAAATTCACTTTTAAGCCAAATTCACAAATTTCCAATTTTAGTTATATTTCAAAATTTCAACTTAAATATTCATTCATTTCACATTTTAACTTTATTCAAAATCATTAATATAATATAAAAATCATTTAAATTCACTTTAATCCAAATTATCATGAATTTATCACATTTCACATTTAATTTAAATTCCAATTATCACCAAATTAAAATTTCCCAAAATAACTTACATTTCAAATTTTCTAATTTTACCATTAATTTATTCCACTTATAAATTTTCAGAAAATCAATAATGCTTTACAAAAATCATTTTTATTTATTTTAAATCAAAATATCATAATATTTACATTTTTAAAATATTTTTAAAAAAATTTATAAGTCATATTTTAACTACGGGTCTGTATTTCATTTCTAGTCTAGGTAAAGTGATACGGGTAATATATCATTTCAACCTGTAATTTACAAAGAAAACCCGGGTTTGATCATTTCAAACCCGCAATCCCAAGGAAATGAAAAAATAATTGAAAATCATTCAGGCCTATCGTTTCAGCCCATAATGATTTTCTCCTATTCTAAAGTCCGTTCGGGTATGTATCATTTCAACCCATAGTGATTTTAATCTAAAGGGAACTTGCAGTGTGATAAACTGATAAAAATAATAGAACAGCATAATATAACAGTAACATATAATATAATAGGTGTTTAAGCATGGGTGAACATCATAAACTCATAACATAGCAAGTGTAACATGATAATGCATTTTACAGATTCAAAAGGGGTCAATTCACTAGTTATATATGTACATATTGTCTGGTGAGAATAACTCACCTGTTAAGCTGGAGATTTGCCAACAAAGCTCACAACACAAAGATTACGAAGGCACGACAACTCTAATACAATTTGAGTGTGGAGAGAAAATCCAATGATATAGATCTTGTGTTACAATCCAAACAAAAATCAAAGCAAACCATAAATTTCAATACAATAGAAATGAAATAACTTTTAAATAAAAAGAGATACAAATGCCAAATCTTTTGCCTTGCTTTCTCTATTCTTTTGTCATGGCCTAGGGATGGTTTTGGCTCTGGTTTGAACAAGTTTGGCTCAGGTTTGGTCATGTGTATGCATGGCCTAGGTAGTAGAATATGAGGAGGAAGTTTATACAAAGGAATATGAAGAGTTTAAGGCAAAATAGGTGGGTTTTGTTCACAAAAATGGCTGGCCATGGGCTTGTGTGGTCAGGTCAGAGGGGTATGGATCAGGTCAGTGGAAGGAAAGGTGTGTGGTGGTCTGGCCAAAGGTGGTGGAGGCGGCCTAAGGTGGTGGTGGTGGTGGAAAATGGAGTGGTGAAGCAATAGTGGTAAACAATCATGTTTTTATGGCTTGTTTTGCAATTTTTTGTGGAGTTTTGGCATCATGGTGGCTCGGCCTTGGTCAAGACCAGAGGAGTAGCTGGTGGTGATGGCAGGGAAGAGATGTAGGGGGTGGTGGCCGTGGATATGGAGTGGAGGCCATTCAAAGAAGCAAAGAAAACAAGGCAAAATACATGAAAAATGAGAAGAAAAGTGAAAAAAGTAGCCATTACCCATAGATTTTTCTTGAAGCCATGAATGAATGAGAAGGTAAAATGTTTTTGGGTGAATGGAGGCTGAAAACTCACGGCTACAAACCAAAAATGCACAGCCAAGATAGTAATTGAGGAGTTATGGCAAATGAAAGGACAAAGGAGATGAAAGGACTTAAGGTAAATAAGCTTTTAAAACTCTTCATATTTCTTTTTCTTTATATTCAAATAAAACAAAAATAAAATCAGTAAATTGACTTTAAAACCGAAACAAAGTAATATAAAATAAAAATAATTAATTAATTTTAAAGAAAATGGAAAAAGAATATAAGAAATTGCTTAAAAATTGAAAACATGGTCTAGAAATTACAAATAAATCACTAATGACTTTGGAAAATTAACAACTTCATTTTAAAAATATTTTAAAACAAAAATGTGAAGTAAAATAATTCATTTATATTTTCAAAATTAAATAAATAATTAAATTTAGAGAAATTAGAAAAAGAACTAAAGAAATTGCTTAAAAATTAAAAACAGGACTTAAAATTTACAAATAGAATATCACTAGTTTTAGAAAATTTCTATTTCACTTTAAAACAAATAAAAGATCAAATAAATAAAATAAATGAGGAACAAAATAAAGTGGTAATGAGAATCAAATAAGATTTTAAGAAAAAAATAGAAAAATAAATAAAGAATTACTTTAATTAATTGAAACTGGAAATTAGAAATTGTAAGCAAAATACAACTGACACTGGAAAATGTCAATTATACTTTTAAAAAATGTTTTAAAACAAAAATATATGCACAACATGTTATTTTACCCATATAAATATAAATTAGAACATTACATGACCAAATAAAATATTATTTATACAATTTAAAATAAACAATTTGTTAAATACAGCAAATTACACACAATATTGAAAAATGCATAACTTTCACATTATAAATCAGATTTCAACGAAACGAAAAGCATTATTCTTAAAATTTTATTTACTTTCATAATAAAAGATAAAATTCAAATTTTCAAACTTTCAAATTTCTAAATTAAAAGTCAAAGTTTGACCATATTGACCAAAATTCACTTTTCTGGAAAATATTCTTTTTAGTCATGTTTGGAATTCTAATTCACATCAAAATCAAAATTTATATTTAAAATAACAAAATTTATTCATTTTAATAAATAAAATAAAGTATTTAAATCAGGAAATTAATTAAAATAACCAAAATATACAATTAAAATAATCACAAAATACAGGGTTGTTACACTCCCCCCACTCAAATCTTTTCGTCCTCGAAAAGGAATAAGGTACGGAAAACACAGAAAAGATAAAATGGAATAGGATTAAGACAAGATGACAAGAATATTAAAATTATACCTGATAATTGTTGTTATGGGTAAGTTTAATAAGGTGGAGAATAGGAATAGCTAGAAGGGAAAATAGGACGAAAGACAAGGATGAGCCATTAATTTAAAATTGTTGGTTGAAGAGGTAAACAATATTTAAAACACTTTAAAATCTTTTAGAAAGGAAATAAATGATCAAAATATCCTTTATAATATTTTATCAAAATACTTTTTAACTCGATGTCTTAACAAGTTTAATTTCGTTCCTGCAGACTCTGGCCATGCGTTGATCAGGCGCAAAGCTAGAATTCTCCAGGTACTTAGTAGACTTGTTTCAACACCCAGTGAAAATACTTGAAAAACCTTTAAAACAGATATGGAAAGTATAATCCAAACAAAAACAAACAAAACCTTTGTCTAACCATGGTTCGCAGATACACAATGGTTACGCCTGGATCCCCCAGGAAACAATCCATATCCGTAAGCTTTCTCAGCCCTGCGAGTTACGCCATGATGACTAGTAGAATGCAGGATACACAATGGTTACGCCTGGATCCCCCAAGAAACAATCCATACCCCCAGGCAAGACTCAGCCAAGCATTTGCGCTACTATTCGCGACCTACACAGATTGCAGGATACACAATGATTACGCCTGGATCCCCCAGGAAACAATCCGTACCCCTAGGCAAGACTCAGCCAGGCAGTTGCGCTATGCAGTCACGAGAGAACAATAAGACCATGGGTAACGCCATGGAATTCGAAGGACACTCGAGTATCATATCCGGAAAACCAAAAATCAGAGAGAATAATATCGATAGAATGAATCCAAGATGTGGCCACAAATCGGATATCAAGCAGAAGGCACTTTCCATATCTTTACTTCGAAAATATGTATCATATAGTACCTTTTCAAATCACTTTCAAATATCATACTTATATAAAATCCATTATATATAAGATTTAATTTTCAAATCGAATACTTTCCAAAATCAATAGTATATCAAATCATACTTATATAGACTTCAATTATATAAGATTTCACTTTCAAATTGAGTACCTTTTCAAATCTATAGTTTTCGAATCAATTTCATACTCATACAAATCAATTTTATATAAGTTCGACAACT
Organism: Allium fistulosum; assembly: GCA_030737815.1. Taxonomy (NCBI): domain Eukaryota; kingdom Viridiplantae; phylum Streptophyta; class Magnoliopsida; order Asparagales; family Amaryllidaceae; genus Allium; species Allium fistulosum. The sequence goes on from CM060908.1 coordinate 791,486,699, forward strand.
CCCAAATCAAGTGTTTAGTAACATAAGGTTCTCAAATTTCAATTTGTTTCAATATCAGTTCAATTTCAAAATCATATACAATTTCACCAAATTATTTCTTCTCAAATTAATTATCTTTAGTTTCAAAGTTTCCAAAATAATAGATTTAGAAAATAAATCCAAATTTCCAAATCAATATAATTTAAGTCAACCAATTCATTTCCAAAATCAAATGTTTTCAAAATCATCTTATACTTACGTAAGGTCTATCTTACATAAGGATCAAATTTTCAAAATAATTTCGCTGTATGAAGAGCCATATGGGATTGAATATCTTTGCTTTTATGGGTTATATATCTTTGTAATTTAAATTGGAAATTTTCTTTTAGTAAGCAAAGATATTCTAACTCGACGGCTTTCAATTACGTCAAAATATATCAAAGATATTAGAATATAAGATGTACATATGTCATCATTTCGCAAAGTCACATTCGATCGCTCGCTCGATCACACAAGTTCGCTTTCGAACTAGTATTGTCCATTCACTTCCCTAATGCGGATTTCGATATGGTTTCTCGACTAGAAGCCATCAGTCTCCTTGCATAGCCACATACTATGATAGAGAATTCTAGAATCGAGCCCAAAATCCATATCAAATATTCGTCATCAAGAATCGAATGAAAAATCCTAACACGAAATGGTGTAATTCACCTCGAACTTGTGTACTCAAATTTGGATCAAATTAATTATGCGAATAAAACAGCATACGTACAACTTATATATTTCTTCCAACTTGTTACCTATATAGTTTCATAAAGATGTTACTAAGTTAAAACACTTAAAATTTATTCAAAATATTTTGAAGAACAATTTCTTTTCAAAACATTTCAAATCTAAATTTCATATTAGAAAAAAATTTAAATTGCCTTATTCATTTACTTAACAAAACAGTTTCAACTTATTTAAATCAGATTACTTCATACTTAAACATTCAAAACAAACTTAAATACTTTATCAAAATACTTTTCAAATTTCTTAGCTTTGAAAAGTTAACCTTGATTTGGAAGTACTCGAACTTCTAAATAGTTGAAGAAATCATTTTCAAATTCAAGAGTTGGAAATTAGCAACAAATCAGTAAATCAATTTTAATAGATAGGGTTATATCAAATCCAAAACTCGAGGACTGAACACCGGTTCATTTCAAATCGTTTCAAATATATTTACATATATCTTTCGAATATCAAATCATACTTCGGAATTTGAAATCAAAAATGGTTTCACAAAATCACTCGCATAGCAAAGCTATTAAAGTGGCCTCTCCCTCACTCAGAAACTCGAAAATCAATGTCGATGATGCGTGCACTCATCACCGAAATTATTTTCCAGCGACACAAGTGAGTTCTGGACTTCCATTTACTTTGAAAACTTCTTTGAAATTCCTTCGAAATCATTAAAACCCATTAAAATCATTGAAACATTACTTATTCCGAAAAATAATTTCAAATCATATTATTTATTATTTCAAAATCCTAAAACCAGTTCCAAAATGCCGAAGTTCAATCACTTAAATTCAGATTCAAAACCTTCAGTTATAAATCATTTTATATGAAACCATTTCTTATAAAATTTTCACAATTTCAAATCCTTTCAAAACTTCAAATTCTCATTTTTTTTAAAGGTATATAATCCTTATCAAAAACATTTCATCTTTATATAAAAATATGGTCATCCTTATCAAAATAAAAACTACGATGAATACACAATTTTCAAAAGACAATCAACCACAAACTTTCCAAGGGACGATTCAAGGATGGATTTCAAAGCAAAACAGAGATTCAAATTTAGAAGGACTCTAATCAAATAGAATTCTAATTCAAGGATAGGCTCAAACGAAGATAAGATAATTAAATTACCAAATAGAAGATGGATAAGCCTATATGAATCACGGGCGACCTTAACCGGTCAACCGTGACTTCAGGAATATAATCGATGCGAAAATCTAAGGCAAATCGACCTTCGATTGCCAGAGATACAATCTAAATATAGCAGAAGATAGAAAACATCGTAAACCGAGGATACAAAAATATCCGATGAATCAATGCCAATTATAATCATTCAAAGATTGGCGGAATCGCCACCCTATAAAGGTCATACAAAGTGGAGTGATGCAATGCTCCAAAATCAAAAGAATACAATTATGGGAGACAGGAATGGATTTCAGAACAAGTGGGAGCGTTCCAAAATTCAAAGGAATCCTATTCGATAAGAATCCAAACGAAGATTAGAGATATATAACCTATATCGATACAGAAAAATTCCCATTCAAAATTTGGAATGACTCAAATTCATAACATACGAAAACAGAAGCATAAATATCTTTAGTTGGACAACTTTAGCTAAGCAAAAGATACAACAGAGTTTACTCAAAACAACCTAACAAACTACAGATTTTTCCATACTCAAAATAGATTCCTATCAACAATGGATCTAGATCAATCAAGAGAGAAGTTCAAAATTTTAGAGGATCCTAATCAAAAAAATTACTAACAAGGTGGATACAAAAGGAATGAAGTTTAAGAAATATTTTACTTTCAAAGCAAGGAAATTTATATCAAAATAATCTTTGAAAATTCTTTAAAAATCATTTGAAAATCATTTTATACTTCGAAAATACGTTCTCTCACAAAGAACTGATTCTGAGGTAGATTTCACTCATTCTAGGGTATTTCTACCCTATCTCTAATGAGTTTTTGCTCCACAGGCTAAGGTTTACCTAAAACCAAAGCTCTGATACCAACTGTAACGACCCACTATTTTAGACCATTCAAATCGACAATAATCCACACATGTCTGACTTGAATAATTCAAAATAACAGATTGTAAATAAATTTGGAGCAAATGAAATCAAATACACAGAATCACAGACACAGAACATATCAGAATAACTCGCAGCGGAAATTAAAAATACCATAGTAGTTCATGAAGCTACTATAACAAACTCTCAAAACAAAATACATAATATTTGTTTGAAAACATATACAATAGAAATCTCAAATAAATAGAAGTTTATGAATACCAGAACTGAAATAGAACAACTGAACTGAAAGGAACAGATAACTAGACAAGCAGAATCTCCAGCGATTCCTAGCTCCAGAAAGAAATCCAAAGCTAAGCTGTAAATACTCAGGCTGACCCGAGCGTAAAGTAAAATACAAAACACTCGAGTCAGGACAATATATACTTATATAATGTAAACCAACTCAAGTGAACTGTAGTAGAAATGCATAATAACTCAAAGGATGCTTGGGATCGCCCATCCTTTAAGGATCAGTTAAACTATAAATTAAATACATCCCGTGGTTAAAATTTCAAAATGGTATTTTATACTTCGAAATCAAATATCATTTCAAAATTCAATATCCTTCAAATATCCATTTCAAAATATCAAAATATCATATTTCAAAATAGTTTATATTTCGAAACAAATTACTTTATTTTAAATCATAAAAATGAAGTTATTATATTTAATAATTAAATTATTAAATTTCCAAAATTTTAATCTTTCAAAGTTCATTCGTTCACTTAAATTAATTAAAATAATGAAAATTCAACTTTCGCAGCATTTAAAAAATGCTACGGAAAGTCACATTTAAAACAGTTCAATTTAACAAAAGACAACATTTAAAATGTTGTAATAGGGTTACATTAGTTTCAAATAAACTTAGTTAAATTCAACCATTATAACATTTACAAAAATGCTATAATAGCCTTTAATTAAATTTAGCCATTTTGTTCATTATTATCAACTACAGCATTTACAAATGTTGTATTATCATTTACATTAGAATTAATAGCATTTCAGAAATGCAGTTAATTAACTTCAAATATTCAGTATAATTTCACAAACAATTATATTTTTATATAAATCATTTTTAACTTAAAAAATCATATAATTTCACTTTTAAAACAATCATTCAAATACCCTTATATTCATGATTTTATAAAGTTAAACCTCCATTCAAAAATCAAAATTTAATAATAATTCACTTATTAAATTCCAATATTAAATTATAAATTCATTAAATTAAATTAACTTAACACTTAAGTTTAAATTTTCAAATATAACTTAATTCCATTTTTTATTTACTTAACTTAAAATTCACTTTTAAGCCAAATTCACAAATTTCCAATTTTAGTTATATTTCAAAATTTCAACTTAAATATTCATTCATTTCACATTTTAACTTTATTCAAAATCATTAATATAATATAAAAATCATTTAAATTCACTTTAATCCAAATTATCATGAATTTATCACATTTCACATTTAATTTAAATTCCAATTATCACCAAATTAAAATTTCCCAAAATAACTTACATTTCAAATTTTCTAATTTTACCATTAATTTATTCCACTTATAAATTTTCAGAAAATCAATAATGCTTTACAAAAATCATTTTTATTTATTTTAAATCAAAATATCATAATATTTACATTTTTAAAATATTTTTAAAAAAATTTATAAGTCATATTTTAACTACGGGTCTGTATTTCATTTCTAGTCTAGGTAAAGTGATACGGGTAATATATCATTTCAACCTGTAATTTACAAAGAAAACCCGGGTTTGATCATTTCAAACCCGCAATCCCAAGGAAATGAAAAAATAATTGAAAATCATTCAGGCCTATCATTTCAGCCCATAATGATTTTCTCCTATTCTAAAGTCTGTTCGGGTATGTATCATTTCAACTCATAGTGATTTTAATCTAAAGGGAACTTGCAGTGTGATAAACTGATAAAAATAATAGAACAGCATAATATAACAGTAACATATAATATAATAGGTGTTTAAGCATGGGTGAACATCATAAAATCATAACATAGCAAGTGTAACATGATAATGCATTTTACAGATTCAAAAGGGGTCAATTCACTAGTTATATATGTACATATTGTCTGGTGAGAATAACTCACCTGTTATGCTGGAGATTTGCCAACAAAGCTCACAACACAAAGATTACGAAGGCACGACAACTCTAATACAATTTGAGTGTGGAGAGAAAATCCAATGATATAGATCTTGTGTTACAACCCAAACAAAAATCAAAGCAAACCATAAATTTCAATACACTAGAAATGAAATAACTTTTAAATAAAAAGAGATACAAATGCCAAATCTTTTGCCTTGCTTTCTCTATTCTTTTGTCGTGGCCTAGGGATGGTTTTGGCTCTGGTTTGAACAAGTTTGGCTCAGGTTTGGTCATGTGTATGCATGGCCTAGGTAGTAGAATATGAGGAGGAAGTTTATACAAAGGAATATGAAGAGTTTAAGGCAAAATAGGTGGGTTTTGTTCACAAAAATGGCTCGGCCATGGGCTTGTGTGGTCAGGTCAGAGGGGTATGGATCAGGTCAGTGGAAGGAAAGGTGTGTGGTGGTCTGGCCAAAGGTGGTGGAGGCGGCCTAAGGTGGTGGTGGTGGTGGAAAATGGAGTGGTGAAGCAATAGTGGTAAACAATCATGTTTTTATGGCTTGTTTTGCAATTTTTTGTGGAGTTTTGGCATCATGGTGGCTCGGCCTTGGTCAAGACCAGAGGAGTAGCTGGTGGTGATGGCAGGGAAGAGATGTAGGGGGTGGTGGCCGTGGATATGGAGTGGAGGCCAGTCAAAGAAGCAAAGAAAACAAGGCAAAATACATGAAAATGAGAAGAAAAGTGTAAAAAGTAGCCATTACCCATAGATTTTTCTTGAAGCCATGAATGAATGAGAAGGTAAAATGTTTTTGGGTGAATGGAGGCTGAAAACTCATGGCTACAAACCAAAAATGCACAGCCAAGATAGTAATTGAGGAGTTATGGCAAATGAAAGGACAAAGGAGATGAAAGGACTTAAGGTAAATAAGCTTTTAAAACTCTTCATATTTCTTTTTCTTTATATTCAAATAAAACAAAAATAAAATCAGTAAATTGACTTTAAAACCGAAACAAAGTAATATAAAATAAAAATAATTAATTAATTTTAAAGAAAATGGAAAAAGAATATAAGAAATTGCTTAAAAATTGAAAACAGGGTCTAGAAATTACAAATAAATCACTATTGACTTTGGAAAATTAACAACTTCATTTTAAAAATATTTTAAAACAAAAATGTGAAGTAAAATAATTCATTTATATTTTCAAAATTAAATAAATAATTAAATTTAGAGAAATTAGAAAAAGAACTAAAGAAATTGCTTAAAAATTAAAAACAGGACTTAAAATTTACAAATAGAATATCACTAGTTTTAGAAAATTTCTATTTCACTTTAAAACAAATAAAAGGTCAAATAAATAAAATAAATGAGGAACAAAATAAAGTGGGAATGAGAATAAAATAAGATTTTAAGAAAAAAATAGAAAAATAAATAAAGAATTACTTTAATTAATTGAAACTGGAAATTAGAAATTGTAAGCAAAATACAACTGACACTGGAAAATGTCAATTATACTTTTAAAAAATGTTTTAAAACCAAAATATATGCACAACATGTTATTTTACCCATATAAATATAAATTAGAACATTACATGACCAAATAAAATATTATTTATACAATTTAAAATAAACAATTTGTTAAATACAGCAAATTACACACAATATTGAAAAAGGCATAACTTTCACATTATAAATCAGATTTCAACGAAACGAAAAGCATTATTCTTAAAATTTTATTTACTTTCATAATAAAAGATAAAATTCAAATTTTCAAACTTTCAAATTTCTAAATTAAAAGTCAAAGTTTGACCATATTGACCAAAATTCACTTTTTTGGAAAATATTCTTTTTAGCCATGTTTGGAATTCTAATTCACATCAAAATCAAAATTTATATTTAAAATAACAAAATTTATTCATTTTAATATATAAAATAAAGTATTTAAATCAGGAAATTAATTAAAATAACCAAAATATACAATTAAAATAATCACAAAATACAGGGTTGTTACAAACAGTTTATAAGCAATATAGCTTTGTAAAACTTTTATATACTTATACGGCAGACCAATATATATATATATATAACCAGAAATATAACAGATAACACAAAACTATAGTTTATAAAACTTATGTATATATGTAACGACCCGATAATTTTCAACCATTCGCATCCATTATAAGTGTATAGGTAGACACTCATGCCGGAGTTGAATTGCTCAAAATACCGCGTTGTAAATAAAAATTGGCAAAACTCAGCATATACAGTAAATAAAAACAATTACAGATCACAAACATAGAGTAATATAACAATACTGCAGCGGAAACAAAGGATAGTAGTTCATGAAGCTACTATATATATATATCAGAGTTAAACAAGATACAACAGAGGTCTCGAATACAATAGATGTCTCAATACAATAATCAAATACCAGATCTGAATACATCACTGGATCGACGGAATCACTGAAAGCAGGATCGATAGATAGCTGGATCTCCAAGCAAAGCTCCAACTCCAAATGTGAGTCTCAAATGCTGTATCACTCAGTCTGACCCGAGCGTAAAGCAAAACACAAAACACTCGAGTCAGGATTAACATTCTCATATTAATAAATCCAACTCAAGTGAAATATCAACTGAAATACAAGTAACTTAAAGGATGTTTGGGATAACCATCCCCTAAGGATCCGTTAAACTATTTACTATGTAGTAATATTCGCTATTATAATAGTGTCTAAATAAGTAAAGTATAATCATATCGGAAAATAGCGTTAAGGGGATGGAGAACCTTAACGCGGTCGGATCTTAAAATCATAATCGTAGTAAAGCTCGATATGGTAGGTGACACGGCACAACTAGGCAATGCCAGGGTAGATATACCAATTACGCACACAGACTGATGGATACGCATAGCAGCCACTACCGTTCCACCTCGAACAACACTCCCAAATTGGAGGATGGCCATCTAGTCAAATCACAAGTAAGAGTATAATATCGAAGAAATGCGTCCGAGAAGAGGTGCTACCTCACTGGTCCGAGATCGCTCCTGTTTTAGCCACCTTATGCCAACTCACGGGAGTTGGGTCCACGTAACATACCTTAAGAACGCCGCCACCATCCTACTTCATTCTGGAATCTCCACCGCGTACACGGTTGTCAAAGTGGTTTTCGATATCGACAGAGAGTATGTCCATATCCGATCCCGGTCTCTTTGCCAACCAATCGTTATTATAACACCGTGGTCATTTCAATATAGTTTATACTTCAAAACCAAAATGTCATTATCATTTCAAACCCCAATTTTATGCGATATCATTTCACTTCAAATATATCCAATTTCAAAATCATATTACTTTCCAAAGTTATAATGCTTTCGAAAACATAGTCGGAAAATCACAGTGTTATGGAAATCATAACACTTTCCTTTTCGACAGTTTAAATATTAAAATTTCTTTATAAAATAAATTAATTTCCTCACATTTCACAAATCGATTCAAATTAACTCGAATTCCAAAAATTTAATTTAATCAAATCTCACATTATCAGTTTCAACTCGATTTAGCTTCTAAATAAACCATTTCAATTTATCGATTTCATATACATATCTGAACCATAAAATAAGCCATTTCAATTTGAATATATTTCAAAGCTTTAAATATTCAACATTTCAAAACTAAGTTCGATAAATTTATATACATATCAGATTCACTTTATAATTATTTAGTTTTGAAATATTAACTTAACATTTCCAAGACATTTGAATACAATTTCAATTTACAATTTAAATAAACAAAAGATCTCATTTAAATATTTACGTTTGAAATATCCATTTAATTCACCTTTTCAAATTTCAAGTTGTAAATCACTTCTTTAAATTTCAAATTCAATACATTTCAAATCAAACTTATTTAAGTATAATTCTTAAATAAATACAATTTCAATCAATTTCTAATCATTATAAATTCTATATTTGAAAATATAGATATTAAATAAATACTTAAACATATTATTTATCAACTTTATTAAATCAACTTTAATAAATCTTTAAAATCAATATTTATCAAAAACATATATATCTTTTCTAAACCATAGAAATCATTTTCAAAACGTTTATATATAGACCAACGGTGCCTGTATATAATTTTCTATCCTATGGTCAAGTGATACGAATATTTATCATTTCAATCCGCAATTTAAACATATTCAGGTATATATCCTTTCAACCCGAAATCCCAAATTCAATTCAATTGAAAATCACTTGGGTTTATCATCTCAACCCATAACGATTTCCTCCTATTCTACAGATCGTTCGGGTATGTATCATTTCAACCCATAGTGATTCTATACTAACAGGGAACTTGCAGAGTGATAACAGATATGATAATAATATAACAACAGTAACAGGCATATAACATCAGTATAAATAACAGATAATGGTGTCAGATGTCGCAGGTGAACAGATACAAATAATGACATATATATAACAATGTAAATAACTAACAGCAGCATATTTCAATTTGACATTTCAATTGAAATCCAATTTAATAAATATAAGAACATTAATCGTGAGTGATTGCTCACCTTTCGAGGCTAGAGGTATTCGACAAACGAGTTACGAACCCCAAAGCAAAACTAGATGAACCCGATTCGATGAAGAACAGGCACGACGGACAAAGCTGATAAATGTGAATTGATGAGAATCAAATCAGTTTAATAGAGCCATAAAATATCTATATACTATTATCAAAATTAAATTTGAAACAAATGCTAAAATAACTTTTATATAAACTATATATATACACACACACACACTAATAACACAGTAAAATATAGAAATATATTGTAAGAAAAAAAAAATCAAAAATTAAATAAACGGGTAGATATATAGGCCAGTATATAAACATACATATACAACAACCATAGGTAGGCTAGTATAACATATACATTTTAATATACTTTAATATCTATTACAGAATATATTATAATATATTTATAAAGTGAATAGGTCATAACTTTATAAACTTTGGTAACTATATATATCTACAATACTGTCATACCAATATGTATAAGCAAACACTACCACTAAGACTTGCGTGACCAGGTTTATGAATAGTTTTGAAAAAAAATCAAACAGTAAAAATATAATTCCAACATACTTACACGTATCATCTATATACAAATATAACTCATAACTAAAATTTTATAACTAACAGGTATAAATACACTAACTCATATATTAAAATATATATATTATAATATATATATACAGTTATATAAACGATACAATAAGATATATATAGAGTCATCACGATATATTTTGGTATACAATAAGACACATATAAGATTATATAAACAGTTATACTTTTAAACTTACATTATACAGTAAACTTATTTTTATATTATACGGTAAGACTTATATTATAAATATTTTATAATCTTTATATATAACATATAACTAACATGATAAAATATATATAATACCTAAACACGTAAATGTGACCAGTTGTATAACTATACGTATCACGGTACTACAAACAATGTATATAACAGAATATATAAAACTCAGTATATATATAGTATACAACTTACAAATATTTTTAGTCGATATCCAGTAAAACAAATTTTATAACAAAACATACAGCTTAAATCTCTATGTATATATATTAAAATATTCTTCCCTTTATATATATATAAAACTGTAAACAAGAAATACCAGCCTGCTAATATACATATATCTTCTCAAAGTCCACTTTCCCTCTTTTCAAATTCAATGGCTGCAACATATAATTTGTTGAATATCTATACCGTTTCATATAATAGAACTCAAATAGTATAATATATATAAAATTCTCATAAATATATACATATCTAAACCAATATAACTATTATAATTCTTTGCATAAAACATAGCAGACAACTTATATACTATATATGTTATACTACAGACTCTAGCTACTGGATACATATAAAACTATAGGTAAAGTAAAGTACTGTCATGATCAATACTCGTATAAACATCATTATAATTATATATGTGTAACAAATCATACATATATAGTTTGTAAACTTTCAGAGCAGAACATAGAAGTTTAAAATACATAGTTACAGTTGTAAACTAGTATGCAACTCATATATGTTAGTGTATAGAAAACGTGTAAAATACATATAATATATATCAATATAGATGTGCAACTATGACACATAAACAAAAATATGTAGACATATATATACTAACTGACATCTCATATATAATTATACATATATAACTTTATAACCATCCAAAATTCTCGACCTATTATTATATATACAAAATCTAATATAATACAATATATATATATATTACCTTATATATAAAAGATGGGACAGGCTACGGCTTGCAATTGTCTCGGCCATTGGATTTCTGTTGAGGAGGAGGTTGTTCGGCCTTGATGGTGGGGAAGGGATGTCAAGGGGATTGGTTATAGGAGCTGCTGGGGCCTCGGCCGTGGAGGATCTGCGTGGTGGTGGACTGGGTAGGAGGCGGTGCTGGTGGGTGGTGAGGTGGCGAACTGGGGTTCGGTGGTGGTGTCTGGGCAGGGGTAGACCTCGGTGGATAGCATGGAGTAGGGGCTGACGAATGGGGTAGGTGGTCAGGCGAATGGGCTGTGGTGACGAGGCTGGTGACTGACAGGGGTAGGGCTTGGCCTTGGCATGAGTTGCCTGGTCTCGGTGATGGAGTGGGTAGATCTGGTGGTGGCAGGCGTAGGCGTGGTGGCGTATAGGGTAAGGGTTGGTTGGGTGGGGTTGTTGCGGGATTGGTGATGCGAGAGGGAGGAAGGGAGAGGGGAGATAATTACTGGAGAAGAAAATGAAGAGGTGGCCGAAGGAAAAGGAAATGGAGTAAGATACGCTCAAAAGAAAAAACGTGGCCAACTTGTATTATATAAATAACAACCAGTTTGGAATAGAAAAGGCCAATCATAAATTCAATAACAAATGTCTTCTGGTTTACACGGTTTGAGAAATTGAAAGGACAACGAAACAATTGACTCAAATACGGATCCAATATGCCAAATCGTTTTACTGATTTCACAGCACATCAGAGTTCGAAAATTAGAAATGAATATACCGCTGAGATCAGCACGTCGAGACGATCAAAACGGTATACAGATATCGGCGATACAATCATCTGATCAAAAGTCGATATCAGTACCGGAAATGCTGCTAATTTGCCAGAATTAAGATAAACGGAGCAATAGATGGCCAAATTTTACGAAACGAAAGATGACGTCTCACTCAGAAGATGATTTACAAATTCTCTATGTAAAAAATATTTAGGTTTGGAAAACATTTTATTATCATCAATTTTAACTGATTAAATTGAAGTAAATTTACGCGCGAAATGAATTTTCATATTTTCGGACGAAAATTTACCAGTTGCTATGTTAAATTAGACGCATTCCAAATATCAAATTTATATTTCAAAATTTTATCGTTTAAAATTTCACACAAATTCAATTAATTAAATAAATAAAACCACTGAAATTTACGGGTCGTTACACTCTCCCCCACTCAAAACTTTTCGTCCCCGAAAAGGAAGGAAGTAGGAGAATGGAAACAACCAGAAAGAAAAATAGATTAAAAGACAAGATAAGACTATTAATTTGAACCATATAATTTCAAATTAAACTAATTAATATTTAACAATTTGATTTAATCCACTGAGTTCACTTAAGTTAAATCAATTCATCTATTTCTGAATTCATTACCTTATGTCTAGTCATTCTCAATTAACAATTTCTAAGTCATCAAATTTGTATAATCATTTATTATACTCATGTTTTATTCGACAAATTAAATTCTTTTATTCCAAATTATTATTAAGTTTATTTCACTTAATATATATCTTATTACATATATTTAAACCATATAAATTAGTTTAAACCATATATTTCAGTTTAAATCAATTTATATTCAAAAATTGATTTTTTTTTAAATTCAAGGTATTTCCATACTTTAATCAAATTTCAATTTATTAATTCCTTCAAAACAAATTTATTTGTCTCATCTATTATTCAATTAACTTATTATTATGCTTATCTCCATTAACATCTTTATAATAAAATTTAAGTGTATAACATTTATTATAACACTCAAATCTTTCCTTATAAAGTCATTTTATATTGTATATTATCCAATTACATTTTTAACTTCTGAAAATTTTAGGTAAGTTATGCTAAGATGTAATTGAGTATTATACACATAAGATTTTACAATTCAGTTATTCCTAGTTAACTATTTATCCAAGAATTTTGACTTTAGTTTATAATTGAAATCATCTTAAATCTAAAATTTAAGAATTTAAATCTCCGATTTACTTCAAACAATTTAGAGATATATATAATATATTTATATCAAATCAAATTTAATTTTAAAATTAGATACCTATATATATATACATCAAATTATACTGAAGAAATTCAAATCGAATATATTTTTTTTCTCAAAACAAAACCGTAGCAAAGATATAGAATAGTATCTTCACTTCGAAACTCGAAAATGAATGTCGATGATGCGGCCGTCATCACCGAAATTATTTTCCAGCGACAAAGAGAAGAGCACTGATTTGAACATTTAAAATTCTTTGAAAACCATTTTATTCGAAAATACTTTGAATAATATACATTTTAATACTTTAAAACAAAGTTTGAAATCACCGGAAATTTAATTCTTAAATTCTCAATTTAAATTCATTTCAATTCCAAATAAATTTATAAACAATAGTCATTTTGTAATAGTCAATGACTTACAAAATAAAAATAAAATGATAATCAAATATTATCATTTTCAACAACCAAATTATTTAACTTTTAATTCCAGAAAATTTTCTTATATATTTAAAATATAATCATACAAATTTATTTCATTCATTAGATTTGAAAATTATATGGTGTCAGTTTGCTCTATTCAAGTGTTTTAGAAATCCTATCGATAGCGTTGATCAGACGAATCGATCGAAAATCCAAACCAACATCAACAACTCAAACAACACAACATAAACTATTTTATATTAATTACAAATATACTCCCTCACACGATGATTCCAGAATTGGATTCCAACACATGGATAGAGATCCAAATATAGAGGGACTCTAATCAAAGAGAATTCTAATCTAAAATAGATAGGCTCGAAACGAAGGTTAGATGATTGCAAACAGGAAGATGGATAAAGTTGTATAAATCACGGGCAACCTTAACCGAGTCAACCGTGACTTCATAGATAAGATTGATGTAGAATTCTGAAGCAAATCGACATTCGATTACCAGAGATAGAATTCGGGTATAGCATAAGATAGCAGCATCATAAACCGAGGATACAGAAATCTCCGGTGAATCAATACTGATTGTAAAGGAGTTTCACCCCAGTACAAATCATTCGAAGATTGGCGAGACCGCCGATTTATTATAGAGATCATTCGAAGTAGAGTTATGGGGTACTCCAGAATTAAGAAGACACGAATAGGGGAGACAAGAATGGACTTTGGAACCGAAGTGAACGTTCCAAAATTCAAAGGAACCGAGTCAAAGAAGAAGGAATTCAAGCTCGAACGAAAGTGATTCGGTAATTGAATTTACTACATATGCTGAGTTTTGCCTAAAACCAGAGCTCTGATACCACATGTAACGACCCGATAATTTTCAACCATTCGCATCCATTATAAGTGTATAGGTAGACACTCATGCCGGAGTTGAATTGCTCAAAATACCGCGTTGTAAATAAAAATTGGCAAAACTCAGCATATACAGTAAATAAAAACAATTACAGATCACAGACATAGAGTAATATAACAATACTGCAGCGGAAACAAAGGATAGTAGTTCATGAAGCTACTATATATATATATATCAGAGTTAAACAAGATACAACAGAGGTCTCGAATACAATAGATGTCTCAATACAATAATCAAATACCAGATCTGAATACATCACTGGATCGATGGAATCACTGAAAGCAGGATCGATAGATAGCTGGATCTCCAAGCGAAGCTCCAACTCCAAAGGTGAGTCTTAAATGCTGTATCACTCAGTCTGACCCGAGCGTAAAGCAAAACACAAAACACTCGAGTCAGGATTAACATTCTCATATTAATAAATCCAACTCAAGTGAAATATCAACTGAAATACAAGTAACTTAAAGGATGTTTGGGATAACCATCCCCTAAGGATCCGTTAAACTATTTACTATGTAGTAATATTCGCTATTATAATAGTGTCTAAATAAGTAAAGTATAATCATATCGGAAAATAGCGTTAAGGGGATGGAGAACCTTAACGCGGTCGGATCTTAAAATCATAATCGTAGTAAAGCTCGATATGGTAGGTGACACGGCACAACTAGGCAATGCCAGGGTAGATATACCAATTACGCACACAGACTGATGGATACGCATAGCAGCCACTACCGTTCCACCTCGAACAACACTCCCAAATTGGAGGATGGCCATCTAGTCAAATCACAAGTAAGAGTATAATATCGAAGAAATGCGTCCGAGAAGAGGTGCTACCTCACTGGTCCGAGATCGCTCCTGTTTTAGCCACCTTATGCCAACTCACGGGAGTTGGGTCCACGTAACATACCTTAAGAACGCCGCCACCATCCTACTTCATTCTGGAATCTCCACCGCGTACACGGTTGTCAAAGTGGTTTTCGGTATCGACAAAGAGTATGTCCATATCCGATCCCGGTCTCTTTGCCAACCAATCGTTATTATAACACCGTGGTCATTTCAATATAGTTTATACTTCAAAACCAAAATGTCATTATCATTTCAAACCCCAATTTTATGCGATATCATTTCACTTCAAATATATCCAATTTCAAAATCATATTACTTTCCAAAGTTATAATGCTTTCGAAAACATAGTCGGAAAATCACAGTGTTATGGAAATCATAACACTTTCCTTTTCGACAGTTTAAATATTAAAATTTCTTTATAAAATAAATTAGTTTCCTCACATTTCACAAATCGATTCAAATTAACTCGAATTCCAAAAATTTAATTTAATCAAATCTCACATTATCAGTTTCAACTCGATTTAGCTTCTAAATAAACCATTTCAATTTATCGATTTCAAATACATATCTGAACCATAAAATAAGCCATTTCAATTTGAATATATTTCAAAGCTTTAAATATTCAACATTTCGAAACTAAGTTCGATAAATTTATATACATATCAGATTCACTTTATAATTATTTAGTTTTGAAATATTAACTTAACATTTCCAAGACATTTGGAATACAATTTCAATTTACAATTTAAATAAACAAAAGATCTCATTTAAATATTTACGTTTGAAATATCCATTTAATTCACCTTTTCAAATTTCAAGTTGTAAATCACTTCTTTAAATTTCAAATTCAATACATTTCAAATCAAACTTATTTAAGTATAATTCTTAAATAAATACAATTTCAATCAATTTCTAATCATTATAAATTCTATATTTGAAAATATAGATATTAAATAAATACTTAAACATATTATTTATCAACTTTATTAAATCAACTTTAATAAATCTTTAAAATCAATATTTATCAAAAACATATATATCTTTTCTAAACCATAGAAATCATTTTCAAAACGTTTATATATAGACCAACGGTGCCTGTATATAATTTTCTATCCTATGGTTTAGTGATACGAATATTTATCATTTCAATCCGCAATTTAAACATATTCGGGTATATATCCTTTCAACCCGAAATCCCAAATTCAATTCAATTAAAAATCACTTGGGTTTATCATCTCAACCCATAACGATTTCCTCCTATTCTACAGATCGTTCGGTTATGTATCATTTCAACCCATAGTGATTCTATACTAACAGGGAACTTGTAGAGTGATAACAGATATGATAATAATATAACAACAGTAACAGGCATATAACATCAGTATAAATAACAGATAATGGTGTCAGATGTCGCAGGTGAACAGATACAGATAATGACATATATATAACAATGTAAATAACTAACAGCAGCATATTTCAATTTGACATTTCAATTGAAATCCAATTTAATAAATATAAGAACATTAATCGTGAGTGATTGCTCACCTTTCGAGGCTAGAGGTATTCGACAAACGAGTTACGAACCCCAAAGCAAAACTAGATGAACCCGATTCGATGAAGAACAGGCACGACGGACAAAGCTGATAAATGTGAATCGATGAGAATCAAATCAGTTTAATAGAGCCATAAAATATCTATATACTATTATCAAAATTAAATTTGAAACAAATGCTAAAATAACTTTTATATAAACTATATATATATACACACACACTAATAACACAGTAAAATATAGAAATATATTGTAAGAAAAAAAAATCAAAAATTAAATAAACGGGTAGATATATAGGCCAGTATATAAACATACATATACAACAACCATAGGTAGGCTAGTATAACATATACACTTTAATATACTTTAATATCTATTACAGAATATATTATAAAATATTTATAAAGTGAATAGGTCATAACTTTATAAACTTTGGTAACTATATATATCTACAATACTGTCATACCAATATGTATAAGCAAACACTACCACTAAGACTTGCGTGACCAGGTTTATGAATAGTTTTGAAAAAAAATCAAACAGTAAAAATATAATTCCAACATACTTACACGTATCATCTATATACAAATATAACTCATAACTAAAATTTTATAACTAACAGGTATAAATACACTAACTCATATATTAAAATATATATTATAATATATATATATATATATACAGTTATATAAACGATACAATAAGATATATATAGAGTCATCACGATATATTTTGGTATACAATAAGACACATATAAGATTATATAAACAGTTATACTTTTAAACTTACATTATACAGTAAACTTATTTTTATATTATACGGTAAGACTTATATTATAAATATTTTATAATCTTTATATATAACATATAACTAACATGATAAAATATATATAATACCTAAACACGTAAATGTGACCAGTTGTATAACTATACGTATCACGGTACTACAAACAATGTATATAACAGAATATATAAAACTCAGTATATATATAGTATACAACTTACAAATATTTTTAGTCGATATCCAGTAAAACAAATTTTATAACAAAACATACAGCTTAAATCTCTATGTATATATATTAAAATATTCTTCCCTTTATATATATATAAAACTGTAAACAAGAAATACCAGCCTGCTAATATACATATATCTTCTCAAAGTCCACTTTCCCTCTTTTCAAATTCAATGGCTGCAACATATAATTTGTTGAATATCTATACCGTTTCATATAATAGAACTCAAATAGTATAATATATATAAAATTCTCATAAATATATACATATCTAAACCAATATAACTATTATAATTCTTTGCATAAAACATAGCAGACAACTTATATACTATATATGTTATACTACAGACTCTAGCTACTGGATACATATAAAACTATAGGTAAAGTAAAGTACTGTCATGATCAATACTCGTATAAACATCATTATAATTATATATGTGTAACAAATCATACGTATATAGTTTGTAAACTTTCAGAGCAGAACATAGAAGTTTAAAATACATAGTTACAGTTGTAAACTAGTATGCAACTCATATATGTTAGTGTATAGAAAACGTGTAAAATACATATAATATATATCAATATAGATGTGCAACTATGACCCATAAACAAAAATATGTAGACATATATATACTAACTGACATCTCATATATAATTATACATATATAACTTTATAACCATCCAAAATTCTCGACCTATTATTATATATACAAAATCTAATATAATACAATATATATATATATATATTTTACCTTATATATAAAAGATGGGACAGGCTACGGCTTGCAATTGTCTCGGCCATTGGATTTCTGTTGAGGAGGAGGTTGTTCGGCCTTGATGGTGGGGAAGGGATGTCAAGGGGATTGGTTATAGGAGCTACTGGGGCCTCGGCCGTGGAGGATCTGCGTGGTGGTGGACTGGGTAGGAGGCGGTGCTGATGGGTGGTGAGGTGGCGAACTGGGGTTCGGTGGTGGTGTCTGGGCAGGGGTAGATCTCGCTGGATAGCATGGAGTAGGGGCTGACGAATGGGATAGGTGGTCAGGCGAATGGGCTGTGGTGACGAGGCTGGTGACTGACAGGGGTAGGGCTCGGCCTTGGCATGAGTTTCCTGGTCTCGGTGATGGAGTGGGTAGATCTGGTGGTGGCAGGCGTAGGCGTGGTGGCGTATAGGGTAAGGGTTGGTTGGGTGGGGTTGTTGCGGGATTGGTGATGCGAGAGGGAGGAAGGGAGAGGGGAGATAATTACTGGAGAAGAAAATGAAGAGGTGGTCGAAGGAAAAGGAAATGGAGTAAGATACGCTCAAAAGAAAAAACGTGGCCAACTTGTATTATATAAATAACAACCAGTTTGGAATAGAAAAGGCCAATCATAAATTCAATAACAAATGTCTTCTGGTTTACACGGTTTGAGAAATTGAAAGGACAACGAAACAATTGACTCAAATACGGATCCAATATGCCAAATCGTTTTACTGATTTCACGGCACATCAGAGTTCGAAAATTAGAAATGAATATACCGCTGAGATCTACACGTCGAGACGATCAAAACGGTATACAGATATCGGCGATACGATCATCTGATCAAAAGTCGATATCAGTACCGGAAATGCTGCTAATTTGCCAGAATTAAGATAAATGGAGCAATAGATGGCCAAATTTTACGAAATGAAAGATGACGTCTCACTCAGAAGATGATTTACAAATTCTCTATGTAAAAAATATTTAGGTTTGGAAAACATTTTATTATCATCAATTTTAACTGATTAAATTGAAGTAAATTTACGCGCGAAATAAATTTTCATATTTTCGGACGAAAATTTACCAGTTGCTATGTTAAATTAGACGCATTCCAAATATCAAATTTATATTTCAAAATTTTATCGTTTAAAATTTCACACAAATTCAATTAATTAAATAAATAAAACCACTGAAATTTACGGGTCGTTACAATATATGAATTTTAAAAACAACAGATATAATAGATCAGACATACATAATACTGTGACATATAACATATTAATATAAATTACAGATAAATGTTTAACATTCATATACAATTATATATAGGTAACAAAATATACTCAGAGGTAAAAGATATATAACTTACAAATATTAACACGCGGGTAGTGAAGTTGCGAGGTGGACGAGTGTCAGGGGAGGAGGAGGCCGGGTTTGGATCTGGAGAAGTGGTATGGCTGTGAGCTTCGGGTGAGGAGATGTATGCAGGAAAAGGTGGGCTGGGGAGGTCGGGTGAACGGTGTGGCAAGGTGGGAAGGCTTGCGGGAGGAGGAAGAAGGAAGAAGGAGAGGGAATGAAGGCGGGTGGTGCTCGGTTTGCAGGCCGTGGAGAGGCACAGTTAGGGGTGACGGTTATATATATATTTTTGTTTATGAGAGTATGGCCGAAACCAAGAGAAGAGGAGGGTGTTATATAGGAAAAGAAATGAACAGAGGAGAAATGGGAGAGGAAAAGAATCAATAGACGCACTGGTTTATAATATTTCTTGAGCAGTGCGAAATGAAATGAAATGTAATGGTTGGCTTTGATTCAGCTAAACAATTATGACAATTTATTGCTTGTGTGGGCTACACGTTTCAAATTTGAAGAGACAAAGGGAACAAAAGGTCACAAATTTCGGTACGGTACGACGCACAGTCTTCTCGTTTCCGTCGCGTACCGGACCTCAAAATACAGAAATAAATATACTGCAAAGATCAGCATGATGAGACGATCAAAACGGTATACAGATATTGGTGGCACGATCATCCGATCAAAAAGTCGATACGGACAGTGATATACGTTGCTATTCCGTACGGAAAAATCCAGACGAAGCTAGAAATGTCCGAAATTTGCGAAACAATTACGCAGTTTTATTTAGAGTGTTCTAAATAAATTTTCTCATGTTGACATATTTAGGTTTCGGAACAATTTTAAATTCAACTGTTATTCACCGATTGAAATAGAATTACACAATAAAATAAACTTCCATATTATCTGATGAAAATTTACTGGTTGTTATGTTTAATTAGACGTATTCTAAATATTAAATTTTTATTTCCAAATTCAAATATTTAAAATTTCACAAAATTTCAGTTAAATATATTATTAAACAAAATAAAATTATTAAAATTTACGGGTTGTTACAGAAGATCATTTTCTAGAGGACAAAGACGAAGTTTTTGGTATATTATTTCTATTATTATTCTTTGCATCATGTTGTTCTGCTACATTACTTGTTCATCCCTGATGTATATATAACTCTGATAAAGGTTGTATAAATTATAATCAAATGTATAATATAAACAGCTTCATGAACTGTTTATTTGATTATTATATTTTATCGTTCAGCTGCGAGATTCTGTGTTTGTTTTCTTCTTCTTTCCTTATTTTTCTTAATTAACCCCATTGATTATCTATATTCCGGATTGTTTAAGCTGGACATGTATGGATTATTGTCAATTAAAACCTTCCGAGATGTGGGTCGTCACAATGAAAGGTCGCCTTCCCAAAGACGAGCCCGAATGCTACATCTGACGACCCCAAAGGACCTCCTCCCTAAAGACAAGCACAAAGGTTATGCCTGACGACCTCGAAGGGCTGCCTTTCTAAAAATACCGCTTACTCTCAATTAGTAATTAAACAAATTTTGCCAAAATGTCCAATACCAACCAACGAAACTCAAGTATTACTAATAGATGGTAAACTCCACTAACACAAATGAAATGTAAATAAATAAATAGCAATTAACAATATTCATTCGGGTGAGATCGGTAATTAAACATAAAAGTAAATGTAAACGTTCCATACCGCTTGTTTTAGTAATCTGTTTAATTAGATTTCTCCTTCGAATGAAATAATAGTTTTGTTATTAAAACTTAATTTAAGAAATATTCTTTACAAAGATTTGTTTTATATAAGAAACTGTTATTTTGAATTCACCATATCTACATATATTATAAGTATTGGTTTTTAAACCCGGATTGAAATAGGATTTGAAAATAATTCGGTTTAAAAATATAATTTAAAATAGGAATTTTCGAAAACCATTTTGTAAAAGCTTGTTGTAATTATATGAAGGCATATAAAATAAGGATTTTATTATCACAAAACATCCCAAAGTAAATCCCAAAATAAGAGAATTGAAATGTCAAAACTGGAGAGCAATTAGAAGGATCTAAATCCATCAAAACAGCATAACAAAACAAAGCAAAGATTGCAATAAGTCGCAGGCAAGAGAGGACCAAAAGGTACCTGGAACAGTGTTCCAGGCCTTCAGTCGGTCGACTGAACCAAATGGCTCGGTCGACTGAATGCAACCAGGAGCATGTGCTCCAGGTGCTTCAATCAGTTGACTGAACCAAAGTTCAGTCGACTACACGCGTTGTCCTGGAGCTGTATGGCTCCAGGTCGCATATTCAGCCAAGCCCTGGTGATTTCCAGGTGATAAAACTCTGATTCTGGCAACTTTGTATGACCAAATGAAAGTATAACTTGCACACAAAAACTAATAACATTATATAAAAGCAAATTGGAAGCAAACAAAGATGATTTGACTTATGGACAACAAGCATTTCTATTGAATTAAGCAGCAGTTTCTCATTCTTTGCAAATTCAAACTTAAAGCCATCAAAATCTGAGACTAGTAAGCATCAAACGCCTGAAAACTGAAGCTAGTACAAGATGTGAGAAGTTCTCGCCTGAATAAAAGGATTTACAGCTGATTTGGGATGAATTGAAGCTTGTTCTTCCTTGATTTTAGTTCTAATGGTTCATACAGAGGTTATATTGATAACAAAAGCTTAATCATAAAAATTACTAACCTAAAATGGACCTGAAATGATTTCTAACTTAATTTCAGCAATTAATTTACAAATTTGTTATGGAATTGGAAATTTAGGCCTAGGGTTTCAAGAGGATGGAGAAGCGGGTTATTTTCTTTTGCCTGAAAGGAAATGAACGTACAATTCATTTTCCTCAACTCTGACTTCTCTTCTAAATGGGTCAAGCCCAAATTAATTTTATTTTAACTAGTTAGGGCATAATTGTGAGTTTATTTGTACATTTCCAAGCAATTTGGCTTTAGTCACTAAACTTACAAGTAAAAATAAAACAATATCGATTATTCTCTAAATGCATAAATGAAATCATCTCATTCTACTCATTTCTTACTAATTACAATGGGTAGTCACTTATTTATTTATTCTAAGATCCCATATTTAACCAAAAAGGTTTTATTCCTTTCTTTTATTATTTAATATAAGAGTCAAAGCATTGAATTTTTATTATTTCATGTATGAATTTCCAAGCATTAGTTCATTGAAAATTCTTATTTAAATTTCCCTTGGCAATAAAACTCCAAATCCTCTTTGGTTTCTAAAATAATAAATAAAAATTCCATATTTCGCTATTTATGAATCAAATCATATTTAATTCCATTTTAGGTATACCTCAACCCAGTGTCATTACAGAACCCGAAGTTGAACCTGATCCAACTACCTTCGAACAAATTGCTACCGAGCAGAAATGTTGTAATATCTCCAAACTCCAATTTCACTCCGATTCCATCGGTACGCTCCATACTTCTTGTGCATTTCATATGCATCGATACGAATCCGAACATCCTAAAGTCGATCCTTCGAAACCCAGTTCTACATTTTCCTTCCTTTAATTCGCTCCGATGAGCATTTACAATGATTTAGACATACAAGAAACATTCAATTGTACAAACACAATACATAAACATACAACAACAATCATTCAATCATCATCCAAACATGTAAATATATATCAAACCATAGCAATTTATCATAAAACATGTTCATAGTCCAATCTAACATTCATATGAACAATTATACATCAAATGACATGTTTAAATCATTTTAAATTAATTTAAATTAGTTTTTGTCTCAATGTTTATTTCAAAACAGTGGTAAATCATATTTTTAACATTAAAATGGATTCAAAACATGTCAAAACATATTTGTGCATATATATAGCATGCTTAGAGATAGTAAATCAATCACAAATCACGCAAAGTAGATGAAAAACATGCAAATGAGGCAAATCCGAATATTATAGCAAATACCCAATTTAAAAATCATATTTTCAGTTTGAAAACAATTTATAAACATATATCAAGATCTATAATAAAGTGAGAGAATATAATCACTCACCTAGGGCGCAGACTCAACCAAATTCACCAAACAAACGTAGATTCACCAAAACAAAGCTGGATATTGATTTGAAGAGCAGCAACACACCTTCAAAGACATAAATTTTAAAACTTGAAAGCCCCTTAATAATCTCTTGCCTAATCCAGCTTTTTATCAATTGATTTATGTTTAATAAAAGAATGATGGAATTTAGGTAGAAGATGGTCAATGGGGACTAAGAAGAGTTAGAGAATGTTTGGAGACGTATTTATAGGTGTTAGTGACTGCTAGGGGCTGCTCATAATCCTAATTTTCAAAGTTAATTAGCAGGCCTAATTACAGGTCGGTTGATCACACACTAATCTATCTATAATCAACCAAAACTTCAAACAACCATATCTCCTAAACCGTAATTCCAAAAATCTATTTGACCATTTTATGGGATGGAAAACCATCGTATCTTTCATTTGGAAGTGATTTGAAATCCTAATTTTGCTTCTATCAAAAGTTATATGCCTTACAAAAATTTTAGGCTCAAAACCATTCAATAAAAAAATATACGAGTGAAAATATATCACTAATTAATATTTTCCAAAATTTATATTAATTTTGGACCCGAATAGATATTAAAAATAATATTTTTACAATCCACCGATATGTAAAAATATGGATCGTTACATTCACCCCAATCCCCTACGAATTTCGCCCTCGAAATCCCAACCAACAAGCACAATTAATCATTATAGATACCAAGCATGCCTAACAATCAAACAATGATAGTAATCATCAAACATGCACACATAGCAAACCACAAATCCTACAAGGACCCTAGCATGCAAGGTACTAGACACAACACGATATACTGCCGTATGTGAAAACTAACGATAAGAATGGAATCTAACTAAGAGCTCTGGATAAGTGGTCCTCATGCTCTCCTCGGTCTTCCAAGTATCATCGCCTCACTTTCACCCTCCTAAACCTTTACTAACTTCACCATCTCCCTTTTAGGCTACTTCGTATTATATTCGACTATAAGAATCATCCTCTGAGGCGTTGACGGTTCAGGTTCAATTATAACATAATCCAGTTGATTCAGTGTCACAGTAACGCCTAAATCATGCACAAACTTCTTACATATTACATTGTGCACACTCACCATCATCTGCGGCAAGTCGACTCTACATACAAGGTTCCTTATCCTCCCTAATATCAGAAAAGGACGTACAAATCTCAATGTTAACTTCACTTTATTACCAAACCAAATCGTATTCTTCAAAGGATAAAAATCTTGACAAATGCCAATCTTTAACAGAGAACTCCAATATACAATTCACTCTCTCAGCTTAACCGTCAGTTTGTGGGTAATAAGCCACACTTAAGTACCGCTCTGTCCCCAATGCCTCTTGTAAGTTCTCCAAAAATTCATTCATGAATAATGGGTCTTGATCACTTACAATGCTCTTTGCCTCACCATGGAATCGTACAGTCTACATCACAAACAACTCATCCAACTTCGATGTCATTCTATTGGACTTTATGGGCATGAATCGAGCACTCCTTGTCAATCTATCGACTATGACCCAAATGCTATCATACCCTCCTCTAGTTCTAGGCATCCATCAATGAAATCCATCGTTATATATTCCCACTTCCACTAGGAAATTCAAGAGGTTGTAGCAAACCGCTTGGCTTCCTCCACTTAGCCTTCACTAATTATCAATTCATGCACTTCAGAATGAATGTCCAGGTGTTCTTCTTCATTCTTCAATCCATCAATATCAGGTACAAACAATCGACCATCCTTACGGAGGTAACCATCTCTAGCTATAGGTAACCATCCTTATGAAGGCACCCTACATTAGATCAATATGGAAATTCTACCTTCCTATGTGGCAGCAATTCGGTTACCTCATTGAATATTTCTGGACACTTTCTAGCTATAGGTATCGATGATGACTTATTTTGCAGGATTCCAACCAAATGTAGAAAGCTAACCATCACCTCAACATTCACCAGGTAGCCTAACTCCAGTCTATGCTCACCACCTGCCCCAATCATCACCAATAACCTTTCACCATCGACCATAACTTCGTACTTCTTCAGCCAGTCCATCCATAGATGTAGTTTCAAATACAAAACAATCACAGACAAATATACATCCCTAAATTGATAAAACTACATCTCGACAAATCAAACACAAACTAGTCGAACCCCTTATTGGGTTTGACACAATCAAACATTTATCTATTTGGTCGTGTTTTAATTTTATCAATCTACCAGGTCACTAGAAATAAAGGATGTGAATCCCAGTGTCAAAAAACACGTGCAACATAAATAGAAAGCATATCTTAGACAACAATGCACTTTTCCTTCTCCTTCGTCGATCGAACATTGGACGAAGTCAAAACGGCATTGAGAGCTTATGCCTTCATAACCTGTTTCTCCTTCAAAGACTCTAGACGATCCTTCTTGATATGCCCAAGCTTGTTACAGTAGTAACACCTCTTCTCTGCACTCTTGCAGTTCTTGCATAGAAGACCTTTTGTCCCGCAGTTATAGCAAGTAGGGTCAAATTTTCCCTACTTCTAACTATCTTTGTCTTGAATCTACTTCCTTTCCTTATCATTCCATTTTCTCTTCCCACCTTCGCCGCCTTCCAGTTTAGAATCCTCTTTCTGAACAACAGCAGCTTTCGGCTTTGGGTAAAAGCCCTTGTGCCTCAAAGCTTTTTCAACTACCTTCTAAAAGCTTTCACCAATGTGGCCTACTAGTCTTTCTCCCAAATATTCATTCAATCCGATTTTGAACTTATCATTCTTCTTTAACGGAGTGACAATGAAGGACATCCCATATGTCAGCAGCATATCGAATTCAGCCATATATTATGAAATGGATAAGTCACCGTATTTCAGATCAGCAAACCTTTGAAATAGCACCTACTTCTGAGTTGTTGATATAAAATTCTCTTTCAATCTTGCCTTAAACTGATCTCAAGTAAAGTGGTCCTCGAGCATAGCAGCTTTATGGGCATTACACTAATTCATCACCCTTCCTTGAAGTTGACTAAAAGCCAACTTCCTCTTCATTGCATCCTCCAACCCAACTCCAAGTCCTCAAAGATGCATTCACATGTATCCATCCAATCCTGCACTTCAATAATTGATTTTGTTCCAAGAAACGGTTTTCCCCAAGACTAGTGAACTCCTTAATTAGTTTGGTGAAAATTAGCTCTTAACACTTGCATAAGAGCACCACCACCAACCACTTCTGGAGCGCTTGCTTGGGCATTCTGCATCATGTTCATCATCATGGAATTGAACATTGTTTGCATATCAGGGTTCATAGCTGCCCCATTGCCTGCTCTATTCTCATCTCCTGAAGAAGAATTCCTAGCAGTATTCATGTTCGCTGATTCATTCTTAAAAGCAGTAATAAGAATCGATCAGTCTCTCAAAAAGGAAAGTTGCATAATTAGTATTCGTGTGCCGTACGACTTACATTTTTTTTTGAAATTTGGTACACTTTGTTTCATAAAGTAGAAATTACAAAGTACTATAACCTTACCTACAAAGCATCATCTAAAAATAAACACACACAGAAATCTAAAGCCTAAAACAAGCATATACAGAAAGCGTGCATAAACTAAAAACAATATTAAGTAGCATCCAACCCTGCCACATCACGTGCATACATTGCTCCATCACTCCGAGCTATCCACATCTTTGGTAACTTCAAATCACGTGCCTAAGAGCATCTCCAACCTTTATGTTATTATAATGTAATGTCATTGCCATGTAGATAATTACAATTTTTGTTCAATGTTGTATCTCCAATGCAATTGTAGACTAAATTTAAATGATGACGTGTCAAAACATTTACTAGACATTGTGAAAGAGAATGTCTAGTAGTAGACATTCTACTTAACAATGTCAATTGGTAAGCACCACTAATATGATGACACATAAACAAAATTAATCAATGTTAGTTCATTTCACTACAATTGCATTGAAGTAAAAAAAGATATGAATTTGTATTTTAATATGAAGTCATTTATTATGTTCTTCACAATGTTAAACAAACCATGCCACATAGTTAATTTGTGACATTACAAAGTAGAAGGGTTGGAGATGCTCTAATAGTTATCTTGACTCGTTCATGTGCACAACAGTTATCGAATAGTCTAACACTTTCAAAAATCCCCCTTCCACATCGAGCAGTTACTGTAACCACTACAAAACCACCTATAGTTATCTTCGTTAATCCAAAATCTTGTTACCCAACGCCATGTCTGTCGCCTTAGTTGCCTGCTCGATCACTGTCTAGAAACTAGATCCATTTATGAAGCAACAATTCTACTTTGCCCGAAGCTTTTTTTGTCAAAATTTGCGAATTAGAGAGAAGGAAATGGACCCCCCTGAATTTCAGCCTTGGGATCCGGAGAAAAATTGCACTATTCGCACTATTTGACAAAATGTAATTCTGGCACTATAGCATTGCTCTTTATGAAGTCACTATCTAAATCGTTCGACAGACAATGAACGTTTCAATTTCAAATACTTTTGCCAGCAGCTACTAAATCCTCTTGTTATCATGCTAATTCTTATTAAATCCAAACCAACATCAGTTCAGCGCTGAGAACACAGTGAACCCTAGATATAAATATCACGACTAAAATCCACCTTTGGTCTTTGAGGACCGCTGCTTCATCTAGATCCAATTGCGTTTCAGAACTCACAATAAATGGTACACGTGAGTTCTAGTTCTGGCATTTTAGAGATGGATGATGCCAAGGTCTTCATTGTCAGGTTGCTTCAAATCACAAGTTTACTCTGCTTCACATTGGACTTTAGTTTATTTTGCATCCAACCGCATTTTATTTTGTAGATTTGTTGATCTCGGTTGTAACTTGTGTATCGTCTGGAACCAATAAATGAAAAAATTATCTCATCCACTTAAAACATACGGAAAATGAAATTTAAAAACATTACCACATCCCATTAACCATTGTATTGGAGTTCCTCTCGGCTTACAATTATATATATATATATATATAAACTACTATATAGTTTTGAAAACCAAAATATATAACAAGTGCGCTCTTTTATATATTGCTAGATCCATTCTAAGGCGATGGCTCCTTCCTTCTCTAATCGATCCAAATATCAACTTGGGTCGTCTATGCAACCTAAGCTCTAATCTTAAATGTGACAACCGCCCTACACCCCTGGTAACCAATATAACCTAAAGTGTGCACTATAACGATACTCGGCCGATAGTCAAGGCTAAAGTAAGATAAACAAAAGTTGAACCTATTGTATATCTCATATCGCGTATGATAAAAATATAAAAATCAACGTAGATATAAAACAGGCAAGACAACAGTACAAAAAATGAACCAAGATAAACCAGAGTACATTGATCCATCACATGTATACAAATTAAAGTGGAAATAAAGTTTATACATCAGATTAAATAAACTCTAGTGGAAAGATGTCTCTAAAATAAGTATTGATAATAGCTCCATAATACTGCATAATGGAATGACAATAATAATTACTAGTATATGAAAGCACTGGCCACCTACTCGTCCTCCACATGGCTCCGTGCACTATCGCAGACTTGATGTCTAGTCTACTCATTTAAGAGTACCCAAAATAATAAGAAGCAAAGCATAAAACCTTGTGTCAAACAAACATTCTGGTATAAGATATTTATAATCTCAAAATATAATAAAAATCGATGTAGTAAGTAGGAACATGAGTTATGGATATTCATACCGGACATGTCCCTGCATCCAACAAGTTAGCATATAACATTGATATATCCTAATCCACTATCATATAGGTGTATTACTATGTAAAGTACAATATAGGGCACCTAGGTATACTACGTAATAATACCTACATTATGTGGCATCCATGTCAACATAGGAGGCATAATAAACATAGCAACCATCAAATGATTCCCACATCTCTCAACTCAATACCTTTGGATATGAGGTAACTCACACGATCCCCCGTATTGATCAAAGACATTTTAACATCGGTCCCAGTGATGCTCCAATCAAAGCCACCATGTAACGCCAGGAAACTAGACCACTTTGTATCAGTCCAGGGTTAAATAGATCCTCCGTATCGATTTGCGCTGAGCCTCCCCACCGACCCCTTCTTCTCAAGCATACTCAAGACCTTTGAATTATCTATGATCCCTTCTACATACATCCCATTAGTAGAAACCCCCCCCCCCCCCATGTTCTACCCAACAAGTTCACTCCATATTAAACTTGCCTCCTCGGACAATCCAAGTAGAAGTCTTCATATGTTCTACTTTACAACTTCACTCCATATCAAACTTGTCCCCTTAGATAATTCTCAGATATTGCGAACACTTTATGCTTGAAGCGTTCGATCTACTATACTTACGTTATTAGGTCATCGAAGCCACATCACTTCCTTGGTCACCACTTAATCCTACAAGTTGTCTCGAGTTATCCCGAAGTCGTTGTGTTAAAGCATCACGTCGTCATTTCATTTATTCCAAATAGAATCCAAAGTCATTCCAAGTCATTTTGGAGTCACCTACTCACCCTAAGTCAGTCACAGGACCCTCAAAGAAACACACGACGAAACCCCGAAGCATCTCCTCTCCAAACCGAAATCACTAAACTCTTAAGTTTCTAGTTGGGTTGATCCATGGCCAGACCCAATGTCACCTCCTCAGAAATCCGAAGCCGAGTCTTTCTAGACTCGAAGCAATCTTAGTAGTCCATTGCCCATTCCTCGTTCGGGTACTGGACCAAAGCATCGCCTTTAAAAACCCAGAGCCAAACACAAAGCAGTCGATCCCAAATTCTTGACTGGCCCCTAAACTACAGTCACATGTTAACACCATTGGATAGCATTTATTGTCCAATCCTTTTCCTATGCCGAACAAGAGCAACCCCCGAGCGAATCAATACCAAACCTGAAGTTGAACCCAAACCAACTACCCGAACAAAATACTACCGAACAAAAATGTTATAGTATCTCCAAACTCTAATTTCATGTTGATTCCATCGATATGTTCCTCACTTCAACTCTTATGCATTCCCTATGCATCAATACAACTCCTTAAATCATAGATTCGATCCATCGAAACCCGGTTCTACGTTTCCCTACCTCTAATTCGCTCGGATGAGCATTTTCAACAATTCAAACATACAAGATACATTCAATCGTACAAGCACAACATATAAACATACAACAACAATCATTCAATTATCATCCAGACATGTAAATATACATCAAATCATAGCAATTTATCATAAAATATATTCATAGTCCAACCTAACATTCATATGAACAATTATACATCAAATGACATGTTTAGATCATTTAAATCAATTTAAATTTGTGTTTATTTTGGTTTTTATTTCAAAACAACAATAAATCATAGTTTTAACATTAAAAATGAATACAAAACATGTCAAAACCTATATGTAAATATATAGCATGCCTAGAGATGATAAATCAATTACTAGTCATCCAAAGTCGATGAAATACACGCAAATCGAGGCAAATCTAAAAATTATGGAAAATACCTGATTAAAAATAATCATATTTACAATTTGAAAACAATTTACACACAATGTATAGACGTAATCAATGTTGATGAGAAATTTCATCTCTAAAACACCCAAATATTTTTTAGAAGTAATCACGTCACTAACGCTTACGTGACTAGGAATCAGCAAAATTAAGTGATGTTAAAATTACCTTTAGAGGAGGTAATTATGCATAATACTACTAACACAATTGTGAGAAAAATATCCAAAATCTAATGACAAGTCACTGTCTAATTCGTTAAGCAAGATAGTATCAAAATATGAAAGGTAAAATCAAGTGCTAAAAGCAATAAAAGTGACATAGAGAATTTACGTGATTCAGATGTTAATGAATTCTACGTCCATAGAGAAATGTCATTTTCTTCCTTTATGTTCTTAGTACAAGCAACAATGGCAAAGAGTACAGTTTTTTATTTTAGTGTCCTAAAAAAGAATAAAGTCAAAAAATCCCTTCTCTCTGCTACAACATCTTCTGCTTTTATAATACAGAGAATTACAGGAATTGCTTTTGTCGATCACACATGTTTCTAACTCTGACCCTTAGATTACATCATGTGTCAATCGTCCATCTTTTTTGTTTACTATGCACGGATTGTAGAAGTGGCCTTCGGCTCTCTTGATTTCCACCTTTGGATCTTGCCATATGTCGATCATCCATCTTGTTGATTTACTATACAATGATTGCCAACATGGTCATCAGTGGGAAACTATGATTTGAGTTGATGAATTTTGAACTTGGGTCAGAAGTTTGGAATTGAAGAGGGAAAAACCTAATTTAAATAGACCATGACTTTACGATTCTATGAAGCAATAGTCCAGCGGGCTACACAAAACTATAGCTGAAGCCACAATGAGAAACAACCCTTCATTTCAGGAAGAACTACGTTATTAATAGCATTTCGGAACTTTGCTTTAGTTTATTGGGAATTGTGCCTTCATTATGTCTGGGGTAGTGATACCGTATGGTATTTAAACTTCATCAATGCTTCCAAAGTTATACTGCATTGTTAAATCTGAAACATCAGCAAAGCATAGGGTTGGAGATAGTTGTAGTTGAGTAGTACTGTGCTGCTATTTTGAAGAGTGACCACCTTGCATGAACCTGTTCTGAGCCATTCCCATCGATAGAGGACCGTGCCACTGCCCTTGTCATTGAGTTGGGTTTAACGATCCTGGGGATGAAGTTGAAACCTCTTGGTTTGCCTTTGAGGAATAAGGTATGGCTCTTGATTACGAATCAGTCTTACCCCATCGCCTTATCCCTCAAGTCCTTATGTTTGTGATAGTGTTTTTAAGATTGCGACGTTGTTCTGTCGCATCAAGATGGCGGTGTGTTCTTATTACTTCAATGTTGATATAAGATTGCAGCGCGGTCTTGTTAATACCCTAGGTATTGATTTTGATGATAACAACCACATAAATATTACTACTAATGTATCTCCGAGTTATGCAGTCATATCAGATATATTATGGAGACACTTACAAAGAAAATCAAGAATACAGTGGAAGAAAATGAATTATAGAAGAAGGTTAATCAGAGCAACTGAAGAACAAAACCAAATTAGAGAAGAATGCTAAAGGATAAAGGTGTTTGAAGTGATGAGGAGTTGGTTGAACCTTAGAATATCTTGTTAAAGATCTCATGGCAATTATACTTGAAGATCATCAACCATTGACCTCAACCGAATCACAAAAATCCACAAATATAAGGTAATTTGAAATGCTGAAAATTTGCAACACTTATTAGTGTTGCTGTTCATTTTGCAACACACCCATGTCGACCTGGGGGGTAGGGGGATGTCGACATGCTAGCCGTTTTTCAGAATTTCAAATTTTAAATGAAGAGACATTTCCCTCCACCTCTTCACCAAAAGACACGTCTCTTCAACCACTATATAAAGGCCTTTGAAAACGAATTTTAACATCAAGAATTCTCATTTTCTCTTACTCCTTCTTCTCCAAACATTTGTAAAAGAAATCCATTGCATACTCTTCAAATATCCTTGCAAATCGATACTATTTCAGTCCAATTCTTTATCGATTTGCAAACCACACAATATCAGAGAGTTGTACTTGAATTCACATCATTCTCTCTCCGATTTCATCCTATTCCTCAAAGAATTCAAAGATATATTGTCATTGGAGGTCTATAGGATAGTTGTACCGAATCTGCAAGAATCTGTATTGAAGATACCACTACTTGCCATAGTTTGTTGTTGGTGATAAGGAGAAGGTGTTCTTGTAGCCTGTAAAATCAAGAGGGTGTGTCTTGTAGCCCGTGAAACCAAGATTGTAAAGGTGTTCTTGCCACCCGTGGAAAGCAAGCGATTATAGTGGAATTCTACACGATAGAGTGCAGGACTAGATGTAGGATTGGTTAATCCGAACCAGTATAAAAATCCGGGTGTTATTTACATTACTTCATTTTACTTTATTACTTATTCTCTGGTTACTTCTTTCTGTTTGCAATTTAAGTAAATACAGTTTTATATTCATAAGTAAGTAGTTAATACACATTTCACCACTTCTAGTGTCTAAATAGCCTTAAGATCCAACATTGTGTTGTAGACACTCCAGTATTTAACATTTGGTATCAGAGCATTGGTTTTCAAAAATTCATTACTTGGTTTTTGAAAAGTATAAATGACTAATGACACTAGTAACACATTTTTAAACACTTTTGTAGAAGGGCAATCTACCACTAGACCCCCTCTATTTGATGGCAGTAGTTATGCATATTTGGCTTGTAGGATGAAATGTTATTTGCAGTCTAATGGTTTGGATATTTGGAACATTACCCAAATAGAGTACATAGAGCCTCAAACTGAATATTCAAAATGGACACTAGACCAAAAGACACAAGCACTTAATAACTCTAAGGCCGTGAACATTTTATTTTGCTCCTTAGATAGAAATGAATTTAATCGAGTGTCTATTTGTAATTCTGCATCTGAAATTTGGAGAACACTGCAAGTCACACATGAAGGCACAGTAAAGTAAAAAAACGAAGATATTTATGCTAACTAACCAGTTTCAACTCTTTCAAATGAAACCAAATGAGTCTATTTCTAATATGTATTCTAGATTTCAAGATATAGTACATGCCTTAATATCATTAGGAAAGAAATTTACTGATGAAGACCAAGTCAGAAAGATCTTGAATTCACTTCCTAGTGAATGGGATCAGAAGACTCTGGCAATCGAAGAAGCCAATGATATTAGTACTATGAAAATAGAAGATTTAATTGGTAACCTAATGTCCTATGAAGTAAAGTTGCAGATTAGAAAAGAGAATCAGGCTAATGAGAAGAAATCACTAGCACTCAATGCTATGATCGACAACGATGAACCAGATGATGATGCTGTTGATGATGATATCGAGTTTATGACCAAGAAGTTCAAGAAATTCTTGAAGTATTGGATAACAAACAAACTTCGAAAAACTAACAACAATAATTCTAGAAATGGAAATGTTGTTAAGTGTTTCGAATGTGATAAACCCGGTCATTTGAAAAGAGACTGCCCCAACCTGAAGAAATCAAAGTACTTTTCAATAAGGAGAGGAAATAGGCATTCAATGCAAAATGGGATGATTCAGATACATCATCAAGTGATAGTGATTTAGAAATAGAAAATGCCAACATGTGCTTCATGGCAAAGGATGACCAGGTATGGAATTTTAATAAAGAAATTACTAATGTTTTGAATGATATGTACCAGGGATATAAAATACTTAGGAAAGAGTACAACAATAGTTTGGTAGAGATAGATAGATTAAAAATATTTAATGAAAGGTTAACTGAAGAAAAACAATGTCTAAAAGATGAAATTGAAAGACTTAATGGGTATAATGATGAAAAGGATTTGACACTTGAAAGTTTTGAAAAACTAAAAAGTGAAAATGAATCCTTAAAATCAGAAAATCTTTCAATGAAGTCACAGATCACTGATCTGAATGAAAAAATAACATCTCTGGACAATGTTATTCTTAACCATAATAAGGATTTTGACAAAATGAAAAATCATATTGATAAATTTAACAAAGGGAAGGATAATCTAGAAACGTTATTATCTACATCTAAACACACTAGGAATAAACATGGACTTGGATACACCCCTCAGGTTAAATCAAAGAAAAATAGTACTCAAAGCACTAAGTTTGTTAAGGCTACCAAGTTCAAACCAAACCTAAGAAATTAAAGTTAAAACCTCCAAATAGGTTCATTAATTTATGGGTTCCAAAATGGATGGATGATATTGAAAAAGAAAAATATATTGATAATTTTATTAACAAGGCTCATTCATCTAATGATTATATTTTGAAAGGACAATCAAACTCTTCATGGGTTTGGCATCCCAAAACTTAACCCCATGGACCCTAAAAATAAAAAGGGTACCAGTGTGCATACTTCATAATTTTTCAGGTACCAAACAATATATACCAGATAGCGGATGCTCAAAGCATATGACAAGAAATCTATTGAACTTTGGATAAATATGAAAAGGATTTTCTTATTGGCATCGACAAAGTCGGTAACTCTAAAACTCATCTTATTATTTGATAAGTTTATTTCATGTTTTGAATTGATTTGGTTTCCCCTCAAGTGTTTTATTTATATACATTTATCTCTATATACAAACCCTACATATTGTCTAGCAATGATTTAAGCGAATCTTTTTTTACCCTTTTTGTTGATGACAAAGGGGGAGAAAAGGTATAAATATACTAGGAAAAATGATAGGGGGAGTGCATAGAGTTAGGGGGAGTCAAATATAAAAATACTATATTTTATCCCTCAAATATTTATATGGTTGTCATCATCAAAAGGGGGAGATTATTAATACCCTAGGTATTGATTTTGATGACAAAAACCACATAAATATTACTACTAACGTATCTCCGAGTTATGCAGTCATATCAGATATATTATGGAGACATTTACAGAGAAAATCAAGAATACAGTGGAAGAAAATGAATTATCGAAGAAGGTTAATCAGATCAATTGAAGAACAAAACCAAATTAGAGAAGAATGCTGAAGGATAAAGGTGTTTGAAGTGATGAGGAGTTGGTTGAACCTTAGAATATCTTGTTAAAGATCTCATGGCAATTATACTTGAAGATCATTAACCATTGACCTCAACCGAATCACAAAAATCCACAAATATAAGGTAATTTGAAATGTAGAAAATTTGCAACACTTATTAGTGTTGCTATTCATTTTGCAACACACCCATGTCGACATGGGGGGTAGGGGGATGTCGACATGCTAGCCGTTTTTCAAAATTTCAAATTTTAAATGAAGAGACATTTCCCTCCACCTCTTCACCAAAAGACACGTCTCTTCAACCACTATATAAAGGCCTCTTAAAACGAATTTTAACATCAAGAATTCTCATTTTCTCTTACTCCTCCAAACATTTGCAAAAGAAATCCATTGCATACTCTTCAAATCTCCTTGCAAATCGATACTATTTCAGTCCAATTCTTCACCGATTTGCAAACCACACAATATTAGAGAGTTGTAAAAAAAATTACAGTAGCGCTAAAAATAGTTCTTTCTATTCAAGTGTACTTGAATTCACATCATTAAGAATTCAAAGATATATTGCCATTAGAGGTCTATAGGATAGTTGTACTGAATCTGCAAGAATATGTATTGAAGATACGACTACTTGCCATAGTTTGTTATTGGTGATAAGGAGAAGGTGTTCTTGTAGCCTGTAAAATCAAGAGGGTGTGTCTTGTAGCCCGTGAAACCAAGATTGTAAAGGTGTTCTTGCCACCCGTGGAAAGCAAGCGATTATAGTGGAATTCTGCACGATAGAGTGCAGGACTGGATGTAGGATTGGTTAATCCAAACCAATATAAAAATCCGTGTGTTATTTACATTACTGCATTTTACTTTATTACTTACTTATTCTCTGGTTACTTCTTTCTGTTTGCAATTTGAGTAAATTCAGTTTTATATTCATAAGTATGTAGTTAATACACATTTCACCACTTCTAGTGTCTGAATAGCCCTAAGATCCAACATTGTGTTGTAGACACTCCAGTATTTAACAGGTCCTACCACATTAAATGTTAGTTTAAGATTGTAGTGCATCCTTACTGCATGTAATTGCTTTAAGGATGGCGTTGCAGTTCTGTGTCATCAGGGTTGCTTTTTCTGTGGCAGCGGCATAATCTTTTTGCTTTGCTACTATTTTAAGATTGTGCCACAGCTTTGACCCGTGAAGGCTTACTTTTGGAACCATGGTACAACCTTTGTATTTGGTATTTGGAAGTCACACTATTTGAAGGTTGTGCCGTAGTCCCGGCCCTTGAATGTTAGGGTTATGGATTAGTTTTTGCACTTTTGTAGTTATCTCAGGTCATTGGCGCAGTATTATAGCATTAATGCTATACTTGATCGAATGTCTCGACTTTCATTTTTTGCTACAGTTTTCAATCTTTGGCATGGTCCTACCTGTGGTTTGTTCTTGCTTTCTTTTCTTGGTCCAGCATCTTTTATGGGACAATTCTTTTAATCTAGCGCTCGGTTTATCTTAGATATAGTTTGGAAATGTGGGTTTAACGTTGGCCTCCTAAGTCTGCAGCAATTGTAGATCACTATGGACTTACCTCTACCTCTATATTTTACCTACAACCCATCACTTCTTTTCATTCTCTTTCTTCTTTTCAAAAATGAAAAAGTCTTTATTGTTGTTTCACATTTAGTGCCCAAGTACACGTATTGCTTCCTTACTAGCCGATCTTTTGAAAAGCTATACCTTTAGCCTTTTCGACTCCTAAGAAAATCTGTATAGATCCTCACGTTAATTTTCCTTGTCATTAATTAACTGATGTTTTGGGTCTCTTTCATCATTCCAATTGTGTGGCAGAGATTCTGATTGGGTAAGTATATTTTTTTACTCCTCTTCTCCTTCATTCTTTTACAAGTTTTCAAAAACGAAATCCCTAATTGCCATTCTCGTCTTCTCCAAGAATCATTCCTTTCCCAAAAAAGTGAGGGCCTTCTTTCTTTTGTACTTTAATTTTTTCTATACTTTAACAACAGCCAATAATTAACCCAGTAGTTTTGATTTGACAACCACTTCCTCCTCTCCTTTATATTTTCCATCTAAAATAACCGATCTAAGGGAAATAGAGAGCATTCTAGATCATTTTGGGTTCGAGGGTTACGTAGGTAGAGAATTAGAGTCACAAGAACGCACCCACACCTCCCAGTGATTTTATTTACATTACTTCCAGCACATATAGTGTGGACTTTATCTTCCACCCAACCAAATTCTTTGCGAACGGCTAAATCAATTAGTATTGTTCTCATCCAACTTGCTCCCATTTCTTATTCCCTTCTAATTGCTACTTTTATTCTTTATGCTGAGAAGTGCACGTCTCCTTCATGTAAAGAACTCTAGTTCCTATTTGAACTCCATTAGAGTCCTTCTGAGAGTGATTTTGGGTTCTATTACGCCCAAATGAAGAAATCGGTTCTTACTTTTGTTCCTCGTAAGACTCAAAAATGGAACAATTGATTCTTTTTCATTTCAATTCTCGACAGCTTCCCTTCTTCCTTCCAACCACACTCTAATTGCCCTATTTTTTTCGATCTAGCCACTGGTTCATATGAATCTTATAGGAGCCGCATCTTTGGTTTAGATGAAGATGGTAGGAAAATGAAATTATTTTTTAGTTGATATGGCAAAAGTATAATTTCCTATGCACTAACAACAACTTTTCTCACTCCATTTTTAATTTTTCCTTTATTTCGGATGAATTTAGGGGTATAATTTGATTAAAAGGATAATGAAATTTTCACTCTTTTTTTATAACGAAAGTTACTAATCCCGATTCTTTTTTCACATGTAAAATGGATGATGATCGTTTCAATTCGTTTCTTGATGATTCGCCATCTAAGAAGTTAGAGACAACGCAGAAGAGGAAGAGTGAAAAAGGGTAGAAGGATGGTGTTGAAGCCTTTGATCAACCCTTCATCAAATAGCATACACCTTCTCACCCTTCTCTTCTTTCCACAGAAGTACTACCCCTCTCACCTCTTCAGTCATTTCGTGACCTGAGTATCTGCTTCTTACCTCTGCCGTAGGGTACCATCACTGATCTTACTGAGAGGTTAGAACGCATCACCCTGTATAGCCTATCTTACCTTGCTTCTGCTTCGCAATCTTACCCCATCGCTCATTCATTTCCACGTTCCCCTTCTCCGAACATGCTACTAAACTCGAAAGGCTTTGGGCCGACGTAAGTGTCTTCCTCTCTTTCTCTATTTGATGGTAATTTTCTTCACCAATTCTCATCTTATTTTCCCTTGCTTTGTAATAGGTTAGGGCCTTGTAGTTGAGGTTTGAAAGAGGGCAGATGATAACCAAGTTGCCTCTATTGCTCGGATTTCTAAACTTGAGGTAAACCTTACTGTGGCAGTCATTGAGAAATCCAAAGTAGTGGGGGAGCTTAAGACTCTAAGGGAGAAGGCTAAAGAGGTGGCGAAGGCGATTGACATAGACTTGGCGTTGAAGGGTCAAGAGTTAGGGAAAAAGGACAAATTATTGGGGGAGAAGGGTAAAATGTTGGAGTAGAAGGAGAAGGAGATGGAGAGGTTTAATGGAAACCTCGCACGGATCACCTATCGGGTGTTGTACACGATGTATGTGTGAGGAATGCGGATTACGGATCTTAAGGCTAGGAATAACACTAGAGGGGGGGTGAATAGTGTTTTTAAGAAATTACTAAATCTTTTTGAGTTTATGTTAATTTGAACACAAATGTATGCAATATTCAGACACAGATATAATCACAGAAACAAACACAGATGCAGAAATAAAGTAAATGCAGTAAAGGAAAGAACACACCGGATTTTATACTGGTTCGGGGTTACCATACATCCAGTTCTGCACAACTAAGTACGGATTTCCTTTCAAAAGAAATTCAACAATTACAACCCTCGGTTTCAAGGCTACGAGGTACACCCTCCAGAATCACAATCCTCTGGGTAGAGATACTTGATTTCCGGGGCAACAAGTTCACCCAATTGATTTCCAAGGCCACAATTACACCTTTTCTCGCTTGATTGATTTCCAAGGCTACAATCACACCTTTTCTCGCTAGATAGATTACAAAGAAGCCTATAACTCTGAATAGCACTTGGATCTTGTTGAGATAGTGATAGAGAATCAAACCAAAGATAATCTAGTTAGATCCAATGTTGATATCGGCAGAGTGATGATAGGATTTTGAATAAGAAAATGTGAAAGAAGAAGAGAAGTGAAAAACTAGAAAATCTGATATGAAATTCGTTGAAACTAACCCCTATTTATAGAAGAACAACAGTCATGTCCATTCGTGAAAGGTTATGGCGAATAGACACTTCTTTTGAAATTCAAATTTTTGAATCTAACTGACACTATGTCGACATGGGGTACTAGGGCATGTCGACATCCCAAAGGAAATTTTGATGTTTTGTTTTCTTTGAAAATAACCTTTATCTTATATTAAAACTATTTTAAACTTTATAAATATACTTGACTATAAATAAAATACATAGATGAATTTAAAGAATAATATTTATAAAATTTTACTATAATTTTATATTAAAATCTAAGTATAAATATATTATAATTAAAAGATAGTTTAAAAGAACCGAAGTTTAAAAACAAGAATATTTAAGGCTAAAACATCTTTTTGGAAATCATTTGAAAAGATAATTTTTAAGGCTAAAACATTTTGAAAAACAATTTTGAAAATCATTCTGAAGTAGTTTTGAAAATCATTTTGAAGTAGTTTTGCAAGCTTCTTCCTGTAGAATATCTCATCATGACAGGACTCGAGAACTTGTACAAAACCAGGATGTTCGTGGGTTTGTAAGCCACTTGTCGTAGGTTTTTAAGCTACTTGTCGTGGGTTTGTAAGCCACTAAAAAGGTAGAAATGGGTTCCATCCCAAAAGAAAAATGGAGTGAAGATTTCAGTGCTATTGTGAAGTTTTAACATAATTCTAGACTCAATACTTATCTTGAAATCTTGAACTCTTGATAATCTTGATACGCATGAGTCTTTAATCTTGATATCTTGAATCTCTATACTGTACAGTCTTCATTCTTTGTACCTGCATGGTTAAATCCTGCATATACATATATATCTAAACTATAATGTTAGTATTTATATTTTATAATCTTATTCTAAGGTTGTTGTCATCAAAACCATCAACTCATGGACTAACAATCTCCCCCTTTTTTATGATGACAACCTTTGTTTATAAAATATTACTTCTATCTTATTGACTCCCCCTAAATCTAATAACTCCTCCTTAATCTATGCCTAACTCTTCTATTTTATATTTCTCCCCCTTTGTCATCAACAAAAAGAAAGTAACTCCAAACTATATAACTCTCAGTCTAATATCCTCTATGATGATAGTGTTATCATCAATACTTACTTGTAAACCTAAAACTTAGTACTAAATTACAAACTTTCCTAACTAAGAATCTATATAACAATACTTTTAATAGAACATATATAAGAACACACATTATTTATTAATTATATATTTGTTTTATATTTACATTTTTCGTAGAGATCGGAAAAAAAACAAATAGAAAAGAAAGAGAAAAACTAATGTGTGTCTTTGAACATAGGAGATCTATGAACCGAACAATTTGGATAGTGGAAACAGAAATTTCCACGTTGTTCGACAAGATTTCCATCTTTGTCAAAGCACACTTCGCCAACGCAAACAACTTTGTCATTGTCTTCCACATGCTCTTCTTCCATTGGATCTTCTTCTTCTTCACTTTCCTCTTGTTCATGATCTTCTGAAGAGTCCTCGTCAATTAAGATTGGGTTAGCATGATTATCCATAAGAAATTTTTGCAAATTCCTAAGGATTTTGCCTTGCCTCTCTTGTTCTTTGGCCATTCGAAGTTGCATCACTTGGATTTCAGTCATTAGCTGAAGGGTATCTTTCAGAGAATCCTCTATTTTCGTTACACGAGCGAGCGTTGATTGTTGAAATGGATCAGAAGTAGGCGATAGGAACAAAAAGGTTGATTTTAAGTTTGATTTGGAAGAGGAGGCCATTGATAAATTGATTTCAAAAGATAGAATAGAAAGAGAACAGAGAGAATGAAGAAAATTTTGAAATAGGAGAAATTTATAACCACTAATTTGAATTTTAGTGGGAAAGAAAATTTAAAATTTTAAAACGTTATATGTCGACATAGGTATAGGAGGGATGTCGACATGGTTCTTAAATTGTTTCCTTTTTAATTTATTTTGAATTAATTTTTAATTATACTTTGTTATTTATATTTTATATTTTAGTTAATGAACAAATACCTAATTCTCTTCTTAATTTAGTAAATGTAGATTCATTTAAGGTTTTTTTAAGATATCAGCAATTTGATTTTCAGAATTGATATAGTCGAGAGTAATTACTTCTCTACTTATATTATCTTTGAGAAAATGGTGTCTGA
This sequence comes from Allium fistulosum, assembly GCA_030737815.1. Taxonomy (NCBI): domain Eukaryota; kingdom Viridiplantae; phylum Streptophyta; class Magnoliopsida; order Asparagales; family Amaryllidaceae; genus Allium; species Allium fistulosum. The sequence continues at coordinate 791,530,013 of CM060908.1, forward strand.
AATCAATATGTTTAGTTCGAGCATGTTGAGTAGTATTTTTGGATAAATTTATTGCACTAGTATTATCACAATAAATTGGTGATTTTGAGAACAAGCCAAAGCAGCAGAAATATACTATGCTTCAGTTGTTGATAGAGAAACTGTGTTTTGCTTTTTACTAAACCAGGAAATCAGAGAATGCCCTAAAAGTGACAAGTTCCACTTGTACTTTTTCGATCTGATTTACAACCAGCATAATCAGCATCACAGTAAGATATTAAATCAAACGAATCATTTTTAGGATAAAATAAGCCATAATCAAAGGTGTGTTTTACATATCTTATAATACGTTTTACAGCTTTTAAGTGGGTTTCTTTAGGTTGGGATTGATACCTTGCACAGAGACAGACACTATGCATGATATCAGGTCTACTCGCAGTGATATAGAGTAGTGATCCAATCATTCCTCTATATAATTTTTGATCTACATCTTTCGAGAGATCTTCTGTACTAAGGTACTCATTGGTTGCCATGGGAGTGGGTTTTCCACTCGCAGTAGTCAAACCAAATTTACTAACTAGGTCTTTAGCATATTTTTCTTGACTAATAAAGATACCATTATCTAATTGTTTTATTTGTAGTCCTAAAAAGAAGTTTAATTCACCCATATGACTCATCTCAAACTCTTTTGTTATTATTTCAGAAAATTATTTATTCATTTCAAAATTAGTTGATCCAAAAATGATATCATCTACGTAGACTTGTACTAGTTGAATATCATTTTTATTTCTTTTAATAAAAAGAGTATTATCTACTTTACCTATTTCAAAATTTGATTGTAACAAGTAAGATCTTAGTCTATCATACCAGGCTCTAGGAGCTTGCTTTAGACCATATAGAGCTTTCTTAAGTTTATAAACATGATTTGGAAATTTATCATTTTCAAAAAGTGGTGGTTGTTTAACAAATACTTCTTTTTTTACAAAACCATTTAAAAATGCACTTTTAACATTCATTTGAAATTATTTGAAATTATTATGATTTGCGAAAGCAAGTAGAATCCTAATGGCTTCTAAACTTGCTACGGGGGCAAAGGTTTCAACAAAATCTATTCCTTCTTCTTGACAATAACCTTGAGCGACTAACCGAGCTTTATTTCTAACAACCTCTCCTTGTTCATTCATTTTATTTTTATAAACCCATTTAGTTCCAATTATTGTTTTATTTTTAGGTCTAGGAACAAGTTCCCAAACATCATTTCTAGTAAATTGATTTAATTCTTCTTGCATAGCCAAAATCCATGAATCATCAGTTGATGTTTCTTCTGGATTTTTGGGTTCAATAGTTGATATAAAAGCTACATTACTCATTTGACTTAGTTGGTTTCTAGTTTTAACAACAGATTGCATATCTCCAAGTATATTTTCTATAGGGTGATCTTTTAAAAGTTTAATCCTTTTATTAGGATGATTTAATTCATTATTAGTTTCAGTTGACTCTTGGTTTTGAATGATTAAATCCCCTTCATCATTTATTTTTTCAAAATTTTTGAAATTTTCATCAAATGAAACATGCATTGTTTCTTCGATGGTATTAGTTCTTAAATTAAATACTCTGTATGCTTTACTTCTATTAGAGTATCCGATAAAGTTACCTTTGTCGGATTTAGGATCAAATTTATCTAAGTTATCTTTTGTATTTAAAATAAAACATTTACTTCCAAAAATTCTGAAATAAGATACCTTAGGTTTCTTTGAGAAAATAAGTTCATAAGATGTCTTATCAGTTAAAGGTCTAATTAAAATTATATTTAAAATATAACAGGCGGTAGCAACTGCTTCTGCCCAAAAGTAATTTGCTAAATTACTATCAGAAAGTATAGTTCTCGCACACTCTTGAATCGTCCTATTTTTACGTTCTACTACTCGGTTTTGTTGTGGAGTTCTTGGAAATGAAAAATTCTGAATTATTCCCTTTTTATTGCAGAATTCTTCAAACTTTTCATTTTCAAATTCACCACCGTGATCACTACGGATGGTTATAATTTTTTGAGAAAATTGATTTTGAACCATTTTTGAAAAATTCTTAAAACATTCAAAAGTATCACTTTTATGTTTCAAAAATATTGTCCATGTAAATCTAGAATAATCATCTACAATTACAAAAACATATTTACTATGATTTAATGACTGAATTTGAGATGGACCAAATAAATCAAGATGAAGTAATTCAAGAGGTTTTGAAGTTGAAATCAAATCTTTTAATTTAAAGGAACTTTTTCTAAGTTTTCCTAGTTGACACGCATCACATAGACTATCTACTTTAAAATTCATTTTAGGGAGACCTCTTACTAGATCATGTTTTGATAGTCTAGATAAGAGTTTGAAATTCAAATGACCAAATCTCTTATGCCAAATCCAAGGGTCACTTGCATTTGCCAAAAGACATAAGTTATCATTTGAAATTTTCATACTAAGAATATAAATATTATTTTTCCTAATTCCCTCAAATATTATGGTTGAATTATTATCTTCAATGTGACACTTATCTTTTTCAAATTTAATTTTATATCCTTTATCGCATAGTTGACTTATACTTAGCAGATTGTGTTTCAGATTCTTAACTAGCAAAACATTAGTAATAATAGGAGTTTCAGAGTTACCGACTTTGCCGATGACGATCACATAACCTTTTGAATTGTCTCCAAAGTTAACCAGTCCTCCGTCTTTGTATATTATATCATTCAGCATATCTGGATTCCCAGTCATGTGTCTAGAACATCCACTATCAAGTATCCATTTTTTCTTTTTGATCTCCATAGTTTGTTTGTTCTGGATTGATTCCTCAATTCCCATAAAGCATGATTCCTGCACATCAAACAATCTTAGTAGACAACTTGTATTTGAATATTGATTATATGCAGACTCAAGAGACAATGATGATCTGAATATTTGTAAACATGCATTAACAGATTTGTAACGACCCGATATTTTCAACCATTCGCATCTGCACATGTCGGACTTAAATTGCTCAAAATACCGCGTTGTAAATAAAATTTGGAAAATCTCAGAATATACAGTAAATAAATAATCACAGATCACAGATCACAGACACAGAGTAAAATAATGCAGCGGAAGTAAAAGAAATAGTAGTTCATGAAGCTACTATATAAATATATCAGAGTTAAATAAGATACAATAGAAGAAATAAAGTACAACATAAGTCTCAATACAATAACCAAGTACAAGCTGAGTAGAACAACGGAACAGAAATAGATAGGACCAGACAAGCAGACAATCTCTAGCGATTCAAATCTCCGAGAGAGTGGAAATCCAAATCTGTGAATAACTCAGGCTGACCCGAGCGTAAAGCAAAACACAAAACACTCGAGTCGGGACAATATATACTTATATAATGTAAACCAACTCAAGTGAACTGTAATAAAGGTACAAGTAACTTAAAGAATGCTTGGGATCGCCCATTCTTTAAGGATCCGTTAAACTATTTACTATGTAGTAATATACGCTATATACAGTAGTGTCTAATTAGTAAAGTATAATCATATAGAAAATAGCGTTAAGGAGATGGTGAAACTTAACGCGGTCGGATCTTTAAACCAAAATCGTAGTGGGCTCGATATGGTAGGTGACACAGCACACAAGGAAATGCCAGGGTAGATATACCAATTACGCATCCGGACCTGTGGTGACGCATAGCAGCCACTACCGCCCACCTCGAACAACACTCCCAAATCAAGGGTGCGCACCAAATCAATCACAAGTAATAGAATGGTATCGAAGAAGTGTGTCCGATTAGAGGTGCTACCTCCTTGGTCCATCAATCGCTCTTGTTTTAGCCACCTTATGCCAACTCACGGGAGTTTGTTCCACGTATATACCTTAGGATCGTCGCCACCATCCTACTTCATTCTGGAAACTCCACCGCGTACACAGTTGTCAAAGTGGTTTTCGGTATCGACAGAGAGTATGTCCATATCCGATCCCGGTCTCTTTAACAACCAATCGTTATTATAACCCGTGGTTATAATTTAAAAACAATTTATACTTCAAAATAGAATATCATTTCAAATCCAAATCTTTATCAAAATAAAGATTAAATCAATTCCAAACCATTTCAATATATTTAAAATATCATATCATTTCAAAACTTCATTTCAAATCATTTCAATATATCAAAATATCATATCTTTCCAAAACTTCGTTTCAAATCATTTTAATATATCAAAATATCAATCTTTCCAAAACTTCATTTCAAATCATTTTAATATATTCAAAATATCATATCCTTTCAAATCATTTTAATATACCAAAATATCATTTGAGTTCAAATCGAAATATTCAACTTTAAATACCTTTTAAATTTAAGATATAATTCATTTATTATCATTTCAAGTCACCCTTTAAATAGTTTATATTTCAATCAAAATAAGTCATTTAAACCATTTAAAAGTGTAATTATTATACTTTCAAATCAAGTATTAAAATTTCCAAAGTTCCATTTCAATCATTTATTTCAATTAAATTTCCATAGACCATTTCAAATCTTATAAATTTCAAATATAGATTTAATCCACAAAATAACTATTCAAATTATAAAATAAATTCGAAAGCTTTATTATCCTATATTTCATAAGTCCAATATCTTTTAAATAGATTCAAATTACAAGTAAACCAAATATTTTTCATACTAATATAAACTTCAATTATTTATTCCAAGATTTAATATCATTTCAAATTCATTTCAAAATATCATTTCAAAATATCATCTATTTAATTTAAATTTAAATACCATTTAATCATATTTCAAAATAGTTGTATTTCCCAAATCAACTATTCCATTTAAATCATTTAAAGTCAATTCATTATATTTAATAATTAAATATTTAATTTCCAAAATTTAATCTTTTTCAAAGATCATTTATTCATTTGAATTTATTAAACAAAGAAAAATCAACTTTCGCAGCACTTAGAAAATGCTACGAAATGTTATGTTTTAAACTAGTCCATTAACAAAAGACAACATTTAAATGCTGTAATAGGTTTCTTTTAACTTCAAGTAAACTTTGGTTAAATTAAACAACTATAGCACTTACAAAGTGCTATAATAACCTTTAGTTCAAATTAGCCTTTTAGTTCATTTAAACAACTACAGCATTTTAAAAATGCAGTAATATCTTTTACATTACATTTCATAAATGCTGTCAAATCAAATTCAGAGTTTTATTTACAATTCCACATATTTAACTTTTAATATAAATCATTTAACTTATAAAATCATATAATTTCACATTTAAAAACAATCATTTAAATACCCTTATTTCTATGATTTTATAAAGTCAAATTTCCATAAAAATCAAATTAAATAACAATTAAATTTTCATTTCTTTAATTAAATTCTTAACTTAACAACTAAGTTTAAGTTTCCAAAATATAACTTATTTCCATTTATTTTACTAAATTAAAATTTCACTTTCAAACAAATTCCACAAAATTCAATTTAAGTTGTATTTCCAAATTCAGCTTAAATATTCATTTATTTCATATTTTAGTTTATACAAAATCATTAACACATTTAAAAATTATTATTACTTAATAAGAATCATTAAATTCATCTTTTAAATCAAATTTGTCATATTTTCTTACTTTACATAAATTCCATTTAAACACAAAATCATAAATTCCAAAATTAACTTATATTTCAAATTCTACTTCACCATTTACTTAATTTACTTATTTAATTCGTAGAAAATCACAAATATTTTATAGAAATCATTTTAAAAAAAATTTAAATCAAAATATCATAATATTTACGTTTTTAAAATATTTTAAAATTTTCAAAAAAATATATAAACCATGGGTCTGTATAAAATTTTCTAGCCTAGGTCAAGTGATACAGATATATATCATTTCAATCCGTAATTTACAAAGAAAAACCGGGTTCTATCATTTCAAACCCGTAATCCCAAGTTAAATAAAATAAATAAAAAGTCGCTCAGGCTTATCATTTCAACCCATAACGATCTTTCCCTATTCTAAAGTCCGTTCGGGTATGTATCATTTCCACCCATAGTGAACCTAATCTACAGGGAACTTGCAGTGTGATAAACTGATAAAATAACAGAATAGCATGAAATAACAGTAATAGATGATATAACATATATAATAACAGGGTAAACGTTATATGATCATAATATAACAGTTATAACAGGATGATATAATTTTACAGATTCAAATGGTGTCAGTTTACTAGTTATATAAGTACACATCGTCTAGTGAGAATTACTCACTTGTTTAAGCTGGAGATGACGACCAAAACATACAACACAGAATCTTCGAAGGCATGAGAGCACGAATATGATTTGGGAGTGGATAGCCAAAGAAATTTGACTTGTTCAAACATTTACACAAAACAATACATTAATACATAAGTTACAACACAAATTTATCGTCAAATAACATAATAAATCTATACCCAAAACAACAACAATTGACTTGCACTTGCTCTCTACCTTAGGTACTTCAGTTATGCAGTGATTAAGCTCAGCTAATACAGGAATTGGGTCAGGTTTGGGTGTGCAAGGGTCGGCCTACACATGGGTTTTGATGTGGTGAAGTCTAGGTGCAACATAGCAACACTACAAGGCGAATAACATCACATCTATGTTATACTTTGGTCCGGCCATGGGCTGTGTGGGCCCAACCAGTGGTGCAGGTGGTGGTGGGTGATGTGGCAGAGGTTGGAGGTTAGGTCAGAGGTGGTGGTGGTGGAGGTGGTGGCAACCAAAGGTGGTAGAAGGAGGAGATGACAACCTAGGCTAGGCTAGTGCAATAGGTGATAGGTTGTGATGGTTTTTGGTGGATTTTGTGTATATCTTGGCCTTGGATTGGTTCGGCCTGAGGAGAAGGGTTGCTAGGATGGGTGATGGTCAGAGGAAGAGGGTGGTGGTGGTCGGGTCAAATTTGGTTGAGGAGGAGCCAAGCTATGAGGTAGAGAGCATATGCAAAACAATAGTAGAAAACATAGAAAACAAGAAAAAGGAAGGAAGAATTTTACCCAATCTCTTGAAGTCATGGCCGTGATTTTTTTTGTGGGTTTGAGAAGGTTAGAATACGTGAAAAAAATGAGGAAGTCAGCTGAAATGAGAAAAGTATTGTACGGCCAAAAATTTTTAATGAGATGTAGGTAGGAAAATGAAAAGGCGGAAGAGGAAAAGTCAAAAGGAGATAAAGAGTTTCAAGTCTTTTCAAATTTCCACAAATTCATTTTAATTTTTTAAATACATAACAAGGCTGATAATAAAGATAAATAAACTCAGAAAATAAAATAAATAAGAAAAGAAAATAAATAAATTTAAATAAAAATCAAATAAATAAAGAAAATGACAATATATACATAACTAGGCTTTATAAATTTGAAACAAATTCAAATGAACTTTAGAAAATCTTTATTTATTTGAAAAATATTTATAAATAAAGATAAGAACACAAAATAAAAATGGATTCACAAAAATAAATAAATATATTTTAATTAAATATAATTTAATGAAGAAAATAGCAGAAAAATGGAAACTAGGCATTATAAATTGAAATAAATTCAAGTAAACTTTGGACAAATTATATTATCACTTTAAAATTATTAAAAGATAAAAACATACATAAAATAACATATTAACACATATTAAAATAAAATATGAAAAATAAAATATAATTTATACAATTTAAAATAACAAAATTGCAGAATAAAACAAATTGCACTCAATATTGAAATATACATAACTTTTACAGTTTAACTCCGTTTTCAACGAAACAAAAAGCAGTGTTCAAGTTATTACATCTATTTTCATAATAAAAGATAAAATTTAAGATTTTATATAATTTAAATTTGAAGTTTAAAAGTCAAAGATTGAACAGTTTGACCAGAATTTCACTTTTTAGTAAAATATTCAATTTATATCAGTTTGAAACTATAACTCACATAATAATCAACATTTATTTAAAAATGAAATGTTTGAAATGAAACAAGCTTAAAAATAATTTCAAAATAAAATCAAATCAAATTTTAAATTATATGTAAAATCTAGGGTTGTTACAAGATTTCTTAAACATAGCCATTTAAAAAAAACTTTTTCAAAAATCAGATTATGAAACTTTTGAAAACCTCGCTCTGATACCAAATGTAAGGAATGCGGATTACGGATCTTAAGGCTATGAATAACACTAGAGGGGGGTGAATATTGTTTTTATGAAATTACTAAATCTTTTTGAGTTTATGTTAATTTGAACACAAATGTATGCAATATTCAGACATGGATATAATCATAGAAACAAACACAGATGCAGAAATAAAGTAAATGCAGTAAAGGAAAGAACACACCGGATTGTATATTGGTTCGGGGTTACCCTACATCCAGTCCCGCACAACTAAGTATGGATTTCCTTTCAAAAGCAATTCAACAATTACAACCCTCGGTTTCAATGCTACGAGGTACACCCTCCTGAATCACAATCCTCTGGGTAGAGATACTTGATTTCCGGGGCAACAAGTTCACCCAATTGATTTCCAAGGCTACAATCACATCTTTTCTCGCTTGATTGATTTCCAAGGCTACAATCACACCTTTTCTCGCTAGATAGATTACAAAGAAGCCTATAACTCTGAATAGCACTTGGATCTTGTTGAGATAGTGATAGAGAATCAAACCAGAGATAATCTAGTTAGATCCAATGTTGATTTCGGCAGAGTGATGATAGGATTTTGAATAAGAAAATGTGGAAGAAGAAGAGAAGTGAAAAACCAGAAAATCTGATATGAAATTCGTTGAAACTAATCCCTATTTATAGAAGAACAACAGTCATATCCATTCATGAAAGGTTATGGAGAATAGACACTTCTTTTGAAATTCAAATTTTTGAATCTAACTGACACTATGTCGACATGGGGTACTAGGGCATGTCGACATCCCAAAGGAAATTTTGATGTTTTGTTTTTCTTTGAAAATAACCTTTATCTTATATTAAAACTATTTTAAACTTTATAAATATACTTGACTATAGATAAAATACATAGATGAATATAAAGAATAATATGTATAAAATTTTACTATAATTTTATATTAAAATCTAAGTATAAATATATTATAATTAAAAGATAGTTTAAAAGAACCGAAGTTTAAAAACAAGAATATTTAAGGCTAAAACATCTTTTTGAAAATCATTTGAAAAGATAATTTTTAAGGCTAAAACATTTTGAAAAACAATTTTGAAAATCATTCTGAAGTAGTTTTGAAAATCATTTTGAAGTAGTTTTGCAAGCTTCTTCCTACAGAATATCTCATCATGTCAGGACTCGAGAACTTGTACAAAACCAGGATGTTCGTGGGTTTGTAAGCCACTTGTCGTAGGTTTGTAAGCTACTTGTCGTGGGTTTGTAAGCCACTAAAAAGGTAGAAATGGGTTCCATCCCAAAAGAGAAATGGAGTAAGATTTCAGTGCTATTGTGAAGTTTTAACATAATTCTAGACTCAATACTTATCTTGAAATCTTGAACTCTTGATAATCTTGATACTCATGAGTCTTCAATCTTGATATCTTGAATCTCTATACTGTACAGTCTTCATTCTTGTACCTACATGGTTAAATCCTGCATATACATATATATCTAAACTATAATGTTAGTATTTATATTTTATAATCTTATTCTAAGGTTGTTGTCATCAAAACCATCAACTCATGGACTAACAGTATGTTGTGGTCAAGCATCAATTTTTTGCTGATCACTTAAATAAGTAGTAAGCGTTATATATTATTATTATTTGTATGTGAATTTGTTATGTTCTCTGTATAAAATTGATCTTTATGTGATGTGCTTTTCTAAGCTTAGCTCTTTTGTAACTTGACTTCTTTTGAAATAAGCTTTAGTTACTATCAACTAGGTTGATTCTTATGGGCTTCCTTTTGAGTCTGTCGGAGCTTTTCAGTCCAATGAACCTTCGACTCCATCATTTAAGGCGAAGGTGACACAGTTTAACTGAGTTCAGGGTTGCAGCTTCGATTTCTGCCACGTCCTTAGAAGAAGAGAATCTCTATCTAATGTTTACAAATGAAGGGCTTGAAAGGGACTTGAAGAATGCCCTTTCTGAGCTCAAAGAAGCTAAGGATGCACTTGAGCATCAGCACTGATACAATGTTACGTTACGCACCGAGTTGGGCATTGCAAACTCTAAGGTGACCAAACTACAGCAAACGCTGAAGGAAGGTAAAGCGCTTTATGGGATCGTCTATGAAGATGAGATTTAGAATATAAAAAAGACTATAGAAAAAATGTCTCTTCAGGCTTCCTATCAATATGAGGAAAAGGAGGGTGCCGAAGGAGGAGAGATGGTTGAGGGGCTTAGCTTAAGTTTTTCCCATGCTCCCCCTGCAGACATGGATACCTCATCGGTTGACGAGTGGAGGAAGAAATTGGAATTACACTACCAATGTAAACTCAAAGAGCAGGAAGCCCACTATGAGAAGCAGATAGAATGGTATGGGCCGAAGGTACTTTCTCACATGTAGAGGAAGCAGTGGAAGGTGGATGCTCTCAAATATTTGCGATTTTTCTAGAGATTCAAAAAATACAAGGGGTGACCTGATATAGACTTTAGAAAAGACGAGCGAGACCACTATGCTTAAGATTTATGAACTCAAAAATCAATTACAAGAATCTCGGCCCGCCCCTAGTGTCTCAGCTGTAGCTACACCTGCTGATGTACTAGGGCAAAGTCGAGTTGTCGATCTTGAAGAGAGGCTTGGGAAAGAGAATATCAAATATAAGATGGGGCAAATCTCTTTATAATGAGCCAGAGACATTTTTAATTATTTTTACCTTATGCTCAAACTGAGCTTTCTCTATAATAAAGAAGGCTTCATAGTGACCATGGGGGATCCGACAGACTTGTGGTCGAGTCCCAACTACGACCCTAGGAAGACTTCCCCTGTCAGAACAGACCATCCACAGGCAAGCATCCCTTAAACACGAAAATTTACAATTGTAGTATTATTTTTGGGACTTGTATTTTGGACGCTTTTTCAAAGCTAAGTTGTAAGAAACATTCTTTTCTTTTTGTTGTGCAGATGTTTCGTGTAAGTTAAATTTTCTTGTAAAAGATTATAAGTACCTTGTAAGATTTAGCTTTTCTGTACCTTCCTTTAGTTTTGTTCGGCTTTGCTTATCTTTTAGCTCTACATCCGCCTTTTGTTCGTGCGCTTGGAACGGTCTGCTCCACTATTTGAGTCCGCTATTTGAGGGCAGACTATCTTTTTTTATTCGTGCACTTGGCACGGTCTTCTCCGCTATTTGAGGGCGGACTTTTTTTTACTGTGAAGTCAGGTAGCGTATTTGCAACTTTTGGGACTCATGCGGATGGTGTTTGTATTGGTTCAGGCCGTCTAATATTGTTACGTCCAATGTAATTTTTTGGCTGAGAAGCCAAATCATGTATGATACGACTAAATGCTGTTTGCTATGTTAGTAAAATTTATACAAAAGGATTTTTATACTAGTTCGGACCGTCTAATATCCTGATGGCTAGTTCACTGTATTACTATTTTTCATAATAATTCTAATGTTTGTCATTTTTGCATATAAATAACATTTCTTATGCAAAGTAAAGCTTGAGGTGCTCTGAATTCCAAGTCCTTGGAACTAGGTTTTCATCAGGCCTCAAGAGTTGATAAGACCCTGTCAACTAAGGCTTCTGCTACAACTAGGGGGCCTTCCCAATTTGGACCCAAGGCCCCATCTGTTGGGTCCTTAGTGTTAGCTATCACTTTTCGAAGTTCTATGTCTCCCTTACAGAAATTTCTTTCTTTGACCCTAACATTGTAATTTTTCACCATCCTTTATCGGTATGCGGCAGGTCAGATGGTCGCCTCATGTCTTCTTTCTTAAATGACAGTGAGGGCATCTTCTTTTAGCTCCATGTTCTAATGTACCATATATGATATTCTTCTACTCTATAGGACCTTTCTCTCAACTAGGAGCATTGCTTCATAGCCATGGGTCTAGGAGAAAAGTGTATGGGCGGTTGGGGATCTGGATGTGGTCCTGTAAGCCTACAATACTAGGGATAATTCTTCTGCCCACTTTCCTTTCACCTTCTGCAGTCTTTTCTTAAGCAGTTTTTTAATGGTTCTATTTGCTGGTTCGATTTGCCCATTTTCATATCGATGTGCAACAGAAGAGAAGCTTTTTATTATCTCATTTCTCTCACAAAGTTCTACAAACTCCTTACTTCCAAATTGGATTCCATTATCACACATTATTTTATATAGGATTCCTAACCTAGTGATTATGTTCCTCACAACAAAAGTGACTATTTTCTATGCAGTAATAGTGGCTAAGGGTTCTGCTTTCACCCACTTTATGAAGTAATATATTGCCACCACGGTGTACTTTGCCCCTCCTTTTGACATGGGAAGTGGCCTTATTATATATATGCCCCATATGTCGAATGGCCATGGGATGATTAAAGGGATGAGGTAATGGGATGTTGTCTTGGGATATTGGAAAATCTTTGACATCTATAATATCTCCTTACGTGCTCTTGTGCATCCTAAAGTGTGGTGGATATGTAGTACTCGTGCCTTAGAACATTCTTTACTAACTTAGTCCCTCCAGAGTGGTCCCCGCATTGCCTTTCATGTACTTCACCCAGAACTTATACTCCTTCTTTGGAAATGCATTTAAGATAAGGAGTAGAGTACTCTCTCTCGTATAATATGCAATCAAAGAAGGAAAAGTACGAAGCCTAATATCTTATTTTACGGGCTACATTCTTGTTTGGAGGTAGAACTTTGTTTATCAAGAATTGTAAGATAAGGCTCATCCATGAGTCCTCCTCTTTTTGCTGAGGGATAGGCATCATTGAGGACTACTCTTGGCTTTCTGTTGTTTCTTAATCTTGGGCTTCTTGACGGTGCTTATTGGACTCTAGTTAGGACTAGTATTTGATTGGCCTCGATGATGCTTGAATCAGCTTGATGCCTTATTGGAGCAGCTTTCATTTCATTTGCTACTTTAGTGCTAGCAAGTTTGGATAATGAGACCGTAAAAGAATTGTTCTCATGCAAAATTTGCTCTATATCAAATTGTTCGACCTGCTTTAATAACATTTTAGACAATTCCACGTATTTAACTAGAGTTGAATCTTTCGTTTGGTAATTACCCTGCACTTGGTTCATAACTAATTGGGAATCACCATGAATTTTAATATGAATTACCTTCATTACATGAGCCATCCTTAAGCTTGCGAGGAAAGCTTCACATCCTATGACGTTATTGGAAGCTTTGAACCCAAGTTGCACTGACCCATATAATTTCTACTCATCTGGGGTAATCTGTACATAGCCAATTCTCACTCCTTGCTCATTTAACGCTCCATCCACAAATAGTTGCCATAACTGTGGGGTGGGCACTTCCTGCTAAGATTGTGGTTTAGTAGGCAGTGTGCATTCCATAAAGAACTCTACCAGTGCTTATCCTTTGATTGCCAATTTTAGTAAGCGACCCGATGTCTCTGGCTTTTGCAGTATCTGCTTCAGTGGTTGTCTGTAAGGACTTTAATGGGAAGCGCTTGAAAGTACGGCTACAGTTTCCTTGCCGTGAGAAGCAAGTTGTAAGCTAGCTTTTCAATGACTAGTTGTAGTTAAGCTTTGCTCCTGGAAGACATTTGCTCGTGAGATAGATAGGCCTTTGAGTCACTTTATATTCTTAAACCATTGCAGCACAAACAGCTTTTTAGTTATAGCTATGTATACATATAAGTCTTCACCTATTACCAGATTTGATAGGTTTCGGGCACTGATTATATGGTCATTAAGATTTTAGAATGCAATTTTGCATTCTTCGGTCCATTCGAAGTTCCGACCCCTTTCATTTGGTTGAAGAATGGTATATAGTTGTCTGTGTCTTTAGAAATGAACCTGCTTAAAGCAGCTACCCTGCCGTTTAAGCTCATGACATCTTTCAGTTTTTCTAGGTCTCCCATGTTCCTTATGGCCTCAATATGTTCTACGTTTTCTTCAATGTCATGGGCACTCGCTATGTATCCCAAGAACTTCCCCGACTGGATGGCAAAAGTACACTTCAAGTGGTTTAGCTTCATGTTATATAGTCTTAGGATTGTAAAGGCCTCTTCCAGGTTATGCACATGACTTGGTGCTACTTTTGACTTAACAAGCATATCATCTACGTACACCTATAAATTTTTCCTAATCTAATATGAGAAAATCATGTTAACTAACCTTAGGTAGTCGCTCTAGCGTTTTGAAGTTCGAACGGCATGACTTTATAGCAGTATAAGCCCTTGTCTGTTACAAAGCTGGCATGCCCCTGATTTTGCTCAAACATAGCTATTTGGTTGTAACCTGAATATGAGTTTATGAAGGTGAGCAGTTCATGGCCGCTAGTTGCATCCACCAACTGATCGATTCTGGGAAGAGGAAAACAATCCTTTGAGAAGGCTTTGTTGAGGTTGTGTAGTTAATGCAAGTTCTCCATTTTCCATTGGACTTCTTTACAAGAACAGGGTTCACAATCCACTTCAGTTAATACATTTCCCTAATGAACCCATTTTCCTTCAGTTTCTTAACTTCTTCGTGCATAGCATTATATCTTTCTTAATCTATGGTCACGCGCTTCTGGCTGACTAGGTGTGCATTGAGATCTATGTTGAGTGTATGGAAGATGATAGTTGAGTCTATTCTGTGCGTCCAAGCAAAAAATTCTATCGATCTTTTGAGGAAGTCTACTAACTCTACTCTAATTTATGTGCTGAAGTTCTTCCCTATCTTGAGAATTTTCGAAGGATCTTTTGGGTGTATCTGTACATCCTTGAGGTCATCCAATGGCTTTAATTCTGTCCTTAGATCTATTTCACTTTCTTCCTTTTTGGGTTGGGATGCAGTAGAGGAGGTTCTTTAGAAAAATACTATGTCTAGATCGAGTTATATTCGTCAGTGTCGACCATATGCATGCACTCCCTCTTTTTCTTCCTTACTGATACTAGGGTCGTAGAATGAACTGTTTCAACACCAGTCTTGGAACTTTGTACCGATGCAGTTCTTAGAGCTGCCTTGATTTCCTTTTCATTACTATTATCAAAGTTATTAGAAGAGATAGTAGAGTAGTTTTGAACAATTTTATTGCTAAAATTAAAATTTATATTATATATCTCCCTAGCTAACAATTGTTCTCCGCTTATCGACCCAATCCCGGCGGGGGTGTGGAACTTCATAAGCAAATCCATTTAAGAAACCACTGCCCCTATGTCAATTAGTGCGAGTCTTCTCAGGAATGCATTGTATGGTGATGGTTGCTCAATGATTAGGAAGCTCGCATAGAATGATTTGCAAAAGGGTGTAGTTCCAACAGTGACGAGCAAGCATGCTGCTCTTGCGGTATTATTGAAGCCCTAGATCGGCTAGGGGCTTGGCTTCAATATCCCTACTGAAAGTTTCATTTATTCAAACACAGGTTTGAAGATGACACTGACATAACTCCCAAAATCCACAAAAACTTCCTTCATGGTGCAGTTTAAGATCTACACCATAATTATGAGCGAACACTGATGCAGGAAGACATCTCCAGCGGCGTCAGCTGTAGTGAAGACTATGTCCTATATAAGCTTTTGTTTTACATGAAATATGGTCCTTTTCTCTACTTTGGCCTCTTGCACGTACTGCTCCTGCGCTTTTTTACTTTTCCCTACAAGGTGTGGTTCTCCGTAGATTAAGGTTATGAGAATAGAAGGGCTTCCGGCTAGATTTTCATTTGGATCTGGAGTAAGATTCCTAATCATTTCCCTATTGTTTTCCTTTTGATAGATGCTTAAGTATCCCTTTTGAATCAGTCCCTCAATCTCATTTCTCAAGTGTCGGCAATTATCTATGTGGTGGCCCTTGGCCTTATGGAAGCAACAATAGGCTTCCACTATTATGTTCTGGTTACTTCCCTTTGTTTAGGATGTTATAAGCTATCTCAGTCCTGGTCATCTCATAAATCTGACCAGGTGTGTGGGTGAGGGGAGTCTGTTATGAAATTGAATTATATTTGTCACTTTGCCAGTGGATGGTATGCTTCTGCCGCTCTTTTCTTTTCACTGTGAGGTGCAGAAGTTCTCTCACTTGGATGTGATTCTACGGCCTCGTCTTCCTCTATTCTGATATAACAGCTGGCCTTTTTATAGAATGCCTTCATACTATAGCACGGGTTCTGTAACGACCTACATTTTTGGACGGTTCAAATCGACAATAAACCACACATGTCAGACTGAAATCATTCAAAAGGGAGGACAGTTAATGGGGTAAATAAGAAAAAGGGAAAGAAAAAAACAAAACACAGAATCTCGTAGCGGAACGACAAAATATAATAATCAAATAAACAGTTCATGAAGCTGTTTTACAAATAGCATTTGATTACACTTTTACAAATTCAAATCAGAGTTATACATACATCATAAATAAACAAATAATGCAGCGGAACACAGAATGTAGTGGAATAATAAATATCAATAATATACTGAGTTTTCATCCTCGTCCACCGGAAAATAGTCTTCAACGCTGAAAAACTCAAGCTGACCCAAGCATAATGAAATACAATACACTCGAGTCAGAATTAAAAAATTCCTGTGTAAGTCAAATCAATCTCAAATAAAAATATGAGTGCAATGGCTTCAGAGATGTTACGGGACTTTTCATCTCCTATCAAGTGTACAACTGAATGCAATAACTTGCGAGATTTCAAATAATTCGAAATACCAATTTTAACCACTTTATTTAAAATAAATCCGAAGTTTAAATTAAAAACTTAAACTTTTTAAATAATTCAGTTTCAATAAATAATCCAAATTCAAGAAATTGTATGGGTATATATCATTTAAACCCATATTTTAAATGTCTTAATTATCCAATTCTAAAATGATTCAGAGGACCATTTAAATGATGTTAATAATATATAAGGTGATAACAGGGACATATTAAAATAAATAAATAACCATATATCCAACATATCAATCAATAAGCATCCATTTCAAACAACATCCAAATCAACCCATATATTTCAACATATAATAGTTATCAATATCGGGGTTTAACTATCAATTAAATTCCAATATAAAATTAAATGTCAATTCAGATTCAATATCAATTCAATGTCAACTGAAATCAACAAACAGCAAAAAAAATTTATATATCACATCATATATTTTATTTAACTTGCAATGGAATTTTTAGTATTGCATGAGTAGGTTTAACCACTCACCTTTGATTTATAGCCAATTGAAAATCCAATAAAAGCCCAAAATTTCAACGGTCTCTAAATTCAACAAAACTAGTATCACGTTGTCTAGAATTTTGATACGAACACAAAGGAAGAAACCGCGCATTAATCAGAGTTCATATGCGGAAGATATTCAAGTTATAAGAATATTATGGAAATGAAATAGAAAACCATGTACACACATTTTAATAATAAAATAAAACAAGTCAGTTACTCACATTGAGAATTTTGAAGCCTGCTCATGTTTCTAAATTCTGGAGAATCAACGAAAAAAAATGACACGATGGCTCACACATGGAGAAAGGAGGCTTTAGGAAATGGATTTGTAAACAAATGGAAAAGATTGGCTTCATGAAAATAAGTTGCTCACATTTGTTTGTTTTTTTTCTTTTTTTTAAGAAGAGCAAGAAAACTTTAGGCAAAAGAAATAATGGAAGCACGTTTTGGAAATAGAAAGTTAGAGGAAGAGATTTATGAAATAGGAAACGAATAAGGGTAAAGCACGTTTGGAAATTGGAATATGAAAGAGAAGGATACAAGAATATGTAAATTTGCAAAATAAAAAGAGCCTAACATGTAGGTAATTAACAAAAGATGAAAGACACACGTTGGAATTTGATAAGACATGTCTACATGGCAAGTAAATCTTTTGGTATAAAATTTCAAAACATGTGCTACCTCAATTAATTTCACCAACACAAATGAAACATTTCAAGGCAAGGCTCGCATGTAAATAAATAAAACTTACTGGAAAACCAAAAGAGGCATGTATTTAATAAAAGAAAGTAATAATAAAATAAAATAAATGAAAGCGACGATTTAAGAACGTAGACCGTATATAGAAATCACAAATATAATATACTAAAAAAATCAGTTCATTTTAACATATTTTATTAACCCTAATACGCTCAAATTTACACAAATATATGTATTTTTATTTAGTACACAGTAAATAAAATTAAACACTGCAATTAACATAATGAGGACTGCCACCCCACACATTAAAAGATGAACTGAGACTCCAAAGTCAAATTTGAAACGGAATAAATTTCCTATGTAAATATGCTAACTATTCCAAATCAAAATTTTAACCAAACCTTCAAGTTGTTTTCTTACCATTTTATTATTGTTATTTTTTTATAAATAAAATTCAAATCAAGTTTGAATATTTAAATAAATCGAATATTCCAACTAGAAACATACAACAAAATTCAATTCTTTGTTTTAATGAAATTAAATTTACATTCACAAATGAAATATCCACTTTATTTGATAAAAATATTCTTTTCAAGAAACCAATCCTTTTCTTTTATTTTTATTGAAACATATTTCTTTTTATTACACATTAATTTACAATTAACACCTCCCCCTTTAAAACCAACTTATATTTAAAGACTATCCCATTAAAGAGTCATAGAAATAATACTTCGTACAACCACGTCGTTTCTTTATCAATTGATTTCCTATTATCATTATATTTGTAACAAATTTAAGTACTTACAATTTGAACGTAATATTTCTCATTGAAATTATCATTATATTTTTAACACAAAACGTAAGTTGCACATATCATTAATTAATTATCATTTACTTTTATTTCTTATTGACAAGATATAATTACTACTAATTACAATAATTAAATCTCAAAACATACCCTAATGCAGGAAAGATAATTAATCCAACCGTTTTCCTTTGAAATCCAATTTTCCATGTTAAACCCAATATCTATGTACTAAATTAATTCTAACATTTAATTACAACTGTAATAAAACCCATTCATTATATATTTAAATTCCAAAGAAATCATTTTATTTTAATTTACATTCTTATTATCGAATCAACTATTCCCTTATGAAATTGATTAACATAAGTTTTCATTTTATTATAATCATCACTCAACAGTTAACGTTCTTCTTATATCAATTGTAATATTACAATTACATTAATTCTCCATTAATTACCAAATAAATTTCTAACGGATTTAATAATAAGATAATAAATAAAACAATGGTTATACATTAATAATCAATATCTATTTACTTATTGTTTACAAACAAAGGTTAATAAATTTACATACAAAATAATTGATTTCATACTCCATATTAAACCCAATTGCAATTAATAACATATGATTACATCAATTTATACATCATTTATTCTAGTCCTTATTAACCTTTATTATTTAAATTGACTGAAATTACGTAAACATATTATAGTAGTCAATTACATTCAATCAATATTAGCAAATTATACTTTAATACATGTTACCATCTTTTATCTCATTAAAATTAGTTGTTTTAAGATTTATCTTTGGGTCAAATTTTCTAATCTAATAAGATTCAATTTAATAAATCATAAATTTTAATTTCTGACAATATTAAAGTCCAAAACCTTATTAAATTTAATATTTTTAATTATCAAAAATACGGGTTGTTATAGTCTCCCTCACTCAAAACTTTTCGTCCTCGAAATGGAACAAGAAGGAATCAAGGAATTTGAAATATTTTGTTCAAAATAATCAATTTATAAACAATTTAACTTACATATTTAAGTTTAATATAAACTTGAAAATAACTCAACTTCCACGAAAAATTTCGGCAGCATCTCCTTTGTGCGGTTAGGTCCGGAAAAATAATAATATCAATAATAAACGTATATATATCACATCTCAAAAATAAATATCCCAAACCATGGGATAACAATAAAATTTCGCTATAAAACCGTCATTCAAAAACGTATCTATTTGTTGGGAAAACAACTTTATTTATGAAACCAAAAGCAGTAACTATTGCTTCCATAAACCTGTATTTCACTTATATAATCCAAAATAGTGAGAATTATGTATTAGAGAGATATTTAAGTTGTTTCAATTTGAAACAAAAGCAAATCAATATAAAACATAATCAAACAAACAATACAACCATTTATGCAACCAAAGAATCCATTATACATCCTTAGCAACCAAAACCAATGGTTTGTTTAGTTCAGAAACTTTTAATCATGCAAGGTGATAAATAAACTATCAAGTGTACCCTATGCTCAACGGCCTTAGATAATTACTTAATAGATTAGTCATAAAACCTCAACAACTAGAAGTATTCTTTCTCAAACTTCCCATCAGCCAAACAACAAGAATTTTAAATTTATTTAAGTTTATTTGATTGGGCTTTTTTCATCATTTACCTTTCATTTATTTATTTATATAAAGATCAATCACTTACATAATTTGGTTTCCATTAAAGATTTAAGTCATAAATGAATCATTTCAAAAAATATTACTTAAGCTTCTACTGCCTTACTTAAGTTTATAACTTAATTTGGTTATTGAATAAAAATTTAAGTTTTTGGTATTCGCCCTTGAAGAGAAAAGAAATATTTCAATATATCTAAAAATTCAATTAAAACATCTAACCTCATTCACTTGGTAAAAATATAAGATATATTTAAAACATCCTCATAGCATTATGAAAAGATTTTTCAAAAGTCTAAAACAATGTTAGAAATTTATATCAAAACATTATAATAAGCTTTAAAATAAAGTTCCTTAAATCCGATAATTTATTAGACTCGTTATTTTTAAAATAAGTATAAACTCAAGATTATTAAACTGAAACTAATAGTATACTCAAATCTTACATTAAATTTCTAAATCAAAGTATAAAATTTCATATCTTCATAATTAATTTTACACACTTGTTTTAAAATGAATATTCAAATCATGGAAAATACTTATTATGGTTTAATACAAAATTCAAATAGTAAATAAACCGATGAATTTACTATTAGTACTTCGAAATCAAGTAAATATTCAAACTATACTTCCAAAATAGAGATTCAAATTTATTTTTCAAGTATATTACTATAAATAAACTTCGCAAATCAATTTTTTTCCATTTATATAATATCTTTAAATTATACATTCAAAGAAACTTATATAAATTTTACTTAAAATATTCATTTGAAAACTTCATTTGCAAATCAATCATCTTTAATACTTTACAAAAATTCATTTGTAAAAATTTTTGATTCACTTATAAATACCATTTAAATATTTTAAATAGCATTTTTATAAATATACGTAAACTATATGAAAACAATTATTTACATCAGTACTTATATTTACAAAGAAGCTATTGAAAACCTTAGATCCATTATTTATAAATTTATTAGTTTTATCTCAAGATACTTTTCAAACATTATTAATAAATCAATAATCAATTACTTTAAATATGTTTTATTAAATTAATAATTTCTCATGATATTTACAACACTAATAAACCATGTTGTACATAAATAGACAATATTTTAAACATTTTAAGGTATTTACATTCACAAATGAAATATTCACTTTATTTGATAAAAATATTCTTTTCAAGAAACCAATCCTTTTCTTTTATTTTTATTGAAACATATTTCTTTTTATTACACATTAATTTACAATTAACACCTCCCCCTTTAAAACCAACTTATTTTTAAAGACTATCCCATTAAAGAGTCATAGAAATAATACTTCGTACAACCACGTCGTTTATTTATCAATTGATTTCCTATTATCATTATATTTGTAACAAATTTAAGTACTTAAAATTTGAATGTAATATTTCTCATTGAAATTCTCGTTATATTTTTAACACAAAACGTAAGTTGCACATATCATTAATTAATTACCATTTACTTCTATTTCTTATTAATGGAAAGATATAATTACTATTAATTACAATAATTAAATCTCAAAACATACCCTAATACAAGGAAGATAATTAATCCAACCGTTTTCCTTTGAAATCCAATTTTCCATGTTAAACCCAATATCTATGTACTAAATTAATTCCAACATTTAATTACAACTCTAATAAAACCCATTCATTATATATTTAAATTCCAAACAAATCATTTTATTTGGATTTACATTCTTATTATCCAATCAACTATTCCCTTATGAAATTGATTAACATAAGTTTTCATTTTATTACACTCATCACTCAACAGTTAACGTTTCTTCTTATATCAATTATAATATTTCAATTACATTAATTACCAAATAAATTTCTAACGGATTTAATAATAAGATAATAAATAAAATAATGGTTATACATTAATAATCCATATCTATTAACTTATTGTTTACAAACAAAGGTTAATAAATTTACGTACAAAATAATTGATTTCATACTCCGTATTAAACCCAATTGCAATTAATAACATATGATTACATCAATTTATATATCGTTTATTATATTCCTTATTAACCTTTATTATTTAAATTGATTGAAATTACGTTAACATGTTATAGTAGTCAATTGCATTCAATCAATATTAGCAAATTATATTTTAATACGTGTTACCATCTTTTATCTCATTAAAATTAGTTGTTTTAAGATTTATCTTAGGGTCAAAATTTCTAATCTAATAAGATTCAATTTAATAAATCATAAATTTTAATTTTTAACAATATTAAAGTCCAAAACCTTATTAAATTTAATATTTTTAATTATCAAAAATACGGGTTGTTACAGGTTCCTACTTTTCTTATCTCGCATGGTTGTGTTTCTTTTAATTCCAACATGCATTGCCATCAGCAATGCTTCCTTACAAGTTACCTTAATCCAAAGCACCTTGAATTTGAAGCATTTTATGAAGTTACATAGGCTCTTGTTCTCACCTTACTTAATGTAGGACATTGTATTTACATCTGGGGAAGCCTCCCTCCCATAGTTGAACTGTCTCAAGAAATACATAGTTAACTTTGACCAAGAACGAACCTCCCATAGTCTGTACCTCCTAAACTATCTAAAAACTTCCCCGACCAGATTTACTAGAAAGAGCTTGTATCTGTACATCCTCCCTACCTTTAGGATATCCATGTAATACTCGAAAGTACAAATATGGTCATTTGTTGCTTGTGATCCCATCAAATTTATAAATCGATGGGGCTTTGAAATTGTCGGAGAAGTCTGCTTCTATGATGCTTTCACTAAATGGGAAAGAACCATCTTCCCTTACTTCCTCTCTGTTATTATGTCTACATAGTCTTGCCAACTCCTCTACTCGAGCCTTTAATTGTCGAATCTCATCCTCTTTCGCATCTATTTAGGATGATCCATCTCTATAGAATGAAGCAACGTCATCATCAGGCACATTTCGTGCCTGCTTCTTCAGCAGTAAAGGGGTAATATTGGCAAGATTTGATTTTATCAGCGTCACTATTCTCACTTTTGAGATTGTCATTATCATTCACACAATACGTAGTTAGTGCGGTGGTGAATGATGGCAGTGAGCTTGAAAGGTTGAGGGGAGATCAACTTAGGGGTAGGATATTAGGCCAGGGATCTCTCTATGCCATCCATGTGTTGGTTCAATTGGCTTTTGAAAGCTAGAAGGACTGCTAGGATAGGATCTGGGGTAGGCTCTGTAAAGGCGCCTGCCTTGATTTGGGTTTGGGAGGTAAGGAGCTGCATTTTTGGTATTTTTAAGGCAAGGTGAAGTTGTTCCTGGTTAGGAGGGGTATTTGAATCTGTGGGATTCATGGTATTATGTTAGTATTGTTAACCAAGGTTTTGACCAAGCCGACTTCAACTGGAAGTTAGAGCATAAAAATGAAGACAAAATGATTTAAGAACTTTGGAAACGTCATAAAAAGAGAAGAAAAGGAAATATCGAAAAATAAGCAAAAAAAAGTTGACTTGAATTTTTCAACTTGGTGCTTGGAGTCAGACCCAAGTCATACATGAGCTTAACCTAGGAAAAATGAAGGAAAACCTAAATCAAGAAATAGCAAGACAAGGCAATAGGACTTGGAGTCAGACCTGAGTCAGAACCGAGTCAACTCGGTACTGAGTTGAAAATCTTTAACTTGGTACCGAGTTATGATTTTTCTTGGGTCGGACTCACAAAACACTTAGGTCAGACTCCAACCAAGTATAACTCAAGTCTCATCGAGTATAATTCGGGTCGGACTCACAAAACACTCAAGTAAGACTCCAAGCAAGAATAACTCGGGTCACATTAAGTATAACTCGAGTCATACTCATAAAACACTCAAGTCGGACTTCAAGCAAGTATAACTCGGGTCTGACACACAAAAAGCTCAAGTCAGACTCCAAGCTCTCCAACCTTTGGACGATCCCAAGCAAGACGAAGAAGAAACGACTTGAGAACTTGGGAATACACATATAAGAGCTAGAGAAGCAACTATGGAAAGTTTCACAATGTTTAGAGCAAACACCTCAACTCAGTACCGAGTTGACCATGGTTAGGTTGGTACCAACCTAACACATTTCCTCCACTCTTCTCCCAAACTTCACACTATCTCTATACAACTTCAATAAGTCGATATCAAGGGTCTTTTCCAAAGTTTGTATGACCATTCCTGAGATTGATGAGATGACATCAGAGAAGCCATGATAACTCAAGTGCTATCAAAAAGATTGCTAGAATCAACTCAAAGACGATGGACAAGAACTTGAAACACATCAACTAGGAGATAGAAAAGCTAGCAAGTGAAATAAGTTCAACTTGCACCAAGACTCTTAATTCGGTACCGAGTTGACTTAGGTCGGGCTGGTATTGAGTTATCATTTTAACTCGTAGCGCTTCGTGATCTCCTGTATGACTTCGGGCTATCTCCTAGACCTTGATGCAAACAAGCTTCTGACCCAACATATCTCTTTCCCTATAAATAGAATCCTTGGTGCAACTGAAATAGGATCCTCTTTCTGCTATCACTACGTGGAAGCTCTTCCTTCTCTTCATCTTCTTCCTCCATACAATAGTCAACAAGGTAGTTGCTCTAGCCAATTCTAGGACTTAGAATCTGTCTAGCCCCTATACTAATGACTTATTCTCTCTTATTTCTTTGTAATCACATATAAGCTATCTCAGATTCATAATTAATAAAACTATCAAGTGGACGTAGGCCAGAGATTTCTAAACCACTATAAAAATCATGTGTCCCTCTACTTTACTTCTATAATTTTTCTTTTATTTGAATTATTATCTACTAGATCTAGGTCTCATAGGTTTCTTACAACTCAATCTTGGGTGTTGATCCATTTTATTGTCAACGGGTGTCTAAAAGAAATGTAAATAAAGTTTGCTGAAAAGGGAAATCAACACTCCTTCTTGTGCCAAATATCTTAATGATATTTTTCATCTTAAGAATACCTAAATATTTTTTGAAGTAATCACGTTGTTGAACGCTTACATGATTAGGAATCGTCAAAATTAAGTGATGTTAAAATTGCCTTTAAAGGAGGTAATTAAGCGTAATAATGCTAATACAATTATGAGAAAAATACCCAAAAATCTAATGACAAGTCATTGTCCAGTTCATTAAGCAAGATAGTATCAAAACAGGAAAAGGTAAAATCAAGTACTGAAAGTAATAAAAATAACACAGAGAATTTATGTGGTCCGGATGTTAATGAATTATAACGACCCTAATTGTGATTAACATTATTTAGGATATTTAATTAGTTAAATCAAATGAAATAATGAAAATGATTAAGGGAATTAAGATTTGAATAGTAATGGGTAGTCGTGCCTAGTTAAACAATGAACTAAAAGGAATTAAAATGGAATAAGTAAGGCTAATAGATAAGGGAAAAATAGGAACAAGTAATATTCTTATACCCTAAACTCTCATGCCACTTTCATTTTACACGTTCACAAACCAAAACAAAACCAAGAAGAGGCCGGCCACCATTAGGAGAAAGCAAGGGAAAGATAAGCAAAAATCAAGGGGAAGGAAGCTTAATCAATCTAATTCAAAAGGCAAATCTCAAATTCCTTAATCACAAGCTAAATGTGAATAATAGGTTACATCTCATTATATTGGTTTTGGTTTTAGTTGAGATCCGAATTTATTTTGCAAATCATTTGCCTTGTTTTGATTGTTAAATGGATATATATGCTTGTTGATGATTTATGCTATTTCATATAGATTTTATGATAAAATTTAACATGAAAAACCTATTAAATGGCATCCAAATGCCATACGATTTTGATATAAGGTCAAAAATTTTATTTTAGAGATGGGTTTCAAGTTTCATAATTTTATGACTTAATGTGAATTTATTATGAATTTTCTAGTGAAGAAATTGATTAAATTGGGTTTAAAATTAATTATGGCTAATTTATTTGGCTTTGGGTCAGAAATTTATATATGTTGGAAAACATATTAAAAGTGATTTATGGGAATTTTTGGAGAATTTTCCTAAGTGTTTTAATAAGTATATAAAATTATTTAAGGTATGAGACTTAAATATTTTATATGTTTATAAAAGAGAGAAGGGGCAATTTGTAAATGTTTTAAATTATTAATCTCTGAAATTCGATAGCACTTCTAGAAAAGATTTTGGAAAAGAAATGGGCAACCAATTATATAATGACAAATAAGCAAGTTAGTTAGAAAGAAATTACTTTATAAAGTTAAAAATCAGTTTTACAAGGCTTTTTCTATTTCGCCACTTTCGACAGCACCTTTCGACTTCGTAATTCCGCCTCCAACCAGTTTGAAACCAATACACAAGGTATTAAAGAGTTGGTACGTAGTGGATTGGAGATAGGTGAAAGGAATATAGTCGAAACAGAGCTTTCGAAGGGGTTGAGACCTTGCTTTGCTTTCAAAAGGAAATGCCGCTTCCTTTGCTTTCGAAAAGAATGCTTTCGAATGAGATAGCTTTCAACTTGGTCAAGTTTTTTAAAAGAAAAGAGCTTTCAAAAGAGGTTGCCGCCTTTGTTTTAAGAAAATGCTTTCGAAGGGGTCGAAACCTTGGCTGTCGCATTCTACCTTTCGAAGCAATGCCTTCGAAATGGTCCTTTCGTTTTAAACCCTAAGTCGCTTCTCCAATGCTTTCGAAGGGATTGGTTTCGACACCATCCACTTCTTTTACTTAGGAAATTGCTTTCGAAAGAGTTGCTTCTGACTTAGTTCTTTTAAGACCCTTTTGATATTTTGAAAGTAAAACCTAAAGGTTTCAAAAGGAATAATTTTAAATGGTTTCGAAACTATGTTCCACGTATTTTTACTTGAACCCAATGCTTTCGAAAGGTTTGATTTATGTAAAGGACTTGATGCTTTCGAAAGGTATATAATAAAGGTTTCGAAGGGATGGTTACCCAATGTTTTCGAAAGGATCACCTTAGTGTTTAAATGGAGGGTTTCCAATGTTTTCAAAAGGCATGTTTAAAAATGTTTTGAAAAGGGGGATGTCTAAGGTTTTATAGAGCTTTCGAAAGGATACTTTCAATGTTTTCGAAAGATCTATTGTAAAGGGTTTCGAAAGGTATGTCTTGGCCTTTCGGCCTAGGGTTATAAAGTAAAGTAGTTTACTTGTATCGAAAGGGGTACTTTCAATGGTTTCGAAAGGGGTACTTTCAAAGATTTCGAAAGAGATTGTTTAAAGGTTTTGAACGTTTTCCTCAACAATGTTTTGTGTTAAGTATAAATAACATGGCATAGTGATTTGAGTAAAGCATAGAGTATATTGTCCATGTTTAAGTATTATTTATAGGGTTAAATCAATTTGAAAGAAATGTTTTCAAGGAAAATTTGATGGGGTAGTTGACCCTAAGTAAATGACTTAGATATTAGAATACCAGATGGGACCGGTATGGGGTCTCCCCATATACTTTAGCTAGTAGCCCTTAGCTAATATAAGCCCAAAATTCCAGTGTGTAGGGCTTTGTCATAGATAAGACTAAAATGATGTTATACATAGAAAGGAATATACTGAGTAAAGATAGGTTATTGGTGAGCCCGCAAAACCATTAGGATCAGTTGACCCTGGGAGAAGTAAGTTAGAGACAGACTGTCCAGAAGAGTGTCTAACAGAAGTTAGATTATTTTTTTATTTTATCTGGTAGGCCCAAGTCAGCCAAAGGTTAGTAGTTAGCCAAACAAAACTATAGTGTTCGAACAGATAGTCCAATGATTATCTGATTTGTATGCATATATGATGTTTCTATTATTGCTTTAACCAGTTTGGTTGCGGGATTTTGATCTACAAAAGATATGTTTTAAAAAAGGGATATTAGTGAGGGGAAACCCGTTTCGCTAAGCGGCGTGGTCTCACTTAATATGAGTAAACCGAGATGTATAGTATTATTCACACCAGGCTTTATGTCTGACTCAAAGTTTATGTTTTCCCTTTAAACTCTCGGTTGCTCAAAATATGATTTGAGTAGGTTAAGAGTTGAGGATTTATAGGTTTTAGTAGGTGGACGAATAAAGCTTCCGAGGACGTGCAGGTGGCATGGATAGCTATTTAGGAGTTGTTATTTTTATTTCTATTTCCATAGTGATGTATTAAGACAGTTTTTGTCTATTTAGTACTCTGATCATCCAAATAGGCATCTTCATATGTCGCTCTTGGCGTATTTTGTAATAATTATATTTGATCAAAACCTGGGAATCGATTATAAGATTACGTAATTTGAATATGGAATATTACTTTGAAATGTAATTAGAAAAGTTGTTTTAATCTATGCTATTTTATTTCATATTCATGTGCTTCTGATATTATGGATACCATTAACATTACAATATTTTGTCACCGAAAGTTAATACTATGGATGAGTGCAGCATCCGTAGCGCTTAGCTTTGGACCTCAAGATAGGGGATGTTACAACTTGGTATCAGAGCATAGGTTTATGAAAAACTTTAAACTTAAAATGATTTTGAAAACATAATCCTAAGGAATTTGAGAAAAGATTTGGGTATGGGATAATGCTATAGTAACGTACTTGTATTTGCTATATATAAGTATACGCTTTATCTCTATTCTCCCATCTCTCTTAGGCTATTCTTCTGTGTCTCACGAAGACTCGAATGCAGATATGGATGCTATAAGTGGAAGAGTTAACCTTGGTGGGAGAAGCACCACAACTAATGGAAATGCCAGACCAAATACCAGGAGGAACCCAGGTTAGGCATAAGCTGCAAATGTGGGTTTTGGAGTCCCGCAAGTCGACATGGGAGCAATGTATCAGATCTTTGTAAACATGATGCAAGCGGGAGTTGTTGTTGGAGTAGTTGTAAGAAATGCTGGAAGAGGAAATCAAGAAGCTCCGGTGATGTATAACTATGTTGTTTTGAGTAGAGATTATGCTTGGCTAGGAGAAAGCCGTTTATTGGTACTGAAGATGCAATCGAAGTGGAGAATTGGTTACTTCATTGCAAGAGAATTTTTGCTGGTTTGAGGCTCAATGATGAGCAAAAAAGGAGACTCGCATCTAGACAGCTACAAGGAGCAGCACTGTATTACTGGAACAGTGTTACTATTGGAGTCAATGAGGAGACTATCACTTGGGCAGAGTTCAAAAGAAGGTTTGAGGAGAGGTTTAGGTCGGAGATTTCTATGTCTACTCTGCTCAGGAATTTTACTGAATTGGAGCAGGGAGATATGACAGTGCTTGAGTATGCGACCAGGTTTGAGGAGCAAGCGAGACATGGCTACGCTATGGTCGATACTTTTATTAAGAGGAATGAAAAGTTCATTCGTGTGTTGAAGCCTAAGCTTTCTAAAGCCACATTACCACATATTAGGGATCTGTGTGATGTTGTTGTTGAGATGGCCTTGAGGCATGAAGAGATGCTTGCTTTTCTTGAAAGAAATAAGGCAAAGGAAGCTCAAGGAGGGCAGAGTCAAAAAAGGAAGTTTTTCCACAAGAAAGGGGCTTAGAAGGGTGGAGCTGCTAAGAAGGAAAAGGCGGATGTTGTCTGCTATAAATGTGACAAGAAAGGGAATTTCACAAATGAAAGTCGCTCGGGAGATGGAAAGAAGGTGATCGGGAAGAAGAATATTAGATGCTTCAACTACGATCAAATTGGACATTATAAGAACCAATGCAAGGAGCCAGCCAAGGATGGAATGGGCAAAGTGTTTGCATTGAAGCCAGCTACCTCGAGGCCAACAGTAGAGGAAAAGGGAAAGGCTGTGCTGGGAGGTACGCTTTTGATTCATGGTATGTCAGTTAGCATTCAATTGATACTGGTGCATCACATTCTTTTATATCTCATTATTTGGTAGATAAGCTTAACATAAAACCCTCATATCTAGTTACTTCCGTAAGGGTTGCAAATCCGATAGGAGGTTATGCGACTCTTGGGATGAGATGTGACCACCTAGAGTTTGAATTGTTAGGTCATATCTCTGTTTTCAGTTTGCATGTGTTTGATTTCATAGGTTTCGAAATTATTTTGGGTATGATTGGTTAAGTAAATACGATGTTAGGATATTTTGCCATGATAGAAAAATATCACTTAGACACCCTAACTATAGTGATCAGATAGTATACTCCGTAAAAAACCCTAGTTGTGAGGTTAACGCTTTGTCGGGTGTAGTAAGGCAGAAGACGGGTTGAATCGAGTTTTCGTTGTTAGGGAATTTGTAGATGTCTTTGAACCTGTAGTTGGACTACCACCAAAACGAGCCATTGAGTTTCATATAGATTTGGTACTAGGAACAGAACCGGTAAGCGGACCGCCAAGTAGAATGACACCTACCGAGATGAGGGAGTTAAAGGAGTAGTTGGTGGATTTGGAAGGCAAGAATTTTATCAGTCCAAGCAGTTTGCCTTAGGCAGCAGCCGCGGTGTTTGCTAAGAAACCGAACAGATCATTAAAGTTACGTATCGATTATTGTATGTTGAATGAGAAGACGATAAAGAATCGATATCTGTTACCTAGAATTGACGATTTGTTCGACCAGTTGAGTGGAGCCAAAGTATTTTCCCAGTTGGATTTAGCAACAGGGTTCCATCAGCTTAGAGTGGCAGAGGATAGTATTCCTTTGACGGCGTTTAGTACCAGATATGGATCGTATGAATGGTTAGTGATGTCGTTCGGACTGACCAATGCACCGGCATTCTTTGTAGATTTGATGGACCGAGTTTTTCGAGAGCGCTTGGATAGATTCATATTGGTATTCATAGATGATATATTAATATACTCTAAAGATGAAAGAGAACATGAAGTTCATCTTAGAGTGGTGCTTGAGACGTTGAGGCGGCATCAGCTGAAAGCGAAATTTTGGAAGTGTCATTTCTGGAAGAGAGCACTGAAGTTTCTTGGTCATGTAGTCTCAGAAAAAGGTTTATCTGTAGATCCGACGAAGATAGAGGCGGTGAATAATTGGAAGAGACCCGAGATAGTACTAAGATAAAGAGTTTTCTTGGATTAGCCGGTTACTATCGAAGATTCATTAAGGATTTTTCCTGGATAGCGGCACCGATGACCAAGCTAATGCGAAAAGATGTAAAGTTCTTTTGGATCGATAAGTGCGAGGAAGCATTCTAGAAGCTAAAACACTTATTGACAAATGCACCTATGTTAGTTGTTCCAGAAGGGAATCAGGATCTAGTAGTGTATACAGATGCATGTGGAACAGGATTAGGAGTCGTGTTAATGCAAAGCGATAAAGTGATTTCCTATGCATCTCGACAGCTTAGACCGCATGAGGTTAGATATCCAACGCATGATTTGGAATTAGTTGCGGTAATGTTTGCATTAAAGGTGTGGAGACATTACCTGTTGGGAGAAAGATTCGAGTTGTATACAGATCATAAGTCTCTGAGGTATTTATTATCTCAGAAGGAGTTGAATATGAGACAGCAGAGGTGGTTAGAGTTTTTAGCCGCTTATGACTTTGGTATTGAGTACACACCAGGAAAAGGTAGCAAGGTGGCAGATGTACTTAGCAGAAAACATCAGAATGCAATGTTGGCAATGATAGCTGAGTAGAAAGATTTAGAAGCATTGAATACATGCAGGATATCGTGGAGATCTGAAGCTAGATCTAGCAAGGAAACTGTAATGTTGTCATGTTTAGAAGTTCGACCAGTGATGATCGAAAGGATTGCTTCTAAGTAAGAAGAGGATCCACTGTTAGTTGAATAGATCAGAAGGTTAAGGGATGGAACAGAGAGCGATGACTTGAAAGATTTCGGTCTTGATCAGAATAAGTGGCTAAGGAAGAAAGGACGATTATGTGTTCCGAATGTGGGAAATATTAGGAAGGAAGTTCCAGAAGAATACCATCGTTCGAAGTTCACTATTCATCCGGGAGGAACTAAGATGTATCAAGACATGAAAAGAAGTTTCTTCTAGAAAGGTATGAAGAGAGATGTAGGCTTGTGGTTGAAACAGTGTTTGAACTGCCAACGGGTAAAAGATGAACATCATAAACCAAGTAGATTACTTCAGCCTTTAGATGTTCCAGTTTGGAAGTGGGATTCTATCTCAATGGGTTTTATTGACGGGTTACCTAGGTCAAATCGAGGAAATGAAAGTGTATGGGTTGTAGTGGACAGGTTGACCAAGAGTGCCCATTTCATACTAGTCAGTCAACCAGAACAGCATATGTTTTAGCTAAGTTGTTTATGAAGAATATAGTTAGAGTGCATGGAATTCCTAGTAGTATAGTAAGCGATAGAGATGCCTTATTCACTAGCGAGTTTTGGAAGAGTCTACAGGATACTTTAGGTACCAAGCTCAAGATGAGTACCACTTACCATCCGTAGATAGATGGGCAAACGGAAAGAGTTAATAAAGTCTTAGAAGATTTGTTGCGAGCTTGCGTGCTAGATTTTAGAGAATAATGAGAAGACCATCTACACTTAGTTGAGTTTTCGTATAACAACAATTATCAGGCTAGTATAGGGATGGCACCATTTGAAGCTTTGTATGGAAGGCCATGCAAATCTCCAGTTTGTTGGTTAGAGACCGGGGATAGGCTAGTTCTTAGTCCAGATTTAGTTAGAGAAGCTACAGAAAAGATTGAGTTAATTCGAGCTAGAATGAACAAAGCTCGGTCTAGCAGAAGAGCTATACTGATAGAAGACAGAAAGACTTAGGATTCTCAGTTGGAGATCATGTTTTCGTCAAAGTATCACCAATGAAGGGTGTGATCAGATTCAGGAGATCAGTGAAATTGGCACCAAGGTTCATTGGACCATTTCTTATTGTAGAAAGAATCGGAAAACTCGCATATAGAGTAGAGTTACCAAATAGTTTGGCACAAGTCCGTGATATTTTTCATATTTCTCATCTAAGGAAGTGTATTCGAGATCCGTAGACTACTATTGCACCAACTATGTTAGAGGACATAGTAGTGGAACCGAATTTGACTATAGTTAGAAAGCCAGTTCATATATTCGCAAGAGATGAAAAGAGGCTAAGGAACAAGACGGTCAGATTAGTTAAAGTCCAGTGGAGCGACGACGAGAGAGACTGTACTTGGGAAACTGAGAGCAGGATTAGAGACGCTTATCCTGACTTTTTTCATGGTATGTTTTACCTTTATGATTGTTTTGATGAGTGCCTTATCGTAATCTCAAGGACGAAATTCTTTAAGGAGGGGAGTCTGTAACGACCCTAATTGTGATTAACATTATTTAGGACATTTAATTAGTTAAATCAAATGAAATAATGAAAATGATTAAGGGAATTGAGATTTGAATAGTAATGGGTAGTTGTGCTTAGTTAAACAATGAACTAAAAGGAATTAAAATGGAATAAGTAAGGCTAATAGATAAGGGAAAATAGGAACAAGTAATATTCTTATACCCTAAACCCTCATACCACTTTCATTTTACACGTTCATAAACCAAAATTAAACCAAGAAGAGGTCGGCCACCATTAGGAGAAAGCAAGGGAAAGATAAGCAAAAATCAAGGGGAAGGAAACTTAATCAATCTAATTCAAGAAGCAAATCTCAAACTCATTAATCACAAGCTAAAGGTGAATAATAGGTTACATCTCATTATATTGGTTTCGGTTTTAGTTGAGATCCGAATTTATTTTGCAAATGATTTGCCATGTTTTGATTGTTAAATGGATATATATATATATATATATATATATATATATATATGCTTGTTAATGATTTATGCTATTTCATATAGATTTTGTGATAAGGTTTAACTTGAAAAACCTATTAAATGGCATCTAAATGCTATACGATTTTGATATAAGGTCAGAAATATTATTTTAGAGATGGGTTTCAAGTTTCATAATTTTATGAATTAATGTGGATTTATTATGAATTTTCTAGTGAAGAAATTGGTTAAATTGGGTTTAAATTTAATTACGGCTAATTTATATTGGCTTTGGGTCAGAAATTTATATATGTTGGGAAACATATTAAAAGTGATTTATGGGAATTTTTGGAGAATTTTTCTAAGTGTTTTAATAAGTATATAAAATTATTTAAGGTATGCGAGATAAATGTTTTATATGTTTATAAAAGGGAGAAAGGGCAATTTGTAAATATTTTAAATTATTAATCTTTGAAAATCGGCAGCACTTTTAGAAAGGATTTTGGAAAATAAATGGGAAACCAATTATCAATGACAAATAAGCAAGTTAGTTAGAAAGAAATTACTTTATAAAGTTAAAAATTAGCTTTACAAGGTTTTTGTTATTTCACCACTTTCGGCAACACCATTCGACATCATACTTCCGCCTCGAAACAAATACACAGGGTATCTTGGTACGCAATGGATTGGATATAGGCGAAAGGAATAGAGTCGAAACAGGGCTTTCGAAGGGGTCGTGACCTTGCTTTGCTTTCAAAAGGAAATGCCGCTTGCTTTGCTTTCGAAAAGAATGCTTTTGAACGAGATAGCTCTCGACTTGGTCAAGTGTTTTAAAAGAAAAAAGCTTTCGAAAGAGGTTGCCGCCTTTGTTTTAAGAAAGTGCTTTTGAAGAGGTCGAAATCCCTGCTGCCGCATTCTACCTTTCGAAGCAATGCCTTCGAAAGGGTCCTTTCGCTTTAAACCCCGAGCCGCTTCTCCAATGCTTTTGAAGGATTGGTTTCGACACCATCTACATCTTTTACTTAGGAAATTGCTTTCGAAAGAGTTGCTTCCGACTTAGTTCCTTTAAGACCCTTTTGAGATTTTGAAAGTAAAACCCAAAGGTTTTGAAAGGAATGGTTTTAAATGGTTTCAAAACTATGTTCATGTATTTTTACCTGAACATAATGCTTTCGAAAAGTTTGATTTATGTAAAGGACTAAATGCTTTCGAAAGGTATATAATAAAGGTTCGAAGGGGTGGTTCCCCAATGTTTTCGAAAGGATTACCTTAGTGTTTAAATTGAGGGTTTCCAATGTTTTCGAAAGGCATGTTTCAAGTGTTTTGAAAAGAGGGATGTCTAAGGTTTTATAAAGCCTTCTGAAGGATACTTTCAATGTTTTCGAAAAGTCTATTGTAAATGTTTTCGAAAGGTATGTTTTGGCCTTTCGGCCTAGGGTTATAAAGTAAAGAAGTTTACTTGTATCGAAAGGGGTACTTTCAATGGTTTCGAAAGTGGTACTTTCAATGGTTTCGAAAAAGATTGTTTAATGGTTTTAAACAAAGGTTTCGAATGTTTCATCAACAATGTTTTGTGTAAAGTTTAGATAACATGGCATAGTGATTTGAGTAAAGCATGGAGTATATTTTCCTTGTTTAAGTATGATTTATATGGTCAAATCAATTTGAAAGAAATATTTTCAAGGAAAATTTGTTGGGGTAGTTGACCCTAAGTAAATGACTCAAATATTAGAATACCAGATGGGACTGATATGGGGTCACGCCCTATATTTTAGCTAGTAGCCCCTAGCTAATATAAGTCCAAAATTCCAATGTGTAGGGCTTTGTCATAGGTTATTTGTGAGCCTGCAAAACCAATAGGATCAGTTGACCCTGGGAGAAGTAAGTTAGGGACAGACCGTTTAGAAAAGTGTCTAACAGAAGTTAGATTATTTGTTTATTTTGTCTGGTAGGCTCGAGTCAGCCAAAGGTTAGAAGTTAGCCAAACAAAACTATAGTGTTCGGATAGATAGTCAATTGATTACCTGATTTATATGCATACATGATGTTGCTATTATTGCTTTAACCGGTTTGGTTGCAGGATTTTGATTTGCAAAAGATATGTTTTAAAAATAAGGTATATTAGTGAGGGGAAACCCATTCCGCTAAGCGACATGGTCTAACTTAATATCAGTAAACCGAGATGTATAGTATTATTCACACCAGGCTTTATGTCTGACTCGAAGTTTATGTTTTCCCCTTGAACTCTCGAGTGCTCAAAATATGATTTGAATAGGTTGAGAGTTGAGGATTTACAGGTTTTAGTAGGTGGACGAATAAAGCTTCCGAACACGTGCAGGAGGCATGGGTAACTATTTAGGAGTTATTATTTTTATTTCTATTTCTGTTGTGATGTATTAAGGCAGTTTTTGTCTATTTAGTACTCTGATCATCTAAGGGGGCATCTTCATATGTCGCTCTTGGCGTATTTTGTAATAATTATATTTAATCAAAACCTGAAAATCGATTACGGGATTATGTAATTTGAATATGAAATATTTCTTTGAAATGTATTCAGAAAAGTTGTTTTAATCTATGCTACTTTATTTCATATTCATGAGCTTCTGATATTATAGATACCATTAACATTATCGTATTTTGTCACTGGAAGTTAATACCATGAATGACTGCAGCATCTGGAGCGCTTAGCTTTGGGCCTCAAGATAGGGGATGTTACATGAATCCTTCGTCCAAGGGAAACTGTCCTTTTCTTCCTTTCTTTTTTTAGTACAGAAAACAATGGAGGAGAGTACTTTTTTGTTTCAATGTTTCAAAAAAGAATAAAGTCTAAAAATCCCCCATTTCTACTATAGTACCTTCTGCTTTTATAATATAAAGAAATACGAGAATTGTTTTCATTAATCACACAAGTTTCTAACTCTGGCTCTTAGATTATGCCACATGCCAATCATCCATCTTGCTTGTTTACTATGCACAGATTATGGATGTGGCCTTCTGCTCTCTTGATTTCCACCTTTGGATCTTGCCAGGTGTCGATCATCCATCTTGTTAATTTATTGTACAAGGATTACCAATGTGGCCTTCGACGGGAAACTATGATTTGAGTTGGTTAATTTTGAACTTATTGAGGAAGTTTGAATAGACCATGACTTTACGATTCGATGAAGCAACGTGCCGGTGGACTGCACACAAGTTTAAATGAAGCAGCAATGAGAATCTGCCCTCCATTTCAGGAAGAACTACATTATTAACAACACTTCGAAACTTGCTTTAGTTTATTAGGAGTTGCGCCTTCATTATGCATGAGGTAATGATACTGTATATTATTCGAACTGATCAACACTTTCGAAGTTGTGCTGCATTGTTAAATCTAAAACATCAGCAAAGCATAGTATTGGAGATAGTTGGAGTTGAGTTATATGGCTTAGTAGAAGAGACTGCGTTGCTATTTTGAAGAGTGACCGCCTTGCATGAACCTGTTCCAAGCCGTTCTCATCAATTGAGGACTACACCATTTCCCTTGTCTTTAAGCTGGGTTTAACGATCTTGGGAATGAAATTGGGATCCCTTGGTTTGCCTTTGAGGAATAAGGCTCGGCTCTTGGTTGCGAAGCAGTCTTACCCCATCGCCACATCCCATGGGTCCTTAAGTTTGTGGGTAATGTTTTTAGGATTGCAGCGTTGTGCTGTCACATCAAGATGGCAGCGCATTCTTACAACTTCGATGTTGATTTAAGATTGCGGCGCGGTCCTGCACATTAAATGTTAGTTTAAGATACGACACATCCCTATTGCATGTAATTGCTTTAAGGATGACGTCGCGGTTCTATGTCATCAGGGTTGCTTTTCTGAGGTTGCAGTGCAATCTTTTTTGCTTTGCTATTATTTTAAGATTAGGCATCTTTGACCCACAAAGGCTTACTTTCGGAACCACAGTACAACCTTTGTATTTAGTATTTGGGATTTAGCAATTTGAAGGTTGTGCATCAATCTCGTCCCTTGAGTGCTAGGGTTACAGATTAGTTTTTGCACTTTTGTGGCCATCTTGGGTCATCGACGCAGTATTATAGTGTTAATACTACACTTGTGAAACGGCTTCCATTTTTTGCCACTGTTTTGAGGCTTTGGTGTGTTCTTCTTAGGCTTTGTTCTTACATTCTTTTCCTGGTCCAGCTAGTTTCTTAGGAGAGTTCTTTTAACTTGGCATTTGCATCAGTTTATCGTAGATATAGTTTGAAAAGTATGAGTGTAACTGTCAACATCTATAATAAAATAAGTGAATATAATCACTCACCTAGGGTGTAGAATAAATAAAATTCACTGAACAAGCATAGATTCACCAAACCAAAGCTAGATATGTATTTGAACAGCAGCAACACGCCTTCTAAAGGACAAATTTTAAAACCAAAAAACCCCTTAACAATCTTTTGCCAAAATCCCATTTTTATCAAATTTAAGTTAATTTTAGTGAAAGAATAATGGAATTTAGGTAGAAGATGGTCAATGGAGTCTAAGAAGGGTTATAGAAAGTTTAGAGATGTATTTATAGATGTTAGTGGCTATTAAGGGCTGCTCATAACCCTAATTTTTGAAATTAATTAGCAGGCTTACTTATGGGTTTGGTTACCCACTAATTTGTCTATAATCTATCAAATTTTCAAAATGCCATATCTCCTAAACCGTAACTCCAAAATCCAATATGACCATTCCACGGAATAGGAAACTATCGTATCTATCATTTGACAGTGGTTTGAGACCCTAACTAAGCTCATATCAAAGGTTATTGGTCTTACAATGTTTTCAGAGTCAAAACCATCCAATAAAAATTCTATGGGTGGAAAATATCACTATTTAGTACTTCCCAAAATTATATTAAATTTGCACCGAGTTAGACATTAAAAATAATATTTTTACGACTCGTTGATACATACAAATGCAGTTCGTTACAAGGGAAAATTAAAGAAGTGAATCGATGAATTTTATGGAAAACTAAAATAAATGTACAGAGTAAGCTATTTGTAGAGAGTGGAGGAAAAAGCAATAGCTAGAAATTCAAATTCAAATATTGGGCACCTACTCCACTAATCGGTAAATCGCTCAAATCTCCCTCATATGGTCTCCAAACCTAAAAAGTTAATATACCGCACAAATTAAAAAAACTGCTCACAGCGGTGTAGATTTCGTTGTCAAGTTCTAAAGTTGAAAAAACAACTATTTTCCCCTTGCAACACCCCGTAAAATCAGTATGAATTACATAAGCAAATTAAACTAAGTAGGGATAAAAATTGAAATTTTGTAAAAATTGGAATTCGATCACGAAAGTTGTACCGTTGCATTCATGGGGAAATTCTGATATGTTTCCATGTATAATATGCTGAAAACGGAGCTCAAACGAAGAAGTTTTTTAGTTTAAAATAATTTAATTCGAATTAAAATTCAAATGAATAAATAAATTTAAAATTTAAAAGTAAACTAAGGTTAGACTTGGCGGTTAAGTAAACTTTGAAATTAACGGATAACGTTAAAAATATAATTAAGGAATAAACTAATTACACAACAGAAATTAAAATAACGTACCCAAAATAAGTGAAGCGGTCGACCTCTAGACCCAATCGATTGGTTGACCCCTTACGGTCAACTTGTACATAGAGGGCTATCAACTGCTCCTCAGGGTGCCGGCTAGGGTTTTTTAAGGGTTAAACGTTCTAGATTTGTTCGTTTTTACCCTAGTTTCATCTGATGGTTCTGGTGCGTTTCAACCTCTATAAACAGAACCTTACCCTCTCCACTTTTATTCACGGTATTTTGAGAACATCAGGCGAAGCTCTATCAATTCATCTCTTCTTAAATTCGGAAAAGTCCATTAGAGTTTCAAGTAACAAATCCTATACACTTATCTTTGTTTATTATTTAAATTCTAATCATCTTCTCTTCCAACCTTTTTGAATCAAATATATATACAAATCCTTGTTGTATATATCCATAAGAAGAAATCTGAAGGAGATTATAGTAGGAATTTCAAATCCAAAGAGAATCAAAGCTAAGGACCGACTATGAG
Source organism: Allium fistulosum (assembly GCA_030737815.1). Lineage (NCBI taxonomy): Eukaryota > Viridiplantae > Streptophyta > Magnoliopsida > Asparagales > Amaryllidaceae > Allium > Allium fistulosum. Next base: position 791,570,207 of record CM060908.1, read on the forward strand.
TGGAAATCTTAGCATTTTTATTTTAGTAATTAATTAGTATATTATGGATTTGAATATACCTTACGGGTTTTGGGTTACAAAAATAAAATAAAATAAAACCCCCCTAAAACTCATATATTCGCAATGTCAATTCTTGTTGGAATTCTCAATTGTTCGCATTAAATTGTGGAAATATGTAGTTTTTGCAGTTGTTGGTGATTTTAGTTTCTATTCCACTCATCTTTAATTCCAATCTGATTATGAAGTCTCAGTTAAGGAATAGGATGTAAAGTATGAGCTTATTTGTGGTTTACACCATTTATTCCATATGAAAATAAAAGAGAAATGTGATATCCCGGAATTTCGAGCAATATCAATTTAATAATCTATATTAAATATTAAATTGATTTGATATATCTTTGTTAATAAGATATGAATTGATTTAATAATTTTCTTTTAAATAAATATTTAACTGATAATTTATCTTTTAAAAGCTAATAAATTGTTTTCTATTTGTTTATATATATATATATATATATTTGTATATATTGTAAATAGTCAAGGTCTGTTTTAAATTGTAATAAATAAGGATATGTTTTCAAACTCTAATCTTTTTGGTAATTTGGAAATTTGATTAAATTCAATATTAAATAAATAATCATATAGCTTTAATATACTCAAGACAAAAGTTTAAATTGTTTAAATGATTTTAGCTTAAATTTAAATTAAACAAAAGGTTTGTTGTTCTTTTTAGAGTATAGCTTGATAGAAATAAGTAATAAAGTGATAATGTCTTTTATGAATTATTTTAATGTAATAATGAGCTTTATTTATAATATAATGTCTATACAAGTAGATTTTTATTATAAATAAAAATTGTTATATATATATTAAAAGAAATTATGGTTTTTAAAAATAATATATAGATAATAAAATATACCTTATAAATATTTAAAGTAAGTATAAAATAAAATAATAATAGGTAATTATATATTTGATAGTTTGAGTTTTTAAAATAAAAATAAACACACTTATGTTAGAGATAGAAACAAATATGCAAGCTAACATAATACAATAACCATAACAACCTCTAAACTAAAAACTTAAGTGAAATTCTAGAGTTGTATAATCTTTAGAAATCTATTTGCAGGCTAGAGAGAAATCATACTAGTACAAGATAATAAGATAAGGCAAGTAAATAACATACACTATAGCAAAATATATATTTGCAGGCAGGAAATCATTTCAATGCATACGAATAGGAATGGGAAAGTATGCTAAGCATTTAAGTTAAACAAATAAACATATGTAAGTTTTGTACCTAAAAGAATAAAGAATGGTTGTTGTAGACTTGATATGGAGCAAGGCATTAAATGCCATCACCTATAGTACACGAGACATCTCATTTCAGCCCCTTTATAAAAAAAATCTCTGATTATTTTTACTAGCTAGGATTATTTTTGTATACAAATTCAACTATCAAAGCTCTACATACTTGTGTTCTATTTAGCAAACTTCTTTTCATCTTCGTTCACTTAAACAAATATACAAACCTGGAGACTGAAATCAACTAAGCCTAGCACTTCAGTTTCAAATTTAAAATGAAAGCATCTCAACTATAACAAGATTTCCAGATCAATTCATGTTCAAGTTTTAAAGCCAGTTCAAAGTTTTCAGGGATCAAAACTAAAATGTATGCAAGTTTTCACATTCCAGTTCAAGCTTTCCTCTTTTCAAACAAAAGAACAAGCTTTCTGTTTTAAAAAGTCAGGTGAGTAAACTTTTAAACTAAACTTAATAACTTGTGAAGTCTGTGTTAATGTTTGTTTATATGTATGTGTATGTGCAATGCTTTGTGAATTTATGTAAGTGTGCATATCTGTAGTTTTTAAACATCTCAGATCTTAGTTTCAACCCTCTGCCTTGAAACTGTAAACATGAGACCCTTTTTGTTTTGATGCATATGACATATGGTTATAGTAATCTGGTGATGTATGTTTGAAATTGTGTTTGTATGATTGTTTTTAGGACTCTGGAACATATGAGTATGCCTAAACTTTTACAGAGATCACCTCTGTTTTTAAATTCCAGAAATTTAAACTTAGATTTAACTTCAAAATACTTCACACTCTAATCTTCTTTAGGCTTAAGTAATTAAAACAAAGTTTGTTGTTTTAATCTAAACTAAGATTTAAAAATATTTATAAGAATTATAGATAGGAATATTATCTGGAAAAGAAAGAAACACAGAGGAGTTCGAGAATATGTAAAAATAAACATTGAAATTTGTTGATATAATTATATATCTGAAATCGTCTATGGAAGATAGGATTTTTAATAACAAATTTACAATTTTTAATGTAATATTGAATGTGTTATTTGGTGATGTCTGGAAACTTAGTTTTCGAGTCTCTCTGGTGATCTGGTTGGTCTGGGAAGTTGTCGTGCTTTCTGGAGGTGGAAGGGTGATCGGGGACTTCGGCAAAATTGTCTGATAGTGATATACGTCAGTGGGGAAGTGGTGATTGTCATTTGAAGTTAGGAACCCTAGTTTTACTGAGCTAGATGAAGTCGATCACCATGGCCCGGAGAGTTGATCGAGTTCGACAAGTTTTTGGGTAATGGTAGCAGACGCGTAGAGGAAGTCGAGGCCGGAGGGGTTGACCTTCAGATGGTCGGAGCGGCGAGCACGGCGAGTTGTCAGGTTTTGGCGAGTTCGCGTGGTTTGGGTTCCAGGCTTCAGTGGAATCGAATTTCAAATTCGAGATGAAATATAGGGATTGGGGTTCAGGATGGAGTTCGGGGATGATCGTCGATGAGGGAACGTCGTCGAACTCGATCGGAATCGATCGAGATCACAGTGCACGTGCACGGTGTTCGTTGGTGAATGCTGAGAAGTTTGGGTGTAGCAGGGATGGTTACTCGAGTTTTCTCGAGTAAATGGAGGGGGTGGCCTGAAGTTTTCTGATGTTCGACTCGAAGTCTTTTAGGGTAGGCTCGGGTTTTATGTTGTGTTGCCAATTTAAAGCCTGTAAGGCTTTAAGTTTTGAAATTTGGGAGCAGGGTTTTAAACTAAGTTTAAAACCAAAGTGTAAGCTATGGATTCAAATTTGCTTTTGTTTCCTAGTTTAAATAAATAAAGTTTTATAAAAATAAAATGTTTAAACAACTTTAAATTGTTTAAAGTATAAGTGTGTTTTAAATTTTGCTAAGTTAAATTTATATTTATTTTGAATCTAAATTTGAAATGGAATGTAAAAGTGAATTCACAAATAAAATGTTTCTAATGCATTTGAAATGAGAATTTGATCATTTATAAGAGGAATGTTTTATCCTTAAATAAATGAAGATTTAAGGATTTGTAATTATTAAGTTAATTAAAATAAATAATTAACTAATTTAATTAATTAATGATTGAATTAATTAATTTAGTAATTAAAAGTTAAATTAGTTAATTAAGGTTTAAGATAATTAATTTAGGATAAATAAATGGGTAACTAAGAATCATTAATTAAATAAGGTTTGAATTTTAATTTATGATTAGTAATTAATAAATGAAGTAAGTAAGGATTAATTAAGTTATATTGAATACTTAATTAATTAAATAATTAAGGATTAATTAATGAGTATTAAAGATAAAATTAAATTGTAATTAATAATAAATCTTAATTAATTACTTTAGAAAAGTAATTAAAGAAGTGTTAATAGTTAATGAAGGTCATTAAATAGGATTATTAAATAATGGATTAATATGATAAATTTTGATAATTAATTAGGTTTATTAATTTAAGATAATCAATTGTGAATTATTTTAAGTATAATTACTTATGAAAGTAATTAAGAAATTTATTTCTCATTATAATTAATTAAGTTTGATATGGATTGTTTAAATTTATTAATTTAGTTTAATTAATTTAAATAACCATTTGATGATGTAATAAGTATAATTACTTAAGGAAGTAATTAATTGTGGATGATTTAATAATGAAAGTAATTTGAGTATAATTACTTTGTATAATTAATAAAGGGATTAATTAGAGATAATTAATTATGGAGTAATTAAATTATTTAATGAAGTAATTAAAGGTAGTTAATTACTGAATGGAGTTAATCAAGGTGATTAACAGTTTGGTTTAATTGAAGATAAATTACTAAATGTAATAGATGTAATTAGAGATCATTAATTATTATAATCAATGATGTAATTTAGAATGGATTTATTTGGAAATAATTAATAAATGAAGGAATTCATTTATGTAATTAATTAAGAAGTAATGTAATTAATTTTAGTAATTTAAAAGGTTACTTTCTATATTTGGTATAAGATAATTAATTTGTAAAAATAATTAAAGGATAATTACTTAAATGTAATTAAAGATAATAAATCAAGGATGATTAATTAAGATGGAAGTAGAGAATGATTAATTAATTGACTTGTAATTAATTAATGGTTATGTAAGCAAGATTTATAATAATGAAGTAATTAATTTAATTTACTTTAAATTAATTAGAGATAAGTAATTAATTTAATTCATTTTAAATTAATTATAAATGGTGTGATTATTAATCCTTGTTTATATATGATGAATGATATTGATTTCATTGATTGATTGTGATCTCAAATATGAGATGAATAATATCTATTGTGATATGGATGCTTGTTTTAAGTATGATAATGTTGATTATCTGTTTGAGTTGATAATATGGAGTATCTGTTTATGATGATAATGTGATTATCCATTGTTATATTGTGATTTATCTATCTGTGTGTATATAGATAATATTGAATTGAATTGTTTTAACTTTAAAACAACTTGGCCTTAAAAGATACGGTTTGGATTTCGATGAGACCGGGATCGGGTTTCCAGATTTGGATATCCGAAAACCACATCGATCCAAATTAACGATAGGTCGTGAATCTCAAGTGAAGATGAAGATTCAGAGTGCAAGGGTTATTGTCATTAACTCTGAGGATGATTCCAAAATGAGTGTAACGAGATAATGCCTTCGGTTTCGTTCGAACCCGGAACGAACTTATATGGATTGAATGCTTTCAGAACATCGTCAGGTGGACGATGAGAATTCTAAGAGATGTGTTCTCTTAAGGTAATCGTAACCTCAAGCCTCATCAACCGGGAATGGCTAAAATAGGGGAGGTGCAGCAAGGTTAGTGGGTAGCACCCAAGTAGGACGAGATTACCCCTGTCTAGATGTCCCTTATTATTTCGGCTTTGTGTGCGGTTGGTCATGACAACCGTGGGGTGTCTTGTGCGGGAATTATCCCGTAAGGGATGTTCTGGCCTTATGTTGCAGGGGATTGGGAGTAATCCTCGGTACGGTGATCTAGGCCACGTACTGTGACGGGCGGTACCCCGGTAGCCCTGCCATTGTATGGAATCCAAAATCCAATAAGTGCCATCGGATTTGATTGTATTACCCACTTGTTTGGCTAGTATGCTGGAATTTAATGAATGTAACAATTTCGGCTATTTTCTATTTACTTGAAAACCCTAGACACTATCATAATATCACTGAATTTCCTATCAAGTTTTGGTTAGCGTAAGGTAAAAACTTACCCATGTTTATGTGTGGGGAGTCTTACGTGATACCTTTGTTTCAAAAGGATTTTTAAAAGTTAAGCAGCTTTAACCGTTTACTCATACCAGACCCATGTCTGACCCGGAGTTTATTTCTGTTTTCATAAACTCTCGGGTACTCAAATTTTTACGAGTAGCCAAGAGAATCAGGTTAGCTTTGACAAATTCTGGAGGAGCAATGGAGCAGGAGGCTTCAGCGTATAGATATATATATTGGTTCTGTTGTGTTAGTGTTTATGTGTATTTCCGCTGTGTTGTATCTCTGTGATGTTTTGAGTTGTATGAAAGACAGGTGTTTATAACTGTCTAATTTATGATGTATAAGCTATGTATCTCTGATGTATATGATACTATGTAATAGTTATGTGATTAATATAATTTGTTCCGTTTCCGCTATGAGATTCTGATGTTGTTTGGTTTTTCTTCTCTATCTTCTCTCTTTTCTACCCCTTTCTTTCTTAAAAATGATACGTCTTCCTAGGCGTAGGAAGTTGGGTCGTCACAGTTGGTATCAGAGCGATAGGTTGAGCGAATACCTAGGCTCTGGAGTGGTGTCTATCTTGAGAGAGCGTACTTGTAATTTTTATCTATATACATATATCTATATTTCTACCTATCTGTTGGGTTACCTGTTCGGGTTTTCCCAATATAAGTTATAAAGGTAGATAAGGTAGTGGTGTGTGTAACACGACTACCAATGGTTGGAGTTTGTTGAGGTTGGATGAGCTAGAGTTTGGATCTGTCGGTTGAACAGAAGCTAGACATGATATCTTGATACCTCAGGATGTAGTAGCTGTGTGATGAGACACAGTGACTATGGATGTTTCTGAAGATGTTTCTTTGGAACAAGTTTTAAAGAAGCGTGTCTGCTTCGGTGATGTTGATGAGTGCAGCAGGGTGTTTCTGTTTGGTTTGAGGTTTGAGTTTCTCAAGGAGCTTCTGGATTTGAAGTCTTTGGGCATGGGTGTCAGCAGTGCAGCTCGGAATGTTCTGTGTGTTGGCAAGGAAGCTTTCTGGCTTAGCAGTGGAGTTCAGAAGCAGTCGAGTGGTTCCGTTTCTTCGTTGGATTGGCTGGTTAAGCGTAAGCTGTTCTGTTTGGTAAAGAGAGAACAGTTTTTCTTTGGAAATTAGGTTGAGTTGATCGCAAAAGTGACTTGCGATAGTCTGGGTGTTCTCTTGGGTTTTCAGAGATTTTTTTTCTGGATGTCTTCAGGAAGTCAGAGTTTTGTTAGCATCTGGAGATTGAGTTTGGTATTGACTGGATTCCAGAAGTGGTACCGATGGTCCAGCTTAGTAGTAGGATGGTTTTTGGAGGAAGATTTTAGTGAAGCAGCTCAGGTTTTGGAGGAACTGCTGAGTTTTATTTTTGGATTAGTTGAACCATATTTTTGGAAAGTGTATTTCCAGTCTTTGCTTATGTTCGTCATCAGCATTTTCATCTGCTCAGTTAGAGTTGCGCAGTGGAAGCATGGTGGCAGCTGTTTTAAAGTGGAAGCAACTGGAAGTTGCAGTGTTTTGGATTAGAGAGTTTCTATAGGAAATTTTCAGGATCTTAAGGCCAATTTGGCAAGTGCACTTGTTTTATCTTTTCCAGATGTGAGAAGTGAGATCTGTCTTCTGATTTTGGGGTAGAGTGGAGTTCTGAGTTTGGTTGATCTTGGAAAGGTCATTTTGTTAGATTGTTTTGGTTCAGTATTGTTCTAAGGGCATCAGCGAAGGATAAGCTGATCAGTAAGGATGTAGGCGGCCCAGGATCGTCTGAAATTTTGTGGATAAGAATCGGAGATTTGATTTTGGATAAGTGTTTGGTCTTCAGGATTGAATTGCCAGTTTGGATAACTGGGATTCGTTGTTTTCACGTATCTCTGAGGAAGTACATGTAAGATTCTATCTCTGGTTTTAGAACCAGCAGTTCAGGGAGTTTTGGTTGTTGAGTCAGACTTGTCTGTAGTCTGATATCCTACCTTGTTTTGTAGATCTAGATGTGTGTAGCTTAGTAGTATTGATTGTTTGGATTCTATCGGGCGAGTAACCCGGTATTTATACTCGGGGAAACTCAAGGAAATTATATCCAGTATTTTGTCTGGATAGTTAGATTTGTTTGATTGGATGATTGATTGCTATGGTTGTTAGCATATATTGATGATATATGCTTGTGTTTTTAAAATTAAATCCTTAATTAGATTATTAAATTACCTTTGTTTTAAATTTCGGGGACGAAATTCTTTTTAAGAGGGGAGGAATGTGATATCCCGGAATTTCGAGCAATATCAATTTAATAATCTATATTAAATATTAAATTGATTTGATATATCTTTGTTAATAAGATATGAATTGATTTAATAATTTTCTTTTAAATAAATATTTAACTGGTAATTTATCTTTTAAAAGCTAATAAATTGTTTTCTATTTGTTTATATATATATATATATATTTGTATATATTGTAAATAGTCAAGGTCTGTTTTAAATTTTAATAAATAAGGATATGTTTTCAAACTCAAATCATTTTGGTAATTTGGAAATTTGATTAAATTCAATATTAAATAAATAATCATATAGCTTTAATATACTCAAGATAAAAGTTTAAATTGTTTAAATGATTTTAGCTTAAATTTAAATTAAACAAAAGGTTTGTTGTTCTTTTTAGAGTATAGCTTGATAGAAATAAGTAATAAAGTGATAATTTCTTTTATGAATTATTTTAATGTAATAATGAGCTTTATTTATAATATAATGTCTATACAAGTAGATTTTTATTATAAATAAAAATTGTTATATATATATTAAAAGAAATTATGGTTTTTAAATTTATATAAATCTCTCATAAAAATAATATATAGATAATAAAATATACCTTATAAATATTTAAAGTAAGTATAAAATAAAATAATAATAGGTAATTATATATTTGATAGTTTGAGTTTTTAAAATAAAAATAAACACACTTATGTTAGAGATAGAAACAAATATGCAAGCTAACATAATACAATAACCATAACAACCTCTAAACTAAAAACTTAAGTGAAATTCTAGAGTTGTATAATCTTTAGAAATCTATTTGCAGGCTAGAGAGAAATCATACTAGTACAAGATAATAAGATAAGGCAAGTAAATATTATACACTATAGCAAAATATATATTTGCAGGCAGGAAATCATTTCAATGCATACGAATAGGAATGGGAAAGTATGCTAAGCATTTAAGTTAAACAAATAAACATATGTAAGTTTTGTACCTAAAAGAATAAAGAATGGTTGTTGTAGACTTGATATGGAGCAAGGCATTAAATGCCATCACCTATAGTACACGAGACATCTCATTTCAGCCCCTTTATAAAAAAAATCTCTGATTATTTTTACTAGCTAGGATTATTTTTGTGTACAAATTCAACTATCAAAGCTCTACATACTTGTGTTCTATTTAGCAAACTTCTTTTCATCTTCGTTCACTTAAACAAATATACAAACCTGGAGACTGAAATCAACTAAGCCTAGCACTTCAGTTTCAAATTTAAACTGAAAGCATCTCAACTATAACAAGATTTCCAGATCAATTCATGTTCAAGTTTTAAAGCCAGTTCAAAGTTTTCAGGGATCAAAACTAAAATGTATGCAAGTTTTCACATTCCAGTTCAAGCTTTCCTCTTTTCAAACAAAAGAACAAGCTTTCTATTTTAAAAAGTCAGGTGAGTAAACTTTTAAACTAAACTTAATAACTTGTGAAGTCTGTGTTAATGTTTGTTTATATGTATGTGTATGTGCAATGCTTTGTGAATTTATGTAAGTGTGCATATCTGTAGTTTTTAAACATCTCAGATCTTAGTTTCAACCCTCTGCCTTGAAACTGTAAACATGAGACCCTTTTTGTTTTGATGCATATGACATATGGTTATAGTAATCTGGTGATGTATGTTTGAAATAGTGTTTGTATGATTGTTTTTAGGACTCTGGAACATATGAGTATGCCTAAACATTTACAGAGATCACCTCTGTTTTTAAATTCCAAAAATTTAAACTTAGATTTAACTTCAAAATACTTCACACTCTAATCTTCTTTAGGCTTAAGTAATTAAAACAAAGTTTGTTGTTTTAATCTAAACTAAGATTTAAAAATATTTATAAGAATTATAGATAGGAATATTATCTGGAAAAGAAAGAAACACAGAGGAGTTTGAGAATATGTAAAAATAAACATTGAAATTTGTTGATATAATTATATATCTGAAATCGTCTATGGAAGATAGGATTTTTAATAACAAATTTACAATTTTTAATGTAATATTGAATGTGTTATTTGGTGATGTCTGGAAACTTAGTTTTCGAGTCTCTCTAGTGATCTGGTTGGTCTGGGAAGTTGTCGTGCTTTCTGGAGGTGGAAGGGTGATCGGGGACTTCGGCAAAATTGTCTGATGGTGATATACGTCAGTGGGGAAGTGGTGATTGTCATTTGAAGTTAGGAACCCTAGTTTTACTGAGCTAGATGAAGTCGATCACCATGGCCCGGAGAGTTGATCGAGTTCGACAAGTTTTTGGGTAATGGTAGTAGACACGTAGAGGAAGTCGAGGCCGGAGGGGTTGACCTTCAGATGGTCGGAGCGGCGAGCACGGCGAGTTGTCGGGTTTTGGCGAGTTCGCGTGGTTTGGGTTCTAGGCTTCAGTGGAATTGAATTTCAAATTCGAGATGAAATAGAGGGATTTGGGGGTCAGGATGGAGTTCGGGGATGATCGTCGATGAGGGAACGTCGTCGAACTCGATCGGAATCGATCGAGATCGCAGTGCACGTGCACGGTGTTCTTTGGTGAATGCTGAGAAGTTTGGGTGTAGCAGGGATGGTTACTCGAGTTTTCTCGAGTAAATGGAGGGGGTGGCCCGAAGTTTTCTGATGTTCGACTCGAAGTCTTTTAGGGTAGGCTCGGGTTTTATGTTGTGTTGCCAGTTTAAAGCCTGTAAGGCTTTAAGTTTTGAAATTTGGGAGCAGGGTTTTAAACTAAGTTTAAAACCAAAGTGTAAGCTATGGATTCAAATTTTCTTTTGTTTCCTAGTTTAAATAAATAAAGTTTTATAAAAATAAAATGTTTAAACAACTTTAAATTGTTTAAAGTATAAGTGTGTTTTAAATTTTGCTAAGTTAAATTTATATTTATTTTGAATCTAAATTTGAAATGGAATGTAAAAGTGAATTCACAAATAAAATGTTTCTAATGCATTTGAAATGAGAATTTGATCATTTATAAGAGGAATGTTTTATCCTTAAATAAATGAAGATTTAAGGATTTGTAATTATTAAGTTAATTAAAATAAATAATTAACTAATTTAATTAATTAATGATTGAATTAATTAATTTAGTAATTAAAAGTTAAATTAGTTAATTAAGGTTTAAGATAATTAATTTAGGATGAATAAATGGGTAACTAAGAATCATTAATTAAATAAGGTTTGAATTTTAATTTATGATTAGTAATTAATAAATGAAGTAAGTAAGGATTAATTAAGTTATATTGAATACTTAATTAATTAAATAATTAAGGATTAATTAATGAGTATTAAAGATAAATTTAAATTGTAATTAATAATAAATCTTAATTAATTACTTTAGAAAAGTAATTAAAGAAGTGTTAATAGTTAATGAAGGTCATTAACTAGGATTATTAAATAATGGATTAATATGATAAATTTTGATAATTAATTAGGTTTATTAATTTAAGATAATCAATTGTGAATTATTTTAAGTATAATTACTTATGAAAGTAATTAAGAAATTTATTTCTCATTATAATTAATTAAGTTTGATATGGATTGTTTAAATTTATTAATTTAGTTTAATTAATTTAAATAACCATTTGATGATGTAATAAGTATAATTACTTAAGGAAGTAATTAATTGTTGATGATTTAATAATGAAAGTAATTTGAGTATAATTACTTTGTATAATTAATAAAGGGATTAATTAGAGATAATTAATTATGGAGTAATTAAATTATTTAATGAAGTAATTAAAGGTAGTTAATTACTGAATGGAGTTAATCAAGGTGATTAACAGTTTGGTTTAATTGAAGATAAATTACTAAATGTAATAGATGTAATTAGAGATCATTAATTATTATAATCAATGATGTAATTTAGAATGGATTTATTTGGAAATAATTAATAAATGAAGGAATTCATTTATGTAATTAATTAAGAAGTAATGTAATTAATTTTAGTAATTTAAAAGGTTACTTTCTATATTTGGTATAAGATAATTAATTTTGTAAAAATAATTAAAGGATAATTACTTAAATGTAATTAAAGATAATAAATCAAGGATGATTAATTAAGATGGAAGTAGAGAATGATTAATTAATTGACTTGTAATTAATTAATGGTTATGTAAGCAAGATTTATAATAATGAAGTAATTAATTTAATTTACTTTAAATTAATTAGAGATAAGTAATTAATTTAATTCATTTTAAATTAATTATAAATGGTGTGATTATTAATCCTTGTTTATATATGATGAATGATATTGATTTCATTGATTGATTGTGATCTCAGATATGAGATGAATAATATCTATTGTGATATGGATGCTTGTTTTAAGTATGATAATGTTGATTATCTGTTTGAGTTGATAATATGGATTATCTGTTTATGATGATAATGTGATTATCCATTGTTATATTGTGATTTATCTATCTGTGTGTATATAGATAATATTGAATTGAATTGTTTTAACTTTAAAACAACTTGGCCTTAAAAGATACGATTTGGATTTCGATGAGACCGGGATCGGGTTTCCAGATTTGGATATCCGAAAACCACATCGATCCAAATTAACGATAGGTCGTGAATCTCAAGTGAAGATGAAGATTCAGAGTGCAAGGGTTATTGTCGTTAACTCTGAGGATGATTCCAAAATGAGTGTAACGAGATAATGCCTTCGGTTTCGTTCGAACCCGGAACGAACTTGTATGGATTGAATGCTTTCAGAACATCGTCAGGTGGACGATGAGAATTCTAAGAGATGTGTTCTCTTAAGGTAATCGTAACCTCAAGCCTCATCAACCGGGAATGGCTAAAACAGGGGAGGTGCAGTAGCACCCAAGTAGGACGAGATTACCCTTGTCTAGATGTCCCTTATTATTTCGGCTTTGTGTGCGGTTGGTCATGACAACCGTGGGGTGTCTTGTGCGGGAATTATCCCGTAAGGGATGTTCTGGCCTTGTGTTGCAAGGGATTGGGGGTAATCCTCGGTACGGTGATCTAGGCCACGTACTGTGACGGGCGGTACCCCGGTAGCCCTGCCATTGTATGGAATCCAAAATCCAATATGTGCCATCGGATTTGATTGTATTACCCACTTGTTTGGCTAGTATGCTGGAATTTAATGAATGTAACAATTTCGGCTATTTTCTATTTACTTGAAAACCCTAGACACTGTTATAATATCACTGAATTTCCTATCAACTTTTGGTTAGCGTAAGGTAAAAACTTACCCATGTTTATGTGTGGGGAGTCTTACGTGATACCTTTGTTTCAAAAGAATTTTTAAAAGTTAAGCAGCTTTAACCGTTTACTCATACCAGACCCATGTCTGACCCGGAGTTTATTTCTGTTTTCATAAACTCTCGGGTACTCAAATTTTTACGAGTAGCCAAGAGAATCAGGTTAGCTTTGACAAATTCTGGAGGAGCAATGGAGCAAGAGGCTTCAGCGTATAGATATATATATTGGTTCCGCTGTGTTAGTGTTTATGTGTATTTCCGCTGTGTTGTATCTCTGTGATGTTTTGAGTTGTATGAAAGACAGGTGTTTATAACTGTCTAATTTATGATGTATAAGCTATGTATCTCCGATGTATATGATACTATGTAATAGTTATGTAATTAATATAATTTGTTCCGTTTCAGCTGTGAGATTCTGATGTTGTTTGGTTCTTTCTTCTCTATCTTTTCTCTTTTCTACCCCTTTCTTTCTTAAAAACGATACGTCTTCCTAGGCGTAGGAAGTCGGGTCATCACGAGAAATTTCATTATTTAATTCATTGTAAAAGAGGGGTTAAATAGAAGCTGAAACTGGAATTGCTATTTCTATTTTTGAAATTATTCCATTTATTTGATGTGATAGACTGAGTTGAAAATTTTATTATGTACAAGTCTATTTATTGCAATTTTTGGATATGAATACTAAATCCTTGGTTAAGGATATTAAAATCCATTGTTATGGATATTCGAAATATTGCACAATTGATAATATGGAAAAAGGACTTGTATTATTGTTGCTAGAAAGAAATTGACATTTAACGTTAGTTAGGGCGTAATCTCCACACGCACAGAAATAATAAGCGTGTAGTTATGTATATATTAATTACCGTAAATAGCGTACAATTATAACGTATTGATTGCATATGTAATTAGGTAATAAATGCCATTAAATACCCCTTAGGAAGGTAATTGATTTGTTAAGGCAAAATAAGGAGGATTTCTTAATAGCCTAATTAATGGACACGGTGAGGTGTGTGATAATATATTATGAGTGTTGTAAATATGACTAAGTCATAAGTGGCGCGAGGTCAGTCAAAAGACACATGGAAGTCCACCCAGCTAATCTAGCTACCAGTAGTGTGACTTTTGGAGCTGATGTGAGACATCGCCTATGATAAGTAACTATGATGACGTGAGGTTAGTCCAAATTCTGTAGGGTAAATCTGCTCAGTTAATCTAGCTTCCACTACCTACGAATATTTGGGCTAATGTGAGATGTCACCGTGGGTACGGGTCATAAGACTAAGGACCTGCTTCAGAGTTTTGGAGGTATTAAGTGGTTGTTTGAGGGTCCGCCTTCTTCCCGAAATGAAGTATTAAATGGTCGGGATTGGGTTTAGGCATGATTAAGAATATCTCAGAAAGGTCCATTTCAATAGGAAGTATTAACTTTCCGAAGAGATTTCCATGCAATGTCAGTTAGATAAATGCCTATATGGAGTTTGCTTTGGGAATAGGTATTAAATGAAGGAGGCATACCTCGATTGAGATGTTAAATGGTCAAAGTCTGCCTATTTTCCATTAAAAGGTATTAAGTAGCTTAGGTTCTATCTCTTGCATTGTTAGACATTTATGACGTTGGTTATAGATTATGGGATTGGGAAACCTGCTTTGAGAATAGAAGATATTGATTGGTTGATTGAGGCTCGTCTTCTTTCCTTATATGAAGTATTAAATTGTTTTAAAACATGTAAGGCATGTTCTTATTTTGACATATACTGCCCAAGTACTGAAATAATAAGGCTCGAGTTTTTTATTCACGAGACACTTGTTGTTCTGACTCCCTCCTCATTGTAACACAAGTTAAGGAAGGAGTTATGGTGATAATGAAGGTTGAAGACGGCGTGAGCAAAGCTTGTGGCAGTTATTGTTATTTATTTATGATGCTTTTTATTGTACCCATGAAAGAATGTTTTTGAACAAATGATGTAATGGTTATTGTAGAGACTATTGTTTGTTTTGTATTATGACGTTTGAATTTATTTTGAAATAAATGGGTACAATTTGCTTTTATACTTTGTTTCTTCCACTATGAGTTCTGAAAGAATAGTTATAGCTCTGTATTGTTATTACTTTTACCAACCAACATCTAGCTTTGGAATGGGTGTAAGTTTCGATGGGCCTTTTCTAGATTGGAATTTAGGCCTATTTCGGGGTGGGTTGTTACGTTTGGTATTAGGGCTTAGGTTACCTGATCAATTGGGAAAATATACATTTGAGTGGCGTATTTTTTATTTTTGAAAATGTTTTTCAAAAGGTTGTACTATAAATATGCATACTTATTTTGAATATACTCCCAACTCTATAAATCTCGACTATGGAAGTAGTTGTGACCATATCCCAAAATGATAGACGAAGTGACTATGGGTTAGAAAATTAAATAGAGTTAAATTTATACTTCTACTCCGATTACTTATGGAGCAGAGATCATATCGTAAAAGGTGGACTAAGAGAGCATGACCACAACATAGGGAAGCACCCCGGAAGTTGAATAGTACTTGACTCCTTTGTTAGATCTAGATTTAGTTATAATTGGGGACCCTATATGCATATTAAATAATAAGGGTAGAAAACATAGATGGAAAGGTTGTAATGCTAAAAATTTAGTAGATAATGCATTGAAATAAGTGAGGGATTACAAGAAATTAAATAGATTAATAAGACCATTAAGGTAATTATGGAAAGATAAGGAAGAAATTAAATAGGCAAAATTTTGGATAAGCAAGTAAAAGTCTTTAGGAAATGTCCATTAATATAAAAACCATTTAATGTGGAGAAAGTGACATTTATGGGGGTAATGAATAAAATGTTAAGTATTAATTAAATAGTATAAAGCAAAATATTGGTAAAAAATCGGAAGTGAAGTATAAAGAAGGAATGAAACAAGTTTCCATAAGAAAGTGTATATTAATCACTACAAGAAGATAACCATATTTTTTTAAGAGGATTGAGTAGGAAAGTTCAAAGGAAAGAACAATTAAGGCCAATTTTTAATCCTACCCCATGAGGAAGAATTTTGATAAAAAAGTTTGTGAAAACTCCTTTAATGTTTTGAATGAGCTTTTCAAAAGATTATTAAGTGAAGACCTTGTGTATTATAAGTTGAATTTTTTGATAGAAAGTGATTTTAGCCAGCTTTGAAAATATACTACTATTTGTAAAAAGTTTGGAAAGAGGATGGTGGTGAAACATTTTAAAAACAAAGTAGTGGATGATTTTTAATTGTAAATTTAATAACTTGAAAAGTTGAAGAAAAAAAGAAGGTTTTCATTTGTTAACTTCTTAATTTAAAATTTTGTTGGATTAAAAAGTTTTCAACTTTTGGATTCTTCATTTTTGGATTCTTCAATTATTTATATGATTTCTTCTATTCTATAAATTTTGATGTTCTTTTCCTTATAATTCTTTTTAAAAGTGTGTATAAATGGAAATAACACATGATTGGAATAGGGAAACAAAAAATTAAAAGGGCAAGAATTTCCGATAAGATAGGCAGGGGACACTCTCATATAATGAAACACGGAGAATAATAGCTGAAATTTAGGTAGTGATGGAATTAATTTTTTTAATCCAATGATAAATAATATAGGAGATGAGTAATAGGAATAAGATAGAAGTTATCTTTGTCTACTACATTTTTTTCATCGTTTAAAGTTTTAAATGGTTTCTTTAACAGTTGAATGGATTTGGATGGTAATTAATAAATGATTTGGATATTTTTGTATATAAGGAAAAGCATCTATGTAAAGATGAGAATTTTGTATATACGTTTTTCCTATTCGAATTTAGAACTTTTGAATAAATATATTATTGGAACTAACAGGAAAAGGATTGCGAAAGATTTTAGGAGCTTTGAACAAAAGTTATATAAAACGTATTTGGTTAAATGATAGTATATTTTGAGTAATAAAGCAATAGATGTTGATGTATATCTTAAAATAAAATAACTGTCTTGTAACCAGAAAAATCTTTGGAATAATAAACATCTAGTCTATTATTCTGGAGCGATAACTAAGTTTTGAATGTTTTGTGTTAAAGATCCTATTTCCAAAAGGAGTAAGCCTTTATTATAGTAAGTCATTGAAAATGGAAGTTTTTGATAGTTCCTTTTTGAAAACCAGGTAATTTTTGAATACTATGACTTAAAAGTCTAACTTTAAAAGGAATAAGTCTTTGGTGAAGAAAGTTTTAAAAAGAGAAATTATTTTGCACCTTCTTGGAACTAAGAAATTTTGAATTCTTGATGAACTTTTCTAAGTTTATATTTTCTAAGAGGGAGACTTTGAATTTGATACTTCATGTTTGTGAAATTTTAGGTTTTCCAAGAAATGGGTAATAAATGTTGGTTTTGAATTTAATGAAAAAGTTCATTTGTATGAAAATAATTTATTTAAATTATTTTGTATCAGCTAAAATTCTGGTTTTATAAAGAATATTGAAAACCAAATTTTTATGGTGTAGATAAGGATTACTACCTAGGTAGGACAAACTATGGTTTTTACGATATGGATAAATAGAAATAGAATACACAACATGATCTAGAAATTTTAAATCAGTCTCAAACCTCTATTTGAAGAAGTTAGTAAAGTGTAATGATATTCTAAATATATTATTGGGTTGTAAATTAGGTTTCCCTAGATAGCTTAAAATGTAAATTTCCATGTTTTATTTATTTGAAGCAGTTTCCGTGTAATTTACATAAATTACCATATTCTAAAATATGTATGAAAGTGTGTTGTTTGAACTAACAAAGGATGCATTGAAAAGGGAAAGAGATTAAGAGAAAAAACAAAGAATCTAATGGGACTGATTAGGAAAAATTAATATGGCATTTATGGAAGAATCGAATCTAAATAATGGATAGATTTTGAAACATAAGGAAGGTTAAAGAGATTAAATAAGGATTAATTAAAAATGGTACAATTTCGATAGTAATGATCAACTGTTCTGGATATATTAATTGAAGCAAAGGATGGACCAGATTTATCAGAAACCAAAAAGGAAAATTTAGGAAAATGGGTAATAATTGAATGACATATTAAGAAATACTCATCTTAACTTAGTAGGGAGTGTTAGGACCTCAACATCATTTATAGCACTTTATAATAAATGGCAGCTTCCAGCAAAATTTTCTTTTTGAATTTTTGGGTTGTAATTGCTAGTTGTCTCCCTTGATTATTGGAAAAATGAATGATTGGTGTAAGATATATCCCTTTTATTCCTGTATCAATTTTATGAATGAGATTAAAACACTCTGTAACGACCCGGTATTTTGGACCATTCAAATCGACAATAATCCACACATGTCAGACTTGGATAATGCAAAATAACAGATTGTAATAAAATTTGGAGCAAATAAAATCATTCACAGACACAGAAATATCAGAATAACTCGCAGCGGAATTTAAAAATAACCATAGTGGTTCATGAAGCCACTAAAATACATAGTTTCAAAACAAGTACAAATTACATAGTCTAAAACCAATACAGTTTGAATAACCATAGAAAATCCCAAATTCATTTGTCTCAATTACATAAGCTAAAATAAAAGACTGAATAGCAAAATAGATAGCAGCTTGATAAAGATTATCTCCAATAGTCCAAGCTCCGTGAAGATGAAGTCCAACTGATACTCAGGCTGACCCGAACGTAAAATAAAACATAAACACTCGAGTCAGGATATACATACTTATACAATGTAAACCAACTCAAGTGAACTGTAGTAAAGATACAAGTAACTTAGAAGATGCTTGGGACCGCCCATCCTCTAAGGATCCGTTAAAATATCTACTATGTAGTAATATTCGCTATTACAATAATGTCTAAATAAGTAAAGTATAATCATATCGGAAAATAGCGTTAAGGGGATGGAGAACCTTAACGCGGTCGGATCTTAAAATCATAATCGTAGTAAAGCTCGATATGGTAGGTGACACAGCACAACTAGGCAATGCCAGGGTAGATATACCAATTACGCACACGGACTGATGGATACGCATAGCAGCCACTACCGTTCCACCTCGAACAACATTCCCAAATCGGAGGATGGCCATCTAGTCAAATCACAAGTAAGAGTATAATATCGAAGAAATGTGTCCGAGAAGAGGTGCTACCTCACTGGTCCGAGATCGCTCCTGTTTTAGCCACCTTATGCCAACTCACGGGAGTTGGGTCCACGTAACATACCTTAAGAACGTCGCCACCATCCTACTTCATTCTGGAATCTCCACCGCGTACACGGTTGTCAAAGTGGTTTTCGGTATCGACAGAGAGTATGTCCATATCCGATCCCGGTCTCTTTGCCAACCAATCATTATTATAACCCGTGGTTATAGATTTAAAACAATTTATCAAATATACTTCGAATTAAACCATTTAAAACAAAGTCATTATTCTTTTAAATCAAATATTAAATTCCCAAAGTTTAGCCTTTTCGGAGTTCATTTATTCACTTAAAACAATAGCGTTAAAATTCTCAGCTTTCACAACATTTAAAAAGTGCGGCGGTAAGTTATATTTGAAAACAATTTTATTCAGCAAAACAACATTTATAAACTGCTATAACAGTTCAGTTTTAAACAAAATCATATTTCAGCCTACTGCAATCCTTAACAAGTGCTACAGTAGCCCTTTTATTAGTTCAGGTTCAATTTTAGTTTCTGCTACAACAGCACTTACCAAGTACTATCATAGCCTTAGTTCATTTTAGTCTTTTGGTTCACTTATATAACCACAACACTTAACAAGTGCTGCAGATTCCACCTAGTTCAGAACTTATAAAATCATACATTAAAATGTTCATTTAAATCCTTTAACTAATTTATTTTAAAGAGAAATTTTACACATTAAAAACCAAAACTTACAAGTTCGCTTATTAAATTCAAGTGTGTAAATCCCACTTCCATTTAAACAATTCATTTCAACATTTTAAACTCACTCCATTTTCCACCATTTTAAAACTAAATTTTCATTTCAATTTCCATCTTTCTTTTTTTTTAGTCAAACTTTCAAATTTAAGTTCCATTTCAAAATCAATATTTCCCATTTATTTATTTTTATCACATAGAAAAAATCATTTCTATTCTAAATAAATCATTTAAAAATTCGATTTAAATCAATTTAATATTTTTACAATATTTAAAGGTATCCAGAAAATACAGAAAAATAACCACGGGTCTGTATAATATTTTCTAGCCTAAGTCAAGTGATACGGATACTATATCATTTCAATCCGTAGTTTACAAAGAAAAATCCGGGTTTTATCATTTCAAACCCGCAATCCCAAGTAAATAAAATTAAATTTGAAAATCGTTCAGGCCTATCATTTCAGCCCATAACGATCTTCCCTTATTCTAAGGTCCGTTCGGGTATGTATCATTCAACCCATAGTGATTCTGTTCTACAGGGAACTTGCAGTGTGATTTAACAGAATAGAATAACAATAAAATAAGAACAAAATATAACAGATGATACGATATGCAGTTTTAACAATTCTAACATCAACTATAAATAAATCACAGGTAATTATAACATCATTTATTTATTTATTTATTTTTACACATTCAGTTGCGGTCGTTTCACAATCATATAAGTATGAATATTCGTGTGAGATTTACTCACCTCTACGGAGCTGGAGATTCGATACAGAAAGGAAGTACGATGTCTATCGAAAGCACGTGGATAGTACGATCAGTTGTTAGCGGATGCGCCAACTAGATTCAAACCAAAAGCACAATAAATAATCAAATCTAAGATTGCACGAATAACGAATTTTCAAATGAAGCAAACAAACGAAAAAGAAACAAGTTGAAAATCGAAAACAATAGCACGACCACCTTTAAAATATAGATTATAACTTTAAATTTGCAAAGTGACAAAAACACTTTTTTTCAAAGCCAAAGGTCAGGGCAAAATAGACAAGATACAAATACAGAGGTGACCAACCAAACTTGTTCATTTAATTTTAAACAGATGCCAGTGGAAACATATATTTTATAACTTCAACCGAAGGCTCTATGGCAAACCATACTACAAGGTACAAGGTGACAGGCAACCTTCATTTCACTTTTTTTTCAACAAGGCAGAGGAAATAAAACTAAAACTAAAGCAAAGCTTGGTCTGGCAATCCAACAAATGAAAAATGCAAAAGGTGTCAAAACAGTTTTCTCATTTCCCTTTATTTCTGTTTTCAAATACAAGGTGACAACCAAACTTTCATTTCTTCTCTGATTTTCACACAAGGTTCGGCATTGGGTTGGAGACGACTGGTCTCGCACGGGTTTCAGGGGTTCTCGGTGGGGTTGTGGCTGGGTAGGGGTTCGAGCTGCCCTGGGGACGTGGATGGTGGTTGGCATGGTCGTGGTGGTGGCAGGGTTCGGTTGGGGAGGCGCGTGGGAACTGGTGGCGAGTATGATGGAGTAGGCAATGATAAAGTAAAACAAACAGGGGACGGGCAAAATTAAAAACAAAAAAAAACAAAAAAAGAAGATGTTGTCCATTACCTTGGTCACGAACCTCAATTGAAAGCTGAAGTGAAGAATTTTTGAGGGATGAGATTTGTGAACGTGGAAAATGGAATAGCTGTTCACTTGATTAAAGTAGAAAAGGCAGTAATAAATGTTTGAACGAAACGTAAGGAAGGTAAAAAGGGAATGGAATGATTCTCACGTGCACGATTTAAGGCTAGATTTGAGCAAGATTTTTGAACGGCTGAACTTGCAATGTTAACCCAAAGTAACATACAATTTAATTTATTTCTCTCATTGAATAAATTTAAGAATGCTAACGGTTTCTTTTAAATAAAATAGCGTATCATTTTTAAACCAAAAATTAAATAGCTATTACCATAATTAATAAAATTTTGATTGTTAAATATAAAGTTAAGAATGGATATAAATATACGTAACAAAATGTGAAGTTTAAATTTTCCGTTTCACACAAATTATTACACTTTTAATTTAAATCAATATTTCAAAATGTTTATTTTTAAATAAAAATTTGTTAAAAAAAAATTGGGCTGTTACACACTCGCTACTATATACATATTAAGAAGCAATGTAAGTAATATATTTTATAGGAACACTTAATTGGCGATAAACCATAGGTAAGACTAGAAGTTAACGAAGAGTTAGGTTAGCAATCTAAAGTAAATAAATGTTTCAATCCCAAAACTTTAGAATTTTGGGAAAAATAAATTTTAGCTCATAGAATGTCACCTTTGAGAAAAAGATAAAATATATAAACAAGTGAAGAGAATTTTCTATTGGACAAGTATGGAAAAGAAAGTAGAAAAAAAATTGTCGCTAGGAGAGAGAGGCCCTTTTATTCCCATTTGGGCAATAGGACCGTAGCGTCTCTAGCGTAGATTCATATCAAGGAGACAATCCGACTTCATGGAATTTCGATTAGCATCATTAGTAACAACGACCCCTTATTTACTAGCAAATTTTGGAGGAGTTTGCTGGCAGCCTTGGGAACTTCATTAGCTTTAGGAACTTCGTTAAATCTTGGCACCACTTACTATCCAAAGACCGACGAACAAACTGAAGAAGAGAATGGGAACTTGGAGAATTTGTTGAGAGTTTGCATCATGGACTTTGGGGACATCGGGAGCAACATGTACCTTTAGTATAATTCGTGTATAATAGTTGTCACCAATAGACGATTGGTATGACACCTTTAAAGCACTTTAAGGGAAGCTATAAAAATCACCAAATTATGAGTGGAAAACTACCGACAAAATTCTACTCGGATCAAATTTGAATTAAAAGACTTCGGAAAGTTAGAGTTAATTAGGCAGCGTGTGAAGGTCGTAAGGCTTGGAAAGTTGGAAAAGTTAGCACAAACATCTATTAGGCATTTCCCAATATTGGGAAAAATAAGAAAACCTGTAAATTGATAGTGCATTTGAGAAAATACCTTTATAGCATAGAAATTGTGGTAAAGCCTAATCAATTGGGGGATATTGAGATGGAGCCGATGGCGTCCCGTGCCAT
This sequence comes from Allium fistulosum, assembly GCA_030737815.1. NCBI lineage: Eukaryota > Viridiplantae > Streptophyta > Magnoliopsida > Asparagales > Amaryllidaceae > Allium > Allium fistulosum. Next base: position 791,593,307 of record CM060908.1, read on the forward strand.
TGCATGCATTGTAAAGCACGGAACTAGGAGGCTCCACAACAAAGAAATTCGGTTGGTCCGAGTAAATTAGGGAGAAAATCAGGTGGAAGGTATGGGGACTTCTCGTCCTAAGCTTTTCTCCAGTAAACTTTTTTTTTAAATTAGGGTTTTTGGTTGCATCGTGGTTGCTAGATTGGATGGTAAGAGATGGTTGCTATACTTTTTCACAATCACTTTACACTCATGTAGAAATTTTATGCATGTTTAGGGTATTTGCATACATACTTGCATGACATGATCGCGTACTCATGCTAGGATTGAGCTCGTTTATAGTATGTCTACAATACACAATCACATTACACTTTGGTTGAGTAGATAGTTATGTAGATAACTTGGTTATATAACATGAATATTATTGCGCGTTACGTTGTTCGCCTCTTAGGAAAGATTTCGAGGATGAAACCCTTTTTAAGGGGGGAGAATGTAACACCCGAAAAAATCGGTAAGAATTAAATAAGCAAATTAAAATAAATTAAATTAAGTAGGGTTAAAAATAAATTTTTTGTAAAAGTTGGAATTTGACCACGAAAGTTTTACCATTGCATTCATGGCGAAATTCTGATATCTTTCCATATATAATACGATAAAAACGAAGTTCAAACAAAGAAGTTAGGGGCGTTTGAAGTTTTCGGGTTTAAAATAATTCAATTCGAATTCAAATTCAAATGAATAAATAAATTTGAAATTTAAATTTCGAAAGTTAATTGAGGTTAGACTTGGGGTTAAGTAAACGTTAAAATTAACAGTTAACGTTAAAATATAATTGAGGAATAAAATAATTATGCAATGGAAAATAAAATAACGTACGAAAAATAAGTGAAGCGGTTGACCTCTAGATCCGACCGATCGACCCCTAGCGGTCGATCGGTACATAAAGGGTGGTCGACCTCTCCTCGGGGTGGCGGTTGGGGTTTTTTTAGGGTAAAACATTTTATATTTGTCTGTTTTTACCCTAATTTCACCCGACGGTTCTAGTGCATTTCAACCTCTATAAATAGAATTCTACCCTCTTCACTTTTTAACATAATATTTTGCGAACAATAGCGAAGCTCTGTCAGTTCATCTCTTTTTAGATTCAGAAAACTCCATTAGTGTTTTAGGTAAGAAATTTTAAATACTTATCTTTGTTTAGTATTTAATTTATAATCTGCTTCTCCTCCAACCTTTCTGAATCTAATATATATACAAATCTCTTATTGTATATATCAATAAGAAGAGATCTGAAGGAGATTATAGTGGGCGTTTCAAATCCAAAGAGAAGCAACGCTAAGGACCAACTATGAGTGGAAATCTTAGCATTTTTATTTCAGTAGTTAATTAGTATATTATGGATTTGAATATACCTTAGGGGTTTTTGGTTTACGAAAATAAAATAAAACCCCCCAAAAATCCTATAATTCAAAATGTCAATCCTTGTTGGAATTCTTAGTTGTTTACACTAAATTGTGGGAATATGTAATATTTGCAGTATTTGGTGATTTCAATTTCTATTTCACTTCTACTTAATTCCAATTTGATTATGAAGTCTCAATTAAGGAATAGGGTGTAAATAATGAACTTATTTGTAGTTTACACCGTTTATTCCATATGAAAATAAAAGAAAATTTCCATGTTTAATTCAATATAACAGACGGATTGAATAGAAGCTGAAACTGGAATTGTAATTTCTATTTTTGAGATTATTCCATTTATTTGATGTGATAGATTGAGTTGAAAATTTTACTATGTACAAGTATGTTTATTACAATTTTTGGATATGAATATTAAATCCTTTGTTATGGATATTGAAAATGTGGCACCATTATTAATATGGAAAAATGACTTGTATTATTATTTTTAGAAAGAAGTTGACATTTAACGTTAGTTAGGGCGTAATTTCTGCACGCATAGAAATAATAAGCTCATATTTATGAATATATTATTTACCGTAAATAGCGTACAATTATAACCTATCAATTGTGCATTTAATTAGGTAATAAGTGTCATTAAATCCCCATTACGAAGGTAAGTGATTTGTTAAGGCAAAATAAGAAGGAAATAGACTAATTAATGGACACGGTGAGGCGTGTGATAATATATTAAGAGTGTTGTAAATATGACTAAGTCATAAGTGGTGTGAAGTCAGTCAAAAGACACACGGGAGTATGCCCAGCTAATCTGGCTAATAGCAGTGTGACTTTAGGGCTGATGTGAGACTTGTTGTTCTGACTCCCTTCTCATTACAACGTAGGTTAAGGAAGGAGTGATGATGATGACGCTTGAAAACAGCGTGAGCAAAGCTTGTGGCGGTTATTGTTATTTTTTTATGATGCTTTTTACTGTATCCATAAAAGAATGCTTTTGAACAAATGATGTAACAGTTACTGTGGAGACTATGTTTTGTTCTATATTATGACATTTGAATTTATTTTGAAATAAATGGAAAATTTTTGTTATTGTACTTCGTTCTTTCCACTGTGAGTTCTGAAAGAATAGTTATAGCTCTGCATTGTTATTACTTTTACCAACCAACAGCTAGCTTTGGAATGGATCTAAATTTCGATGGGCTTTTTCTAGATCGGAATTTAGTCCTATTTCGAAGCAGGTTGTTACACCCCGTCTTAATTTAAATAAAATTATTTACCAGTTTAACTTGAATAATTATCACTGTTGTATTAATAATGTTCAACTATAATATTTCTAAAATTCCTAGGGTACTACAGAGCATCTTTGCACGAGTTTCCAGATGCGTACACAAAATTTTAGCCTCGATATCGGCACAATTCTATGCATTGGAATCACAGGCCTGAATAGCGGATGGTTTATTGGATATAGTGCGGGGCGTTACCTCAACACTAGTTTCCGCCCTTAAATCTTGTTCTATAAGCATCAAATGAGTCATTAATTTTAAACGGTTCTGGGCATCCTAACACAATTTGATTTCCTAATCTCCTGGATGCAGCTCTACTCACACAGAAGTTCAGTCTGACCATACCTACTAATGGAACAACTCTAACCGGTTATCAAATCCAAATTTCCAAGGTCATAGTGTTTGGTGATAACATATTGTCAACTATTAACCTATGCATTATCAACTGAACAGGAAATAAAGTTGAACATGTAAAATCATCATCTACACCATAAACATATGTTCATCCAATAACCATTTTATACATAAATTACTTATACACAAGTATTAACATAAAACTTAGTAAAACGGGCTAATAACTATCTTTCTTTTCTGCAAAATCTTTACCATTTAAATATATAATTTATTAAACCCATATTTTGTTATAAGGAAAAGTCCAACCTATTGCTTTGTCAAAAACTACCATGTATGTAAAATAGGCTATCGCCCTTTTCAAAAAGTAGTGCTATCGCACTTCTAAACATGTTTCATCGCACCTTTAAAACATGGGCTATTGCGCTTATAAAATACTTAGCTATCTTAAGTATAAAACTCGTAGCTACCTCCCCTTTGAAATGCTTAGCTATCGTAAGTATAAAACCTTGTGTTATCACACCTTTAAAACCATTATGCAATCGCACATCAAAACCATATCTATTGTTAATAAAAAATGTCATAGTTTTTGTAAATTTAAAAATACATAGCTATCGAAAATCAATACAAATAACTATAAATCAACACAAATAATTATCATAAATCAAGGGTTCAAAGCTATCGCAAAACAAGAATAAAAAACTATCAAAGATATAAAAGAATAACTATCCTGAATCTAAACAAAATGCTTTCACCCTTTGCTTTCAAAAAAGCTATCATGAGTTTAAAATAGGCTATCGTGGGCTAAAGTATATTACTATCACACTTGTAACTTTCTCAAGTTATTATAAGTCAATAACATAGCTTTCGTGCATTTACATGACATTTTCACAAATATTAGAAAAACTGATTTATTTCATTTAAAAGTAATAACTTTTTATCAAACCATAATATATATCGAATTTTTTTCATTAAATAATCTTTTTAGAAATTATTTCTATTAAAAGAAAGTAAATTTATCTTCCGTCCCAATATGATAATTTTACGCTATATAATTAATTACCTTTTTTTTAATTAAAACTCCGCTTCACGATTGAAAACACTTGGGAAAAATATCTAAAAATTCCATAAAATCAAAATTTCATCTTTTACCACAAATAAAAAATTTCCAGTCATAATAGTGACTTTTCATAATTTAAATAATTAAAATATGAAATTAACATTTTTATCAACTTATAAAATTCATAATAAATTCATATAGTTTCAAAAAATTATTAAAATAAAAATATGTCTCCAAAATAATGTTCTAAATATCATATCAAAATTTCAAAGCATTTGAAGGTCAAAAACTAAGGTTTTAAATGCAAAAACCCTTTAGAAAATTCCATAATGTCACAAATGATCTTATAAATCTATATACATGAGTATCTTAACCAAATGCATGATTTAACATCCTATATTTTTGTTTTACAATCCAATGTGATCCATACTTATCAAACACAAGAGATATGACAATGTTATTCATCTTAGATTAGTTTATATGGAGAGATTTGCCTCAATCTTATTTCTTTAAGTTTTTCTTTTTTACTTCTTAGTGGAGAGACGTAACGGAGGTATTTTACTTTTTTTTAATAGAGGGAACTAAATGAATGAGTATGAAGAGGGAGAGAACAGTTGGGTGTAAATAGGTACCCGCTTTCCTTACTTTTTCCATCTTAGTTAATTTAATTTATCAAATTTCATTGCCTGCAGATGTGGTGCAATGGAAAAGGAGTGTCTAGGTATGATAACTGACCTAGGTTCAATTTCTTTCTTGCACACATTTCTCGTAAAATATAGAACCCCGAGGGTTATAGGTGCCATTGAAGCGGACAAACATAATTTAATTTCTCCTTAGGGGTTTGCCGGTCTGTTGGATACTCTTAAGTAGAATTTCTATAAAAAAATTATCAACCCTTCCCATCATAAAAATTTCTTCATTTAAAACTTTATGGCCGAAAATATTGTTATGTAAAATCCTCATGCTTTCACATCCTACCCACATTATTTAGTTAATTATCATATAATTAAATATCCAGAATAACGTGCTATAAAAATTTGGGATGTTTTATATACGCTTATCATCATATCATGAACCTCATCACATAAACATCATCTTCAAACACAAGTATAACCTATACTCTTATTTATATGTAATTTATGGATTTCATTTATTTACGTTCAGTGACCACCACACAAAATTTATCCACTACTAAATTAACTCATGCAACGTCGCTAGTAAATGGCCACTAATTCACCTTAGAGCTTAAGCTAACCAAGGACAACTTGATTCTCTCAGAAGATTGAATATAACAACCTGAATACATTCTAGATAGCATCCTTACTAAGCTTCATTAGCCTTTCCTGGTCCTTGAAACTGTTTCTTTCGCATTGTTGATTCGTTCATTTTAATTGGTAATTACATCTAGTATGATGTCATTCTAGTGACACAAGAGTTGTTTCCTCAAGTATCCCCTCTTAAACTTGACTTTATTTTAGTCTTAACACCTTGTCATTCGTACTTTTTAACACAAGTGAGTATGTACTTTTTAACACAAGTGAGTACGTTCATAATATTGGTTTCATACCATTTCTTCATATAACATTTTTGTAACCTACACATTTAATCAACCCTTACATTTAGGTCAAGTAAATACTTTAATTCTTTAGATAAATGTTTCTATCTATCATATCAAATAAATAATACATTTTTATCATTGCTTCTTGCTCATAATTAAGCTTTATCAAATTTTCTTTCTTGTAAAAGTTATTACATTTTATCTTATTATCACGGCATTCTGTAGCTTTACCTTTTATGCTTTTAATGTTACAAACGTTCAAGTCCAATGCTATTGAAACTTTCCTCAAAGCGCTATCGAAAGCATACTTATATTGCTAACGAAAGTATAGTTGAAAGCTAATGGAAATATGCCTTACGATGCTATCGAAAATACGCTCTTTAGCTAATGGAAATGCACATTCGGTCCTAACGGAAAAAATAGACCCCCGAGGGTTATTGGTGCCATTGAAGCGGACAGATATAATTTAATTTCCCCTTAGGAGTTTATCGGTCCGATGGGTACTCCTGAGTAGAATTTCAAAAAGAAAATTTATCAACCCTTCCCATTATAAAAATTTCTTTATTTTAAATCTTTATGGCCGAAAATATTGTTATGTAAAATCCTCATGCTTTCACATCCTACCCACATTATTTAGTTAATTATCATATAATTAAATATCCAGAATAATGTGCTATAAAAATTAGGGATGTTATATATACGTTTATGTCGCAGTGAAAGAATAGGACGAATTGTTTAAGAAATATATGGATTAATATTTTAGGTTTTAGACTAAAACCGTTTTCTTAATCTATTAATTCCTTAATCTTCTATTACACAATAATCCACTTCATCCCTTTAACCTTTATGGCGGAAAATTTATAAGTTAATTCTCCTTTCATCCACTTGTAAAAATTTCTTTCATTGCACTATATTTTATAGCAGTTAATCTTAGTTCAACTTAATTAATCTTTAAGTGTCTAATTACACTCAATTAACTAATTTTTTCTTTGAATAATGCATTTTTTAATTACATTCATTATTATTATCTATATTTTATAGCAGTTACTCTTAATTCAACATAATTAATCTTTAAGTGTCTAACTACACTCAATCAACTAAATTTTTCTTTGAATAATGCATTTTTTAAATTACATTCATTATTATTATCTATATTTTATAGCAGTTACTCTTAATTCAACTTAATTAACCTTTAAGTGTCTAACTACACTCAATTAACTAAATTTTTCTTTGAATAATGCATTTTTTAAATTACATTCATTATTATTATCTATATTTTATAGCAGTTACTCTTAATTCAATTTAATTAATCTTTAAGTGTCTAACTACACTCAATTAACTACATTTTTCTTTGAGTAATGCATTTTTTAAATTACATTCATTATTATTTAAATAATTTTATTCTTAATTAAACCTGATTCTCAAAAATATTGAGTGTTATAGTTTTTCTCTCAAAGCAAACTATATCGAATATGCTCTAATATTTGTATACAATCAAAATAAGTACAGGAATAACGAGAAAATTCCTCAACTACTAACTACAATAACAAACCAAAATAAGAAGAGAAACAAGTTTCCCTTATTAAGTAACAAATAAGGGTCAAAACGCAAGAGCCATCTTTTGTGGCAATAACATGTCATGAAGTCTTTAATCCTAAAAAATCCTTGTAAGACAACACTCACATCATACTTACAACACTCACATCATAGTCGATCTCACTATCCAAATGAAAAGGACCAAGTGGCGGTGGTGGTTAGAGCAAAGAAATCGTATTATTGAGAATGGAAGCTAGGAAGAGGTTCCTGAGGATCAAAAGTGCCATGAAACTGGAACTTCGATGCAAGGGTTGGTAATGGAGAATCGTAAAGGTCTGCTCTGTTGTAGACAATGAATTCGTATATAGGCTTTCCAGGAAAAAATATGCCCTGTGTGAGAAGTAGGGGTGCACACAACCCATACTCAACCCGACCCAACCCACCAACCCGACCCAACCCATCATAATTCGGGTCGGATATGGGTTACAATTTGTAACCCATACTATATACGGATCGGGTGAAATATTTTGTTCAACCCAACCCTATTTTAACCCAACCCAACCTTATATAATAAACTAATTTAATATCAGCCCATGTAAAATTAGAACAATCAAAATCTAGAATAAAATTTATATATTCTCGAATAAATATACCAAAAAAGCATATTTGACGTCGGTCCAAAATACATAGGATTGACTAAGAGATTTTGAAGAGCATTTTAATGTATTTTGAAATGAAATTATTACTCTAATATGTAGTGAATTAATTTCGTATGATGTATTTTATAATGAAATCCTAATAAATATGTGTTGTAGTGAATCAGTTATATTTAATTTATGCTAGCTAAAATTTGAAATTTTAAGCTGAATATTTTATTATTATATTTAATTTTCTCTTTATATTCTCTTTTTTGTATTAGATTCATGTAACTCAACCCTTTAAACCCGACCCAACCCATACTTCAACCCAATCCATATCCAACCTCATATAGGGTCGGATATGGATTGAACTACCTTTAACCCATACCTATACGGGTCGGGTGAAGTATTTAATCAAACCCGACCCAACTCATACTTTGTGCAACCCTAGTGAGGAGCATGTTTAAAACGGCATTTACTTTGCCGTTTTATTAGAAATAGCAAAGTCATGCTAGACGAAAAAGAAAACTGCAAATATTTTACTATTTTTGTTCATTTGATAAAGTTGGATCAGATATGCATCTTTGTACAGCTGCATCTGTTTTAGATGCGATCTCCTGGTTCAATTGCTTTTGTCCTTACTTTAAAGGCATCTAGCTTCCTATGGGACAGAGATTCTCTTCAATTTTAAAATTAAACTGAAAAAGAAAATAATAGAAGTCAACACCAACCACCTTCACTCATTAGAAACACATCGCCTATTTTAATTTCCCTTCTCTCTTATATCCATTCTCATTGCGTTAACCCACTAAATCCACCATGGATGATGAAACAGAAAGAAACAACGTTTCATCAATCAGAAAAATCCTCACTGACAAAGAAGTAGACGAGCACACAATTCAAAGGTTCCTACGCGCACGGGACCAAAACATAGAGAAAGCCACGGCCATGCTCCTCAAACACGTCAACTGGAAACACACCCTCGTCCCTAAGGGATTCATCTCCGATTCCGAAGTCCGTTCCGAGCTCAACGGAAACAAGTTCTTCATACAAGGAACCAACAAAAAAGGGCACCCCGTAGGGGTTGCCTTTGGAGCCAAGTTCAACTCCAAAAACGGAATGGACCAATACAAACGTTTCATCGTGTACATTCTAGACAAACTATGCACTCGTTCGAGCAACAATGGTCAAGGGAAATTTGTGTGCATTGCAGATATGGAAGGATGGGGGTATGCAAAGTGTGATGTTAGAGCATACCTTGCTGCTATTGATATTTTGCAGAATAATTACCCAGAAAGGCTTGAAAAGGTGTATTTGGTCCATGTTCCTTACCTTTTTATGAAGGTCTGGAACATTATTTATCATGTTATTGATGCAAACACGAAGAGGAAATTTGTGTTTGTCGACGATAAGAAGTTGATGGAGACGCTTTTGGATGATATTGACGAGAGTCAGATTCCTGATATTTATGGTGGCAAGTTGTCTCTTGTTCCTATTCATGCTGCTTAGACTTGTTTATGTTTGTACTTAAAATTTATGAAAACTATTTGCTGTTACTTAAAATCAAGAAAAAGAAGAGAACAACAATTGCCTGTATATGCAGAGTAATCAGTTCCTGGAAACAAGCTGTTAGTCCTTATAAGAGGGTGCTACAATTTCGTATAACAATTCTTGACTAATAATAGCATAGAGTTGGCTATAATCTGTAGTTCAAAATTAGAGAGATTTCCCTACCATTTTCTTCCTTAGCAACAAAAATCTTGACATCCGAGGCTTATCGTCTTCATCACTTTCTTCGCTATCTGATACTATTATTGATTCTATTTCTTTCATGTTGTCTACCTCTTGCTCATCATCTTTGGTGTTGGATTTGCCTTGCTCTGAGATCATAGAACTTAGAGGATTATCCAGTACTACAGTCGTCTTTTGGGTGATACCAGATATGGATAGTTTCCGATTTGTTACTGTGTTTTTCTTTTCTTCGTTATCTGTGTCATCAGGTAATTTTGATTTCAGTGATAGCTTTTCTCCAGATAATCGAAGCTTTTTCCGACTGCTGTCCATAGCATTGTTGCAAGTTCCATCTATATCTTCCTTCTTAAACTCAACATCCAACTCCTGAAATAGGATTAGAAACATATATCAAGTTATTGTCTACACTTACTTGCTAGTTAAGGTTCCAAATATCTTTAAAGCAAGTCTATGTAAACATCATTTTGAAGGACCTCAAGGTTAAAACATATAAAGAAAACTTTGTTTTACTAAGATATACTGTTAACCATTTTTATTGTTTTACATATAATATCAAAAATTAAACGGAAACTTGGAAATATTAAGCAGATGATTACCAGGTTTGGCACTTTATCCAAAGAGCAGCAAGAATTGCTCCTTCCTATATCCTTGCCATTAGCATATTTTTCAGTCCAAGCACGAGCCTTCTGGTCAAAAGCTTGTCGATTGTATTTATACTCCCTGCTCTGAATCCACGGAAAACAAAACACATGAATAAGCTTAATTTGTTGAAAAAATGTACATGCCTGAATTATATGCTTTCCTTAAACTCACAGTTTCAGCCATTAGGCCATCATCTGGATTTGGTTCGCTTAATAATAATCCAATGCTTGTTAGTATTGTTGAAATATTCAATGAAGGTTGCCATGCTCCCTTTAACAACAAAAATTACCCTTATTAGCTATATAATCGTAGTAGTTTTTGGAGAAAACAAATATCTGTTATTATTGTTTTTCTGAGATAGACAAATATCCACTCAATTACCTTTGGAGGCATATTAAGAATATCAAGACAGATACGACCTCCAGTATCAATGTTGGGATGATATATCGGGGTGACAAAAGTTACAGTCGGCGGATGAAACGGATATCTATTCATATTATTTTGTAGTGATTAGAAAGTTAATATGAAAGCATAATTGAGTAATACCAATTATAGATTTCTTCAAGCTAAATGGTTGTAACCTTTCAGGTATTTGGATCTTAATAATGAATACCCCCTTAGAGTAAACTGTGCCTTCTGGCCCTTCAATCCCTGAAAATTTTAGGTTGGCACATGCAAATAAACTGACTTGGACTGTAATGATGTGTGTGTGGGCACGCCGCGTGTATATATAAGCTGCTTCACTTTACAGCTTATATTGCCCGGTGTATGGTTACTATTTGCTATTCACGCATGTGCAAGTAATAACTAACTAATGTTGTACAAAAATTGAAAGATTTTAGTAAAAGCTGCTTCACTTTACAACCTATATTGCACTGTGTATGGTTACCATTTGCTATTCAGGCATGTGCAAGTAATTAATGTTGTACAAAAATTGACAGATTTTAGTAGGGCTGCACAAAGTATGGATTGGGCTGGATCGGACCAAATACTTCACCCAACCCGTAGAGGTATTGGTTAACGATAGTTCAATCCGTACCCGACCTCATATAAGGTCGGATATGGGTTAGGTTGAAGTATGAGTTTGATCGGATCTAGTAGGGTTGGTTGAGTTGCATAAACATAATCCGAAAATGAGAATTTAAAATAAAAAATTAAAATGTTCAACTCAAAATAGCAGAATTTAACAAGCATAAACACATCAAATATAACTGATTCAGTGCAACGCATATTTCATTAGAGTTTAGAATTTCATTATAAAAGACATTACATAGAATTGATTCACTACATTTTAGATTAAGAATTTCATTCAAAATACATAAAAAATGCATCTAGAAAACTCCTCAAAATCTTTTAGTCAATTGTATGCGTTTCGATTGCTCTAATTTTACTTGGACTGGCATCAAATATGATTTTTTTAAGTATATTTATTCTGGAATACATATGCTTTATTCCAGATTTTAACTATACTAAATTTACAAAGGATGATATCGATTGAGCTTTTTTATGTAGGGTTGGGTTCGGTTAAAACGGAGTTGCGTCAAATAAAATATCGCACCCAACCCGTATATGGTATGAGTTACAAATTGTAACTCATATCCGATCCAAACTAGGTTGGGTTGGGTCGGGTTTATGTGGGTTAGGTCGGGTTGATGGGTTGGGTTGGATCGAGTATGGGTTATGTGCACCCCTAGATTTTAGTAAAAATAAACCCTGTTTTTGGATCAAAAGATGAAATATTCCTTCCCCGCATGTTTCTTTATTACATAAAAAGTTCTTAAGTTTCAAAGTTCAAAAGCATGGATAGTTTCAGAAAGTTTAAACAGCTTCACTCCACATGTATTTCATATATCCACCATTTAAATTTTCTTCAAACAACGCATTATTTTAAAGGTTACAATGTTTATTTTGAACAGTTCATATTAACTTACAGCGCTACAACAGACTAGTCTATGCATATATAGATACATAGGGAGTTTAAGCAAACAAGTTAACTATTGATATGATGCAAATCCATCCAATTTGTGAAGGATGGATGATAATAATGATCTGTGTAGAGAAAAAAGTGCTAAAGCAACAAACATACAAGCCTCAATGGTTGACAAAGACGATGAAGAAGAATTGTCGATATCGGAAAGTAGAGGAATGGATACACCAGGAGGTGGGTCGGTCATCAGCAGCTTTAGCTCCTTCTGCATCCTTAGATTTAGCCTTGCAGCTTGAGCCATTTGTTCAGCACTAGTTAAAATATTTCACAGTTCACTACATGATATCCAAAAAAATCATGATTAAAGCAGTTAAATGAGCAATTTAAAATTGCAATGTGAGCACATTAATCTACTGTTTTTATACTGCTCTAACATGATGACCTTGTCCATGTAAATGATAACCAATCCATCCAATAACGAAGTAAAGAGGAAATGCTAAGCTAAGTAATTTCATGGCGTTCTTTGTATCCTACCATTCTAAGAATAAGTTTTACAACTAATACAAACAGCTAATGATGTTTACTCGTAATAAAATTCATCAGCTACCACTAAGGTTTTTCATTTATTTATTTCGCCACATAACCAAAAATAAATATCCTAACTAGACCCTCCAATTTCTTCTCCAGTTTTTAGCTACTGACCGAAAACTTATAACAAAACCATAAAATAGCACACCATTCATTAATAAAATCTAATGAATCAAAGCAGTATAATCAATAAAGAACATTGAAAGTGCTCGAACTTTCAACCCACCGTTATGTCGAAAACGTACCGAAAACCCCCCGTTTTTGAACAGTAATAACCCTAAATAGAATTGTGAATCAATAGGTGCTGAATTTGGGGTATGGTTATAGCATAACTCCAGACGTGCTAAGAAATTCTCCGGAAATCCCCATTTATCCGAGTGGAATAGAGATCTTAGACTTCTTTTTTACATTCCTAAATTAATTAAAGGTCCTAGCTGCTAGCTACGCACGAGGTTCACCAAATAATTTATTCATCGGTGCAAACAAAAAATATGAGTTCAAATTAATGAATTAGCGGAACCTACAATATTTGATGGACGGATGATGATACAAAAAAAGTGACTGAGATCTATGTGGTACATGGAGACAGCCAAAAAGAAGACAAAGGATTTGAGATGAGCAAATCTTTATAGAGAATAATTGATTTATACAAAAAAAAACAATAATTGAAAATACTAATTACTCCTTGTTTCATAACATTTATATCACCGAGCATACATATTAATTTAAGAGAAGAATAAGTTCAATATGAGTTCCTGTTATATAGATATAAATTCAAATATATACGCATTTGATATGATAATAGCGTTCAATAACTGGCATAAATAGATCATGCTCAGAGAAAAATAGTGACTCAAATTTAGTTTAAAAATATTCCAACATTTTCATCAATACACTTTTTGAAACTATTCTAGAAAAATATTTTAATAACTTGGAGCATTATATTTTCTAATAAATATAGCATAATATAATGCAAGAAATATACAAGAATTATAAAAATTGTATAGTTTAATTCAATTTCTTCTTTCTATTTATGCAAACCAGAAAATATATAAACTTCTGAGTGAGTTTCATAGAAACCACCACAATGAGTAATGGATATATGATGTTGTTGGGAATTGATCTTTGCACCTCTTCATTATCTCTAATGCAAAGACCAGATGGACTATTACTCGAGGACATTGTATTCTAATTTCCAGAACAAGCAAATAACCTTTTATTTTATTTCAAATATTCATACAAGATAATAATTGAAGCAATACATATTTTAGCATAATTCAAAGCGATATAATATATCATCAGAAGAAAATTACTTATGGATATATATATCAAAATTACTTTAGATGTCACCGCATCAGAGACAACTATAAGATCAACTGACATAAGAAAACATAGCCAATGAAACGAAGTATGAAAATATCATGTAATTATAACTTAGTATGAATGCTTATAATATTTATGCTGGTGCATCTAACATCGACAAAATATAATATTTATAAACCAATATAATTGTTATGCCTATAGGACTAAAATTATAAATGTGTTTTTAAATATATAAAATATATAATGTTTCCTTCAAGCATAAGAAATAGGTCAAAATATGATGTTGCTTTCATAAGAAATATTATCCTTGTACTATTTGGCAAGTTTGTTGAAGAAAATTATTTACAAATATATTTCCTTGATTTTTTTTAGACTTTCTACTAATCTTGTTAAAAATAAGATAAGTGTTCATTAAGAACATGTAATGAGTTCTTATGTTAATACTTCTTTGTGATAAATAAATTAACACTTCATGTTACATGTTCCTTATAGGTTTCAAATGTTGTTCATAAAGAAAATAGTGGAATGGAATCAGTTGACTGCATATTAATACTTTAATTAATTAACATTAATGAGAGTTGGTATGCAATTAATTATCTCATTAAATTGATTTATAGTTTAATTCTCTATTTACTTTGAATTCAATTTGATTAAAATTTAAAACACTTAATTCCATTTATTTCCTGCACCATAATAATATTTGAAATAATCCTTCATATATAAAAATAGTTCAGTTATACACAATACAAATACAATATCTCCAGTTTATAGTTACCTATTTATAAACATTTCTAAACGGGGAAAAAAGATCTAACAAAATTAAAACATAGATAATTACCTTATTGTTCTATGAGATCAGGACTTTGGTGATAACCATGAATGCGTGTTTCTTATGAATATTTCATAGTCTATTAAACTGCACAACCAAATGATACTAAAATCCAAGATTGATTAAAAAGGATAGTGTCGGACTGTGCAAAAAATAAGTTTAGATTGGCAAACATTACATAATGCATTTAAAAATAAATAATAAGTTTGCAAAATACTTATTAAACTAACTTTAAATTTTTTTAAAGATGTCCACCAAAGGTAAAACAAAAGTATGCTCATATATTTATCCTTTTCCCGAAAATAAATTATGAAAATTTCTTATTTGAATGTTCATTAACTTCATATATAACGTTTTTCTTCTAACTTGATTGTAGTATATACTTATGTTTGAAAATAAAATAAAGATCAACTTTACCCCTATTTGAATAACAAAATAATTTAAGGCTTTTGGTGTTTACATATTTAAACTGTATAACTCCCTGCGAAATAAATGTAGGAACCCAAGTTCATAATCTTACCTATCAAAATAAAATGCAAAAAGAAAAATTAATATAAAAAGTGTTGTTGACAAAAGGAATTGAATAATTATGTTAATTCTCTGATTGATTAACATTAAAGATAAGTAATGTAATAATCCTTTCGTTAAATTAAATTACAATTTATTTCACTGATTACTTTGAATTCAAATTAATCAAAAATGGATAGTAATTAATTCATTTGATTTATTGCATGGTTATATTATTTAAAATTGTCCTTCCTATTTAAAAGATACTTTACTTATGCACATTATAAATAACTATATCTCCAACTTATAATTAGTATGCTACTATTAGCACTCGGTTTTTTTTTCTTCCGATCACTTTTATTAGGCATCAATATGTTGTATGCACTTCTGACAACCATATTCTATACTTTCACTCAGCCTTACACAACCGTACCTCTTAACTCTTCTTAGCAAATCTTACACATTTTTTAAAAATTCCAAACCCTAAACCCAAACAAAAATTCTCTTTTTGCCTAATAGATGATAGAAGGTGAAGATTTAGCGAATAATTCCAATTATGATTATCACAAAATATTGATTTTGCTTTTCATGTGTTAAAGTCTATTTTTCTTCAACAAGTCAATCATAGATACATTGTTTATGGCTTTTTTATTATTCAACAAATCTATCAATTGTGATTTAAAAATATAGGGTTTTGCAAAAAAACTGGAGAAGGAATGCTTACTTGATGACTACATAGGTTGTTGAGAGGCGGTGGGCTTCTGACTTGTTGACAAACGACTTGACTTCTTCCTCTAATGGTGGCATTCATTCTGAAAGAAAGAGAGAAATAAGCATTTTGAATTTTGGTGTCTATTCACACAAAGAAAATAGTATTTGGCATTAGCAAGTGGAAAATGGAATTATTTAAGGTGGCTTCAGTTTTAGTGGCCAGAAGAAAAAACCTAAATGCCAATAGTAGCACACTATAATTATTTATAAACATTTTCAAACTACAGAAAATCATAACGTAAAAGACATTGAGAAAAAAACATGGATAATTACCTCATTGTAGTGTAAGATCACCATGGTGATAACCATGAATTTGTGTTGCTTATTAATATCCTATAGTACTATAAATAATGTTTTTCTTCCAACTTGATTTTCTTATATATTTACATTTGAGAATGAAATAAAAATAATTTTAGCTCTATTTGATTAGAAAACTGCTAAAGAGAGAAGTATTTTGTATAATGGGAGTGAATGATATGGAGAAAATTATATGAAAAAATTTATAATGAGAGAAATATTTGTTCTATACCTATTTTATTGTGGAAAATTATTACCTCTACTTATAAAATAGACCTCTTGCTTTGCTTCACGTCTAATTTTGAAAATAAAATATTCCTTCTCTCATTCTATACCACTAAAAATTTACTCATCATAAGATTTTCAGCTAATCCATTTGTGTTTTCAATCTTAATTGAGATGACTATTGAGCTAATGGAAATATAGATGAAGACCGAGATGAGTCCTCTTCCATGATCTTCAAGTTTTAACTATTTATTTCAATTATTGATTTTCAGAGATGTGATAGAAACAACGATTTTGGTAAGATAGAAAATTAGGTGAAAGAAAAGAGAGGGAAAATAATTATAAAAAAACTTAATTTAGTATTTATTGTTTATTTTTATCAAGGAAGAACGAATTATTTAACTCTCTCCTTTGATGAATTTTTTTAACAACAAAATACCTTTTTTCTACTTTCTCTATCCAAAGCACTTATCCCTTTGACAACTCCCTTTAATTATGTAGAATAATTTAAGGTTTATGGTATCTATGTATACATATGCAAATAACTCCCTGTGAAGTAAATGAAGGAACTCAAGTTCATAATATTACTAATGAAAAAAATAAAAAAAGAATTTGATATGAAACATGAGAAAGAAAAAATAGTTCAAATTTACCTGTAATACATTTTACAAAATAACCGAAGATTCCACAATGCATGTGCATTAATATATCCAATAAACCCCCATAAAATTAAATTAATAAATAAAAAAATCAAAGGAAAATATAAATCTGGACATAAAATTTAGGGAAAACAACATAACCAACCTCGAATTAAGAGAAAATGCATATAATAAATAAAGATCTAACCTATAAATTGAGTTCCTTGATCCAGTAAGACAAAAAAATTCGGTGGCTTTTAGATAATTTATCCATATGTATCCTAACACTAAAATCAATAGGTAGAAAAACAAATACTTCATAACATGAACAAAAAATTAAGGTTAATACAAAGTTGAAGAACTACTGATGAATTCAGTTAAACCAAATCATGATAATCAAAAGTGATGAGAATAATAAATAAATTATTTGGAAAAGGTCTCGTAAATCATTTGAAAAAAATTTAGTATATTTTTGATTAATAATTATTATTATTATTATTTTTATATACAAAAGTGAAGAGCGGAAGAGAAACAAATTTGTGAGAGGTTGGAGATAAAATGAAGACGGAAATAAAAGGGAAACAAATTGTAATTGAAACAAATATCAGAGGAAAAGAGTAACTTGGAAAAAATATTCAAATTGAAGATATGATATCATAAATTTAAGAAAAAACAAAAATTCAAATTTGAATTAAGAGAAAGGTGCGTAATAAAATAATGATCGAACCTTTAAATCTAGCTTGTTTATTATATAACCCAAACTTTTTTGGCAGCTGTTGGATAATTTTTCTATAAGAACCCTAACATTAAAAGAAGCATATAGAAAAACTACCACACATAACATGATTAAAGTAAAAAATTAAGATAAATACAAAAGTGAATATCATTAATGGACCAAATCAAATTATAATCTAACAATACTATGAGATTAACATATAAATTATTTGAAAAAACTCTCTAATTTGGATTGAAATGTAATTTTTTTATATAAAAATGGAGATGGAAGAGGAAAAACATTATGAAAGGAGGGAGACTAGAGATTGAAGAGAGAGAAATTATGAAAGCGAATTGTTTGGAAAAACTCTTTAATTTGGATTGGAAAGTGAATTTTTGATATAAAAATAGAGATTGAAGAGAGAGAAATTATGAAAGGAAGGAGAATAGATTGAAGATGAAAAATTATGGGGAAATAAGAATTTTTTTCTTGTATTGAAGGTGTTAAGAACAGAATGAGAAGGTTGGTTGTATTATATAAGAACAATAAATTCAGGAAGTGGAAAGATGAAAAGAACACAATAAGAAACAATTATCTTGCATAGAAATAAATGTAGTTCTAAGTGAGCATGTTTAATTTTATGGGGCTGAGAAAAATTCTCCCCTTAAATTAATTATGTAAGAGTATTTTGAATAAGAGTGAATGAGAGATATTAATACACAGAGCCAAATATTTTTAAAAATAGATAGATTTGATAAAATATATAATAATTTATGTTTTATATAAAACTAAAGGAATGAGAAATAGAAAAGACACGAAACAATTAGAGAGCTTACAGAGGAGCTCATGTTTAATATTAAATATACATGTTTAGGCTTTCATTTTCTTTGTCTAAAAATTTTAAATTCTAAGATTAGATTGAGTAATCCAAATTCCAAATCAACTTCCACTAGTTTACAAATGTGTAATCAAAGATAAACGTCTGTTTAACAAGTGTCTAAATCAGACCTATCTTTAAAGGGCGTCCAAGTCGAATGCTTTAAACAAGCGTTAACGGACACTTATAATCGCTAACCTAATGGCTAGTTTATTCCCCCTACATACACACTTAATTCAAATTTCTTCATTATATCCATATCACATTCTGCCATACACAAAATGGATTCTAATTTTAATGATTTTGATCTGCTAACATAAACTGTGACATTTGATGATTTCAATTTCAATGGAGAAAACTTTAAAAATCAAAATGTCGTTGAATTATACGCTATTGGGATGTGGAAACCAGAAGAAGATCATGAACTTTGCTACATTTCATTTCTCCGTCGATCCACTATGCGTAAAAAATCGCATTATGATAGAAAGATAGGCTGGTGATGTTGAAAAGAAGGCGACAATGAAGAAGTTGCTTTAGATCAAGCCCAAAGAGATGCAGATCAAATCATTTTCATGTGTACAAAAGGTATGGATGAAGTGCAACTAAATTATTTGAGTTTAAGGACAAAAATTGTTCTGAAAAATGTTCTTGCTAATGGAAATGCGAAGGAAGAGAAGTGACAGTTTATATTTTATGTTTTGTGTTTTAAAGTGTTTGGTGTTTGGGCCATTTAGAGAATTTTTATTATTATCTTTTATTTAAAATTGAGTTATGAAAAATCAATATTTTTTTATTTCCTTGTTTTTAATATTTTATACTATAATACAAAATTTTAAATTTTTATAAACTGGTAAATTTGTTAAATCAGAAAAATGAAATTGAGTCTATATGTTATAAATATGATATAATAAAAACCGGTAAATATGTTATAAATCAAAAATAAACTTAAAACTAAAAAATATACATATGTTTTTATAAATATGTTATAATAAAATTATATTAAACGTCTGTTTAATAGGCGCCTAGATGTCACTAAAACTGCAGGGACAACAACTAGCAATCGAGTCTAGAAATTATGTGAAAGTAATTCATAATTTCGTAAACCATTAGAGATGCTCTATGCAACAACCTGTAAATTTTACATATTAATTATTAATTAAATATTGGTAGCTATTTAAATTTAACAAACAATAAAAGAAAATTCTAAGCAGAGTTGTCTTTTTAGGGATTTTGATGTTTCAGTTACATTTAGAAATATCAAAAACCTATATTTTTAAATATAGCATGATATGCTTCCGTTTGCATTCGAAAATTTATGTCTCGATCGGTCCTTTATGACCGCTTTGGCCCAATACATCTCTTTTTGCCAATAAATATAATGCTATGTGGAAACCCTAGGCAACCTCCACACTATTTCTCTTCATTTTTGTAATACCCCGTAATTTGGCACTAGTTATTTAATTAGTTAGTTAATTAATTAGGCTCCGAAAATGGAATTTGTTCAAACGATGTAATTTAATTACGAAACATGCACCATTGTGTTCATGTCCAAATTCTAAGCAACTTTCGTATTTAGAGTTTTGTGATCGGAGTTCAAACGAAGAAGTTACGGACGGAAAACGTATTCGGAACGAATACGTTTAAATAATAAATAATTAATGTTTTTATATTAATTACCCGGGCCCACAGGCCAACCCATCATTAGGGACGGTCAACGCTTAGTGGTCGATCGACCACCCAAGGGTGGTCGACCGATGGCGACCTGAGGGCTCCAGTAAACCTAGGTCGCAACGATCCAGATTTATTATATTTCGATCTAACGGTTCTGGTTGATTCTAGCTCCTATAAATTCAGGCCTAGCCCTCCATTCTCTTCTCATATTTTTCTGAAAGTAGTAGTGAAGCTCTGTCATTTCTTCTTCTCCACTTCTATCTAAATTATAAAGATAAGATATTTGTATCTATATTCATACAAATCGGAGAAGAGTAGAAATCTAATAAAAAGGAGAAGAGAAGAGAATCAACCATATGCGTATTTGAGGTAATTTATATATTTGTATCTATTTTCTCTCTCAATCCCAAATCTCTTCTCAAATCTATAATTCTAATGTATGTATATCCCCTTTTATGCATATCTCTTGGATTAAAAAGGATTTGGAGATGAATCAAAGGTTCTACTTCATATTTGGGTTGCTTTTGAAAGATAAATGAGAATTTATATATTGTTATAATATCCCGTTAGTATTTATTTGATTTTTATGCCTAATTGGATACTTATATGAGTTGTAGGCAATGAATTAAATATCATCTGAATATAATAAATATCACCTATATATTCTTGTTTATAAATTGATTTAGGATTGTATATAACCTGATCTAGAAATCGGTCCCAAAAGTATGAATTTAGAATATTAATTTAAATGAAATTTATTCCAGATCTGAAATAGGTTGTACAAAAATGTATAAATTTGGATTATTACCCTAATCTTGTTAGAATATAAACTTTTTATATTTGGAATTGCTGGAATTTAGATCCGTTTGATATTTGTAAACTAATTTGATTTTTTTCCCTTTTAGAAAGATACAGCGTTTGATCTAACAAGGAATAGATGCAAATAGAAAGAGATGTGTAAAGTACGAATTCATTGTATTTTGTATCGTCTATTTCGGTAATAAAAAGAAATGATTATTCCTTGTATTTCAAACAATACAATCTTTTATATTTTAAAGTTAAATCTTTTATTTTGGACTATTTATGGAAATTATAGCGGATAATCTTTTAGATATAATTCCAACAATTTAACATGGAAAAATATATTCTAGTAAAGGTATATAACTAGAACATATTTAATAAAAATAAATATTATACATAATTACTGCGTTTATAATAATTAAATAAAAAGCTAATAACGACGCTTGCGCGTAATATTCGTGTTTAGGATAATAACTAATAAGAAAAGAATTTAAAATGTTGTAACTCCAATAAATGTGGAAGTTTAATAAATTAGCAGGGTAAATGGATTAATGGGACTGATAAAAATGGAATAGATATAAAAGATTACTTACATAAATGTCTTAGGAAATGTCCGCTAGGATTTTATGGACAAATTGACATTTATGAGCATTGAACAGGGATTTATGGGTAGATAAATATTTAAGGTAAATCTTATTGCCTTAAATAAAAAGGGAATTAGTAAGCTAAGTCCAATGACTACCTAAGCTAATACAAGTAAAGACTTAGGATGGTTAATCGAACTTAGTGGGTTAGTTATGCGAGGTCTGTAGAGTCACTCAACAGAAGACTTCCCTTCACTTTGAAGCTACCAGCAGTCGAGTGTACTTGCTACTGATGTGAAATATCACTAATCCAATAACCCATGACGACGTGAGAGATTGGGCTTGCTTTCTTAATTGGAAAGTATTAGATGGTCCAAATTTGGAATTAGGAGCGGTGAGGGATATCTCCATAGGGGTTCGCTTCTGGTTTGAGGTCTTAAGTGGCTGAAGGGTCCGCCTCTCTCCTAAATGGAAGTATTAAGTAACCTAGTGAGATTTCAAAAGAAATAAATAAGGTTGTCTCTAAAAGGGTTTACTTCAGTCTTGAGGTCTTAAGTGGCTGAAGGTTCTGTCTCCCAATCAAAAGAATTAACCTAATGAGATGCCATATTTATAATTAAAGAGCGATAGTGGATATCTCGGGAAGGGTTCGCTTTAGGTTTGGAGTCTTAAGTGACTGTAAAATCCTCCTCTTTCCTATAAAAGAAGTATCAAGTAGCCCAATGAGATTTCCAAGCAATGACAGCTAGATAGTACCATTGAGGAGCATGCTTCTTGAATTAGGTCTTGAATGATGGGGTCTACCTATTTTCCACTGGAAAGTATTAAGTGGCTTGGGTACAATCTCTTACATTGCTAAAGTCGAAGTAATAATAGTACCATTTAGGAGCACGCCTTGGAGATAAGTCTTAAATAATGGGGTCTGCCTTAGTTAAGGTCTTAAATGACCGAAGTTTGCCTATTTTCTAATAAAAGGTATTAAGTGGCTTGGGTATTGTTTATTACATGACTATGATTTTATCGGTGATAGTGCGGTAATAGTTGGACATTAAATGTCAGAAGCCTTAAATAGTGGTTAGAGGTCTTGTAGCTAGGACCCACTGACCATTGACAACATTGTTAGGAAAACACTTTGGGAATAGGTCTTAAATGATGGGTCTACCTCAATCAAGGTCATAAATGACAGAGTCTTCCAATTTCTCTTTTTAAAAGTATTATAGAAGCTCGCTTCATATTTAGAAGTATTAAGGGCTAATGAGTTTGGAAGTATTGGGTGGTTGATATGGCTTCATTAATATTTCGTACCTTGGGAAGGGATAAGTATGTAATCGTGTGTAGAACGCAAGGTTAGATTAGAATTGCTAACTTTTATGGACATAACAATTAAATGTAAATAAATCTGTATATGCTTATGCTATGGACAGTTTATATTTTTCCAATCACCAGAACATTACTCTGACCCCCTCCTCATCACAACCCACAGACAGATTAAGAGGAACAGTTCACTGGAGCTGGAAGTGTTTTGTTGTTGGAGGGTCTTCTTTTGCTCATACTCGATGTTGATGTGACAATCTGCTATCCAAGGAATTCCATTATTTCTAAGGTAATAGTCATAGTCAATATTTGTTAACCTAAAAAATGGATCAACACCCTGGATCGAGTGTGAAAACACCAGTGCAAATAATCAGCAGCACAAATCTCAAATAAACAACGAATAAAAAGCAGAAGCAAGAAAAAAGACACATTATATTTATAGTGATTCGGCTGACTCTAGCCTACGTCAACTTTAATCAATCTTTATTATGATTATACTAGTTGAGTCTCTCTGGATATCAACTAGTTAGTCCTTAGATCCAAGTTACAATGAGTTAGATTAAGTCATAAGTACAAGGGTTGACTGGAGAATCACCGTAACCCCTTTGATGACTGTAGTGAGGGAGAAGAAAGTTGAAGAAGTGAAGGAATTCCAGTAGAGTAATGGCGAGGTTCTCCCTAGAAAGATCCATCTCTAGTTGTAGGTAGGATTGTATTTATAGGGGTAGGAAAGCAGTTGGGCCAAAGCCGACTTGTCATAAGCCTCTACTCGGTGCTAAGAAGAAGTCCATAAAAACTCAAGGCGACCCGAGCTTATATGATGGATCGCTAGCGAGCCATGGGTGATGGATCACTAGAGATCCATGCCCTTAGACTATTTTTGAGTCTACCCTTTTGGGTTGCCTTCCTTTCATCTATTTGAATGTCTTATCCAAACATCAAGTCGTTTGGTGTTTGTTTGATCATCCGTCTTCATAGGTCATATGGTCCAGAAGAATCATCCATAACTCACTCAAAACTTAAGGAAATCAGATGAAAATTTTCAGGTACACTCTAGAGGGTCTGGGACCTACCCTAAAAATTTTAGGTGGTAGGGCCCAATCTACATAAATCATTAGCGATTCATCTAGCTAGGTCGCTAGCGATCCATCAATCGACCTCCAAACGATCCCATTTTTTCTCTGAGCCTTATTTTATGTCTTCTAAGTGTTCTTTTAAAATTTTAAGTCAATCCGACTCTGTATGAGTTCTTTAGGTCCATTTTAATTTAGCTGCTTTGGTCAAACAACTTGAATCAAATGAGCCTTCACTTCTCGAGCTAGATTGTTTGGTATGCTATAAAACTTGGGAAGCGTGCTTAGAAATGGTAATGAATCATGATGCATGAGGTTTAGGAGACTCATGATGCTTCCCCATGTATCGCTAGCGATCCATGGGTAATGGATCGCTAGCGATCCATCTACTTAGTATTTTATTAGCTGATTTTCCTTGAGTCCTACTGACTTATTCACCTGGTTGTTTTGGTTGAGTCTCGAGTTATTCTGGCATAGTCAGAATGTTCTATCACCTATTGAATTTTGTTGGGTTAAAAACTCGATTTACAGTATTCTTATCCTATTATTGTTTTCGATGTGAGTTTAGATTTTTATCAATCTCTGATAATGCTCATACTTATTTGTAGGTACCAAATCCAACGATATATGTTGTAACGACCCAGAATTTTTGTTATTTGAGTTTATAATATTTAATTAACTTTAAATATTGAAAAAGTTAATTTTATAGATTAAATAACTTGAATTTCAAATATATCAATTTACTAGATGATTTAATTATTGAATTTAATAGTTGAAAATTGTTTACATAATTGAATCTTGGATTTTAAGTGGATAATAATGATTTAAAGGCTTATTTATTTTCTATTAATAATAATGAAGGTAATAAAACTTTTAAACTGGATTTAAAAGTGATTTAGCTAAATTTGAAATTAATTCGTTTTAATTAACATATAAAAATAGCCTTTCGGGGCACAATCTCGGATTTCAATGAAACCGGTTTCATTGGGTCCATAATAATGAATTATATTACACCGTCAAATTTCGTAGCGGTTAGACGTATCGTTTGGTCATGAGGAATAGAAACGCGTTGAAATTTATATTGAAAATTTAATATAATAATTGGGTTCAAAAAGCTATCTTCTGCACACAATCAAATTAGGCCTCAGAACTAGTTCCATTGTGTTCAGAATAGGGGTATAACATATAGAACGCCAGGAGGCACGTCTCGATTCGAGTCCGAAATCATATAGCTAGATATTTTGAATTTTAAATAATATATTTTCTTCGATTTAACTTTACAATGCAGTGACACATCTCTATCAGCCCACACCTACCTGTACAAGCCCATGCATCCTCGTCCTTTCCCATCTTTCATCCCTTTATTTAAACGCTACAGAATAGAGAAGAAAAGATAAAGCTTTGAATTCAAAAATTAAAATCGAGCATAATACTACATGAAAAATTCTGAAACCAACTTTAAAATTCTTCTTTCATCAAGAGCTTCAAGGGGATAGGTTCGATTTTGGGTATGTCGTCATTTGAGGGGGAGGCCGTTTGGGGCGGTAGTGCTAGGGTTTTGTTTTTCTCGAGATATTGGTGAAGTGGGGGTTTAGGGTTGATGGCAATGGGGTCATGGTGTGTCGGCGCTTCGATGGCTGTGTTTTGGAGGCGTGCAACTGTCCAGGGAGAAGCGCGACAGTGGCAGGTCGAACCATTAGGAGGCACAATCGCGTTTTTCTATGATTAGGCGAAGGCGACGAAAATGGTATGGACAGGTGGAGATTGGAGAGAGGAGCGGAATGGCGAAGTCGATTCGTGAAATGGAGCATCAGAGCTCCGTATCGCTAGTGATCGTGCACGACCATTTTTGATTATCTCTGTGCATGTTTTGTTTTGGGGAAGAAGAAGGAGGTGAGGGGCAGTATTGTAATATTATGTAAGTTGAGTTGTGTAATTTTTAATTTAAATTTGTTTCGATAACTTATAAAATTGATAACTGCTTCATACGAGGTTTGATCGAGACGAAACTTTTTGCTTTACGCTCGTATTGACGAAAGATTCGCGATGGAACTGGCTTGGATGGATTTGGAGACTATTGAAATTTGGGCTAAAATCGAACATCGTCCGGTTTTAGTTCCAAACCGGAATGCCTCGGCGATAACAGAAAATTTCGATGAGTTAAAACTCACCTTTTTGAATAACTAGTATGATTTATGGTTGATAAAAATTATTGAATGGTTGTTTGGATAAATTATTATATTTATTAGTTGGTTTGAATATATTCCCGCCTATTAGAGCGGATGAGACCCTATTACGTTCCCGTGTAAGAGCGGATGAGACCCTATTACGTTCCGGTGTAAGAGCGGATGATCCTTTGTATATGAATCCCACCTTGAAGCGGTTGATTTATATTTTATGATTGTATAACGTTTGTGATGCAGGGAAAAACAGGTTGGAGGGATCCAATGGGATCGCTATTATTAAGTTATATTACTTCAATAATATTTCCTTTATATGGATTATTGAATAATAAACATAATTGTGGATGCTATGGTTTTAACATCGTTATATGTTTTGGAATTAAAACCCAGAAGTGATAGAAAATCAATATCGATATTGGTTAAGTGTTGGATGGTTATTGGCCTCAAATTAGTATTTTAAAAATACTATAAATTGCCGTTAAGTCGGAATTGGTTTTAAAAGACAAGAAATGATTTTTAAATCCAAAATCGGGTTTCGAAAATATTTTGTTCTAAGGATTTATTTATTTAATTTTAATAATATTATTTTTACGTTATTCGATTATATTAATGTTGTTTTATAGTTATTTTATTATAGTAATATTGTTTAAATTGTTTTAACTAAATTAATATTGTTTAAAAATTATTTAATTATATTAATATGGTTTTAAAGTTAATTAATTATACTAATAAGAATTTAAGGTTATTTAATTATATTGGTATTGTTTTAAAGTTAATTGTCTATAGTAATATGGATTTAAAGAATTTTCAAAATGTGATAAGGTTAATTATTTAAGAATAATTATGGTTTGGAATTAATATTAAGGATTATTTATAAGGTTTTAAAATAAATTATTATTATTTATGAAAATGGTAAAGGTTAATTATTATTATTCTTAAATAATATTTTGAAGCTATTAATTATCATTTTTAAGATGTTTTTAAAATTTTAAATTTTAATGTTAATAATCATTATTATATAATGGTGTTTGAAGTAAAATATTTTAAATTATTTATAATTATTTCTGAGACCTTGGGAATATATTTGAAAGACTTAGATTTTATAAAGGAGTTATAAATGGGTTTGAAGAATTAAGGAAAGGTTGTTTGAAAAGTGAAGAGTTTATAAATGATTAGATATTTATAAACGAATTTCAGAAACAGGTTTATAGATTTATAAAAGAAGTTTATAAATGGGGTATGGATTCATAAAGGGTTTATAAGTGTTTTTTGAAATGTGCAAAGAGCTTATAAGTGATTGAATTTTTATAAAGGGATTATAAATGGTTTTTCAAAGATTTATAAAATGGTTTATAGTTGGTTTTGGAAAATTGTGAGGGAGTTATAAATGATGTGAGAATCGAATAAAAAGAAAATCTTCCTCACTTTGGTGGATGTACTTATACCGTTCAGATAAGTATATGGATATTTTCTAAGTTTTGAAAATATAGGGATGGGCGAATATACCCATGTAAAGATAGTTTTGTACAAGTAATTTACAAAAGTGCTTTTAAAATGAATGAAAGATTTATTAAAAGAGGGTCGATGGTTGCTTATGTACTTAAGCGATGTTGTTTCACCTATGGATTAAATCTTTGTCTGAATGTTTGTTTAATTTGATAGTTAAATAACCGACTACCAAATCTTAGCCTAAATATGTAATCCTTCTTAATTTTGGTGGTACGGAAATATTCCCTACTTAACACCGAAGGATTTTAACTCTGGAAATATCTAGGGGAAACATGAGAATTATATGGTACAGTTACCATTGGTGGTGCTACGTTCCGTTCTTCTACGAAAAATGATAAGGAGATCCGCCCACTTAAACGGTTAGGGGGTGATCCCTGCTCATATGTATTGCCTGATTATTTCCTAAAGAACCGGTATTGAGCATTCCAGAAATCGATGTTTGGTTCTGTGGAGCACCAGGGAAACAGAATAGTGTACTCGTAAGAGATGACTCGAACCCGTAACCACTCTGAAAACCATATATGGTTCTATGGAGGAGATTCATGATATATTGGAATGTTGGGATCCATGTGTGATTCCAAGACCCGTTGGGGTATGAGAATCTGGATGTGATTCCAAATCTAATTGAGATGTGGGAACCTATGTGTGGTTCGGAGACCCGTTGGGGTATTAGAATCCATATGGGATTCCGTGATCTATTTGGTGGCAGTGCGTAATCTAGAATACCGGACGTAGCCTCGTCAGTGGGAATGACTAAAACCAAAGATAGGAGGCATAGCCGATAGGGTTGGCAAACCCATAAGGCGTAGTCGGCTCCTCCTAGATGTCACTTATAGTTGTTATGCATGCATGGGGATATGCACTCAGACTTAGCAAGACCAGCCATGTTTTTCCTATGGTACATTACTAGGGATGTATGCTGCTTCAGAAGGATAGCTCTGATCCTTGTGGAGGAGGATTGTTCCTCGAAGTATTGAGGGCACCTCTACGGAAATCCTACACAATTAACGAACGTGCCTTATCGATTTTCGATTATATACCTAGTGTTGTTGTGATGTACACTCACGAGCATCACGTCTACTTGATTATTATTATTTTCGCCTTTAGACATTATTATAATATTAATGGATTTTCAATAGAAATTTTTTTGGTTATCGTAAGGTAAAAACTCGTCCGTGTTTATATGCGGCGTGGTCTTACGAGATACCTTTTGATTTCAAAGATCTTTATGTAATTTTAAAATCCAGTTAGGTGTGTTTTCTCACGCTCATTTTTCAGACTAACTCGGGTGTTATTTTATTATAATGCTCGGGTCAGACCGAGCATATTACATATTAGTCTGGATGCTTGGAGCTTCAGGCGACGGATTAGAGGCCAGAGACATACTCACGTAGATGGTTATTTTCCGCTTTATGCATGGTTGTGTTATCAGCAATTGTGAAGACATGTTGTTATAACTGTCCAGGCTGAAATAGGTTAGTATACTCTGATTGATGTATGTATATAAATATATACAGTTTTGTTTTTGTGTAAATATTTATGGTATATTATAGATTATTCATTCCACGGTGAGATTCTGTGTTGTTTAGTTTCCTTCTTATCTTCTTTCTTTTCCCTAACAACCGGATCTTCCGGCATTCGATTGCTCGGCATGTGATACAATGGTCGTATTAGTGACAATTTTCGAGGGTCGAAAAACTCGGTTCGTTAGATGTGCTTTGATGGACTTGGGTTTCGACTTCTGTCGAAATTTGGGCCCATTAAGATGCGGGTTGTTACAATTTTTCTAGTCCACTCTTCAAGTCTAAATCTCATGGGGCTAAAGGAAATTATCCCTACTAATTACAAAATACATGATATACAAACCAGCTTAAAACTGGGCCTTATGATATATCACTTCGTATGACGTGACAATATGGACATAATGGTGGTGTTCATTTGCCCTAATTCAATCACTGCTATGTGATGTGACTTATACGTGGAATGTAGAATGATCTATATATATGGTAAAATATAACGTAAACTGATAATATAATCAAGCTAAAAGAAAGTCATAAATAC
Organism: Allium fistulosum; assembly: GCA_030737815.1. Classification (NCBI taxonomy): domain Eukaryota; kingdom Viridiplantae; phylum Streptophyta; class Magnoliopsida; order Asparagales; family Amaryllidaceae; genus Allium; species Allium fistulosum. Next base: position 791,623,405 of record CM060908.1, read on the forward strand.
AACGAATTTTATACTGGTTTGGACTTTCCATCCAACATCCAATCCTAGACTCCTTCTGGAATTTCACTAAACAACCCTTACTTAAACTGGAGGAATAGGTTTCTACAATACTGTAATACCCTGTAAAAAAACAGTAATTAATTAAAGAGAATTAGTAAATATTATTAATTCTCAAAAATGGAATTTAAACAAACCTCAAATTTTGGCTATAAAACTTGAACCATTATGTTCGTGACGATTTTTTCAGCAACTTTCATACATAAAGTTTCACGATCGGAGTTCAAATGAAGAACTTGTCAACATTCAAAGTTTTCAAATTGAAAATAATTAAAAAGTAATAAGGAAATAATTAATAATTAATGCGTGAACCAGGCCGATCGACACCTGGGCATGACCGGTCGGTCCCTAGTGGTCGGCCCCACATACCACCGATCGACCTAGGGCCGTCGTGCCCTGAGTCCTGAATCTTAGCCGAATGGCCTGGATTTAATAATGGTTAATAAGATATAATTGGACATGTAGAATTGATTCGAGCGCCTATAAATAAAGGCCCAGCCCCTCACTTTTTTACTCATATTTTCTAAACAGAGCAGTGGAGTTCTACCATTTTCCCTTCTCCATTATTTCTAGAAATTATAAAACTACTATTATATGTATATATACAAATATAAATACACACACATATCGAAGAAGGGCGAAAAAGAGGAGAGAAGAAGATGAGGAGTGAATCAATTCTGCGAAAAAGGTAAATTATATAATTATAAATCTATATTAGATTTAGCTCAAATCTCCTCTCAAATCTGTAATTCTAATGGGTACGTATATATCTTGTTAAACATATTCTTGGAATTGAAAGAAAAAAGGAAAAATGAGTCAGTTAAAGAAATGGATTTGGATTCTACATATTTGGAAAGCTAGGAAAGTAGGTGGAAAATTATATGATTTATATATAACATTGAAATTTATGTCATTGAATTTTATCTAATTACTATGCATATGCAAGATCTGTTGAATTGTATGCTTAAAATGAATATCTTTAATCGAAATCTTGCATACATATTTGGTAAGTTATGTAATTGTGATGGAACGACATATACACCCTAACATGGAAATTTTGAAAATCAGTCCCTTAAAATTTTAAAGTATGATGTTGATAAGATTGTTAATTTTATTCCAGATTTATGTTAAGTGGGTTGTAAATTGTTTATTAATCATTTGGAATGCCCTAATTTGACTTGTAATGTAAATTTCTATATTTTTATTTATTGGGAGCGTTGAAGGTACAAAAGTTGTATCTATTTCCGTGTAAATTTCCATAGACTGTCTAACATCACACTATGTATAAAAAGTGCGTTGTTCGAAATAACGAGGAATATACCTAAATGAAAGTGATGCGTAAAGTACAGATGTTCTTCTCCATAGTTTGAACTGTCTATTTTAATATAAATAAAACGAGATAATTCCATGCAATTTCAAACGAAGCAAAATCTCACTTCTAGGTAGTTTATGGAAAGTTATAATGGTAATAAATTCCTTTTTGGTATGTATATATATATATATACAAGGTAAATAATAAAGCGTAATAAATAAATATATGTCGATACTCGTATTAGTTACAATTAGGGCGATTAAATATTATCAGTGTTGTAAATCATAGGATTAGGAGTTTGTAATAATAAAAAGGTAGTAGCTCCAACATTTATGAATAATAATTGCAATATTAATGGTCAATGAATGCACAGTTAATAGGAAGTTACAGAAATCAAATGGACATGTAACTGTGTTTTAGAGAATTAATTGCAGAATTAAACATGACATTTATGGTGGAAACAGAACATGCATAATAAATTACATTTGAAATGAATGGATAAATGTAACGACCCGAATTTTCGGATTAGTCAAAATTGCCAAAAAAATCCGTCCGTTCTAAAACAACGAATGAAACTACCATTTTGACATATCATAATCTAGTAAATATACCACACTACTAAATGTATAGGATACAAATTTCAATACTATAACTTATCAGAGCAATCATTTATTCTACTGTGTGTAATTTAATACATACCAAATTTAAGTACTATAAATCTAGCGATGCACACCTCTGATGTGAGAGACAACTATACATTCCTGCGAACTTAATAAACATGTCAATGCGGAATAAAATATTATGCAGAAAAGACCACATAATAAAATAGCAAATAATATACAAGAAAGTGTTTCCTAATTATTGGGGCTACATCACTACCACTTTTGACTGCCGACGTACCCCTATCTATTTGGGTACCCAATTAGATACAGGATCAAACCAACATAGTTTTCCTACCACAAATAGGACTCAAGGAGCTTACGGTGCACAAACAAATATGTAATTCCTAAACTACCCACTTAGGATTATATCCTTTCATTCATATTCCTGTAATCTGATTAACTTTAATATTTCCAAATTATAATCCTTTTTGAAAATAATTTCTTCGAAATAAATTCTCGGTTTCATTTCAAATCCTTTTGAAATAATAATATAATCTTCCGTATCAAATCATACTTTTCTTTGGGGTTTAAAACAAATCACTTTTGGAAACAGTATCAAATACTCTACTTTAAGAGAATATCAAAATATATATAACCCGATCGGGAGGTTTCTCCCATAAACAAGGCAACCGGATCCCAGCCTCTCTGAAATCAATAAGTATATCCCTATATAAAAAGATTGGACTATACCAAGGGTTACAAGAACCCTCCGTCCACTTTTTAGTTATGGGTTACCCGGATCATTAATAACATAATAAATTGTTTGCACAAAAAATGGACAAACACCTCAAAGTCGTATGATTTAGTAGATCTTATGTTGTTCTTAGTGATTTGGGTGATTTAGGCAAATATATGAAAGCAGGGGCTAAACTGTAAAAAGACACACATATTTATAGTGGTTCAGCCAGAATGTGCCTACGTCCACTTTATATGTTATTTCTCTTCTCTTGTTTAGATTACAAGTACAAAGCTTTGATACAAGTAAAAGAAAGTTGTTTGAAAGTTCTCTCCGTGCTTGAGCTCTCAAAAATTCTCCCCATTGTTGTACCCCTGCCCCTCTATTTATAGAGTGAGGTTGGGAGCAGGGGTCTTGAATGTATATAGCTGCTGGTGGGCCTGGGCTGATGTGATCTGGCCTTGCACGTCTTGGTCCGGTAGCATTTGGTCCGGCGATGATTGGTCCGGCATGGAGTTGGTATGGAGTTGGTCCGGCATCGAGTTGGTCCAGCATTGAGTTGGTATGGAGTTGAGTTGGTCCGGCATCGAGTTGGTATGGAGTTGGTCCGGCATTGGGTTGGTCCGGCATTGAGTTGGTATGGAGTTGGTCCGGCATTGGGTTGGTCCGGCATTGAGTTGGTATGGAGTTGGTCCGGCATTGGGTTGGTCCGGCATTGAGTTGGTATGGAGTTGGTCCGGCATCGAGTTGGGATAGGTATTGGTCCGGTAGAGGCTGGTTCGTCCCTTGCTTCCTTCTGTTTGCTTGGTGCCGAACGGTTCGGTGGCTCCTTTCTCATCTTGACTTGGTGGTGATAGAAACGTACCCAACATTTGCCCCCCAAAGTAGGGCATATGCTAACATATGTCGTGCTTTGTTTCAGGTTATCCAATTTTGACATTCCCATTCGATTTTTAGTACCGAACCGGTTGGTCCGGAGGTTTACCTTCGCCTATAAGTACGGAACTAGGGCCTCCGTTACTGCCCACCGAACGAGATTGCCGAATCAAAAAACTTCCTGACGAATCAATCGTGTTGTCGAATCAGGTGAGTGCCGAATGGCTTCTTCGAATTACTTCGTTTTACCGAATGAACTTAATATAGGATGGTCTTGATGCCGAATGGACTTTATACCGGATGGATTTCGTACCGGATGGACTTTATACAGGATGGACTTTATTCCGGATGGTCTTGATATAAACTTGCTCGTTTTATACTTCTGCATCCTTTGTTTTAACGGCGTACTTTTTCGTGTTGCAGATAATGTCTCACAGAGTTGAAACCCGTTCTAACAAGAAGAAAACTACGGATAGAAGAGAATTTCCCATCGTGCCCCTAGTTCAGCTGAATCCAGAATGACATGGGCCCACCCGAGATCGCTAGTGGACGGGTATGGTCCTCAGGAGCTTCTTAACTTGCCTCCTGATTGCTTCCCTAGCTCACTCAAGGGCGAGCAACTTGATGTTATATCCCGCTCTTTCGGGATCGACCGAGCGCGCATGTTATTGCCGGCTGCGGGAGTGATGCCGTATGATCCTCCCGAAGAATATTTCGCCTACAGCAGATACCATTGGATGTGTGGTGCCATCCCACCTCTCAATGCCTGGGTAGTCAGCTTTCTCACATATCTAAAGGTAGCTCCATTCCAGCTTCAGCCCAACTCTTATGCCATATTGGTGAGTCTCTTCGTCATCTTCCAAAGGAGATATGGGCGCCCTCCTTCCAACCGGGACATCTGGTATTTGTACAACTTGAGAGGCTACAAGAAGGGGTCTCCCTACATCAGCTTGGAATCGGCCGTATCCTTTAAGTCGGTCCTGGATTTATACTCCAAGTATAGCATGTTCAAGAAGGAGTGGTTTTTTGTCAGGGATGATTCCGTTTCCATTCGGCGCTTCACCTCCGGATGTAAGTCAAAGCGTTATTTTTAATTCTCGTTCTGGTCGCAATACTCTCTCTTATGTGTTTTTATTTTTTGCTAGTGACAGGTGGTTTTGCGGTCGTGGAGAATGATCGCATGGTTCAGACGGTAGCAGAAATAGAAGCTATTACTGGGAGAGATAGGTCGGCTGCTTACCTGATCAGGAACGCTACACTCTTAGAGTACAACTTGATCCTTCCACAGCAGTCCGTGGTCAAGCAGAGGGACACGGCTGAAGAGAAGGCTGCCCAAGCTAAAGAAGGGGCCGAGTTAAAGAGCAGTAAAAGGAGGCCCTTTCAGAAACACCCGGTTGCCGGGGGGAAGAAGCTCAAAAAGTCTGACGGTCCCTCTCCCAGCTCATGTCCAGATATCCCGGAGGAGGGAGATGTTGAGGAGGAGCAAGGCGAAGATGGAGGAGAAGGCACTGGAGGAGGCGACGGTGTCGGGGCTTTGTCTTCTGGGCAAGTAGGCGAGATGCAGGAGTGGACGGATGACGCTTTCCGCCAAGCCTTCGAAGGCTTGGAGGGGACGGAGAAATCCAAGAAAGTCGATAACGTTGGGACCGGCGTCGATCTATCTTCCGGGAGCGCCTCTACTGAAGCAACTTCGGCGGTTCACGGTGAATTTCACTTTACTCTTTTAATTCTTAAATGATGGCTCAATACATGTTGGTAACACTTGGTTTTCATATCAGGAGCAGGTACAACGGCCAAGACCTCAGATCTTCGGCACAGGCTTGAACAATACAAGCTCTCCAAAGCTTCCGCCAAGCCGAAGCCTCCGACCCACCGTTCCGGGGATGTAGTCGGCTACCGTCCTCTTCTCGGGGTTATTGAAGAGGATACTCAAAAGAGAAAGAGGAGTCGCTCCCTATCCGAGCCTTCACCTGGTCCTCAGCCCCCAATTCAGCCTCTTCTTGATATCACGGAGGAGGATACTGAGTTCACACCCTCTCCGCACCCGTCTGAAAATCCTACCGTTACTCAGATTGATCATCCTGGCTTGGCTCGTAATCCATTTGCGGGTCATCCTGATCTGGATCCAAGTTCTCATGATATTTCCTTTGACGAGGTTACTTGTGAGCACCTTCTTCCTCGCAACCCTATGATAAAGGTGCTTGATGAGGCCAAATCCCTGGACCTTGATTTGCTTACTACTCGGGTTGTCGCTATGGGGAACGAAGCTAAAGCAAATATCGACCGGGTTGTTGAGGAGACCAGAAAGTTGATGGGGCATCATGCCCGATTGGTCAAGGCCGGGGAGGAAATTGGGAGTGCCAACATAAGACTGCGGTTAGTGGTTTCCGACCAGGCCAAGCAACTCGCTGATCAGGCCATCCAGATCTCTCAGCACGAGGCCGCCTCCGGACGTCTAAAGAAAACTATGGAAGAGGCCAGCCGGGCCGAACTGCGGAAAATGGAGGCTACTTGCAAGGAACAAATCGATATGGCCATTGCCACGGTGGACGAGGTTCGAAAAGCGGATCTTGAGCAGATAGAGGAGTTATCTGGGAAGCTTGAGGCTGCAGAGCTTGCTCAAGCCAAGTTGAGGGAGGAGATGGAGGCGATGCGGAAATCCCTTCAGGCTGACTGCTCGAGATACCAATTGGAGAGAGATGCCGTCGTCGTAAGGTTGTCGGATTTCGAGGCCCGGGCGAGGGAGTTTGAAGAGAATGAGGGGCTGATGGAGGGGATGCTCCAGGATATGTACTTCCGTACTTGGAGGCAGGGTAACTTGTCCTGGATGGATGATTACCCTCGGGTTATGGCTAGGATCTATCTCAGGGCTCTAGAGGAGGCCCAGGCTGAGGCAGATAAGGAGGGTGGCGTGGCCTTTAGGATGGATGTTGTTACCGCCCAGTTTACCAAGGAGGAGAAGGTGGCGGTGAAGGAGGGCATGTGGTTGCTTGCAGCTGAGGAGACGGGTGTGCGAGTGGAGACATGTGAAGGAGTTCTTCGTTCTCTTCTGGGTTATAGTGGATCCTACGGTGGGAAGGCACAAGGGTTTCAACTGGGAGCATAGCCTCCGATCCGTATGCCAAAGAGAAAGGAGTATGCCCCGTCGATGTTCTGAAAGATGTGCGATAGGCCCACAGTGCCGTAGGGAGTTCATCCACCCAAGCGCCCTTTGACTTTTCGAGTTTCTTTTTTATTAGAGTTTTCAGAATTTTGTTGACGGCTTCGACTTGTCCGTTTTCCTGGGGATACGCTATGGATGAGAAGCTTTTGTGAATTCCATGCTCTCGGCACCAGTTGGCGAATTCCTCGCTGTCAAATTGAAGTCCATTGTCTGATATGATTTTGAATGGGACTCCGTACCTGCACAGAACATTTTTGATCAAGAAGTTAATAACTTTTGCTGAAGATACTTTATTCAGAGGTTCTGCTTCCACCCATTTGGTGAAATAGTCGACTGCCACTATAGCATATTTGGCCCCGCCTCGGCCCATTGGTAGCTCGCCGATTAAGTCAATCCCCTATATTGCGAAGGGCCAAAGGCTGCTCATTTGAGTAATCTCAGTTGTTGGTAGCCGTGGAATCTTAGCAAACTTCTGGCATCTGTCACACTTTTTGACGAAATCCAAGGTGTCCTTGCTTAAGGTGGGCCAGAAATATCCATATCGGAGTATCTTTTTTGCTAAAGTTTGCCCTCCGGTGTGATCTCCGCAGCTTCCTTGATGAATGTTGGATAAGATTTCCTTGGCTTCCCTCCCAGCGACACACCTTAATAACGGGTTAGAGAATCCACGCCGATAGAGGATGTCTTCTTGTATTGTGTAGCGGGAAGCTTTCCTCAAGATTTTCTTGACTTCGTTACGCCCGTTGGGTAGTGTGCCGCTTTGTAAGTAGTCTCGGATGGGAGTCATCCAATTTGCTTCTTCGGTTGCAGCTATCAGATTCACTTGATCAAAACTTGGGGTCAGTTGCTTTGAGATGGTTACTGCTCCGAAGATGGCACTGTCTCTCACACTTGCTTGCTTTGCCAATTCGTCGGCCTCTTGGTTCTCTTCCCGAGGGATGTGTTTGACTAAGTAGTGGTCCAATCGGCTGAGAAGTAACTTGGTCTTCTTTAAATACGCTATGAGTCGTTCTTCTCGGGCTTGGAATTCTCCTAGTATTTGATTAACAATAAGTTGAGAATCGCTATGAAGACACAAAGAATTGGCTCCGATCTCTAAGGCAAGTTCTAATCCAGCTATCACTGCTTCATACTCTGCATCGTTGTTGGTGGCAGCGAACTCCAATCTTATAGCATAGTGCAGCTTATTTCCCCTGGGAGTGATTATTACCACACCTGCCCCCGAGCCTTGTTCGTTTGATGCACCATCCACAAAGAGATTCCACTTGATGTTTTATGCTATTTCCAATTGCTCCTTATCTTCGTTGGTAGTGAATTCTACAATGAAATCAGCCATGGCTTGTCCCTTGATGGCGGTGCGAGGGTGATAGGTGATATCATACTGACTTAGTTCAATGCACCATTTAAGTAGTCGCCCAGAAGTGTCGGGACGATGGAGTACCTGCCTCAGTGGTTGATCGGTCAGAACTTTGATGGAATGGGACTGGAAGTAGTGACGCAGTTTCCGTGATGTGATTAGTAAACAGTATGCTAGCTTCTCAAGTTTAGGATATCTGACTTCTGCCCCCGTAAACCTCTTACTTACGAAGTAAACTGGCCGCTGTGTGCGGTTGTCTTCCCTTACCAAGGCAGCGCTTAGAGCGTGAGATGACACAGCTAGGTATAGGAATAACTCTTCGTCTTCGCTTGGAGTCGAGAGTACCGGTGGTTTCTGGAGGTGTTCGATTAAGTTAAGGAAAGCGGTTAAGCATTCGTCAGTCCATTCGAACTTTCCTTTGTCTTTCTTTAGAGCTTCGAAAAAGGGGATGCACTTGTCCGTTGCTTTGGAGATGAATCGGCTTAGGGCGGCCACTTTTCCATTCAGGCTTTGCATTTCCTTTCGAGTGGAAGGTATCTTGATATCCCTTAGCATCGGACTTGTTCAGGGTTTGCTTCAATCCCTCTGACATGGACGATGAATCCTAAGAACTTTCCTGATGATACTCTGAATGAGCATTTTAGAGGATTCAACTTCATTCCATATTGGCGAAGTACTTGAAACATCTCGCCTAGGTGGCTTACGTGATCGTCGGCTTTCCTTGACTTTACCAGCATGTCATCCACATATATTTCCATAGTTTGCCCTATTAGCCCTGCAAACATCTTGTTGACGAGGCGCTGGTAGGTGGCTCCTGCATTTTTAAGTCCGAAAGGCATTACTTTATAGCAGTATAAACCCCGGTCAGTGATGAAACTAGTGTGGTCTTGATCGGGAGCATGCATAGGAATTTGGTTATATCCTGAGTATGCGTCCATAAAAGATAAGAGCTCGTGCCCGGCTGTGCTGTCTACAAGTTGGTCGATCCGGGGAAGTGGGAAGCAATCCTTTGGGCAGGCATCGTTTAGGTTGGAGAAGTCAATGCATGTTCGCCACTTCCCATTAGCCTTCTTTACCAGCACCGGGTTAGCGATCCATTCCGGGTAGATGACTTCTCGTATGAAGTCATTGGCGAGTAGATTCTTTACTTCTTCATCGAGGGCTGCTGATCCCTCTGCCCCCATACTTGTCTTTCTTTGTTTTACGGGCGCCTTGGTAGGATCAATGTTTAGTATGTGGCATGCTACATCGGGGGAGATTCCGGTCATGTCAGCGTGTGACCATGCGAATACATCCAAGTTGTGGCGGAGAAAGTCGATGAGTTGCTCCTTCAACTCTGCTTTTAGTTGGGACCCAATTTTCAACAGTCTACTCGAGTCGTGCTTGTCTACAGATACAAACTCCATAGCCTCTGCAGGCTCGGCGGTGGCCTCCTCCTCTTTGTCCCTAGGGTCTAATTCATTGAAAGGGTCGCTGGTATATCGAAGAGGAGGGGCTTTCTTTAGTTGCTATGCTTCTAGACTTTTCGTGCAGAGGGCAACCTCTACACCCTTCCCTTTATCCTTCCTGTGGTTGTTGCGAAGTTCAGTCACATAGCAGTCTCGAGCAACGTCCTGGTCTCCTTTTACTTCCCCTACTCCATTGTCCGTTGGAAATTTCATCTTTAGGCACCATATGGCTAGGACAATTTGGAAGTCAGACAAGGCTGGCCTTCCTAAGAAGGCGTTGTAGGCCGAGTGGTTTTCTATTAGCACAAACGTCTGTCTTCGTACAACGGAGCGGGGATGGCTTCCAATTTCAACAAAGAGGTCCAGTTGCTCGAGGGGCATCTTCGCATCTCCAGTGAAACCATGTAGTGGTTTATCGCAGGGAGATACATCCTTCATTGATAGTTTCATTTTGTCGAACGCATGTTTGAACAGGATATTTACTGAGCTTCCAGTGTCTACTAGAATTCGGTAAACTTCGGCGGGACCGAGCCGGGCAGAGATAACCATGGGATCCATGTGAGGGTATTGCCTTCCTTCTAGGTCACACTTACCGAATGTGATGTCATCATTTTCTTTCCGCTTCGGGTGGCGCTCTTCTATAACCGAATTGACACAGTCTTTATTGTCTCTAAGCGACTTTCCATATCTTTCCATCTCTTTCCAGCTTCTGTCTGCAATGTGCGGTCCTCCCGAGATGGTATGGACCACTATCTTCTCTTGACTAGAGCCGCTAGTGTTGCGGTTTCCTCTACCGATCTCCGGTGAGGGTAGCCTTGGGTTCTCATTGGCAAGAGCTGGAGTCCTGTCCTGACCTTTTACATAGCGTTCCAGTTTCTTCCTTCTGATGTGTTCCTCAATCAAGTCCCGGAGATGATGGCATTCATTGGTATAATGCCCATGAGATTCGTGGAAGCGGCAGAACTTTCCAGACTTCTGCGCGTTATCTGATTTCTTCTTGTATGGTTGGCGTTTGTATCTAACTTCGCCTTGGGTGGCAAGGAAGATATTTTCGACAGTCTCGTTCAAAGGAGTGTAAGTGTCGAATCTCGGTCCTGGCCGATATAGGCGCTTTTCTCCCTTCTTGCCCCCAGCATTGTCTCTGGAATCATTTCTTCGAACGTCCCTTGCCACAGCAGGGGTGTTGCTATGAGTTGCCTTATTTTGTTGTCCTGACTGCCCCTCAACGGCAGCATCCTCAAGCCTCATATATTTCCCGGTTTCATGGAAGAAATCGGGTAAAGTAGCTGGTTTTTCTTTCGTCAACCTTCTAGCAAATTTAGTGTCCGAATGCACACCACTACAGAGGGCCATTAGGATAAGCTTCTCATCGGCATCTTGGACTGCGGCCGCTACGACATTGAATCGGGTTAGGTATTGCTGCAGTTTCTCTCCGGGTTTCTGTTTGATGCTGGACAAGGAATAAGCGTCCTTAGGTTGTTCCACATGAATGCGAAACTGACTGATAAACTTTTCTTTCAACATTTCCCATGAGCTGATGGATCCCTGGGGTAAGTGACAGAACCAGGAGGTAGCGAGATCTGCTAAGAATAGTGGAAAGCATTTGCACAGTACTCCCTATGTTGCTCCACTCATGAGCATATGTTGTGTGTATCTCTGTAAGTGTACAACGGGGTCGGAGGTTCCTTTGTAAGGTTCCATTGTTGGCATCTTCCATTCTCGGGGGGTGATAGCAATTTCGATGTTGCGGGCGAAAGGGCTGGTTACTCTAGCGCCTATCCCTCGATCCCTTTGCTCCCGTTGGACGCACTCTCTGAATAAGCGTGCCATCCTTTCATCAGAATTTGGAGCAGATAGAAACGAGTTTGGTTCTGTTCTGTGGGATTGGTTCCGTCCAGATGACCTGTAGGGATGGTATCGTCTATCATTCCTCATATTTTCCAGTGGCTGCCTTTGGTCTTCTGGGAGCATGCTAGGGTCAGCTACAGTTGGCCCTTGCCTTGATCTTCCCCTGCTGGGTTCTGATCTAAGCACTTCCTCGGGTCCAACTTCGGGCTGGACTCTAGCTCGGCCCCGTTCACTGGCGTTTCCGTGGTTAGGCAGTATGACAGGCTCAGCTACAGTTGACCTTCGCCCGGTACCTCCCCCATTGGGTTCGGTTCCAAATGTTTCCTCAGGCCTAACTTTGGGCTGTACTCGATCTCGGCTCCTACCATGGTTGCTTCTACCGTTAGCTCCTTCGAAGAAGGAAGATCTTTGTTGTCTCTGAGATCCTCCAGACTGGGACTCGCCCCATGATTCAGTGTTGCGGTTGGACTCTTCAGCATCCCTTAATCGTGACATGAGATGATCCACCAAGGCTTCCTGCTGGGACGTGAAGCGGTTAGTTACTTCAACCACAACCCTGTCTAAATCTGCCCTAGTAATTGCTGTGGGCTGTTCTGTGGCAGGAGTGGTCGGATTAGCCTGTCCTTCATTTGGTACTGCTGCTAGAGGGGGACGACTTACTTGATCCGTGACAGCTGGATCTGGAAGACTGGTGAATGCGATGTTTTTTCCTTTGTTAACATCTTTTTTCTGCTTGGGAGGCATGTTTTCCAAGCGGTGAACGATGCTGTTAGGAAAAATGTTAAGTGGATGAAGCTGAAGCTTCGAGCTTCTATTTCTCAGTGAAAGCACCAAAAATGTTTGCACAAAAAATGGACAAACACCTCAAAGTCGTATGATTTAGTAGATCTTATGTTGTTCTTAGTGATTTGGGTGATTTATGCAAATATATGAAAAGCAGGGGCTAAACTGTAAAAAGACACACAGATTTATAGTGGTTCAGCCAGAATGTGCCTACGTCCACTTTATATGTTATTTCTCTTCTCTTGTTTAGATTACAAGTACAAAGTTTTGATACAAGTAAATGAAAGTTGTTTGAAAGTTCTCTCCGTGCTTGAGCTCTCAAAAATTCTCCCCATTGTTGTACCCCTACCCCTCTATTTATAGAGTGAGGTTGGGAGCAGGGGTCTTGAATGTATATAGCTGCTGGTGGGCCTGGGCTGATGTGATCTGGCCTGGCACGTCTTGGTCCGGTAGCATTTGGTCCGACGATGATTGGTCCGGCATGGAGTTGGTATGGAGTTGGTCCGGCATCGAGTTGGGATAGGTATTGGTCCGGTAGAGGCTGGTTCGTCCCTTACTTCCTTCTGTTGGCTTGGTGCCGAACGGTTCGGTGGCTCCTTTCTCATCTTGACTTGGTGGTGATAGAAACGTACCCAACATTTGCCCCCCCAAAGTAGGGCATATGCTAACATATGTCGTGCTTTGTTTCAGGTTATCCAATTTTGACATTCCCATTCGATTTTTAGTACCGAACCGGTTGGTCCGGAGGTTTACCTTCACCTATAAGTACGGAACTAGGGCCTCCGTTACTGCCCACCGAACGAGATTGCCGAATCAAAAAACTTCCTGCCGAATCAATCGTGTTGTCGAATCAGGTGAGTGCCGAATGGCTTTTTCGATTTACTTCGTTTTATCGAATGAACTTAATATAGGATGGTCTTGATGCCGGATGGACTTTATACCGGATGGATTTCGTACCGGATGGACTTTATACCGGATGGACTTTATTCCGGATGGTCTTGATATAAACATGCTTGTTTTATACTTCTGCATCCTTTGTTTTAACGGCGTACTTTTTCGTGTTGCAGATAATGTCTCACAGAGTTGAAACCCGTTCCGACAAGAAGAAAACTACGGATAGAAGAGAATTTCCCGTTGTGCCCCCAGTTCAGCTGAATCCAGAACGACATGGGCCCACCCCGAGATCGCTAGTGGATGGGTATGGTCCTCAGGAGCTTCTTAACTTGCCTCCCGATTGCTTCCCTAGCTCACTCAATGCCGAACCAACTCGATGCTGGACCAACTCCATACCAACTCCATGCCGGACCAATCATCGCCGGACCAAATGCTACCGGACCAAGACGTGCCAGGCCAGATCACATCAGTCCAGGCCTACCAGCAGCTATATACATTCAAGACCCCTGCTCCCAACCTCACTCTATAAATAGAGGGACAGGGGTACAACAATGGGGAGAATTTTTGAGAGCTCAAGCATGGAGAGAACTTTCAAACAACTTTCTTTTACTTGTATCAAAGCTTTGTACTTGTAATCTAAACAAGAGAAGAGAAATAACATATAAAGTGGAAGTAGGCACATTCTGGCTGAACCACTATAAATCTGTGTGTCTTTTTACAGTTTAGCCCCTGCTTTTCATATATTTGCATAAATCATCCAAATCACTAAGAACAACATAAGATCTACTAAATCATACGACTTTGAGGTGTTTGTCCATTTTTTGTGCAAACACAAATCATTTTGTTTCCCGAAGTGACAAATCATTTTGCACCAATACTCACAAATACTTCCAAACACGGTATTGTTTATTTCCTCCAAAACCTTGGGAAAAGCCATTTTAAAACCACTAGGATTTTAGTCCTCGAAATTCTCTTTATTTATAAAACAGATTTTATAAATCGTAGTATATAAAATCACACTTTATATAAAATAATTCAAATTCCATAATTAGAATATTTAAAAAATCTTTTGTTAACAATTTCTTTTCGATAAACATTTCATAACATATTCTTTTATGAAAACCATCTTTCAAAACAATATCACTAAATTAAAGTTCAAAATTTAAATATTATTATAACAAATTAAAATAATTTAACAAAACTAATATTATCGTTAAACACTTTATAGTCAAATTGTGAAATAAACCATAAGGTGTTAGCCTACAATTGTCTTCTATCCGACCCATGCAAAAGAAAAAGGTTATTGCTCATAAACTGGCCAAGCATAAATCAAACAACATCAATACTGTATATATACATCATTATATGATCATACACGACATATGTAATAATATTTACAACATTTAAACATTTACTTTTTAAAGCTATTGCATATAAGATAGATTCACTAAAAATCATTTATTGGAATGTAAACTAGCCAAAGGAAAGAGATTAAGATTACACTCACTTCCTGTTTGCTTTGCTGGAGACTTGGAATTCCAAGCCTTTGATAATAAAGATGAAATTTAGTTTCTTTCTTTAGTCTGTGAATGGATTAAAATTAGGTATGGACTTGGGTATTTGTAGGTGAAGAGAAAGGTACTTTAGTAATTACCTAACCTCTTATAGCCGAATCTGATTCGACCAGATTTTGGTTTCAATAACAACCATCCGCATGGTATAACCTGATTCAACCATATTTTGGTAGGCAACCATCCACATGGCATAACCTGATTCAACTACATTTTGGTCCAATAAGAGAGTATAAAGTTTCAACTTTTCTTCTTATAAGTTTAAATATAATATTATGTGGATAAGTACAAAGGTGTGGTCTAATCAGAGAGTAGAAAAATTCAACTTTTCTTCTTATAAGTTTAAATATAATATTGTATGGATAATTATAATGGTGTTGTCCAATCAGAGAGTAGAAAGATTCAACTTTTCTTTTTATAAGTTTAAATATAAAATTATATGAATAAGTATAAAGGTGTGGTCCAATATGAGTAGAAAGATTCAACTTTTCTTCTTATAAGTTTAAATATAATATTATATGGAATTGGAAAAATCCTATAAATTAAATTAAAAATACTACACTAAAAATTAGATTGTACAATATATGTCATTAATGATTGTCCAATTTGAATAATAATGGTCATTTATTGCAGACAATTAATTGAAGGTAAAGGAACAAGTGACATTTAAGTGAAATAAAAGGGAAATGAATAATATAGGAAATAAGCGTATGAGATAGGAATAGGTTCACAACAAATAAATAAATGATTCATAATAAATAAACTTAGGAGACAGTATAATTTCTGTAGTGGAAATTATACGACCTCAATAATATGTTTATGACAAGTGTTAATTAATGGATTTAGCCCAATATTCGAGTTGAAGATAAATGTCTTGGTTTAGTACGAGTTGTGATGCAAGATCAATAGAGTTACACAACAGAAGTCTGCCCTTCACCTAGAAGCTCCCAGCAGTTATGTATACATACTACCGATATGGGAAATCTCTAATTATAAGATTGTGGAGACGGGATATACATTCGCATATAGGTATGGAAAAATTATACTAAAGGTTCGCCTCGGATTTGAAGTATTAAATGGCTCGGTACCTTTAGGGATGTCAAGGGGTTTACTTCGGGGAGGAAGGTATTAAATGGTTGTTAGGTCTACCTCCTCCTTATTTAAAAAGTCTTAAATAACCTACGATGGTGCCTAATTAGGAAATGAGGTCTGTTTCATTTATAAACTAGAGGTATTAAGTAAATGGAACGAGCATTTTCCTTGACTTCTATTAGGCAAATCTAAATGGGATTTCAGCCATAGGAGATTGGCAGGTTATGTCAATGTTGTTAATAGACCGGTATTTAGAAGTAGGGCCAACATATAGGATTTGACTCTAGTGGTCCTGAATAGTCATTAGCAAATACTTAAGTTACATCGTGATGAATTTTTCTTCTTGTTAGTGTAGAATTCATATGGAATACGCAAAGACCTCAAAATTTTATTGATGGTTTGTTCATCAGAGGTAGGCTAGTTAACCCTTAGATAAGTCTTTGAGATGCATTAGTAATATGGCAAATTAAATTATAAAGTCGTATCTATGGGTCATGGCCTTCGCAGTTAGGGAAGGTTGACTAACAATTACGTTACAGAGGGCCCGCTTCAGGGTTGAGGTATTAGATGATTGTTGGGTCTGCCTACTCCCTATTTAAGAAGTATTAAGTAGCTGGGTTTTCTTTTGGGTAGTACAATGTTTGTACACACACATATGTGTGTATATATATATATTTATATCTCAAAGAAGGTTGGATATATCATACACGCATATGAAATTAAACAGATAAGCCATGAATAGTAAACATAACACTTAAACAGAAATCAGTCGACATAAACTAGTGTTATGGATAAAGTATATAATTTTCTGGTCACCAAAACATTATTTTGACCCCCTCCTCATTACAACCCACATGATAGATTTAGATGGACATGCTACTAGATCAAGATGGGAATGATAGATGGAGAAGTCTTCTCATTCATGCTCAACACATACAAGGCAACTTAATATCCAAGGAATACTATTGATTCCAATGTAGTAGCCTTAATCGGTATATGTGTTCTATTATATTTTTCTATTCTGCTATGAGTTTATATAGATAGCTCTTTGATATACTTATATTTATTTCAGGTTACCAACACCAATGATCTATACCTTAGTGGACTTGGGTTTCAATTTAGTCGAAATTCAGGCTTATTATGGTGCAGGTTGTTATAAATACCGCATAAACAACCGAACAAGACTTCAACACCTTACCTGAAGGTCACCAACTAGACTTCACTAAAACAAAATAAATTTTGATTTTGACTTTGATGTGTTCTTTAACAACACAGATCAATCACTTTTCAATACACCCTTTCTATAATACCTTTTAATAATATTGAAGTGAATGTGTAGAATTTAGGAAGCAAAGAATAGTTTAAAGCACTTTGATTTCAACAAGAGTAATAAATATTTTAAGAGCGAGAGGGGATGTGAGCACAAAGAATAGAATGATAAGAGATGCTCTAAAACTTCAAAAGCAAACTCTATTTATAGAGTTAAAAAGTTACAATAAAGAGTTGTACTTATTTGTAGAAGTTACAGCCATTAAAAGGGGATGTAACCTGTAGGATTGAATTAACCCTAGAGGGAGGGGTGAATAAGTTTATAAAAATTCATAGAATAATAAAAATTGTAGTACAAATAATAATAGAGTAAACGTGGAAATAAAAGTGACACATAATTTTACCCAGCTTCGGCAAAACCTGCCTACTACTTCCCTAAAGGTTTCTACTAGAATTAAATAATCGAATGCCTACGGATCCCATAAACTCGCGACCCTCGCTAACCTGATTGTTCTAACCCTTTGCTCAAAACCATGCCATAACAAAAATCCCGAGTTGTGAATCCTCGAACCATGCCTCGGAGTTTGTACCTAGTTAAAAAACTAGAGTTTTACAAAGTTTAAAAATAAATAAATAAACAAATAATGTAAATAAAAAGAAACCTAAAATGAATGTACATCCCAAAACAAAATTAATTGACAAGGCTCGACCCAAAAATTAAAATGAGATGTTGATTATTCTTACCCGTATGACTTAGTTTCCAATTGATCCTCTTTTCTCTTCATCTTCGTCTTTGAATTATGGTTTCGACTCTTGAAGCTGTCGATTTCTCTATTCAATCGATCGAACTAATTTACTTTATCTACCTTACCGATCGATTGGTTGCTTTGTTGTGCTTCCTCTCGGTTGCTTCAAGCGTCAAGTTGGTCGATGCTATATTGATTTGGTATGTATATCTATTTTGCCCTTTTCAGTTTTATTCGAACTCGACTTATTTTTTCTGTCGATGATGATATTAGGTTTATATAGGGATATGATTCCGTATTTTTCAATTGAGAATTTCAAATTTTGATTTCTCTTTTAACTTCGACCATGGATTTTTGATCGAACGATTATATGGTTTTTGACTATTCATCGTCCTGATATGTATTCGAAAATTTCTAAATATATTTTGAATATGCCTGACTCTGGTTGATTTTCCGATTTTGGCCTTGAATTGTTCAATTCATTGCTTTGTTTGAATTTTTGTTACCCTTGTTATATTTAGCCGTTGTTTCTTGTATTGATATACAAGTTTGAATCAGAGATACTCGATGATGGTTGAGACTTTAGATGCTCACGTCTTTTAGGATATTTGAGTTACTGATTTTGTATCTCTTTCAACTTGTTGAGTTGGATGATAACTGCTACTTAGGTGAATCTACTGTTGTTGTTGCGTTATTCGACGATGCTCACTGTTGCCAATAGTTTGTTTATGTATTGAGTATACTTGTGCATTTCATTATTTGTGTAGCACCGATACACTACCTTGCCTGGTGTGATATAATCGGTTCATTTTGCTGGTGCCTTGTTTCCTGCATCATTTGTTTACTTTCTTCTACTTGAGTGCATGTATGCCTCCATTTGAAATTGGCTATGCACTTCCCTTAGGCCTGACTAACTTGGTTTTTTAATGTGTTTCACCATTTCTTGTTTTGCCGAGTCTTACAACTATTGCACATGTATATGTACATACATATATGCAAATATATATATATATATATATATATATATATTTACATGTTAGAGTGATAGAATAAGTTGATGGATACATTATCTTGGTAATTGGATGTGAACTGCTTGCTGCATTTATATTGTTCTCTTGTGTACACTTCTACTTGCACTGTATTGAGCCTTCAGGCTTGACCTTTGCATTTGTCCCTAAAATTTAATTGATGCAAGTACGTTTTGTGTATGTACTTGTCCCTTTGGCATGTACGGTGTTAAAGTGTGCATGTCATATGTTGCTTGTGCACATTTATTTTTGGTTCCAGATTAAAATATGAAAACAAACAACCCAATTAACTGAGGCAATATCATATTTAATTATATTCTTATTTTTGTAATTTCAGTTTGTTTCTTTTTTTGCTTTTTACTGCGTTACTTCTTTAACAAGAAAAGCAGTTGACTGGACAAAATTTGGAGCAAGAAGATAGCAAATCAAATCTGAGTGAATGAGTGAGTGACTGAGATAATGTTGTATGTGAGAGTGTGAAATAGTGTTGTATTTGAGAATATAAAATATAGTGGAAGCTGTGTTGTAAATATGTACTACTAAAATTGTAATAAAATATTTGTTTAAATGAAATTCTGAAGAAAAAAAATTTAAAATGAAATTCTGATTTGTTTTATTATGTGATAATGCAATAGTACTATAACTAACACATTTAGTGTGTACGTGTGTGTGTGTATATGCGTTTATTATCATCAAACAAAAATCATAAACTCTTATATTCTACATAACCTTCGGGAAGAAGACGACTCTTTATTCAAATTTGACTGTTAACAACCGACCAGACGTCTAAATTTAGATTCAAATGGCAGAATAACTTCAAATATGAAGAGACGCTCCTCTGTTTTGAAAAACTAGTAATTTAGACGTTCGAATATTCATTTAGACGTCTAAAAATAAGTTCAAACATTGGTTGATTTGTTTAGACGTCAGAATATTAGTTAAAACAAGATATAAAACTTAGGAATATTTAGATGTTTGAAAAATAAGTTTAGACATCTGAATTCCATCTTTTGTAAACAGAGAACAAACTATAGGTTAGACGTCTGAAAAATGTGATTAGGCGTCTGAAAATCTAGAAACATGTATTTTTCGTTTTGAAGTCTTTTTCAAAGTAAAAGTTCAATTAAAAGATATTTTTCTAAGTAAAACTAAATTAAGAAATATTTGTGTGTGTATAGCAGCATCAAAAGATATTGTACAAGTATTTTCTGGACATTCATACAATGACTTATCTATGATATGGTTTTCATTGATCGAACTTGTCAGTTGTAGCATTTGCCTTAGTCTCCATAGTTTGAATTTTCCTAAAATAATCAACTTGTACAATATATATTGAAATGTATACTTGTCACTTAAAAAGCAAAAGCGAAGGTTTCAACATTCTCTCGCTTTTTGATGATGACAGTTATATATATATATACATTGATATATATATATATATATAAATTTTTATTTTACTCCCCAATCGATATGCCTTGGTTTTTCTCCCCTTTGTCGTTAAAAAAATGTAATATAGGAGAGAAAAATAAAACTTAGAAGAGGGTAAAAAATGACACACATAAACATATGAGAAATACTTAAAAAACATTTAAAATATCTGTTGTATATATTTAAATCATTTAAAAACTCGTGTATTTTAATATTTAATCAATAATTTTTATTTCAAAGCAATGGTAACCTTATACTAACTTATTTATTAGCAAGATTAGTATTTAAAAAATTCTTATTCATAAAAGTCCCAATAGAGAAATTCAAAGTGCAAACATATTGCTAATTAAACCTTTGTTGGGTAAAAATATTCTTTTTAAAGCACTTATACCCATAAAAATAAATTTCTTGTAAGGTAAATCTTTTATTTTTGACAAGCACTTATGAGACTATAAATATCTCAATTTTTGTTAAAATATATGTATAAATATCTATCCAAAATTTGGTCAAAAATAAGTAATGATTTCCAAAAATAATATTTTTATTACAAAATACATATAAAAAATTACAAATTTTTCTGAATTTTCTCCATTTGTAGTTCCATTTCCATATACATCATATTTAGAATCCTTCTCCCTCTTAATGTGTGGTATACTTGCAAAAAATAAGAAATATGTTCTGCTACCCACTTCCTACGTTAGGGTCCGGGGGTTAGATTTTTGGTAACCGCATAAAACAGGCTGGTTGAACCTTTTTAATATGAAAGAGTGGTCCATTTATAAGGAGGGCACCCTTGGTTTGGTTGAACCTTTGAAAATGTAATTTGAACTTAAATGTACTTTAGAAATAAAATTATTTATATATTTATTTCTAAAATTGTATTATTGGTTTTGGGAACCTAAATAATAATAGTCTTAGAATTTTCTGATTTTAGTTGACTTTAATAACTTTGGGTTTTCTAAAATTAGTATATAAAGATGCATATTTCTTTTTATAACTAGAATTGCTAATTTTAGAAGTTTTAAATCTTAATCCATTTTTATTAAAGACATGTTTTGAAATATTTATCAAATTTGTTAAACTCTCTTTGCCTTTATTAAATTTTATAAATCATTAATCTTGGATTCCAAAGTAATAACTTGATTTTTTTGTTATATCAAGAGATGATTGTAAACCACAATTTTCTTTGAAAAGTTTAACATTCTCATCTCGATAGATTTTTAGTTCTTCTTGCAAAGTATGAATTTGAGAGATCAAATTTTCATTAGATTCTTGAGCTTTACAAAATTCTTCTTCAAGAATTACTTTCTCATCTTTCAATATATTTATCTATAATTCTACTCCATCTAATTTTTCATAAGCTTCTTTTCTTAGTGTCATTTCATTTTTCTTTTCTTTTAAAATCCCTACATTAATTTTAAGTAAATCATCATAAGAGTAAGATTGAAGAACCTCATCATTAAATGCTATGAAACATACATTTTCTTGCTCAGTGTCACTTTCCACGTCGAATGAAGAAGAATTAGAGTCGTCCCAAGTGACTTAGTATGCCTTTTTCATTGGTTTTGCCTCTTGTTGAATTTTGGACCTGTTTTCATTTTTCAGCTATGGCAATCTTTTTTTATACGACCCATCTTATCACATTCAAAACATTTCTGAGTTATTGAGTTGCTATTTTTAAAGTTGCTTGTCACCATCTTAAATTTTAGATAATTTTTGAACACTTTAACAAGGTAGGCCAGATCATTGTTATCAACATCTGAGTCATCTTCAGCTTGGAATGCAATTGATCTCTTTTCATTTTCCTATTGCTTCCTGACCTGCAAATTTACTTCATAGGACATGAGATTACCAATTAGCTCTTCAACCATGAGTTTGGAAAGGTCGTTTGCTTCTTCAATGGCTAGCACTGTAGGAAATGCGGATTACGGATCTTAAGGCTGGATTAACACCAGGGGAGGTGAATAGTGTTTAATGGATTTTATGGAATTTTTGAAATCTTTTCAAATTAAACACATACAGATGCAATTTCACAAACATAGAGACAATCACAGAATCAGACACAAATGCAAATAGTAAATAAAAGCAGTAAAGGAAAGAACACACCCAAATTTATACTGGTTCAGAGTTACCCTACATCCAGTCCCACACAATTTCTTGTGCGGATTTCTTTTCAAATATAATGTCGATATTACAACCTCGATTTCAAGGCCACGAGATACACTCTCCTAGCTCCGAGCCCAGGGAAAACTCTCTTGATTTAACCAGGCTACAATCACACCTAATTGATTTACAGACTACAATCACACCCAATTGATTTACGGTCCACAATCACACCATTTCCAATCACACTTTGATAGAGAGAGAATCGATACACTTCTTTGATTACAAATGATCCTATAACTCTGAATAGCACCGAGATCTTTGAGAGAGAGTGGCAGAGAATCAAACTAGAGATGATCGAGTTTGATTCACTTAGGATTTCGGCAGAGTTTTGATAAAGCATTTGATATATAAGAGAATATTTGAGTGGAGAAGGAGTGAAGAAATGAAGAAAAACTAACTTCAAATTCTTTGAAAACAACTGGTATTTATAGGAGAACAACAGTTATGTCCATTCGCGAAAGGTTATGACGAACAGACACTTCTTTTGAAAATTTGAATTTTAAATTCTGCGGCTACCATGTCGACATGGGGGGATGAGGGATGTCGACATGCCTATGTTATTTTTGAAAATAGATTTTTCTTTAAAATGATTTCTATTCTAAAACTTGTCAAAACTATTTCTAAACTTTGTAAACTAATTTGAATATAGTTTAAACTTATAAAAGAGTTTTAGAAAGTAATCTTAAAATATATAATCTATAATATAAAAGTAATATTAAAAACTAAGTAAAGATTTCTTTAATAATATATTAAAGTTAAAATACTAAAATCAAGATATAGTTTAAAAAAACAAGAGATGATTTTGAAATTAATATGATTAAAAATAGTTTTTGAATTAAGGCTAAAATATTTAAATTGATAGAGATGACTTTAAAAAGGTAGTTTTGAAAATAAATCATTTTGAAAATTTAGTGGATATATTCCACTAGAGAAGATCGTGGGTTCCATCCCACTAAAGAGGTCATGGGTTTCATCCCACTATTAAAGCGGGAAGGTGGATTCCATTCCATAATTAAAATTCGAATAAAGATTTTAGCGCTATTATGAAGTTTTAACATAAATCTAGATTCTATTACTTATCTTGATATCTTGAACACTTGAACTCTTGATACTCATGAGTCTTCGGTCTTTATTTCTTCAATCATGAATTCGTCGGTCTTGAATCTCTATACTCAGTCTTGAACCTTTATACTGTACAGTCTTCATTCTTAGTACCTGCATATATATATCCTGCATATACATTTATATCTAGACAAGAATATTAGTATTTATATTTTATAACAAGTCCTAAGGTTGTTGCCATCAAAACCATCATCTCAGGAACTAACAATCTCCTCTTTTTTGATGATGACAACCTTTGTTTATAAAATATACTCCAACAAACTTCGATCCTACTCCGACTCCCTCTTATTCCAACAACCCCCCTTAATCTAAGCCTAACTAACCTATTTTATAATTCTCCCCTTTGTCATCAATAAAAACCAAACCGAAACTACATAACTCCCCCTAAATCTTATACTATAGCACTGTATAGGATAATAACACAGTATAGTAAAATATAAATGAGACAGATAATAATATAAAATAGTAAGGTAAATGTGAGAGATATGAAAATTTCAAACATAATCAATCAATATATACATCATGTTCTTAACAAACCACACCATGTCGATTATATATTACACACCAAATTCAAATCAATCCAAACCATACCAAATCAAATCAAACCAAATCAAAGTAAATAAAACCACATATGTTAAATCAAACATTTCTTGGAACTTGAACCCATCCTTCTTCACCAAAGATAGGATCTGCTTTTATAGCATCCCATTCGTCATTATCTTTGTTCAGAATTCCTTCTGGATTCGCTTCAAGTTCTTCTTTGTTGAGGGCTGAGATCATCCATTGAATGGCATCGAAATGCCTTTCTTGTTATTTTATCATCTGCATTTGGCTTAATTCTAAGTGACGTTGATTGCGAAGGATAAAAGTAAGTATGTTCTTGAAGGAATTGAGAGTTTCTTCAAGATTCTCACTTAGATTATGAATAGGAGAGGCCATTTTTTGATAAAATATAAAGAAATTCAATAGAAAATAAAGAGAATTGAAAGTTTGTATTTTTCTGGAAGAAATAGGTATTTAAAGAGTTAGAAAGTCGTTTGAAATGAAAAGACACAAGGTAGTTATGGAAATTTCAATTTCAAAACAAAAATCATTTTATGGCCGTTACATGTCGACGTGGGGGGTAGGGGGATGTCGACATGCCCCTATTAATTTTGGCAATTTGCTTTGTTTCTTTATATTATCTACAAGTCTATATATATATATATATAAACTTATATAATATAATAACAAGCATTCCATAGATATTTTAGAGCTAATAAGCAGAAATAAAAGATTTTCATTGATAAATTTAGTTAACATGACATAAATGATACATAACATTAATTAAAGAGAGATACAAACTAATACAACACGAAATGAAACTAATATTAGTTAGAGGATGTTGAAGATGATGATAATCCAAGCTTGCGACTCACTTTCCCAAAGAACTTGTTCATTTTGGAGGAAATCTTGTCCAACTTTTTACTAATGGATCTTTTGAGAATCCTTTGGTTTTCCACGATAATCTTTTGATTCTTGAGAAGCGTTTTGTTGGATGGATTGTTAGAAGTGATAGAGTATTCGATGCTTTCCAATGAAGTCACTTCCTCCTCCGCTCCTTCCTTTTCAATTTCCATCTCCTCCCCTTCTTCCTCCTCCTCCTCTTCTTTTTCCGTCTCTTCATGAGTCAATCTCTCATCCTTTTCGGCAAGTGTTTCATATGGTTGAAACACAAACGGAATTTTCATGAGAGAGATGTTAGCATGGTTAAACACTTTTCTAGAAACACACTCCTCCTTCTTATAATCAACACCAAAGTAGTTAAAAATACGAGTGAGATAAATCCCATGATATAAAGTGTTTTCACCAAAAGTAAAAATTTTGGGACGAAGTTCATCCAAAATCACTTGCGCCCAATTAATTGCATAGTGCCCATAAATAGTAAAAAGAGCCTTACAAACTTTTAAAGTAGGGTGATTGAAATTTCCCGATCTTGGAGTTGATATGTTACAAAAGAAGGTTTACAATTCTAGCTTTAGGACGGAAATTTCGGTTTATAAACTCGAAGTTATCATCTCCTTCAAAAATGTGACGAAATGTCTCACGATCATGTTCATCAATTTGAAAATCCGAAAGGTCCATTCCCGTATACTTACAACCAAGAATGTTGCCCAAAATCTCACTATTTAAAACAATACGAGTTCCTTTAATGCTACTACACAATTCCCCTTCATTTCCTTCATAAAAACCATGATTAAATTTGCATCTAACATTTTGACAAGATTTGGATAACAAACAAAATCATTGTGAGAACCATCAATTAAGCTAAGAATTTGATTCTCTTAAAAAAGAACATTGATTTCATAGGAAGAAAAATCATTAAAGATAGCAAATTTTCCCGTATGGACCTTTCCAAAGTTTACATAGCTTATGTAAGCCTTGATAGCTTCCGGATCATTGTAGAGGAACTCTTTGGTGGCCTTGGACAGTCTAATGGTGGATGGAGTGCTCGAGGAAGCCATTTTTGAAGAAAGTAGAGAGCTTGAGAGTTTAAAATAGAGTTTGAATTTTGAAATGAAAAAGAAAAGATATGATAAAGTTAAGAAGATAAATGGATATCTAAGAGCCATGTTCTCTGGTCAAGAGACACGTTTTCAGAGCTTTGGAGTTGGTGAAAAGGTGGAGGGAAATTCAAAGCTTTGAATTCAAATTTGAATTTCAAATTTCTAGAGGGATGTCGACATGGGGAGTAGGGTCATGTCAACATGGATCCCTAAAATCATGTGATTTGTTTTTCTTATTTTAATTAATATCTATATATATATCCTTTAATTTAATTTATATTTTATCTGAAATAATATTAAATATAATAACACTTTAATATTAAAATATTATTTTGAAAATCAAAAATTTTAAATTCAAACAACAAGCAATTTCAAAACATGCAAACAATCAAACATTCAAGCATTCAAACAAGCAATTTTAATCAATATAATTTAAATGTGTACCTATTTTTAGATCCATATTTCCAAGATCATCAGAATCGTGAATAGCTGTAAAGCACATGTTTGAATTTTTGGTCTCTCGATCTTCATCACTAGAGAATGAGTCTGAATTGTCCAATGTAGCAGTATATGCTCTCTTTTTTCTTTGAATAATCATTACTTGGAGAAATTTTTTGTTTATACGGATGTGGACAATCTCTTTTTAAGTGGCCTGGCTCATCACAATTGTAGCATCTGCCGTTGTATTGAGTTTCATTATTATTTCCAGAATTCTTGTGATCATTTCTCTTGTAATTGTTCATCTTTCTGTATTTCAGAAACTTTCTAAAATTCCTTAAGGCTATTTCTTCATAGTCATCACTGTTTGTGTCTGAACCATATGTTATTGCATTGAACACTATTGACTTCTTTTTTGAGGCCTTGCTTTATCTTCTCCCTTTCATTTGTACTTCGAACGATGTTTGCACAAAAAATGGGCAAACACCTCCAAGTCGTATGATTTAGTTGATTTTATGTTGTTTTTAGTGATCTGGGTGATTTATGCAAATATATAAAAAGCAGGGACTAAACTGTAAAAGACACACAGATTTATAGTGGTTCGGCCAGAATGTGCTTACGTCCACTTTATATGTTATTCTCCTTTACTGTTCAGATTACAAGTACAAAGCTCTGATACAAGTATATGAAAGTTGTTTGAAAGTTCTATCCGTGCTTGAGCTCTCAAAACTGTCCCCCATTGTTGTACCCCTACCCCTCTATTTATAGAGTGAGGCAGGGGGTAGGGGTCTTGGATGTATATAGCTGCTGGTGGGCTTGGGCTGATGTAATCTGGCCTGGCCAGATTGGTTCGACAACGCCTTGGTTCAGAGATGGTTGGAGTGGATTTGGTTCGGTTGTGAGTGGAGTTGGTCCGGTGGTGGTTGGTTGTGAGTTGAGTTGGTCCGGTGGTGGTTGGTTGTGAGTTGGTTCGGCAGTTCTTAGGAAGTGGGTTGGTTCGGCGTTGGCTCTGGTTCGGGAGTATGTTGGTCCGGTAGCATGTGATTCGGTGGCCCTTTCCTTGTTTTGGTTCGGCTAGGCCTTGGGAGTGGATTGGTTCGGTGGTGAGTGGTTCGGTGGTGCCTTCTTCCCTTTGGTTCGGTGGTGGTGGAAACGCACCCAACATTTGCCCCCCAAAGTGGGGCATATGCCAGCATATGTCGTGCTTTGTTTCGGTTTGGACAAACTCATTCGGTCCTACGTGCCGAACCAGTTGGTTCGGTCATCCTTGTTTACCTATAAATACGGGCTTCATGTCTCTGTTCATCTTCTATCGTTTGAAAATAGTCGAATCAATCAAGTACTGAACCAGACTCGACTGTTTGAAATAGCCGAATCAACTAAGTACCGAACCAGTCTCGACCACCGGACCAGGTGAGGTTTTCCTTCTGCTGAACGAACTTTTAAACTACCGAATGGGATCGGAGAGCACGAGTACCAAATGAATTCCAGGCCTTGAACCCCCGAATGACCATGGGGAGTTTGATTGCCGAACGAACCTTCGAGCCTTGAACTACCGGATGAACTTGAGTGCCAAATAAACTTTAGTATCGAACTACCGATTAAGTTTTGAATTATGAACGATATTCCATGCCGTATGTACTTGCTTGTTTATGTCTCCATATTCCTTGTTCTAATAATGTGTTTCCTCCTGTTGTAGATAATGTCTCATAAAGTCGAAACTCATTTTGACAAGAAGAAGTCCAAGGACCGAGGAGAGTCTTCCATAGTGCCCCCAGTTCAGGCAGCACTAGAACGACAGGGACCAACCCCGAGATCGCTAGTAGACGGGTACGGTCCTCAAGAGCTTCTGAACTCACCGCCTGATTGTTTTCCTAGCTCCCTCAAAGATGAGCAGCTTGATGTTATTTCTCGCTCTTTTGGGATCGACAGAGCGCGTATGTTGTTGCCGGGGGAAGGAGTGATGCCGTATAACCCCCCTGAAGGATATTTTGCTTATAGTAGGTATCACTGCTTGTGTGGTGCCATCCCACCCATCAATGCTTGGATAGTCAGCTTCATCACATACTTGAAGATGGCTCCTTTCCAGCTTTAGCCCAACTCCTATGCCATCTTGGTGAGCCTATTCGTTATATTCCAGAGGAGATACGGGCGTCCTCCTTCCAACTGGGAAATCCGGTATCTGTACAATTTAAGAGGCTACAAGAAGGGGTCTCCGTATATTAGCTTGGAGTCGGCTGTGTCCTTCAAGCCAGTCCTGGATTTATACTCGAAGTTCAGCATGTTCAAGAAGGAATGGTTTTTTGTCAAGGACGACTCTGTTTCTTTCCACCGCTTCACCTTTGGCTGTAAGTTGAATCTTATTTATAATTTCCGTTCTGACTGCGATGATCCTCCTTATTTGCTTTATTTCTTGCTAGCGACAGGTGGCTTTGCGGTTGTAGAGAATGATCATCTGGTTCAGACGGCTGCGGAAATAGAAGCCATCCCGGAAAGGGAGAGGGCGGCTTCTTATTTGATCAAGAACGCTACTCTTCTGAGGCTCAACCTGATTCTTCCATGCCAGTCTGTGTTCAAGCAGAGAGACACAGCTGAGGAGAGGGCCGCCAAAGCTAAAGGAGGGGCTACGGTGAAGAGCAGTAAAAGGAAACCCTTCTCGAAGCATCCAATTGCTGGGGGGAAGAAACTTAAGAAGTCCGATGGACCTTCCCCTAGCACATGTCCCGATGTTCCGGAGGAGGAAGATGTGGAGGAGGAGAGAGGCGAGGGTGAAGGAGATGAGGTGGAGACTGGAAGCGGTGGAGAAGGTGATGGTGATGGTCATAGCGATGATGGTGGTGATGGACAGAGCGGTGGTGGAACTGGGGCTTTGTCTTCTAAGCAGGCAGGTGTGATCCAGGAGTGGACAGATGATGCTTTCCGCCTCGCTTTTGAAGGGTCGGAGGAAGGATCGACTTTGGTGGAGAAGTCTAAGAAGGCTGACAAGGCCGAGATCGGTGCTGATTCATCTTCTAAGAGTGCTTCAGCTATGGCAACTCCTGTGAATCAAGGTGAATTTTTGACTCCCGCTGACTCCATTTATGACAAGGATTTAGAAATATTTTACGGCCCGCTCCCGTCCTGGAATGAGATTCAGGACTTATTGCAATATCCTACTCCTCCCCAGGGTTTGTATAACAAATGCGTCTTTTTACTCTTCTTAACTTGATGTATTTCTTGAATTATAGCTCAATGTATGCTTGTAACACTTGGCTTTTATTACAGGAGCGGGTAAGGTGGCCAAGACGTCAGATGTTCGGCACCGTCTTGAACAGTACAAACTCCTCAAGGCTTCTACTAAACCAAAGCCTCCGGCTAACCATCTTGGAGATGTAGTCGGCTACTGTCCTCTTCTTGGAGTCATCGAAGAGGATATCCAAAGGAAGAAGAGGAGTCGCTCTTTGTTTGAATTTTCACCCGGTCCTCAGCCCCCGACTCAGCCTCTCCAGGATACCATGGAGAAGAATACTAAGCTTATTCCTTCCCCGCACCCGTCTGAAAATCCTACTGTTACCCCGATAGACCATCCCGGTTTGGCTCGTAATCCGTTTGCAGATCATCCGGATCTGGATCCTGGTTCTCATGATATTACCTTTGATGAAGCTACCGGTGAGCACCTTCTCCCTCGCAATCCTATGGTAAGAGTACTGGATGAAGCTAAGTCCCTGGACCTTGATTTGCTTACCACTCTGGTTGTAACCTTGGAGGAAGAAGCTAAGGCAAACATTGACCGGGTTGTTGAGGAAACCAGGAAGCTGATGGGGCATCATGCTCGACTGGTTAAGGCTGGAGAAGAAATCGGCAGTGCTAACATTCGACTGCGGTTAATGGTTTCCGACCAGGCCAAACAACTCGCTGACCAGGCCATCCGGATCTCTCAACATGAGGCCGCATCTAGGCAATTAAAGAAGACCATGGAAGAGGCCAGCAGGGCAGAGTTACAGAAAATAGAGGCCGTCTGTAAGGAACGGATTGATATGGCTATTGCAACGGTGGATGAGGTTCGGCAAGCGGATCTTGAGCAGGTACAGAAGTTATCCGGGAAACTTGAAGCCCCAGAGCTTGCTCAAACCAAGCTGAAGGAGGAGATGGAGGCGATGAGGAGATCCTTCCAGGCCGACCGCTCACGGTACCAATCAGAGAGGGATGCTGCCACTGCACAACTGTTGGCTTCTGAGGGCCGAATAAGGGAGTTTGAAGAGAATGAGGGGATAATGGATGAGATGCTTCAAGATATGTACTTTCGCACTTGGAGACAGGGCAACTTATCTTGGATGGATGATTATCCCCGAGTCATGGCTAGGATTTATCTCAGGGCCCTGGAGTAGGCTAAGGCCAAAGCAGATAAGGAGGGCGGCGTGGCCTTCAGAATGGATGTGGTTACGGCTCAATTCTCCAAGGAGGAGAAAGCGGCGGTGAAGGAGGGTATGCGGCTGCTTACTGCTGAGGAGGTAGGTGTGCAGTTAGAGGATGATGATCAAGGAGCAGATGCTGGTAAGTCTTCCCTTTTAGCTTTCCGTAACTTGGTTGCTCATTATTAATGAATTTTTTCCTTGATCGGACATGCCGGACCTCTAGAGCACCAACTTCCTCTGGTCAACATGCTGAGAGTTCCCACTCCACAGTTAAAGAGATCCCGGAGGGCCAGCAGGACAAGGGTACAGCTCCGATGCAGCCGACTCCATGACTTGACCTGGATATTTTTTGTTTACTTGACATTGCTGTCTATGTTAGTCTCAAATCAGCAACGTAACTTTTAGGCTGTGATTATGTTACTTGTAACAAACGAATTTATTTGTGGCGTGTAATTTTTAACTTAGGCTGATTCTGTCGTATTTGAATGCTTTCGTTATTTTGATGTGTTGCATAAGAAGTATAGCTGTGCATATGCCTGTGATTCGATCGTGTTTGATGTCAAGTTCTTGCTTAAAATGTAATTTCATACCTTGCAATGTTTAATGTGATGTGTGAAAAAATTATAGCCACGTATTTATACACAAAAGAAGAAAGTACCGCCCTTCATGCTTTAGCTGTAGACGGTTGCTTCGAATGTCTTATATGACTGAGTATGGAATGCAGTCGATTGACTCATAATCCAATTGTTAGTTCTTAGTGAGCGTCTCCTGTCTTGTGTCCTATACTTTAGGGATTGTTATAGAGGATAGGAGGAAAGTTTTTAAGTAAGATAGAAATATAAGAAATAGTAAAACTTCCAATCACGGAAGGCCTGCGATGTGCTTAAGTTCGAGGCAAACGGGTTTTGTAGTCACTTTCCCTAGCTGTGGGTCTTGGAGACATTTGTCACCCATCTTACGCCTCTGCGGGGAGTTTATCTTTTTTACCACAGCCGTACTTAAGACACATCGGAGCCGAGATCTCGCACAGTAACTACCCGGGCCATTATGGCCCGTAATCGTGGGTATTATTCGATTTACCGTGGCCGGCTAGCGTGGGTGCCGATCGTCAACCGTGAACTACCCCTGGCTGGCCACACCTTATATTGGGGCTTAAAGTAGGTTCACGGTTGCCGGCGAGCCGAACGCCGTAATGAGCTGCCTCGGCTATAGTCGGCCTTCTCGGTGGCTTATAATCGGCTCATTACAGTTGGCTTTAAGGGCCGTCACGAACAATGAGTTAACCCGCAGAAGAGGGATGCCGGAGCAAAAGTGTCTCATTGGCGAGGGCATAGATTCGCATAGTACATGTTAGGTCTTGTCCAGGTGAAGTTGCGCCGTGATATGTCTTGAATGGAAATGCCATTACACAGGATTTCGTTCAACAGAAAAGGATAAGGTTAACAAGCAGCCAAGATATAAAGGAACAAGTTAAAAAGAGACAAGTTTTTTAAAGTGGTTCGGCACGAAAATGCCTACGTCCACTGATTCTCTTTGTTAATTCACTTCATATGGGCAGTACAAGTTAAGAAAAGTATCGACGAAGGTGTTGGATGTTCCATGCCCTCTGGAACACCTCTCCGTCCACTGTTGACAAAATATAAGCTCCGTTGTGGAGATTTTTATGAATTACATATGGTCCGTCCCAGATTGGATCTAGCGCTCCGGGGCGCGGGAAGATTCGCTTGAGGACAAGATCTCCTTTTTGTAAGTTACGATGCTTGACTTTGGAGTTGTATTGCATTGCCACTTTTTGCTTGTGAGCTGATGCTTTGAGGGCTGCATCATTTCTTCTTTCCTCAATTAGATCCAAAGACATATGAAGGAGTTCTTCGTTCTCTTCTGGGTTATAGTGGATCCTACGGTGGGAAGGCACTATAGTTTCAACTGGGAGCATAGCCTCTGATCCGTATGCCAAAGAGAAAGTAGTATGCCCCGTTGATGTTCTGAAAGATGTGCGATAGGCCCAAAGTGCCGTAGGAAGTTCATCTGCCCATGCGCCTTTTGACTTTTCAAGTTTCTTTTTTATCAGAGTTTTGAGAATTTTGTTGACAGCTTCGACTTGTCCGTTTTCCTGGGGATAAGCTACAGATGAGAAGCTTTTGTGGATTCCGTGCTCTTGGCACCAGTTGGCGAATTCCTCGCTGTCAAACTGGAGTCCGTTATCCGATATGATTTTAAGTGGGACCCCGTACCTGCATAGAACATTTTTGATCAAGAAGTTAATAACTTTTGCTAAAGATACTTTATTTAGGGGTTCTGCTTCCACCCATTTGGTGAAATAGTCGACCGCCACTATAGCATATTTGGCTCCGCCTCGGCCCATTGGCAGTTCGCCAATCAGGTCAATTCCCCATACTGCAAAGGGCCAAGGGCTGGTCATTTGGGTAATCTCAGTTGTAGGTAGCCGCGGAATCTTCGCAAATTTCTGACATCTGTCACATTTTTTGACGAAATCTAAGGCGTCTTTGTTTAAGGTAGGCCAAAAGTATCCATATCGGAGTATTTTCTTTGCCAGAGTCTGCCCTCCAGTGTGATCTCTGCAGCTTCCTTGATGGATACTGGATAAGATTTCCTTTGCTTCCCTTTCAGCGACACACCTTAATAAGGGGTTAGAGAAGCCACGCCGATAAAGGGTGCCTTCTTGTATTGTGTAGCGGGAAGCTCTCCTCAAGATTTTCTTGACTTCGTTACGCTTGTCAGGCAGTGTGTCGTCTTGTAAGTATTTTTGAATGGGAGTCATCCAAGTTTCCTCTTTGATTGTAGCTATCAGATTCACCTGCTCGAAACTTGGGGTCAGTTGCTTTAAGATGGCCACTGCTCCGGAAATAGTGTCGTCTCTCATGCTAGCTTGCTTCGCCAATTCGTCGACCTCTTGATTCTCTTCCCGAGGGATGTGTTTTATTACATAGCGATCCAATTGATTGAGAAGCAACTTGGTCTTCTTCAGATATGCTACGATTCGTTCTTCCCGAGCCTGAAATTCCCCTAGTATTTGATTTACAATAAGTTGAGAATCACTATGAAGACACAAAGAATTGGCTCCGATTTTTAAGGCAAGTTCTAATCCAGCTATCACTGCTTCATACTCTGCGTCGTTGTTGGTGGTAGCGAATTCCAACCTTAGAGCATAGTGTAGCTTATTTCCCCTGGGAGTGATTATTACCACACCTGCCCCCGAGCCTTGTTCGTTCGACGCACCATCCATAAAGAGATTCCACTTGATGTCTTCTCCTATTTCTGATTGCTCTTTACCTTCGTTGGTAGTGAATTCGGCAATGAAGTCGGCCATGGCTTGTCCCTTGATGGAGGTGCAAGGATGGTAGGTGATATCATATTGACTTAGTTCAATGCACCATTTAAGTAGTCGCCCAGAAGTGTCGGGACGATGGAGTACCTACCTTAGTGGTTGATCGGTCAGAACTCTGATGGAATGAGATTGGAAATAGTGACGTAGTTTCCGTGACGTGATTAGTAAACAATACGCTAGTTTCTCAAGTTTAGGATATCAGGCTTCCGCCCCTGTAAACCTCTTGCTCACAAAGTATACTGGCCGCTGCGTGCGTTTGTCTTCTCTCACCAAGGCGGCGCTTAGAGCATGAGATGACACAGCAAGGTATAGGTATAGCTCTTCGCCTTTGTTCGGAGTTGAGAGTACTAGTGGTCTCTGGAGGTGCTCGATTAAGTTAAGGAAAGCTGTTAAGCATTCGTCAGTCCATTCGAACTTTCCTTTGTCTTTCTTTAGGGCTTCGAAGAAGGGGATGCATTTGTCAGTTGCTTCAGGGCGGCCACCTTCCCATTTAGGCTTTGCATTTCTTTTCGGGTAGAAGGTATCCTGATATCTTTCAGAGCTCGGACTTGTTCAGGGTTTGCTTCAATTCCTCTGGCATGGACGATGAATCCCAGGAACTTTCCTGATGATACTCTGAAGGAGCACTTTAGAGGATTCAGATTCATTCCATATTGGCGAAGTACTTGAAACATCTCGCCCAGGTGGCTTACGTGATCATCAGCTTTTCTTGACTTTACCAGCATGTCATCCACATAAACTTCCATAGTTTGTCCTATTAGCCCTGAAACATTTTGTTGACGAGGCGCTGATAGGTGGCTCCTGCGTTTTTAAGTCCAAAAGGAATTACTTTGTAGCAGTACAATCCCCGGTCAGTGATGAAACTAGTGTGGTCTTGATCGGGAGCATGCATAGGAATTTGGTTATATCCTGAGTATGCGTCCATAAAAGATAAGAGTTCGTGCCCGGCTGTGCTGTCCACAAGTTGATCGATTCGGGGAAGTGGGAAGCAATCCTTCGGGCAGGCGTCATTCAAGTTGGAGAAGTCAATGCATGTTCGCCACTTCCCATTAGCCTTCTTTACTAGTACCGGATTAGCAATCCATTTTGGGTAGACGGCTTCTCGTATGAAGTCATTGGCAAGTAGGTTTTTTACTTCTTCATCGAGGGCTGCTGATCGTTCTGCCCCCATACTTCTCTTTTTCTGCTTTACCGGCGCCTTGGTGGGATCGATGTTTAGTACGTGGCATGCTATGTCAGGGGAGATTCCAGTCATGTCAGCGTGTGACCATGCAAATACATCCAAGTTATGGCGGAGAAAATCAACGAGTTGTTCCTTCAATTCTGCTTTTAGTTGGGACCCGACTTTCAATAGTTTACTCGAGTCGTGTTTGTCCACAGATACAAATTCCATAGACTTTGAAGGCTCGGCGGTGACCTCCTCCTCTTTTTCCCTGGGGTCTAATTCATTGAAAGGGTAACTGGTATATCGAAGAGGAGGGGCTTTCTTTAGCTGCTATGCTTCCAAACTTTTCGTGCAGAGGGCAGTCTCTGCACTCTTCCCTATATCCTTCCTGCGGTTATTGTGGAGTTCAGTTACATAGCAATCTCGAGCGATGTCCTGATCTCCCTCTACTTCCCCTATTCCATTGTCCATTGGAAATTTCATCTTCAGGCACCATGGGGCCAGGACAATTTGGAAGTCAGACAAGGCTGGTCTTCCTAAGAAGGCGTTGTAGGCCGAGTGGTTTTCTATCAACACAAATGTTTGTTTCCGCACAACGGAGCGGGGATGACTTCCAATTTCAACAAAGAGGTCCAGTCGCCCGAGGGGCATCTTCGCATTTCCAGTGAAACCGTGTAGTGGTTTATTGCAGGGGAAAACATCCTTTAATGACAGCTTCATTTTGTCGAATGCATGCTTGAATAGGATATTCACTGAGCTTCCAGTGTCCACTAGAATTCGGAAAACTTTGGCTGGACCGAGTCGGGCAGAGATAACCATGGGATCCGCGTGAGGGTACTGCCTTCCCTCCAGGTCACGCCTACTGAATGTGATGTCATCATTCTCTATCCGCTTCGGGTGGCGTTCTTCTATAACAGAGTTAACGCACTCTTCATCGTTCCTAAGTGACTTTCCGTACCTTTCCATCTCTGCCCAGCTTCCGTCGGCGATGTGTGGCCCTCCCGAGATGGTATGGACCACTATCTTCTCTTGATTGGAACCGCTGGTGTTGTGATTTCCTCTGCCTATTTCTGGGGAGGGTAACCTTGGGTTCTCATTGGCAGGAGCTGGAGTCCTATTCTGACCTTTTACATAGCATTCTAGTCTCCTTCTTCTGATGTGTTCTTCAATCAAGTCCTGGAGATGATGGCATTCATTGGTATCATGCCCATGGGATTCGTGGAAGCGGTAGAATTTTCCAGACTTAATTGCGTTATCTGATTCTTTCTTATGCGGGGGGCGTTTGTATTTAACTTCGTCTTGAGTGGCGAGGAAGATGTTTTCGATCGTTTCATTCAAAGGGGTGTAAGCGTCAAATCTCGGTCCTGGCCGATATTGACGCTTTTCTCCCTTCTTACCCCCAGCATTGTCTCTAGAATCATTTCTTCGAACATCCTTTGCTACAGCAGGCGTGTTGCCATGAGCTGCCTTATTTTGTTGCCCTGACTGCCCCTCAGTGGCAGCGTCTTCAAGTCTCATATATTTCCCAGCTTCATGGAAGAAATCGGGTAAAGTAGCTGGTTTTTCTTTTGTCAATCTTCTAGCAAATTTAGTATCCGGATGCACCCCACTACAGAGGGCCATTAAGATAAGCTTCTCATTGGCATCTTGGACTGCGGCCGCTGCGGCATTGAATCGGGTCAGATATTGCTGCACTTTCTCTCCAGGTTTTTGTTTGATACTGGATAAGGAGTAAGCGTCCTTGGGTTGTTCCACATGAATGCGGAACTGGCTGATAAACTTTTCTTTCAATATCTCCCATGAGCTGATGGATCCTTGGAGTAGATGGCAGAACCAGGAGGTAGCTAGATCTGCTAAGAATAGTGGAAAGCATTTGCACAGTACTCCCTCTGTTGCCCCGCTCATGAGCATATGCTGTGTGTATCTCTGTAAGTGTACAACTGGGTCAGAGGTTCCCTTGTAAGGTTCCATCGTTGGCATTTTCCATTCTCGGGGGGTGATGTAATTTCGATATTGCGGGCGAAAGGGCTGGTTACCCTAGTGCATATCCCTCGGTCTCTTTGATCCCGTTGGACGCACTCTCTGAACAAGCGTGCCATCCTTTCATCAGAATTTGGAGCAGATAAAAATGAGTTCGGTTCTTCTCTATGGGATTGATTCCGTCCAGATGACCTGTAGGGGTGGTATCGTCTATTATTCCTTATATTTTCCAGTGGCTGTCTCTGGTCTTCTAGGAGCATGCTAGGGTCAGCTACAGTTGGCCCTTGCCTTGATCTTCCCTTGCTGGGTTCTGATCTAAGCACTTCCTCAGGTCCAACTTCGGGCTGGACTCTAGCTCGGCCCCGTTCATTGGCGTTTCCGTGGTTAGGCAGCATGACAGGCTCGGCTACAGTTGACCTCCGCTTGGTACCTCCCCCGTTGGGTTCGGTTCCAAGTGTTTCCTCGGGTCGGCGTTTGGACTGAGTTCGGTCTCGGCTCCTACCACGGCCGCTTCTGTCATTAGCTTCTTCGAAGAAGGAAGATCTTTGTTGCCTCTGAGATCCTGCAGACTGGGACTCACCCCATGATTCAGTGTTGCGGTTGGACTCTTTAGCATCCCTTAAGCGTGACATGAGTTGGTCCATCAAGACTTCTTGCTGGGATGTGAAGCGGTTAGTCACTTCAGCCACAACCCTGTCTAGATCTGCCCTAGTAATTGCTGCCGGCTGTTCTATGGCAGGGGTTGTCGGATTTGCCTGACCTTCATTTGGTACTGCCGTTGGAATGGGACGATTTACTTGATCTGTGACCACTGGATCTGGAATACTGCTGGTTGCGATGTTTTTTCCTTTGTTAACATCTTTCTTCTGCTTGGGAGGCATGTCTTCCAAGCAATGAGCGACGCTGTTAGGAAGAAAGTTAAGTGGGAGAAGCTGAAGTCCGGGGTTCAGCTCTCAGTGAAAGCACCAAAAATGTTTGCACAAAAAAAGGGCAAACACCTCCAAGTCGTATGATTTAGTTGATTTTATGTTGTTTTTAGTGATCTGGGTGATTTATGCAAATATATAAAAAGGAGGGACTAAACTGTAAAAGACACACAGATTTATAGTGGTTCGGCCAGAATGTGCTTACGTCTACTTTATATGTTATTCTCCTTTACTGTTCAGATTACAAGTACAAAGCTCTGATACAAGTATATGAAAGTTGTTTGAAAGTTCTATCCGTGCTTGAGCTCTCAAAACTGTCCCCCATTATTGTACCCCTACCCCTCTATTTATAGAGTGAGGCAGGGGGTAGGGGTCTTGGATGTATATAGCTGCTGGTGGGCTTGGGCTGATGTAATCTGGCCTGGCCAGGTTGGTTCAGCAACGCCTTGGTTCAGAGATGGTTGGAGTGGCTTTGGTTCGGTTGTGAGTGGAGTTGGTAAGGTGGTGGTTGGTTGTGAGTTGAGTTGGTCCGATGGTGGTTGGTTGTGAGTTGGTTCGGCAGTTCTTAGGAAGTGGGTTGGTTCGGCGGTGGCTCTGGTTCGGGAGTATGTTGGTCCGGTAGCATGTGATTCGGTGGCCCTTTCCTTGTTTTGGTTCGGCTATGCCTTGGGAGTGGGTTGGTTCGGTGGTGAGTGGTTCGGTGGTGCCTTCTTCCCTTTGGTTCGGTGGTGGTGGAAACGCACCCAACAAACGACATCAAATTCCCAATCAATTCTTCAATTTTCAGAGTACTAATATCATTAGCCTCTTCAATTGCTAGAGTCTTCTGATCCAATTTCGGAGTGAGTGAATTTATAATTTTTCTAACTTGTTCTTCTTCGAAAAAGTTCTTTCCTAATGCAATTAGTGAGTGCACAATGTCTTGAAACCTACTGTAAATGTCTAAAATGGACTCATTTAGATTCATCTTGAATAATTGAAACAGATTGGTCAAGGTAGATATTTTGGTCTGTTTAACTTTGCTTGTTCCTTCATGAGTAACTTGCAAAGTTTTCCAGATCTCATATGCAAACTTACAGATAGGCACTCTATTAAACTCATTCCTATCTAGTGAATAGAATATAATATTCATGGCTTTGGAATTGTTTTGTGCAACAGTCTTTTCCTCAACAGCCACTATGAAAAATCAGTTGTGGGTTCAAAGTACTCAGTTTGTGTGATATTCCAAGTGTCTAATCCTATTGATTGTAAATAGACTTTCATCCTACAAGCCCAATATGCATAGTTAATGCCATTAAAAAGTGGTGGTCTGGCAGTAGACTGACTCTCTACAAATGAAATAGTGATAGTGTTGACATTAATAGTGTTGACAGCCATTTGAAAACTTTTCAAAAATCAGATTATGAAAACTTTGAAAACCAATGCTCCGATGCCAAATGTAGGAAATGCGGATTACATATCTTAAGGCCGGATTAACACTAGAGGAAGGGGGGTGAATAGTGTTTAATGGATTTTATGGAATTTTTGAAATCTTTTCAAATAAACACATACAGATGCAATTTCACAAACACAGAGACAATAACATAATCAGACATAGATGAAAATAGTAAGTAAAAGTAGTAAAGGAAAGAACACACCGGAATTTTATACTGGTTTGTAGTTACCCTATATCCAGTCCCACACAATTTTTTATGCAGATTTCTTTTCAAGTATAATGTCGATATTACAACCTCGATTTCAAGGCCACGAGATACACCCTCCTGTCTCCGAGTCCAGGGCAAACTCTCTTGATTTAACCAGGCTACAAGATCACCTAATTGATTTACGGGCTACAATCACACCCAATTGATTTACGGGCCACAATCACACCGTTTCCAATCACACTTTGATAGAGAGAGACTCGATACACTTCTTTGATTACAAATGATCCTATAACTCTGAATAGCACTGAGATCTTTGAGAGAGAGTGCCAGAGAATCAAACAAGAGACATCGAGTTTGATTCACTTAAGATTTCGGTAGAGTTTTGTTAAGACATTTGAAATATAAGAGAATACTTGAGTGGAGAAGTAGGAGTGAAGAAATGAAGAAAAACTAACTTCAAATTCGTTGAAAACAACTGGTATTTATAGGAGAACAACAGTCATGTCCATTCGTGAAAGGTTATGACAAATAGACACTTCTTTTGAAAATTTGAATTTTAAATTCTACGGCTACCATGTCGACATGGGGGGATATAGGATGTCGACATGCCTATGTTATTTTTGAAAATAGATTTTGCTTTAAAATGAAATCTATTCTAAAACTTGTCAAAACAATTTCTAAACTTTGTAAACTATTTTGAATATAGTTTAAACTTATAAAAGAGTTTTAGAAAGTAAACTTAAAATATATAATCTATAATATAAAAGTAATATTAAAAACTAAGTAAAGATTTCTTTAAAATATATTAAAGTTAAAATACTAAAATCAAGAGATAGTTTAAAAAAAACAAGAGATGATTTTGAAATTAATATGATTAAAAATAGTTTTTGTATTAAGACTAAAATATTTAAATTGATAGAGATGACTTTAAAAAGATAGTTTTGAAAATAAATCATTTTGAAAATTTCGTGGATTCCATTCCACTAGAGAAGATCGGGGGTTCCATCCAACTAAAGAGGTCGTGGGTTCCATCCTACTATTAAAGTGAGAAGGTGGATTCAACTCCACAATTAAAATCCGAATAAAGATTTTATTGCTGCTATGAAGTTTTAACAAAAATCTAGACTCTATTACTTATCTTGATATCTTGAACTCTTGATACTCATGAATCTTCAGTCTTGATTTCTTCAATATTGAATTCGTCAGCCTTGAATCTCTATACACAGTCTTGAATCTTTATACTGTACAATCTTCATTCTCAGTTGCTGCATATATATATCCTGCATATACGTATATATCTAGACAAGAATATTAGTATTTATATTTTATAAAAAGTCCTAAGGTTGTTGTCATCAAAACCATCATCACAGGAACTAACAATCTCCCCCATTTTGATGATGACAACCTTTGTTTATAAAATATACTCCAACAAACTTCGCTTCTACTCTGAGTCCCCCTTATTCCCACAACTCCCCCTTAATCTAAGCCTAACTAACCTATTTTATAATTCTCCCCCTTTGTCATCAACAAAAACTAAGCCGAAACTACATAACTCCCCCAAAATCTTATACTATAGCATTGTATAGGATAATAACACAGTATAGTAGAATATAAATGAGATAGATAATAATATAAAATAGTAAGGTAAATTTGGGAGATATGAAAATTTCAAACATAATCAATCAATATATACATCATGCTCTTAACAAACCACACCATGTTCAATCATATATTACACACCATATTCAAATCAATCTAAACCATACCAAATCAAATCAACCAAACAATTCAAACCAAATCAAAGTAAATCAAACCACATATGTTAAATCAAACATTTCTTGGAACTTGAATCCATCCTTCTTCACCGAAGATAGGATCTGCCTTTATCGCATCCCATTCTTCATTATCTTTGTTCAGAGTTCCTTCGGATTCGCTTCAAGTTCTTCTTTGTTGAGTGCTGAGATCATCCATTAAATGGCATCGAAATGCCTTTCTTGTTCTTTTATCATCTGCATTTGGCTTAATTCTAAGTGACGTTGATTGCGAAGGATAAAAGTAAGTATGTTCTTGAAGGAATTGAGAGTTTCTTCAAGATTCTCACTTAGATTATGAATAGAAGAGGCCATTTTTTGATAAAATATGAAGAAATTCAATAGAAAATAAAGGGAATTGAAAATATGCATTTTTCTGGAAGAAATTGGTATTTAAAGAATTAGAAAGTCATTTGAAATGAAAAGACACAAGGTAGTTATGTCAATTTCTATTTCAAAACAAAAACCATTTTCTGGCCGTTATATGTCGACATGGGGGATATGAGGATGTCGACATACCCCTGTTAATTTTGGCAATTTGCTTTGTTTCTTTATAGTATCAACAAGTCTATATATATAAACTTATATAATATAATAACAAGCATTCCAGAGATATTTTAGAGCTAATAAGCAGATATAAAAGGTTTTCATTGATAAATTTAGTTAACATTACATAAATGCAACGATCCCGTTTTTAAGCCAATTTAAATTAGTAATTAATTTAATTTTTAGAATTAAATTGTAAATAAATTTGTGAATT
The DNA here is from genome assembly GCA_030737815.1 of Allium fistulosum. Lineage (NCBI taxonomy): Eukaryota > Viridiplantae > Streptophyta > Magnoliopsida > Asparagales > Amaryllidaceae > Allium > Allium fistulosum. The sequence goes on from CM060908.1 coordinate 791,665,915, forward strand.
ATTTTGAATTTTTCCAAAATAAATAAGAAATGTGTTTGTTTAAATATGTACATAAATATAAAAGAAAAAGTATAAATAAGAAAAATATAATATAAATTATATTTAAACATTACATATATACAAATTAATATGTGTAAGCTTTGTAAACATGAAATTAAATAGGTGTAGGCTTCTAAAGACATGTGTTTACAAGTGTAAGCTAGATAAACATAAATTAACAAGTGGCATTTAAGTTTTCTTTTAATTTAAAATTATAAAACAACATGTCTAAAGTAGAAACCAGGCTTGATTTCTCTTCTTCACAATCTTCTTTTATCTCCATTTTCTAAAAACCAAAACCTGAGCAAAGAACAAATCAAACTACAGATCAAAAGAAATCAAACAAAACTTCAGTTAACAACTTGAAACAAGATCATCTCAAGCTAATCCAAAAACCATAAAAGCATTAAAGCAAAACAAACCTAAAAGCAATTCAAGGATCTAAATTCAAGTTCAAACAACTACAACAAAGAAAAATTCAAAGTTAAAAGCAAGATCAAATTCCAGTTTCAAATTTGCAATAACAATTTCCAGTTTGCAAATTTATTCCAGGCTTCATAGGCTCTCTGTTCTGTTCAAATCTTCAGGTGAGCAAACCCCTAAACTAAATCCTTTTATCTGTTGTTGCTTGTGAGCAAACTGACCCCTTTAAAATTTGGATCTATGATATATCTTGATGCTTTAGTTATTGTGAGAAAAAATGAATGTAAATATCTCTACATGTATATGTTTATGTGTGGATTGAAGTATGCATGCCTGTGTATATAAGTATATACTTTGTTGCGTTTTCAGAACCAAGAACAACCAAAGAAAAAAAATCATATCCTCTTATTTAATTCATTTCAAGCTGTGACTTCTGAAAGTAAAAGAACTGTATAGATGATAGTTAAATTTTAAAATTTATTTTATATGTTTATATTAAGAAAATAATTCAAAAATAATGAATTACAGTAAAGGTAACCAAGTCAAGAAAAAATTCGATCATCAGATTTTCATGATTTGTTCATATGATTAGGATCGTAATCACAAGCGATGAATTTTGATGGAAAATTCAGGATTTTAGATTCGTATATTGTATGTATTTGTGAGATGAACGGAATTAGAAAAATGGTCAAATTCTGGCGATTAGCGTCGAAATGGACGACGTGATCAATAGTGAAGGAAGCTAACGCATCGAAGATTATAGGAAAAATATTCGTTAATTTTTTAAGTGATCGAAGAAGTCAATCGAAGTGGTTTTAGGGTTTTATAGCCTAATTTGGGTCACGAGTTTTCTGGGGAAATTGCGGCATCGCAGATTGATCGAACGAGGCCGGACCTAGGGGGATCAAGGCCGGAGGTTGAGGTGTGTCTGTGGAATGGTCGGCGTGGTCGATAATGGCCGGGATCGTCGGCAGGGTGATGATTTTGTTGACTAGGTTGATTCCAGGTTGGTGATGGTAGCTCGATTTCAAATTTTCCGTCGACTCGTGGAGCTGGGTGGTTGGAAGGTTAGTGGGGGTCATCGTCAACTGGATGAAGGCGGCAGGTTTGGTCGGAATCGATCCGGTGGCGTGTGCACGTGCATGTGCACATTTTTGTGCCTGGTCGATCAAGACGTTTGGGAAGATGATGTGAGACTCGAAGTTTTTGTTGGATTTTCTCGGGAAATATAGGTTTGGACTCGAATAAATTTTTCTCTGGCTCGGGTCTGTTTGATAGATAACAGGTTTTCAAAATTGAAGATAAAATTTGTACAGGTTTTGAAATTTTGAAAAGGAAATAACAAGTTCAAAGTTTTAAAAGTTACTAAAATGATTAGTTTTCAAAAGAGTGTTTAACCAAGTTTTAAAAGTGTATTTTTAAATGAATTATTTCAAAATTATTAAGTTAAAGTGTTTTAATCCATATAACCCTTGTTTTAGAGTTTATTTTTAATAAACTAATTTTTTTTGTAATTAAGTGAATAATTGAGAAAAGGAAATGTTTTTAAGTTAATCAATGTAAATGATGTTTTATTTCCAAAGGTTATTAAATAAGGATTAAATGATAACTAAAATAATAAAGATAAATGGTTTATCTTTTAACTGATTAAAATCTTAAGTAATTAAAGATTTATTAATTAATGAAAATAATTAAAGTTAATTAATGAAAGTGATTTAAAGATTTATTAATTTATGAAAGTGATTAAAGATTTATTAATTAATGAAAGTAATTAAAGAAGAATTGATTAATGAAGGTAATTAAAGGATAATTACTTTAAAGGATAATTACTTAATTAAAGATTGATTAAGGTTAATTAATTACATAATTAAGGTTAATTAATTATTGATTAAAGTTTTATTAATTAAATGATTAAGGGATAATTAACTAATAATTAAGGATTAATTAATTTATAATTAAGGATAATAAATCATTAATTAAGGATAATTAATGAAAGTAATTATGTGATTAATTAATTATAATTAATAAAAATGACTGTAATTATTTAATAATGATTAAACAGGGTTAGGTAATTCATTACAATCGGATAATTAATTAATCTTGTTTATGGAATGATTGGATTATATTGAATGCTTGAATTGATTGTTACCTCTGATCTGTAATAGTATGTGATGTGAATTGTTGAATTGAGCTGTGTGTGTAATTTATTTATCTGTGATAAATTTTTATATATCTATCTGTGAATCTGTGAATGAAGATAAGCGTTATAAGATTATACCGCTTATCGATATTGCTGTGCTTGAATCTGTAATGATTGATGATGTTGCACTATTGTGTAAAACCCCTGGACTACACTATACACACACAAATATGGATTTCACGAGGAAATTGGTTAAGTCACAGATATTTTAAATTTAAATATTATTTTGTTTAAAAGTTGAAGTTTGAATTCAAATGGTTTTAGAAATAGAATTGGGTTGAATTTGAAAAACTTTTGAAAAGGAGTTTTAAAGATAAAATTATTTTGAATAACTTGTTAAAGATTAATGAACTTTGTTTTCGAATTTAAGAGGATCTTAAAGGTGTATCTTTTGTATAAAAGATTTGGAAATGAAATAGTTTTGAAAGCTATGAATGAATCTTTGTGAAAGATTGGTGAACTTTGTAAAGTGAATCTTTTTGTTTAAAAGATTAAAGTGGGAATTTTTTTAAACCATTTGAAGGAAAGATTTTGGCTAAAAAGTTGTGACTTAACTAAGATCCCATATATCCATATGTTTTTAAAAACATGCGCTCGTTATTCGGTTTAGCCGGGAGAGGACCTTTGTGTCATAAGACCCATTCCGAATAATGATACGACGAAATGGATAGCATTTGAAGACCGGAGGTGAAGACCGGATATTTTCGAAAGCGAAAGGATTACCTGTCGAATGTCTCTGCACCGACTGGTCCCCGATATAGAGTTTTATATCACCCTTTGTGATGGGGAGTCCGGACGTGATTAGGGATTATCCGGATTGCAAGGGCTTCTTTGAAGTGCCTTCGGTTCTGTTCGAACCCAGAATAGACTTGTATGGATGTGTGTCTGACGTTACACTTTGAGATGTAAAGCTAGTTTCTATCAAATACATTTCTATTGGTGGCGGAGAATTTATTCTCTTAGCTTAACACCCTTCTCTAAGACGTACGAGCTCAGAGGTTATGTAGTAGATGGTTATTAGTGATACATTCCCAACTTGGTAATGTGGCATGCTGAGTGTTGCTGATCATTGGTTGATCGAAGCATGGCTTGATCATTGGTTGATCGAAGCATGACTTTTGTGAAAAGCGTAGCTTTGTGGACGAGACTTCGTCGGGCCTCACACCCCGGAAATGGTCGAAACAAGAAGGATGCAGCAAGGTTATTAAGGGTTGCACCCTTAGGGTATGTCCCTTTCCTTCTGGATAAAAAGTAATATCATGGTATGGAGCCCAGATATTTACTTATGTTGATGAATTTGAAAGTGGTATCATGGTATGGAGCCCAGATACTTTACTTATGTGGTTGTTGGTTGAGAGGCGCCTCGGATAAAGGTTGGTTACGACCGGGGATGGCATACTTGTAGGTGTTACTTCCGGCAGGGGTAACCCGGCCTTGTGTTGGCAGAGAGCTGGTTAAGTTCTCGGGGCGTCCCTCCAGAGGCGTTCCCATTCGGTAATGAAGTTCCTTAGCCTAGCCATTTGTTGGAAATCCAAAGAAACAATACGCGCCCTGTACAGTTTTAGTTGTATAACCTGCCATGGAATGTGGTAGTAACCTACTATTGAACATGGTAGCTATAGTAGGCATACTACGAAATGTGTATGATGGCTAAGATTAATATTATACTTTCGAAATGTTTTCTGCACTATGCACTAATAATAATATCAAAAGGATTTTGCGTATCAAGCATGTTTGACTATCATAAGGAGAAATCTCCTCCAATTGTGCGCTTGCATTGTGTGTGTGCAGGGAGGCCTTATGGTAGTTTCATTTTCCAAAAAGCATTGCGGATTTCTTTTATTTCCCTTTGTTTCTTTTGTTAAAGATAAAACTGTTTTTGTTTGCTCATACCAGTCCTATGACTGACCTAGAGTTTATTGTTCCCTTCCTAAACTCTGGGTGCCCACAATTTTCCACACGGGCAGTCTAGAGTTGGGTTTTTCATATAATCAAATAGTAGGTGTAGATTCGATAGCATCCAGCCTTTGGATTTGGCGATAGCATTTGTTTCACTTCAACAGTTACCGACCTTGCTTAATACAACATGATGGTAGTTCGAGCTAGTGGTTTGGAGCTTTGGATTAGGATGCAGTTTTAGATTCTTTCTTTCTCTCTTGGAGATCAAATTGGAGATTTTCTTTCCGCTGTTGTTCTTTCTGTTGTTGTATCTATCTCTGATAGTGTTGTTCATATCTGTTGTATTATATTGTATCAAATAGTGTATCAACTATTGTGTATCAATGATATATTCATTCTTTTTCCACTATGTTGTTTACTTAATGTGTTATAAGCTCCGGTGTACTGGACTTTGACGTTTGAATCTGCGGCATTTGAATATAATTGAAGTATGGATGTCGATTTTCGAGCGCCAAAAATCCGGGTCGTCACAATAAACGATACATAACATTAACTAAAGAGAGATACAAACTAATACAACATGAAATGAAACTAGTATTAGTTAGAGGATGATGAAGATGATGATAATCCAAGCTTGCGACTCACTTTCCCAAAGAACTTCTTCATTTTGGTGGAAATCTTGTCCAACTTTTTACTAACGGATCTTTTGATTCTTGAGAAGCATTTTATTGGATGGATTGTTAGGAGGGATAGGGTATTCGATGCTTTCCAATGAAGTCTCTTCCTCCTCCTCTCCTTCTTTTTCAATTTCCATCTCCCCCCCTTCTTCCACCACCTCCTCTTCTTCTTCCATCTCTTCATGAGCCAATCACTCATCCTTTTCGACAAGTGTTTCATATGATTGAAACACAAACGGAATTTTCATGAGAGAGATGTTAGCATGGTTAAACACTTTTCTAGAAACGAACTCCTCCATATTATAATCAACACCAAAGTAGTTAAAAATCCGAGTGAGATAAATCCCATGACATAAACCGTTTTCACCTAAAGTAAAAATTTTGGGACGAAGTTCATCCAAAATCACTTGCGCCCAATTAATTTCATAGTGCCCATAAATAGCAAAAAGAGCCTTACAAACTTTTAAATTAGGGTGATTGAAATTTCCCGATCTTGGAGTTGATATGTTGCAAAAGAAGGTTTACAATTCTAGCTTTAGGACGGAAATTTCGGTTTATAAACTCGAAGTTATCATCTCCTTCAAAAATGTGATGAAATGTCTCACGATCATGTTCATCAATTTGAAAATCCAAAAGGTCCATTCCCGTATACTTACAACCAAGAATGTTACCCAAAATCTCACTATTTAAAACAATACGAGTTCCTTTAACGCTACTACACAATTCCCCTTCATTTCCTACATAAAAACCATGATTCAAATTTGCATAAAACATTTTGACAAGATTTGGATAACAAAAAAAATCATTGTGAGAACCATCAATTAAGCTAAGAATTTGATTCTCTTAAAAAAGAACATTGATTTCATAGGAAGAAAAATCATTAAAGATAGCAAATTTTCCCGTATGGACCTTTACAAAGTTTGCATAGCTTATGTAAGCCTTGATAACTTCCGGATCATTGTAGAGGAACTCTTTTGTGGCCTTGGACAGTCTAATGGTGGATGGAGTGCTTGAGGAAGCCATTTTTGAAGAAAGTAGAGAGCTTGAGAGTTTGAAATAGAGTTTGAATTTTGAAATAAAATTGAAAAGATAGGATAAAGTTAAGAAGATGAATGGATATCTAAGGGCCATGTTCTCTGGTCAAGAGACACGTTTTCAGAGCTTTAGAGTTGGTGAAAAGGTGGAGGGAAATTCAAAGTTTTGGATTCAAATTTGAATTTCAAATTTCTAGAGGGATGTCGACATGAGGGGTAGGGTCATGTCGACATGGGTCCCTAAAATCAAGTGACTTATTTTTCTTATTTTATTTAATATCTATATATATCCTATAATTTATCTTATATTTTATCTGAAATAATACTAAATACAATAACACTTTAATATTAATATTTTAATATTTTAATATTATTAAAATAATATTATTTTGAAAATAAATTTTTTAAAATTCAAACAACAAGCAATTTCAAAACATGCAAACAATCAAACATTCAAACAAGCAATTTTAATCAATATAATTTAAATGCGCACCTATTTTTAGATCCATATTTCCGAGATCATCAGAATCGTAAATAGCTGTAAAGCACATGTTTGAATTTTCCGTCTCTCGATCTTCATCACTAGTGGATGAGTCTGAATTGTCCAATGTAGCAGTATATGCTCTCTCTTTTTCTTTGAATAATCATTACTTGGAGAAAAGGTTTTTTTATACGGATGTGGACAATCTCTTTTTAAGTGGCCCGGCTCATCACAATTGTAGCATCTGCCGTTGTTTTGAGTTTTATTATTATTTCCAGAATTCTTATGTTCATTTCACTTGTAATTGTTCATCTTTCTGTATTTTAGAAACTTTCTATAATTCCTTGTCATCAAGGCCATTTCTTCCTCGTCGTCACTGTTTGAGTCTGAACCATCTGTTCTTGCATTGAACGCTATTGACTTCTTTTCTGAGGCCTTGCTTTCTCTTCTCCCTTGCCTTTGTACTTTGAACAACATCAAATTCCCAATCAATTCTTTAATTTTCAGAGTACTAATATCATTAGGCTCTTTAATTGCCAGAGTCTTCTGATCTCATTCCGGAGTGAGTGAATTCGGAATTTTTCTAACTTGATCTTCTTCGAAAAAGTTCTTTCCTAATACAATTAGTGAGTGCAAAATGTCTTGAAACCTACTGTACATGTATGAAATGGACTCATTTGGATTCATCTTGAATAACTGAAACTGATTGGTCAAGATCGATATTTTGGTCTGTTTAACTTTGCTTGTTCCTTCGTGAGTTACTTGCAAAGTTTTCTAGATCTCATATACAGACTTACAAACGGACACTCTATTAAACTCATTCCTATCAAGTAAACAGAATAGAATATTCATGGCTTTGGAATTGTTTTACGCAACAGTCTTTTGCTCAGCAGTCCACTATGCAAAATCAGTTGTGGGATCAATGAACTCAGTTTGTGTGATATTCCAAGTGTCTAATCCTATTGATTGTAAATAGATTTTCATTCTATATGCCCAATATGCATAGTTACCGCCATTAAAAAGTGGTGGTCTGGCGGTAGACTGACCCTCTACAAATGAACTAGTGATAGTATTGACATTACCAGCGTTGACAGCCATTTGAAAACTTTTCAAAAATCAGATTATGAAAACTTTGAAAACCAATGCCCTGATACCAAATGTAGGAAATGCGGATTACGGATCTTAAGGCTGCATTAACACTAGAGGGGGGAGGGTGAATAGTGTTTAATGGATTTTATGGAATTTTTGAAATCTTTTCAAATTAAACACATACAGATGCAATTTCACAAACACAGAGACAATCACAGAATCAAACATAGATGCAAATAGTAAATAAAAGCAGTAAAGGAAGAACACACCGGAATTTATACTAGTTCGGAGTTACCCTACATCCAGTCCCACACAATTTTTTATGCAGATTTCTTTTCAAATATAATGTCGATATTACAACCTCGATTTTAAGGCCACTAGATACACCCTCTTGTCTCCGAGCCCATGGAAAACTCTCTTGATTTAACTAGGCTACATGATCATCTAATTGATTTACGGGCTACAATCACACCCAATTGATTTACGGACCACAATCATACTGTTTCCAATCACACTTTGATAGAGAGAGACTCGATACACTTCTTTGATTACAAATGATCCTATAACCCTGAATAGCACTGAGATCTTTGAGAGAGAGTGGCAGAGAATCAAACTAGAGATGTCGAGTTTGATTCACTTAGGATTTCGGCAGAGTTTTGTTAAACCATTTGAAATCTAAGAGAATATTTGAGTGGAGAAGAAGGAGTGAAAAAATGAAGAAAAACTAACTTCAAATTCTTTGAAAACAAATGGTATTTATAGGAGAACACTGGACATGTCCATTCGCGAAAGGTTATGACTAATAGACGCTTCTTTTGAAAATTTTAATTTTAAATTCTACGGCTACCATGTCGACATGGGGGGATGAGTGATGTCGACTTGCCCATGTTATTTTTGAAAATTGATTTTTCTTTAAAATGATTTCTATTCTAAAACTTGTCAAAACAATTTCTAAACTTTGTAAACTATTTTGAATATAGTTAAAACTTATAAAAGAGTTTTAGAAAGTAATCTTAAAATATATAATCTTTAATATAAAAGTAATATTAAAAACTAAGTATAGATTTCTTTAAAATATATTAATGTTAAAATACTAAAATCAAGAGATAGTTTTAAAAAAAATAAGAGATGATTTTGAAATTAATATGATTAAAAATAGTTTTTAAATTAAGGCTAAAATATTTAAATTGATAGAGATGACTTTAAAAAGATAGTTTTGAAAATAAATCATTTTAAAACTTTCGTGGATTCCATTCCACTATAAAAGATCGTGGGTTCCATCCAACTAAAGAGGTCGTGGGTTCCATCCCACTATTAAAGCGAGAAGGTGGATTCCACTCCACAATTAAAATCTGAATAAAGATTTTAGTGTTATTATGAAGTTTTAACAAAAATCTAAACTCTATTATTTATCTTGATATCTTGAACTCTTGAATTCTTGATACTCATGAGTCTTCATCTTGATTTCTTCAATCTTGAATTCGTTAGTTTTGAATCTCTATACTCAGTCTTGAATCTTTATCTTGTACAGTCTTCATTCTTAGTACCTGCATACATATATCCCGCATATACATATATATTTAGACAAGAATATTAGTATTTATATTTTATAACAAGTCCTAAGGTTGTTGTCATCAAAACCATCATCTCAGGAACTAACAAGCATTTCCCTTTCTCACTCATTAGTTAAAGTGTTCAAATTTTTTGAAACAATATCAAATTTAGATACATTTTCTCCAAATTAAATGAGTGCATGTATAATATCTTGAAAACCTGTAACTGATTTTTCAACATGGAGATCTTGCTCTGTTTAACTTTGTTCGTGCTTTCATGTGTATTTTGCAGAGTTTTCCATATTTCCTATGCAAACTTATATATACTAATACTTTTGCATTCATTCCTATTCAATGAACAATAAAATATTCATGGCTTTAGAGTTTTTTTCGAATAAAGTAACTTATTGAGTTGTCCATGTACTAAAATCAACAGTGGGTGTTTCATAATCGACTTAAGCCACATTCCAAATACATAGCTATTAGACTGTATATATATTAGTGGACCAATATGCATAATTAGTACCAATAAAAAGTGTGGGTCGTGCGGTCAATTGACCTTCTTGGAAATAGTAAAATTTAATGTCATATTATTTTCAAATATGATTTTACTAATTCTGAAATGTCTGGCTCTGATACCAAATGATAGTCGCTACATGATGTGACTTATATGTGGAATGTGGAATGATCTATATATATAGCAAAATATAACTTAAACTAATAATATAATCAAGCTAAAAGAAAGTAGTAAATAAAGATTACACCAATGAGTTTTATACTGGTTCGGACTTCCCATCCTACGTCTAGTCTCGAACTCCTTCTGGAATTTCACTAAACAACCCTCACTTCATCTGAAGGAATAGGTTTCTACAATATCGCATGAACAACTGAACATGAACTCAACACCTTGCCTAAAGACACCAACAGGACTTCAGTAAAATGGAATAAATTTTAATTTTGACTTCGATGTGTTCTTTGACAATACAAATCAGTCACTTTTCAGTACATCCTTCCTATAATATCCTTTGATGATATTAAAGTGAACATGCAGAATTAGGAAGTAGATATAGTGTTTGCACAAAAAATGGGCAAACACCTCCAAGTCGTATGATTCAGTTGATTTTGCGTTGTTTTTAGCGATCTGGGTGATTTATGCAAATATGTAAAAAAAAGCAGGGACTAAACTGTAAAAGACACGCAGATTTATAGTGGTTCAGCCAGAATGTGCCTACGTCCACTTTATATATTATTTCTCCTTTCTTATTCAGATTACAAGTACAAAGCTTTGGTACAAGTATATAAAAGTTGTTTGAAAGTTCTATCCGTGCTTGAGCTCTCAAACTTGTCCCCCATTATTGTACCCCTGCCCCTCTATTTATGGAGTGAGGCTGGGGGCAGGGGTCTTGGATGTATATAGCTGCTGGTGGGCCTAGGCTGATGCGATCTGGCCTGGCAGTGTTGATCCGGTACGCCTTGGTCCGGTTGTGAGTGGATGGAGTTTGGTTCGGTGGGAGTTTGGTTCGGCAGGCGAACTTGATTCGATGGGATCTGGTTCGGTAGGCAGGGGAAGGAGTTGGTTCGGTGGGATCTGGTCCGGTGTGCCGTTCGATGGGCTTGTTCGGTCGAAATTTACTCGACACTTGCCCCCCAAAGTAGGGCATGTGGGTATGCTCATGGCGTGCTTTGCTTTAGCTTGGATATCCTCACCCGGTCCTGTGTGCCGAACCAATTGGTCCGGTCATTAGTATTTGTCTATAAGTATGGACCTTGCATCTATGTTCACCCTTCACCGTTTGGGACAGCCGAATCAACTGAATACCGAATCAGACTTGATTGCTTGAAGTAACCGGACCAGCCAGTTACTGAATACCGAATAAACTCATCTGCCGAACCAGGTGAGCCGAATGATTCTTTAAGACTGATCCATCGAACGAACTCAATCATTTTAGCGAAGGGGCTTGAGTACCGAATGAACTGACCGAATAAACTTGGGAGTATAAGGCCGAATGAAAATTCGTGCCTTGAACTACCGAATGGCTTGTATGCCGAATGAAGCTTCTTCCTTGTACTACCGAATGGCTTGAGTGCCGAATGAAACTTGAACCTTGTTATACCAAATGAGTTTACGTGTTTATAAGTGGAACTCTAGACAATATACACTTGTTCGTTTATATCTCTATATCCTTATTCCAACAATGTGTTTTCTCGTGTTGCAGATAATGTCTCATAAAGTTGAAACCCGATCAGAGAAGAAGAAATCCCAGGACAGGGACGATCCTTCCGCAGTGCCCCCAGCTCAGTCAGAACCAAGACGTCATGGGCCCACCTCGAGGTCACTAGTAGATGGGTACGGCCCTCAGGAGCTTCTGAACTCACCTCCTGACTGTTTCCCTAGCTCCCTCAAAGGCGAGCAGCTTGATGTTATTTCTCGCTCCTTTGGGATTGACAGAGCGCACATGCTATTGCCGGGGGAGGGAGTGATGCCATATAATCCCCCCGAAGGATATTTCGCCTATAGTCGGTACCATTGTATGTGTGGGGCCATTCCCCCGATCAATGCTTGGATAATCAGCTTCATCACCTACTTGAAGGTGGCTCCATTTCAGCTTCAGCCTAATTCTTACGCCATCCTGGTGAGCCTGTTTGTCATTTTCCAGAGGAGATACGGGCGTCCACCCTCCAACCGGGAGATCCGGTATTTGTACAATTTAAGAGGCTATAAGAAGGGGTCTCCATACATCAGCTTGGAATCAGCCATATCTTTCAAGCCTGTCCTGGACTTATATTCGAAGTTCAGTATGTTTAAGAAAGAATGGTTTTTTATCAAGGATGACTCTGTTTCCATTCGTCGCTTCACCTCTGGCTGTAAGTTTGAAGCTTATTTATAATTTCCGTTCTGACTGCAATGCTTCTTATTATGTGTTTTTATTTCTTGCTAGCGACAGGTGGCTTTGCGGTCGTGGAGAATGATCGCCTGGTTCAGATGGTTGTGGAAATAGAAGCCGTTACGGGAAGGGACAGGTCGGCTTCTTACTTGATCAGGAATGCTACACTTCTGGGGCACAACCTGATCCTTCCACATCAGTCTGTGGTTAAGCAGAGAGACACGGCGGAGGAGAGAGCTGCCAAAGTTACAGGAGCGGTCATGGCGAAAAGCAGCAAAAGGAGACCCTTCTCGATGCATCCAGTCGCCGGGGGGAAGAAACTCAAGAAGTCCGATGGACCCTCTCCCAGCACACATTCGGATGTTCAGGAGGAGGAAAGACTAGAGGGGGAAAAAGGTAAGGACGAAGGAGGTGAGGCGGAGAGCGGAAGTGGTAGAGAAGGTGACGGTGATCGTCACAGTGATGATGGTGGCGAAGGACAGGGCGGTGATGGCACCAGGGCTTTGCCTCCCGGGCAGGCAGGCGTGATTCAAGAGTGGACAGATGATGCTCTCCGCCAAGCCTTCGAAGAGTTGGTGGAAACAGAGAAGTCCAAGAAAGCTGATAAGGTCGGGACCGGCACCGATTTATCTTCCGGGAGTGCTTCTACTGAGGCAACTTCTGCGATTCAAGGTGAATTTCTCTTTATTCTTTTTAATTCTTGAATGATGGCTCAATGCATGCTGGTGACACTTGGTTTTCATTCCAGGAGCGGGCAAAACGGCCAAGACCTCAGATCTTCGGCACAGGCTTGAACAATACAAACTCCTCAAAGCTTCCGCCAAGCCGAAGCCTCCTACTAACCGTCCTGGAGACGTAGTCGGCTATCGTCCTCTTCTTGGAGTTATTGAAGAAGATATACAAAAGAGGAAGAGGAGTTGATCTATGTTTGAATCTCTTCCTGGTCCTTCTGCCCCACTCCAGCCTATTCACGATATTACGGAGGATGATACTGAGTTTATGCCTTCCCCACATCCGTCTGAGAATCCAACCTTCACCCCGATAGATCACCTTGGCTTGGTTCGTAACCCGTTTGCGGGTCATCCAGACCTGGACCCGGCCTCTCATGACATCTCCTTAGATGAGGTTACTGGTGAGCATCTTCTCCCTCGCAATCCTATGGTACAGGTGCTTGACGAAGCTAAGTCCCTGGACCTCGATTTGCTTACTACCCGGGTTGTAACTCTGGGGGATGAAGCTAAGGCGAATATTGACCGGGTGGCTGAGGAGACCAGGAAATTGATGGGGCATCATGCCCGACTAGTCAAGGCAGGGGAGGAAATTGGGAGTGCCAACATTCGGCTACGGTTAATGGTCTCCGACCAGGCTAAGCAGCTTGCCGATCAAGCCATCCAAATTTCTCAGCACGAGGCCGCATCCAAGCAACTAAAAAAGACTATGGAAGAGGCCAGCAGGGCAGAGTTGCGAAAAACGGAGGCCGCCTGCAAGGAGCGGATTGACATGGCCATTGCGACGGTGGATGAGGTCCGACAAGCGGACCTCGAGCGGGCGCAGGAATTATCGGGGAGGCTTGAGGCCGCGGAGCTCGCTTAGTCCAGGTTGAAGGAGGAGATGGAGGCGATGAGGATATCCCTTCAGGCTGATCGCTCACGATACCGATCGGAGAGGGATGCTGCCGTTGCTAAGCTGCGTGCTTATGAGGCCCGAATGAGGGAGCTCGAGGAAAACGAGGGGATGATGGATGAGATGCTCCAGGATATGTATTTCCGCACTTGAAAACAGGGTAACCTATCCTGGATGGATGATTACCCCCGAGTTATGGCCAGGATTTATCTCCGGGCTCTGGAGGAGGCTAGGGCTGATGTGGATAAAGAGGGTGGCGCGGTCTTCAGAATGAATGTGGTCACTGCCCAGTTTACCAAGGAGGAGAAGATGACGGTGAAGGAGGGTATGCGGCTGCTTGCCGCTGAGGAGGCAGGTGTGCAAGTAGAGGATGATGATCAGGATGGTCAGGGAGCAGGCGCTGGTAAGTCTTCCTTTCTAGTCTTTCCGTTAACTTGGTTGCTTATCACTAATGAATTCTTTCTTTGACCGGACAGGTGGGCAACAGGACAAGGATAAAACTCCGACACAGCCAGCTCCTTGATTTGACCTGGATATCTTTTTGTGGACTTGACATTGTTGTATATTTTAGTCTCAAAACAGTAACGTAACTTTCAGGTTGTAATTATGCTACTTGTAATAAGCAACATTATTCTTGATGTTTAATTTTTTAACTTAAGCTGATTCTGTCGTTTTTGAATGTTTTTGCTATTTTGACATGTTGTATGAGAAATATAGCTATGTGTATGCTTGTAATTCAATTGTGTTTGATGTCAAGTTCTTTGCTTAAAACATATTTCATGTCTTGCAATGTTAGTGTGATGTGTGAATAAATTATAGCCACGTGTTTATACATGAAAGAAGAAAATACCGCCCTTCATATTTTACTTGTAGATGGCAGCTTTGAATGTCTTGCGTGACTGAGTATGGAATGCGGTCCAGTGTCTTGCTGTTAGCATCCGCTTCCATTAGCGAATGTCTCATATTCTGTGTCCTGTACTTCAGGGATTGTTACAGAGGATAGGAGAAAAGTTTTTTAAATAAAATTGAAATATGCAAAATAGTAAAACTTCCAATCACGGAAGGCCTTCGATGTGCTTAAGTTCATGGCAAACGGGCTTTGTAGTCACTTTCCCTAGCTGTGGGTCTTGGAGACATTTGTCACCCATCTTACGCCTCCGCGGGTAGTTAATCTTTTTTACCACAGCCGTACTTAAGACACTTCGGAGCCGAGATCGCGCACAGTAACTATCCGGGCCATTATGGCCCATAATCGTTGGTATTATTCGATTTACTGTGGCCGGCTAGCGTGGGTGCCGATCGTCAACCGTGAACTACCCCTGGCTGGCCACACCTCATGTTGGGGCTTAAAGTAGGTTCACAGTTGTCGGCGAGCCGAACGCCGTAATGAGCTGCCTTGGCTATAGTCGGCCTTCTTGGTGGCTTATAATCGGCTCATTACAGTTGGCTTTAAGGGCCGTCGCGAGCAATGAGTTAACCCGCAGCAGAGGGATGCCGGAGCAAAAGTGTCTAATTGGCGAGGGCATAGATTCGCATAGTACCTATTAGGTCTTGTCCAGGTGAAGTCGCACTGCGGAGTGCCTTGAATGGAAATGCTATATGCACAGGATTTTGTTCAACATAAATGGATAAAGTTAACAAGCAGCCAAGATATAAAGGAACAAGTAAAAAAAGAGACAAGGTTTTTTAAAGTGGTTCGGCACAAAAATGCCTACGTCCACTGATTCTCTTTGTTAATTCACTTCATATGGGCAGTACAAGTTAAGAAAAGTATCGACGGAGGTGTTGGATGTTCCATGCCCTCTGGAACACCTCTCCGTCCACTGTTGACAAAATATAAGCTCCATTTTGGAGATCTTTATGAATTACATATGGTCCATCCCAGATTGGATCTAGTGCTCCGGGGCGAGGGAAGATTCGCTTGAGGACAAGATCTCCTTCTTGTAAGGTACGACGCTTGACTTTGGAGTTGTATTGTGCTGCCACTTTTTGCTTGTGGGCTGCTGCTTTAAGGGCTGCATCATTTCTTCTCTCCTCAATTAGATCCAAAGACATGTGAAGGAGTTCTTCGTTCTCTTCTGGGTTATAGTGGATCCTACGGTGGGAAGGCACGATGGTTTCAACTGGGAGCATAGCCTCCGATCTGTATGCCAAAGAGAAAGGAGTATGCCTCGTTGATGTTCTGAAAGATGTGCGATAGGCCCATAGTGCCGTAGGGAGTTCATCCACCCAAGCGCCCTTTGACTTTTCGAGTTTCTTTTTTATTAGAGTTTTCAGAATTTTTTTCTCGGCTTCGACTTGTCCGTTTTCCTGGGGATAAGCTACGGATGAGAAGGTTTTGTGAATTCCGTGCTCTTGGCACCAGTTGGTGAACTCCTCGCTGTCAAACTGAAGTCCATTGTCCGATATAATTTTGAATGGGACTCCGTACCTGCATAGAACATTTTTGATCAAGAAGTTAATAACTTTCACTGAAGATACTTTATTTAGGGGTTCTGCTTCCACCCATTTGGTGAAATAGTCGACTGCCACTATAGCATATTTGGCCCCGCCTCGGCCCATTGGCAGTTCGCTGATTAAGTCAATTCCCCATACTGCAAAAGGCCAAGGGCTAGTCATTTGAGTAATCTCAGTTGTTGGTAGCCGCGGAATCTTAGCAAACTTCTGGCATCTGTCACATTTTCTGACGAAATCTAAGGCGTCCTTGCTTAAGGTGGGCCAGAAATATCCATATCGGGGTATCTTTTTTTCCAAAGACTGCCCTCCGGTGTGATCTCCGCAGCTTCCTTGATGAATGTTGGATAAGATTCCTTGGCTTCCCTTCCAGCGACACACCTTAATAAGGGGTTAGAGAAGCCGCGCCGATAGAGAGTGTCCTCTTGTATTGTGTAGCGGGAAGCTTTCCTCAAGAATTTCTTGACTTCGCTACGCCCGTTGGGTGGTGTGCCACTTTGTAAGTAGTCTCGGATGGGAGTCATCCAAGTTGCTTCTTCGGTTGCAGCTATCAGATTCACTTGCTCAAAACTTGGGGTCAGTTGCTTTGAGATGGCTACTGCTCCGGAAATAGCACCGTCTCTCATGCTAGCTTGCTTCGCCAATTCGTCGGCCTCTTGGTTCTCTTCCCGAGGGATGTGTTTGACTAAGTAGTGGTCCAATCGACTGAGAAGTAACTTGGTCTTCTTTAAATACACTATGAGTCGTTCTTCTCGAGCCTGGAATTCTCCTAGTATTTGATTAACAATAAGTTGGGAATCGCTATGAAGACACAAAGAATTGGCTCCGATTTCTAAGGCACGTTTTAATCCAGCTATCACTGCTTCATACTCTGCATCGTTGTTGGTGGCAACGAATTCCAACCTTATAGCATAGTGCAGCTTATTTCCCCTGGGAGTGAGTATTACCACACCTGCCCCCGAGCCTTGTTCGTTTGATGCACCATCCACAAAGAGGTTCCACTTGATGTCTTCTGCTATTTCTGATTGCTCCTTACCTTCGTTGGTAGTGAATTCGGCAATGAAATCGGCCATGGCTTGCCCCTTGATGGCAGTGCGAGGATGGTAGGTAATATCATATTGACTTAGTTCAATGCACCATTTAAGTAGTCACCCAGAAGTGTCGGGACGATGGAGTACCTGCCTCAGTGGTTGATCGGTCAGAACTCTGATGGAATGGGATTGAAAATAGTGTCGCAGTTTTCGTGATGCGATTAGTAGACAGTATGCTAGCTTCTCAAGTTTAGGATATCTGACTTCTGCCCCTGTAAACCTCTTACTTACAAAGTATACTGGCTGCTACGTGCGGTTGTCTTCTCTTACCAAAGCAGCGCTTAGAGCATGAGATGATACAGCAAGGTATATGTATAACTCTTCCACTTCGTTTGGAGTCGAGAGTACCGGCGGTTTCTGGAGGTGTTCGATTAAGTTAAGGAAAGCTGTTAAGCATTCGTCAGTCCATTCGAACTTTCCTTTGTCTTTCTTTAGAGCTTCGAAGAAGGGGACGCACTTGTCTGTTGCTTTGGAGATGAATCAACTTAGGGCGGCCACTTTCCCATTCAGGCTTTGCATTTCCTTTCGAGTGGAAGGTATTTTGATATCTTTTAGAGCTCGGACTTGTTCAGGGTTTGCTTCAATCCCTCTGACATGGACGATGAATCCTAAGAACTTTCCTGATGATACTCCGAAGGAGCATTTTAGAGGATTCAACTTCATTCCATATTGGCGAAGTACTGGAAACATCTCGCCCAGGTGGCTTACATGATCGTCGGCCTTCCTTGACTTTACCAGCATGTCATCCACATACACTTCCATAGTTTGTCCTATTAGCCCTGCAAACATCTTATTGACGAGGCGCTGGTAGGTGGCTCCTGCATTTTTAAGTCCGAAAGGCATTACCTTGTAGCAGTACAATCCCCGGTCAGTGATGAAACTAGTGTGGTCTTGATCGGGAGCATGCATGGGAATTTGGTTGTATCCTGAGTATGTGTCCATAAAAGATAACAGTTCGTGCCCGGCTGTGCTGTCTACAAGTTGATCGATTCGAGGAAGTGGGAAGCAATCCTTTGGGCAGGCGTCATTTAAGTTGGAGAAGTCAATGCATGTTCGCCACTTCCCATTAGCCTTCTTTACCAGCACCGGGTTGGCGATCCACTCTGGGTAGATGGCTTCTCGTATGAAGTCATTGGCAAGTAGATTCTTTACTTCTTCATCGAGGGCTGCTGATCGTTCTGCCCCCATACTTCTCTTTCTTTGATTTACGGGCGCCTTGGTAGGATCAATGTTTAGTACGTGGCATGCTATGTCAGGGGAGATTCCGGTCATGTCAGCATGTGACCATGCAAATACATCCAAGTTGTGGCGGAGAAAGTCAGTGAGTTGTTCCTTCAACTCTGCTTTTAGTTGGGACCCGATTTTCAATAGTCTACTCGAGTCATGTTTGTATACAGATACAAATTCCATAGCCTCTGCAGGCTCGGCGGTGGCCTCCTCCTCTTTGTCCCTGGGGTCTAATTCATTGAAAGGGTCGCTGGTATATTGAAGAGGAGGGGCTTTCTTTAGTTGCTATGCTTCCAAACTTTTTGTGCAGAGGGCAACCTCTACACTCTTCCCTTTATCCTTCCTGTGGTTGTTGCGAAGTTCAGTTACATAGCAGTCTCGAGCAACGTCCTGGTCTCCCTCTACTTCCCCTACTCCATTGTCCGTTGGAAATTTCATCTTTAGGCACCATGGGGCCAGGACAATTTGGAAGTCAGACAAGGCTGGCCTTCCTAAGAAGGCATTGTAGGCCGAGTGGTTTTCTATCAGCACAAATATCTGTTTCCGCACAACGGAGCGGGGATGACTTCCAATTTCAACAACGAGGTCCAGTTGCCCGAGGGGCTTCTTCGCATCTCCAGTGAAACCGTGTAGTGGTTTATTGCAGGGAGAAACGTCCTTTATTGATAGTTTCATTTTGTCGAATGCATGCTTGAATAAGATATTTACTGAGCTTCCAGTGTCCACTAGAATTCGAAAAACTTCGGCTGTAGGGAGCCGGGCAGAGATAACCATGGGATCCATGTGAGGGTACTGCCTTCCCTCTAGGTCACGCCCACTGAATGTGATGTCATCACTCTCTTTCCGCTTCGGGTGGCGTTCTTCTATAACAGAATTAACACAGTCTTCATTGTTTCTAAGCGACTTTCCATATCTTTCCATCTCTGCCCAGCTTTTGTCGCCGATGTGCGGTCCTCCCGAGATGGTATGGACCACTATCTTCCCTTGACCGGAGCCGCTAGCGTTGCGATTTCCTCTGCCTATCTCTGGTGAGGGTTGCCTTGGGTTCTCATTGGCAAGAGCTGGAGTCCTGTTCTGACCTTTTACATAGCGTTCCAGTCTCTTCCTTCTGATGTGTTCTTCAATCAAGTCCCGGAGATGGTGGCATTCATTGGTGTTATGCCCATGAGATTCCTAGAAGCGGCAGAACTTTCCAGATTTTTGTGCGTTATCTGATTCCTTCTTGTATGGTGGGCGTTTGTATCTAACTTCGTCTTGGGTGGCAAGGAAGATGTTTTCAATGGTTTCGTTCAAAGGAGTGTAAGTGTCGAATCTCGATCCTGGCCGATATAGGCGCTTTTCTCCCTTCTTGCCCCCAGCATTGTCTCTAGAATCACTTCTTCGAACGTCCTTCGCTGTAGCGGGCGTGTTGCCGTGAGCTACCTTATTTTGTTGCCCTAACTGCCCCTCAGTGGCAGCGCCTTCAAGCCTCATATATTTCCCGGCTTCATGGATGAAATCGGGTAAAGTAGCTAGTTTTTCTTTTGTCAATCTTCTAGAAAATTTAGTATCCGAATGCACACCACTACAGAGGGCCATTAAGACAAGCTTCTCATCGGCATCTTGGACTGCGGCCGCTGCGGCATTGAATCGGATTAAATATTGCTGCAGCTTCTCTCCAGGTTTCTGTTTGATATTGGATAAGGAATAAGCGTCCTTGGGTTGTTCCACATGAATGCGGAACTGGCTGATAAACTTTTCTTTCAACATCTCCCATGAGCTGATGGATCCTTGGGGCAGATGGCAGAACCAGGAGATAGCTAGATCTGCTAAGAATAGTGGAAAACATTTGCATAGTACTCCCTCTGTTGCCCCGCTCATGAGCATATGCTGTGTGTATCTCTGTAAGTGTATAATGGGGTCAGAGGTCCCTTTGTAAGGTTCCATTGTTGGCATTTTCCATTCTCGGGGGGGGGGGGTGATAGCAATTTCGATATTGCGGGCAAAAGGGCTGGTTACCCTAGCGCCTATCCCTCGATCTCTTTGATCCCGTTGGACGCACTCTCTGAACAAGCGTGCCATCCTTTCATCGGAATTTGGAGCAGATAGAAATGAGTTCGGTTCTGTTCTGTGGGATTGATTCCGTCCAGATGACCTGTAGGGATGGTATCGTCTATCATTCCTAATATTTTCCAGTGGCTGCCTTTGGTCTTCTGGGAGCATGTTAGGGTCAGCTACAGTTGGCCCTTGCCTTGATCTTCCCCTGCTGGGTTCTGATCTAAGCACTTCCTCGGGTCCAACTTGATTCGGTGGGATCTGGTTCGGTGGGAGTTTGGTTCGGCATGCGAACTTGATTCGGTGGGAGTTTGGTTCGGTGGGAGTTTGGTTCGGCATGCGAACTTGATTCGGTGGGATCTGGTTCGGTAGGCAGGGGAAGGAGTTGGTTCGGTGGGATCTGGTTCGGTAGGTAGGGGAAGGAGTCGGTTCGGTGGGATCTGGTCCGGTGTGCAGTTCGGTGGGCTTGTTCGGTCGAAATTTACTCAACATATAGTTTAAAGCACTTTGATTCCAAGTACAGATTTTAAGAGCAAGAGGGGATGTGAGCACATAGAATAGAATGATTAGAGATGCTCTAAAACTTCAAAATCAAACTCTATTTATATAGTTAAAAGTTGCAGTGAAGAGTCTAATTGTTTGGAAAATTCATAGCCATTAAAATAAGATGTACTTTAGGGAAGAAGTTAACTCTTTATTCAAATTTTACTGTTAACAGCCGACCAGACGTCTGAATTTTGATTCAGATATCTGAATAATTTGAAATATGAAGGGACCCTTCTCTGTTTTGAAAGATTGGCTATTTAAAGGTCGAATATTCATTTAAACCTATAGAAAATAATTTTAGATGTCTGGTTAATTTGTTTAGATGTCCGAACAGTCAGTTAAAACATAATATTAAATTTAGGATATTTAGACGTTTGAATATTCATTTAGAAACATGATTTAGAACATGTTAGTATTATTTAAATTAAGCGAAATTTTGTTGAGATGATCTTGAATTATGTAAGAACATTTTTTTTTTGATTTCGAACTATGTAGGTCAAAAAGTAAGAGGGTGTAGCGGAACCCTTTCGATAATACACACACACACATTTGAAAATTGGATCTGACAACGTGAAAAATTAACTAATTTGAATCCTTAAAAAACACATTGGAGTAGAAACAAAAAGGCATGCAATGATATTTAAATAACAGTGCCTATACATCTCTACATACTTTACATTCTACATAATAAGCATATGAATAAACAACTTTTAAGCCCAAAGACTTCCAGTTCCTTTTTTACCTTCCAAACTGTAACACCGCACCTCTATACACATACTATCAAAGAGTATTACTAGGTAATACTGTTTGATAATATGGAGAATGAGGTGATATTGGGTTGTCATACATGAATATTCTCTTAGGCTAATACTGATACTTATTTAAAAATCGAATAACAACCCATCTATCCGTACTTAGTATCGGCACAAAGCAATAAACACGTGCGTCTTAGGATAAAACAATACACAATATAATATAAATCACAGAGAACATAGAGTCATCCATGCAACAATAATATATAATAATAAATATACATGAGTCCAAGTGGGTTTATAAAAAAATAGTCAAATGCCCACTATCGTAAAAAAATACACATTACAGATCCAATACATACATCTTAACAATACATAAACACATGTAGTTATAAATATACAAAAAGATATATAAATACTCTATCCTCTATCTATGCCCAACATCCACAAACTGGTCAACTTGTCCCCGAACCAAAAAAATTTTAGACTGACCCAAGTATTATATAAATAACACACGGGTCAGACTATGTCTAGAATGTAGATGTGAATAGGTAATAATAACTGGCATGATATAGCATGTATCTCACAAAGTGACATAAACCATCACATGTACAAGTGTATGTCTCAAACCATACTACAAATCAATAAAACCACAACTTCGCAGGTGAATCAACCAAATATCCAATCATATACCAATACACCCATAACACAAAAGAGACTCAACTACCAACAAGCACACAATCAAGTGAGGTGTTATAAGTATGGTATCGTATGTCTATAATCTAAATCCATAATCCAATTAGGTACCTCTCTGTAACAACCGTTCTTTTTACACCATATAAATTAATAAATTTTAATAAAATAAAACGTGTTTGAGTTTGATTTGAGATGATTTATATTTTCTGAAAATAAATTTTTAGTTAATTAAATTCTATTTAATAGAGGATTTTTGTTTTAACAAATGGAATTGAACTAATAAACTCTTTTTGAATAAATTGTTGAGATCAAATAAGATGTTTTGATCGATATAAAATATTTTGAAGTGTAAATAATTTTAAATAAGCTTAGAATAAATGAAAAATATATTGATTTGGGAATAGTATGGTGAATAATTAAATAAAAATTTAGCGGACATTGAGTTGTATAAGATTGTGCAACTGCATATTATATTTCATAAAACAAATTTTAAATTGGATTAAATTAAATTAAAACTTATTTACAAACGAGTAAAAGAAATCATTCAAAAGGAAAAGAAAGAGAAGTTTATTTGATTTTAATTGAGCATAAAATCAAGGCCCATGGTAAACAAGCTCAAATCCACTTTCATTATCTCTGAGCTTATCGAAACCTCTACTCGCCCCTTCACAAACCCAGACCCATATACCCCTTTTCCTCTTATTGTCAATTTCATCCCTAAAAATCATACGCGATACTTATTTAAAAAAAAAGAATAAAGAACGTCATGACCAGGCACGATCGCTTGGAAGCACACGATATCCAATCAAAGGCGTTGTTCAAGAGGCGGGCAGCAACCTAGGCTCGCGTGGGTTGAAAAGGAAGTGCGATAGAAAGGGGTGGACGTCATGATTGATTTGGAAGCGATGAACTAAAAGGTGGGCGCGATTGTGATGGGGACGAACGATGTCAGGGCGTTGCAATTTCTGAGTGTAGGTGAGGGCAGATTGCAATTGAGGGGAGGCTAGCACTGACTACGTGATGTTGGAGCTTGCATGTAAGGAGAAAGATGCGACTTGATTGTGCAACCTAGAATGAGTACACAAGCCTGTTAGAGGAGCAGAACAGGCAGCTGCATAGGAGATGTCGTGCGTACTGATGTTGGCATGGTCATTGCAGTGGTGCTGTGTTGACAACCTGACTGTGTGCAGATTTTCTTGAATGAGCATCAACTCGATGAGTTAATCTCACCCCAACTATGTCTATTTCTATTTATTTGATGTGTATTCCCCCGTATAATTGTTTGATTTGTTTGATTGGATGGATTTTTGATTATTATATGGAATTGGGTATTTGTTGGTGATTGATGTTGCTTGAATTGGCTGGAATGGTGTTGTGAACTATGATTATGTATTGTTGTAACGATTATAATTAAATGGTTGTTTTTGTTTGAGTAGTAATTTATTGGTTGCAAAATATTAAATGATATTTGAAATTGTTTTGGAAAGAGGTAAATAAATTGAAAGATGTAAATTTGAATCAAATAAATTATCTGAAATAACTAGTGAATTTTGGAATTATGTTTCATTTAGTATTGGGATTATTGGATTAATGGAGAATTTGAATGAAGAATATTTTTTGGAACTATATATGTGGAATAGTTTAGGGATTTTGAAAAATGAAAATTGTTTTGGAAAATGATGAATTTTGAGATTTTGATTAAATAAGGAAATTTTGAAGATTATATTTTGGTTACTTATGAATATAAAAATATTTAGAAGATATTTATAAAATGAAGTTTGGAATCTATATTTTTAAAACGATGAATAATTTTAATTAAAAAGGAGGAAGGTTCATAAATAATATTTTGAAGTAACTATTAGATGAACGCAAACTATCTTACTTGAGAATTTTCAATTACAGGGATTTGATATATATATAAAACATGAAGTGAATTTTTGAAAGTAATATAAATTATTTTTGATGGATCAATAGCTTTAAAAGAAGTGTTTGAACATAAATGAGGATTTAAATAATGATTTCGAAATGGTATATTTGGGGTTTACAAATAATTTGAATTGATAATATTTTGGATTTGATGTTTGAAAGATATTTCAAGAATATAAATTCCTTTGAAGTAGTTATATATTATTAAAGTGGAAATTTGAAGTGAGAGTATTTTTAAGGATTTAAAATTTATCAACGAGTTTTAATAAAGGCTTCTTCGAAATCAAATAAATTGTTATGAAATATGGATTTAGAAGTTAGAGGTGAAAATCAATTATTATTATAAAAGAAAAGAAATTAAATAACAAAGGTGTATTGATAAATTAATTGAAGTGTTTTATAAAAGGAAAAGTGAAATATATTTAAACAAAACCTTCATCTAATTAAATAGTAATTGAATAAAATATTGATGTATGTATGGATGATTGTTGATTGATTGTTGCGAACAAGATGAAGTTATAATTACCAATTGTGTTGAATTATAAAGTAATAAAAATAAAGAATTGAGGAATGAATTAAGTGAGAGTGAATTAATAAGCAAAGCGGGAATTTATTTAATATTGATTAATCGAGGGTGTCGTGTATATAACTGTATTTCACCGAATGGTATGGGACGTCAGTGTAAGCTGTACTTATTTACTCAGCACTAGTATAATGTCGGGTACATTCATTACCAAATATTTAAATATGTTAGCACCAAAATTGGTCACTACCACCCAAATGTAAATGAAAGCACCAACTAACAGTCACATATAACAGATAGAGTGTATGTAGAGAGT
This sequence comes from Allium fistulosum, assembly GCA_030737815.1. NCBI lineage: Eukaryota > Viridiplantae > Streptophyta > Magnoliopsida > Asparagales > Amaryllidaceae > Allium > Allium fistulosum. Next base: position 791,691,383 of record CM060908.1, read on the forward strand.
ATAAATATGAAGAACGGTAAAAATTAAAAAGAAAGTAGAAATTAAAATAATGGATTTATAGTGGTTCGGTTGACTCGGGCCTACGTCCACTCCAAAACTTTCCTTTTTATTGATATGAGAATCAATTACAGTTACAACCCAGAGTTTTCAAAACAATTATGGCAGAGTAGCCTTAATAAGGAAGAAGAAGAGAAACAGAATGAAGAAGATCCTTTTTCTGAAGCCCCGCTTGCTGTATTTATAGGCAAAATCCGAGTTACTAGGCTTCCTGAGTGATTCGGGCCCATTAGGACCATATTCGAGTCCATATAGCCGACCACTGCTTTCCTGGAGTATGTAAAATGACGATCCACTCGAGACTCCAACATGCCGACCCACTCCAGACTCCAACATGGCGACCCACTCCGGACTCCAACATGCCGACCCACTCCGGACTCCAACATGCCGACCCACTCGAGACTCCAACATGCCGACCCACGACAACTCAACTTTTGTGAAAACTCGTATTTCAAGTATCCTGCGACTTTTGTCCATCGAATATGCCGAATCCCAGCTACATAATCATGATTACCATCCGTGATTGATTGTTTATCCATCCAATTGACTAAAACCCATCGTATTCCAGTCTCGACAACCGAGCAACCGATTTAGTTAAATCCGCCTGTCTATGGCCTTGCCAAAAGGCGGGTTGACAAAATACTCAAATATTGGTGAATTATTCTATATTATATATGATTATTAATCGATATTTGGATTTTTGACTTGACGTGTAAGGTAAACTATATTATTACTTATTTTAATTTAAAGCGGGAATACGATTATCTTTGCTTTTGAGTGGAATGAGGAGAATGAAGTCCCTTACAAGGATGTGATAGCTAAAATTTTATGCTAGCCCCATCCTTGCTTGACCGACTATGGGGTCGCTCCTTGATGCGGTTGCGGCGACATGGCCCTCTCATCGCATGGTTACAGTCTGCTGCATGGGCCAACGATATGAATTCAGAACGACGCGAGGAGGTTGATAGGAGTGAGGAGGCGAGGAAGAGACGTGTGTTTATTTTTCTACTAAAGTCTGGTGAGGATGCTTACAAATTTTTTATGAGTAGGGTTTCCCTTTACATCCGAGAAGCTATGAGACTTAGGTGTAGACTTGGCTTCTAGCAATAGCAATAAAATAGCACATATAATAGTAGTAGAAGTAATGAAATTAAAATGAAGGATAAACTAAATAAACGTAATACTGGTAAATAAATACGAATGAATTGATGACTGATGTATGCTGTGTGCGATGTGTGATGCGTAGAGGTGTGTGATGTATATTGTGTGTGATGTGTAATGTGTAGATGTGTGTGATGTGTGATGTATGATGTGTGCGATGGATGTATGTTATGTGATGTGGATGATATTGTTTTGATGTTTGATGGATGTTTTGATGTTTAATGAGTTATAGATGTTGTTTGATGTGTTGGATGATTTATTATTCCTTTATACTGATTTCTTATTTATGCTGCGGATATTATTCCTTAAGATGTCATTTATATCATCACCTTTGAATCTAGACATGGTCTGATCCGTTTATTATTTATATAATACTCGAGTCAGTCTGAGACATTTCAGATTCAGGGACGATGTGATCAGATTTGCTTGTTGGGCTTAGTTGGAGGCTGTATTACTATATGCATCATATATTGTGTATTTAGACCCATGTACGTATATGATATTGGATTAGATGTAATGCATTTATCTTGTATATGATTGAGATTTAGTGGGAATTTGACTTTTTGTATCTCACTCAGACTTATATGATTGCTAATGTTTTTATTGCTGAACTGATAACTCTGTGTTCTCTATGACTTATTTTATATTGTGTATTGTTTTATCCTTAGGCATCAAACGTGTTTATTGCTTTGTACCGAGACTGTTTACGTTGAGGTGAGTAATTTTTATATTATGTAACATATTTAGTGTTGGTCCAAGGGAATATTCATGTGTGTATTACCCACATCGCCTCATTCTCCATATTACTCGACGGTATTATGTAGCAATACTCTTAGGTAATAGGGTATAGAGGTAGCATGTTACACTCATAGCACACAACACACTCCGGTGGGTTAAGAGGCTCATGCCTCTGAATATATGTCTAGAAGGGGTATTAAAATAATATAGTATAATCATATAATCTCACATATTCCAGATAAGAGCTACACAACACAGAGTGCACTCCAGAGGATAACACAGAACACACCCTACAGTCTTAATTACTCCCTCATCATGATACTATGTCCATCTATACTCTATGGTCACAAGCGTACTTCCTAATGGTAATAGACTATTTTCTAGTGTGGTATCGGGGCATATCATCACACAATCCAGATATTAGCAAACATCAGGTATATTAAGGTGATGCCACGGATCTGGGGCATGACCCCACAATCTGCCAACTAAGATGGACCGTAGTCTGTATGGATAAACAGCACACAATACAAGTTTGGCACACAATGGACCTTCCTCTAGACATTAACCAGTAAAATAAGAGCATCCCTCACTTATAGAAAGTAATCGAACAAATATCACGTAGACATCCTATACCACTGGTGTTACTCGCTCGTTTACTCAATCCTCGTAAAATACACTCCCCATCCACAATAATATTTCATACCATTAGTCAAAAGAGTAACCAAATAATATTACCGAATGTCCCATACAAGACGGTGTCATTAATCCTTTTACTCAAATTCCACACAATCTAGAATTCCACATAATCTTATTCTATATAACAACTCTAAAGAATAACCAGAGAAATATTACAGAAAGTCTCATACCAAACGGTACTATAAATTCATTTATTTTAATTTCTCGTTACACGGGACTATAAACCATTCTTTATTCTATTGATTTGGTAGGGGTTTTAAAATACACATTTGCCAAAATCTTCAATATAATTTCCATTCTTTCAAATTAATATTCAACTTATCTCAAACTATTACTTTTTCCAAAATCTCAAACGTCACTCGAAATATGATTTTAATCACTTTATAAAATATCAATAATTAATTAAAACAAAATGAAATTATAAAATTCTCATTCTTTCCTCAAAGTCCATTTACAATTTCATATATAAATGTTTGCAAACCTCTTATTTAATTATAAGGAAATATACAAATTAAACTTCATCCAATTCCAAATCCCTTAAAACTAATTCTAAATTTTTTTTATACAATTTAAGTTCTACTCTAATAATTGAAAATAGTAATACTAATAATAAGTTTTATAATTCAAGATTTTCTTTAAACAACGAATGTAATTAATTCTACTTTTTCAATAAGGATTTTAATTAAAAATAATCTCCTAAAGCCATAATATAAAATTCCATAACAAATTAAAATAAATTCCCAAAATAATTCAATAATCAAACACAATAATATATTACTGCCAAAAATTCACTTAACAATATATATAACAAATTCCATAAGTGCTCATTCTTATTCAATAAATAAACTACATTCAACTTATTTTTACTTCAAAATATTATTTTTATCAACTTACAATATATTAAATCCAAATAAAATCAACTTATCACTTAAAAAATATAGATTCAAATATCATTTCATAAATACACTTTAAATATTTTAATAGTTAACGATAAATAAATAAAAATAAAAATATTCCAAAAATTCGCTTATTTAACAAAGGGGGAATTAATTTAAAGGACAAAAATTTGTATATTTTTAGCCTCAAGGACACGACCTCAATATTTTTACCACAAGGACAAACATTCTCCTAAAAATTATTCATAAGGACAAATATTCTTCCAAAATTATTCATAAGGACAAACATTCTTCTAAAACTGCTACCGAACTAAAAACTGATACCTAAAAACTGCTACCGATAACTACAAACTGATATCTAAAAACTGCTATCAATAACTAAAAACTGATACCTAAAAAAAAGTTGTCCTTCAGACTAAAATATTGAAGGTCTGTCCTTGAGGCTAAAACGTTGAGAAATTTTGTCCTTGACAATAATTTCCTGTTTAACAAAATCCCAAAACTCGTTATTTACCAAATAATTTCTATTTATACAATCCTCAAAATTATTCCACTTTTAGTTTTTCCCAAATTCATTCAACTTTCAAATTATTCCATTAATTACAATGTCCTCAATATTAAATAACAAAATCGTTTTGAAATTCACTATTTATTTCTAAAATAATTTATTTATTTCAAATATTTGATCTATTTCAAATCTTCACCTTTTAATTTAATTTCCCCATTTCCGATCAATCTTAAATGTTGGGTTCGACTAATGCCATCATCAAATCACCCAATACTACACTCACCATAGCCCAACCAAGGTACACAACACTATGTCAATTAATATCAACAAATAACAAACAATTTCATCCAATAATCCATATCAACAAACAACTAATCATTAAACAATCATAAATTCATATAAAAATAGGATCTAGATCATGGTGGTGAGTTACCAAAAATAACTCACCCAACAATGCCAATAAACCAAACAACTATTCAATGCCATAACACAATCAAATAATTTCAATCAAGCGTAAAATGCAAAGTAATAGATAATAGTTGCAAGTAAAAGAATTTACTCGCCTAAACGATGCATGAGTTCCAAAAATCAGCAACTACCATCAACTTACTAGCTTCAGCCTGCACTGCTTGCCTCATTTGCTGCTGCCAAACCCACACATAGAGCCCCCATTCCATCAATCACTGTTATCACCAACTTAAGCACTGCATCACCATAACACGCCATTCACCAAGCCCTACCAGCAGCCGAACCAACCTTACCTTACATCGCCTCATGCTTTGCAACTTCATAACAAAGCCCTCCTTAACAATCGTTGTGAAACCTTCGTCCTATCACCTGCCTCATCGTGCACCACCAACACCATTTCTAGCTTCAAACCGACCTGATGGTATCAGCGCACCCAACTTCCCAAAGCCGCTTGCCTTCATCATTCATGAGCATAGGGCAGTTCGCCACGGTGTTATAGCCATAACGTGCCGCACATCTCCTTTTCTAGTGTTGTTGGTCATTGTCCAGTCACATTGCCTCACACGATTCACTTTTTTTAAAGCGACATGAATTCTGATTTTTGAACGAATGATTTTTCGGCATAAAATTTGTTTGGGGTTCGGGTTTTAAGCTTGAGCGAGGAAGTGAGGAGAGTATTCTTGACACAGGAGAAAAATGAATGGGCTTGGGCTTGGGCTTGGTTTTGTTAAGGCCAAATTCTAATTTTTTACTTTGCCTAATTATTTGCTCTTTTCATTATTTGTAAATAAATTCCAACCTATTTTAAATTAATTTGCATTTCATTATACAAAACTGTATTTCGATAATGGATAATTTTATTCAATCGATGCCCATTTATTTAATTTTCACTATTTTAATCATATTACAATTATTTACACTTTAAAAATATTTTATATTCAATTAAACAATTTATTCTACTTTAATAAATTACCCAAAAAGAATTTATTAATTTAATTTTAAGTTATTAAATTAAAATATTTTATTAAATAGAATTTAATTAACTAAAAATTTATTTTTAAAATATTAATTATCATATATTTGAATTCAAATAATTTTATTTTGATTAAATTTATTTAATTATATGACATAAAAAGTAGAGTTGTTGTAGACTTTCTCCTTAAAAAAACTGTGTCCTCGCAATTTCTTATAGGGAAACGTCGTACATAACTCATACTTTGAATTTTCTTCGTATTAACGATCTTCTATGACACTTAAACTACTCAATCCTCTATGTGGCACTTTCTCCAACTTATCTTATCGTATGCTATAATTTTAAATAGATTCAATTAACGACTTTCTATTTTCGCATACGATAAATTTTGTGAAAATATTCCAAGTGTTAGAATTTTCGAAAACTTTTGATTAAGTCCATAACAACTCACACTTTCTAACACACCGATCCAAAGCTTAGTGTGACTTTCAGACTCGTTTCATGTCAAGAATACGGGCTGTTGGGTATTTAAACATTACCGAGCATAATTATAAGGGTAAGTCTAAGATAATCTACACTTTCACATCTCATAGCGAAAGGAATTAAAATATAAATACTGAAAAGTAGACATATTAGAAAACAGTCTCCAAAAAACTTTATTTGCCATATTCACTGCTTCAAAGTACAATATATGTTTTACAGACTTTTAGTACAGTAAGTAACTACATGATGGACAACAAAGAATATGAGAACTCCTATGTTAAGCTCCAGTCTCCACCTACTACACCCAATCATATGTTAACCTTTCATCCCGTGTGGGAAAAAAATGGAAAGGACGGAGTGGGTTAGACAAAAGTCTGGTGAATGAGTATAAGTTTAATATGTGATGATCAAATGCAGTTACATCAATACTACTCTAGATGATATAGGGTGTACTACTAGTGTCCATGAATTCTTAAGATCCATTTCCTAAGGGATCCTATCCAATACATACCTACACTACAGTTTGTGTTGGCTATTCTAAGGATTAAACTACGAGTTGAACCTTACATTTAACAATCGGCCACCGCCCATAGCTACTCAATGTAAAAAATGCCGCTAGGCTACTAAAATATGTAAACATGGCCACAACGCTACTAAATGTGAAAACACCGCCCCCTTGGCTACTAACCATGAAAACACCTCGACTAGGCTACTGTGGAACTAAATTTTCTTTCACTACGCTTGGAGAGGAAAACCCAAGATGTCGACCCGTCAGTATGTCTCATCGTATGCATCTGCTTTCACCTCTCGATCATAGTGTTGGTCCCTTATTGCACGCTTCGGGTTCTCCATTTAAACTATATCACGTGCGTAAGAAATCATGCATACATGGACCTCCCATTGTGTTGGACCCACTCCATCAGGCATCTGCGCCAGTGCTGCATGCCCACCGTTGGAACCTCTTGTGAATGCCATTTATGAAAATACATCGCCTCCCTCGATTACTCAATCCCAAATTGGGTAGACAATATTTACCCAACACCGCCATTATCTAGTGTCAGTTCCTAAGGAACAAGCTTCCCTTCAAGTCCTAACATGCATCCCACTGCCCTTAAATAGGCCCATAAAAATTATCATTTTATATATGATTTTATATATAAATTTGGGCCTTAGGTCAAGGCTAAGTTCCACAATTTTTGTTCTGGAAGGTCAACCGCTGGATCACTCGGGTCGATCGCTACTGGTCGACCTCTAGGGTTCTACGGTTGACCGTTTGGGTAGTAAATTTGGGGTTTTTGCATATTTGGTGAACCCTAATTCTAGTTTAAGTATCAATTTGCAATTCAATTTAGGATTTCAGGGTTTTTAAATCTAACTGTAAAGGAGATGTAGATGTCAATTTCAAGTTAACAATTTACTATTGTTCAATTCTAGCCTAGTTTGCATATTCATATGCAGGGTTTATATAATTCAAATTAGATTTCTAGCACCCTAAACCAACTAAAAAGATTAAACTAGCTGTAACAATCATCTTACTAAAATTGTTCCCACTCACCTCAAGCTTAAGCTCTTCCATATTGCTTTGCTTGAGAACCGCCTCTCCGAATGCTAACTTCGTATGCTTCGTCTAGATTCAATTACTTGTATACTTCTAGGTTGGTTTTATTTTGATTTTTGAAGAAGATTTGGGGTTAGAGGAGTGGTTTGATTTTGGCAGCATCTCATTACAGTAAATGTTTTATGAGAATCGGGTTAGGTTAGGCTAGAATTAATAGGGTTTAGGAATTTGTTTAGGACGTTGGATGTAGCCACTTCAGGCTCATTAGGTACGCTCTTCAATAACTTAGCAACGAAGGAACGATCGAAGTTGTCCACGCATCACTCGTATAATGCTCCAGATTATGCTCTTTTTTACTCTCCAGGGTTGACCCAAGATGACCCATGGTCAATCTATACTAGTCAACCATGACATCTCAAGGGTTGACTTATGGATGTTTTTTCTCTTCTAATTTTTTATTTTATTCCTAATCTTTCGACGCCATAACTTTTTCGTACTAGCTCCGATTTCAAAATGTTAAATATAAAAATCGTTCAAAAAATTTCTATGAATGCAATGGTGCTAATTTTGTAGCCAAACTCAAACGTTTGTGAGATTTTTTTAGTTCTTGTTTTAATTAAATTTACCTTTCTTGTTAAATTTCCGTCTAAATTTCTATTAAATTCTTACTAAATTTTACATACGTTTCTGGGGTGTTATGTTTTGCCCCTTAAAAGGATTTCATTCTTGAAATCTTAAAGGATGGAAAGGTGTAACTTACACATGGCAACCAATACCTATAACCAACTACTATTCCATCATCCATGGGCAACCATTGTCCTTAGAAATTTACTAATGTAGTATTTAGACATATATGCAATGCGAAATGCATGCGAACCTATACAAATGTAAAAAGTAGGCAGTCTACTAATCCAGTTGACCTCCCATCATGCTAGTGCTCATGACATGCATTCAAAAGGTATGCAATATCCTAAATAAATATACTTATAAGTCTACATGTTTTCGCAACTATTCCATTCATATGCAACATCCATATGCACGACAAACAACAATCAAGCATCTATATGTATCATATAAAACAAGCTAGACAATTATAAGGGATAACATGACTATGTGTGTGCTACTTAGAGGATACATTTGTAATACCTCGGTTATTGATTTTGATGACAACAACCATATACATATATACAAACATGTAAAAAAAAAAAATATTAATATTTTAGAAAGTTATATAGTATATAGTGTAGAATATTACACAGGTATTGAATCGAAGGCTGTACAGTACAAAGACTCAAGAGATATACATAAAGACTCATCAGTTCAAAGACCAAAATACGAAGATCTCAAGATTATAATTTAGTGTATAGAGTCATAGCATATATTGTTAAAGTCCTTGATAACAATCTTTGATCTCTATCTCCAATTTTCTAATCTTTTATCTTTTTGACCAAAATAAATTTCAAAATATTTTATAGAAGTTTTTGAAAGTTCAAGATATTTATAAACTATGTTCAAACTATTTTACAAAGTATCAAATTATTTTACAAAGTATAGGCTTTCAAAACTATTTAAAAGAAATAAGTTTTCAAAATACACAAGCATATGTGAGCATACATGCCTTGGATATGTTGACATACATGCCACCAATTAGGTTTTTCAAATTTTGAAAGGAAGTGTCTATTCGTCGCAACTCTTCATGAATGGACACATCTGCTCATTTGTTATGTAAAGGGGAGTAAAAATGAATTTTTTGATAACGAGTTACTTACTTTCTTCCCTCTTACTCTCTTGAAAATTCCATTGAATAATATATTCAAATCTCTTCAAAATCGTATAAATCAATTCATACTTCTTTGTATTGATTTAATATTACTTTCTTACTGTTTTGGAAACATCTCACTCTCAATTCAAAGATCAAAATGTCATCCAAGAGACTATTGGATCCACTGTATCCAAAGTACAAGAATTTATCTTTGGAAAATCTATCAACTCTATTTGTATTTGCTTGGGTATGCCTATAGCTCGTTCAATTCAAGTGGGTGTGCTTAGTAGCCCGAAAATCTAATAGGTATGCTTGTAGCCCAGTCAAATCAAGTGAGTCTACCCTGAGCTCGGAAATTTAGGAAGGTGTGTCTCGTTGCCACAAAATCAAGAATGTATTTGGGTTTGCCTTCTGCCCGGCTAAAGATTGGCATTTGAGAAGAAATCTGTACAAGCAATTGTATGGGACTGAATGTAGGAGAAATCCGAACCAGTATAAAATCCCTAGTGTCATCTCTCTAATTCTTTACTTTACTACTTTTATTTTTATCTTTGATTGCATCTATGATTGATTGTTAGTCTAATTCCATGTTGATAATATGTGATTTAATATTAACCTAAAAAGAAAATTAAAATGATTTACATAAGTTAGAAAATACTATTCACATACTTCTACTGTTAGGTTAGCCCTAAAATCTATAATCTCATTACCCACATTTGGTATCAGAGCAATAGGTTTTCAAAAATATCAAAATTTTATTTTTGAAAACCTATAAATGACTAGTAATATTATTAGTACTCTTTTTAACATTTTAATAGAAAAAAAATATTTTGAAACTAATATATTACTTTCAAGTAGATTAGAAACTAATCATTTTGAAAAGTCACTAGATTTTTTTGGAGAGGTATAATTTTGAATTGCAGGAACAAGTTTCTTATATGGCTGATAGTGAACAGAGACTTGATATTCATTCATCACGAATCAAGAATGACAAATGGATAATGGATAGTGGATGCTCAAGACACATGACTGGAAATTCGAAAATCTTAAAATATATTATTTACAAAGATGGTTGATTAGTTAACTTCGGAGGCAACTTAAAAGGATATGTGATTGGCATCGACAATGTTGGAAACTCTGTTATCCATCCTTTTGACCAGGCAATATTCGGATAAATTAGACGAGTCGAACTTGGAGTTATTAAGGTATCAAGCCTGGAGAGATAGCCTTAAAGTCCGGGAACCAAGTACAAACAGAGCCAGGAAAAAAGCCAACACAAGAGAAAAGGAACCGATATCCACCTAAGTGGTGGATGATACCGATCCAACCTCCTAGATCAATACTGATCCAAGTTTTATCCTCCAAAATTGCCCTCACTTCTATTACATACTAGTGATGATCCTACAAGCCTACTTCAAGTGTTATTTTGTTAATTAAAAGCGATTCTCTATCAATCTCCATGAGCTCTTGAGCCAACAAGTTTGTTCTTCCATATCCATCATTCATACTCACAAATAAGCTAATATTGGTGCAAACAAGTTTGGAATCATGAAGCTAACCACCAATCGAGCTAAGACAAGAATGCCAAAGAAATCCATACAATTAACTTATGGATCAGTACCGTCCTGTGATAACTGATGAGTTGTCCCCCTGTTTCTTTGGAGAAACAATCTATGGCATGGAAAATAAGGTGGAGATCTTTCTGGTGAGATTTAAGGCTTCATACGTCTATAAATAGAGGGAAGGGCTCATTTCTTAGGATCTTTTGACTCTTTCTTCCCCTAACTCTAATTTCTTATAATCACTGTCGGGTTTATACCGATCCGTAGGAACTCATACTTGTAATTAGCAAGATAATCAATAAAATCACTAAGTAGATGTAGGCCAAAATTAGTCAAACCACAATAAATTGTTGTATGCTCTTTTCTACTTGTTTTCATTTAAATTTCTTTACATTTTGTTCTCTACTTAATTTTCTGGGCGTTTGTGCCATTTTGGTGCTTTCATTGAGAAATCCTATTCTCAGGCTATCTATCATCTAGTATTAGGTTTCATAGATCCAATTTTCCAACCTTACATTTCTTCTATTCAGATTTTCAATAATCTATGAGAAGTAATTTTCCATGGTCACATCAAGGAGAGAACATGCTATAACCTCCAAAGCTGCTAATGATGCTAAGAATAAAGACATTCACCATATGGATGGAGCTACGCAAACAGACCAACCAGAGATCTAGAATCGTGCTGATGTCATGACTAGAGTGGAAATGGATCGGATGAAGAAGTAGACGGAGGATAGGTTCCAAGAGAGTCATAACCAGATGAACCAGTAGATGTAACAAAGCTTAGGGCTATTGAACGAACTAACGCATAACAGCCAAAGGAGGAGCAAAAGGGATTCAAGTTTAGAATCTGAAAGTTTCGCATCATTCAACCAGAGATGGAGAGATAGAAAGTTGAAGAAGACTTAAAACACTGCTAGGATGTCATATCAAGGAGGAAGACAAACTCCTTCTGGAATCACTTGACATGATCAATGAGAAACGGGACGAACCTAACTTGAGAGCAACTGCGCACCACAATTGATTCGCTCAATATTACAACTCTAAGGTCAGGAATCAGATCTTTGAAATCGATGACCTAGTCCTCAAACGAATCTTCCTAGGCCCCAAAAACATGGGCTCGACTTAGGAAGGTTCGTATCAATAGAACAAAAGCTCTGAGATGGCACTTTCAGGCTTGCGACGGTTGATGGGATCTCACTCTCGAGAGTGTGGAATAGCGAGAATTTACGATGTTATTTACTTAGAAATAAATTTGTACATAATTGAATGAAGCCATATAATAAGACATAATCTGTTATTTTTGTTTTTAATAAACGGATTTTCAGATATGTCTTTTCATTGCTTAAGAGTTGCAAAATGCGACCGACTCGAATGAATCTGCATATGCATAATGTAGGTATTTAGGTGCCCGAAGATAGGTGCTAACCAAACTTCCAAACTCTATGATCGGACCCTTGAAGCTTAATCACTCTCGGTGTCTGGAGATTAATATCGGCTAACTCTTTACCCTGACATAGGGGTAGGAGTATAAACTCGAAACGGACGTGATACAACCATCCATACGTTAACTCTTTCCTTTGATGTGGGGCTGGAGTATAAGTCAAAAGAACGTGAAATGACTGTTCATCTATTTACTCTTGACATTGGATTGAGGACATGAGTATAATCCTAAGACATTGGATTGACGACATGAGTATAATCCTAAGTGGATGTTATTTGATCGTCCATCCGCTAACTCTTACCTTCACAATGAGGGCATGAGTATAAACCTAGGGACGACGTGACTTGCCCGTCCATCAACTAACTTTGGTGCTCAATGTGGGGCATGAGTATAAATAAAAATGAACGCGATATGATCGTTCATCCAAAAAATCTCGCTCCTAATATGAGTGCAGGAGTATAACTTGAATTAGATGTGACGCGCCATCTGATCATTGACATCTTGCCCATAGTAGGCAAAGCCAAAGATTCATGCTCGATGTAAGGTGGGATCTTACCTATAAACTTTGGTCTATGCCCAAATTTAGGGGTAATTGGAAATAAACATCCTGGATGAGGATATGCAAACTACGATTTTGCGTATTAGCTCAAACCGGCACCCGAGTTTAGCGCGATCGGACTTCAACAGTTACCTTGCATTCCCTAGAGCAATAAAAGGTCGAAAAAATATAAAACAGACTAATGACTTAGCCCGATAATGACCGTGAAAAGAGAAGGATTATGAGTACACTGAACGGAAAGTTCATCTCTTGAATAACTTAGGCTTCATCATCAAAATAGGCAATTTAGCTTTTATATCATCAAAAACCCTATTGTATTTAAAGCCGCTTCCAACATCAAATACGTTGAATTCCACCTAGTGGGTACATCTAAAACAAGTACAGATTTATTCTTAATTCCCAAAATTAAACACATTTCTCTAAATTTGTGCCGGAGGTTATCTCACATCTCTGGCTATATTACAAATTCTAGCTATAGTACCACTAATTCTTTTAGCCCATCATTAACAATTAAATTGACTATATGAGCACAACATCGTATATGAATGAATTCACCATTCAAAACACAACCACCATTATAATCATTTAACTTGTTTTTTACATAATCAATTGTCACTTTATTTGCACTAGCATTGTTGACTGTGATAGACGCTATTCTTTTGAGTTCCTATTTCTTGATATAATGGACAATAATTTTTCCGATATTTTCTCCTTTATGACTAGTAATCACAGAGAAATTTATAATCCATTTATGTAAATTCCTATCTCCATCAATAAAGTGTGCAGTTAAAATCATGTAGTTCACATTTTAAATAGAAGTCCATGTATCGATAGTTAGATAAATACCATGCAATGATTTGCAGAACATTTTTTTAAGAGAATCTATCAAATCCTAATATAATTGAAGCATATCCCTATAGATTGTTCTACATGAAGGAACTTCAAAATTAGGAGATAATTTCCAACAAGATTCAAGAAAACCTTTACCCTCTACAAAACTAAAAGGGAGTCCATCAATAATTATCATTCGAACTAATGTATTTCTACATTCCTCTTTATTAAATAACCATGCAGTGAGATTGCAACTCCCTTCACTATTGCTATTTTTTCAAAATCTAAAGTTTATTTTGTCTCTTATCTTTATCACATGGAATTGACTTACAGGATTTTTCTATACGACAATTTAAATGTGTAGTGCCATTTGATTTAGAATCTCATGCAAAATGTTGACCACGGTAGTTGCAAATACATTTTTGAAAATTGAAATTAGTTTCTTTAGTAAAACGTTCCCATACCAAAGAAGGCGTGTGCTTCGGTGTAGAGGAGGTGTTCTAGCATTGATGTCTTCGTTGTCGATTTCCTCATCATTCGATTCTTCCACAAACTCATTATCATCCCTTGTTTCTCTTAAAGATCTACTTATTTGTACCATTATACAGTTTAATTCTATATCGGTTGATGATATACAGTTTAATACTATATCAATTTATACCATATATATATTGACTATGTAACAGTTGCATGTGTGTGTATGCTGTGTGTATCAATTGCATATATACATGTGTGTATCAATCTGAGTTTAAAACATTCAAATGGATAAAAATATATATCGATTGCATATAAAGTTTAAATCGCAATTGCATATATAGTTTAATACATATCAGTTGCGTATATATCAGTTATACTAATATATATATATATATATATATATATATATATATATATCAGTTTAACATGCAGTTTAAAACATTCAGTTAATACATAGAACAACTTGAAATATATTAGAATTATACTGAAATAGAAACATAAAATGAAAACTTGTTATTTATAAATGAATTTATGCATTACTGATATTATGTATTACTGATATTTATAAATGATATTTCAGCAGTTAAAATAATAATTATAAATGCTTATTGTATTTTAGCAGTTACACTTTGTCTCCTCCAAACATTCAATATTAGACTATAAAAGCTGATTCAAGAACGAATCAAATCTTAGTTCATAACAATTTTAAGTATACAATAATCACCAGGATATGACACTATAGTTCACACTTCTATCCATTTTCAGTTTTAAAAAAAGGTATCTGTTAGAGTACAATCCATACAAAAAGTCCAACCAGATGTAGTCAAAACCATTCTACGACAGAGAGGAGCTCAAACAAATCATGTTTCAGCCTATGTTATAACTAATTCCAAGATTCACGTAGAATGATAGAACTTTTTGCATTATATAACTTCAGATATCATAACTGATTTTCTTGCATCACAGCAACAAGCAAAAGTAATATATTAATTATATGCGGTATAATATTCCTCACATATGCAAAATATTTTTTATTTTTTTAAACCCAAAAGAACCCGACGGACCGGTAAACTCCTAAGGAGGGTATAGTAAAGCCGTCCGCTGATCCAAACCCTCATACTCCAGATAAATTTATATAGGATGGGGAAGCACATGGTAGGAATCGAACTTGGGTTTTTTTACCAGAACCCAAACCTCCTTTCCACTGCGCCGTACCCGCGGACTGCAAAATATATTATAGTTGCTACATTTGTTCCATGTTATAACAATCTGAAAGACATCTATCAGTATTATGTAAAGCCTTTATTTTGTTTTCAAATTCCTATAATTGGTACTAAACATTATGTTGTGTCGAAACACAACGGTAATGGTTACAGACACGTTCATGAACTTTTTATATTCTTTAGCTAAAACCCATGTTTATATGGAAAGTCAATTTATGTGTAAATAGACAAAACAACTGCAATAGGCATAATCGGAAAAATACAGAGTAAGTTGAGTCAAGGTCGAGGACTCAAGCATGTGTAGCAAAAGAATGTTACGCATCGTGATTCACAAATATTAATGAAAACCAGTTAACCTAAAAATTCAAAACATGCAAGCGTACTGAATAATAGCAAGCTATGCATTATAAAAAGTAATATATGCCTACTTTACTTTGTTAAATGCAATGGCTAATAATCGCAAAGACAAGTCCCGATTTGCTCATCTTCCCTCTGCCAGAGCTGTTACCAGAAGCGACAAACAATATTCCCCTCTGGCGACAGCAAAGGTGGCGTCCTCTGATTCATGCGACTGTACATCGATGTTTCCTTCTAAAGCCGAAGCTGTTCTGTCCTTTTTTCGATCTGAGAAGCCTCTCCTTGCTGTGGGCTCTGCATTCTCATCGTCTGAAGTTAGTGCCCCTAGCGCTGATGGAAATGCAGTTGACTTGAATCCCAGTGAATACGACTGGTATTGGTACTAACGTCATACCAATCTTTGAGTCTTCGATTGGTAATATCACAACTTCAGCTGCTTCGATTTATGGCATCCCCCTTTTGGCTGTAGAAACAAGTACTCCTATCTCCCCCTTACTATCCCCTGGTGTTATTGGAAATTGGAGTATCTCTGAGATGAATGGTGGTCTGTTGGTTGATGCTAATACTCCCAATGTTATCACCTTGCCTTCTCATGATTCACGCACAGAATCTACTCGACAAAATGCAACAAACAATTATGTCTTTCCAGTGTTGTCTGATCATGTTGTTACTACTCCTAATAAGCCCTCAACTGCCTCCCTAATTCATACGGTGCATATCCCTTCCTATCTGAAGCAGTAGTCCTCATTGTTTCGCTCCTTGCCTCGCAATGCAGGCACATACAAGCCCATAGACTTTGTAATTGAGGAAGCCAATGGTATATTGCTGCCTCCTCCTTCTGTCATTCAAGCTAGTTCTGAATTCTGGTCTAGTTTCTTGGTTGGATTCTTTCTTGACCTGAATCAAGCAATTAAGGACGCAAGGAATTTTTTTCGCTATATTTGGAAAATAAGTGGAGAACTTCGTGTTATATATGTTGACTCAATGTGCTACTTCAAATTCTCCAACAATGAAGACCAGCTGCATGTTCTAGAGGCTGATCCAACTTTCATTGAAGGAAAGCCCTTCATAATTACAACATGGTCTCCATCTGTCAATGGTGCTAGAGAACAGGCGATGTGTATTCCTATTTGGACTTATTTTTCTCATATTCCGTCAGTTTTACAGCCGCTAGAAGGCCTGAACTGGTTAGCTTGCAACATTGGGAAATTGAAGTGCTTTGATTCTAACACAGTCGCTTGAGAAAATTTGGTATATGCCAAGGCATTGATTGAAGTAACACCTGACATGCCACTTCCTTCTATGCTACATGTTCAGAAAGCTTCTGGCTATGTAGTGGAAGTCTGTGTTAGATATGGTTGGATGCCAGATATATGCACTACTTCTCGATCGTTTGGCCATTTGACGCCTACATGCTCGGCTCTGGTCTTGTCCTGTAAGGACCCTCCTCCGGTCAAGATTCCTTTGCCCCATCCTCCGTTGCGCAAGTGGGTTCCTATAACTTCGAAAGTTGCTCAATCTAATCTGCATGTTGTTTCTCCCTCCTCCTTTGATAAGGATAATAAATATCATGTTCCTACTCCTTCCTCTGCTTCTCTAGATACGATGAAATGTTCTCCGATTGATCCTAAAGAAATTGAGTGGGACTCTTCGGAGAAGGCTTGGATACATAGTTTATCTGAGATGAGATATGACCCTGCAAAACATGACTTCTATATGTTTGTTAGTGAAATACTTGGTGAATCCAGACGCCTACACTATTCTATTGTTGGAGAAGACCTTGTGCTTACTATAGATGGATCCCGTGGTGCTAGGAATAGAGAAATCCTTGGT
Source organism: Allium fistulosum (assembly GCA_030737815.1). Taxonomy (NCBI): domain Eukaryota; kingdom Viridiplantae; phylum Streptophyta; class Magnoliopsida; order Asparagales; family Amaryllidaceae; genus Allium; species Allium fistulosum. The sequence goes on from CM060908.1 coordinate 791,708,969, forward strand.
GACTTGAGTTGGAATAGGAAATATATTTATCGGAAGGATTGTGTTGGATACTGCTCGAAAATTGTTACCAATTTTGCAAATTACTTACATGTTACAGGCCCAGAAAGCACGGATGATGGAAGTGACTCCTCCTGGGAGTCAGTTGACTAGATTTTATGTCAGTAATAGTAGCTTAGGCATCATTGTCTAACTCCTGCTCTGTATTTTATTTCTTTTTTATAGTTGTCATGTGCATGTACATGGCACATGTTCTCTATTAATAATATTAGTGGTACGGCCACTATAAAACCGGCTGGCTTTGCCGAAAAAAAGTAATATATGCCTCAACTTTGAAGCATCTCGATTATTCGGTAGCAAACTAACTTCAAACAGTTTGAAGCTTCTATAGAATTCAAATACTAATGCTCAGATATCTAATAGAATGTTCAAATTCAATGTCGATAAGTTAAATTTCTTATAATCTTACAACTCTAAAGTAGTAAGGCTAACATGATCAAACAATAAGACAAATGGGCTATCTCAAGTTTCATGCAAAAAATATTATTATGTGATGGCTAAACGCTTATGGAAGTAACTTTTTTCCCTATAGTAACATGTTTTGGACAATCACTAATAAAAGGGCTACAAGAACTAAAGGGCTTGATTACTTTATTCGAATTTAGTAAAAAATATATTGAGAATCATATCATCATCACTCCCTTCATTTGTTTCTCCCTTAAAATTGGTAACAATTAACATTTTAAATATAATAACATAAAAAAGGAATCAAAATCATATTCAAAAGACTAATATAAGTGAACATGAACTCCTTGAAACCAAGAATAATGATATTTGTCGTAAAAGATGAATATGATCACCAGAATGACTAAACATTGCAAAATTTAGTGCAAAAAACCAACTAGAAAGAGGAAGTAAGTGAAATCACTAAAATATTCAAGTAATATAAAGCTAAAAAACATGGAGATTTTTTATAAGCATAAAACTTATACATTCTAATTTGATCGGCATCATATTATCCTCTAACAGGTAATTTTATCTCATAAAATGATTAAGATTCAATTTATCTACATATTTTGGAATCAAATAGTAACTTCATGCTAGCATTCGTTTATGCACAAAAACAAATATCATAATATTCAAACATATATATTCAAACTGATAAATATCATTCATAATATTCAAACATAAAACTGATATTTTGCAACTGGTAATATTCAAACTGCTATTTTTGCTATAATGGATTAAGTTCATAATATTCAAACTGATATTATGAACTGATATATCAATTTATATATATGATATTTAGTTAATATTTTATATATATATATATATCAGTTCATAATTTTAATTTTAATTTAATATAATATAAATTCAAATTGATTTTATGAATTTAATATTATGAATTGACATATAACAGTTCATAATATAACATATCTATAACGACCCATATTTTATGTATCAGAGGATTGTAGAATAATAATATTATTTTTATATGGGTTTATATGATTCTATGATTTTTGAAAATTACTGTTAGAGACATTATCCATCCTTATAATTTTTATCAGATGATTTTGGCCTTGAAAATCTTATATAGCCTATAACTTTTGATAGGAGCCGAATTAGGGTCTAAAACCACTTCCATTAGATCAGGATGATGGTTTCTCTTTTCGTAGGGTAGTCAAAATAGAAAAACTAACTTACCACTCAAGAGTTATGGCTATTTGAAGTTTCACTTGATTTTCGATGGTTTAATGGGTAATTAGTGAGTTAATGGATTGGGACTAAAGCCCATTTCGAGATTAACATGGTGATGGTTGATGGGACTTCTCTCCATCACTTCACACTTCTCAAAAATAGAGAGAAAACCTCTATTAACTATTCCTAAGCCAAAAATCCACTCTAAACCTTACTTTGATTGGCCAAAACTTGTCATTAAGGAGGGGATTAGTGAGGTTAGCATTCGGATTGGAGATTTGCTGTTGGAGATCGCTTGGAGCTGCTGTAGACTCTTGGTTTTCATGCATTCTTGGGTTGCTTTGGATTTCTTTGAGTTTAGGTGAGTGATTTGGACCTCTCACTTACTAATTAGTCATTATACACACTTATAAATGATGTTTAAAATGATTTTTGGATCCTAAAACATGTTTTAAACCCTAACTATTCACATATGTTAATTTCAAACGATTTGGAAAACATTTATGAAATTTGTGTTCTATGGACCTCCTTATTCTTTTGGATCTTATTTTTTAGATTTAGGCCTCACTTTTTTGTGTATGGATGTATGCTTGTTGAGATATATTGTATGTAATGATTGCTTGAATGTATGATGTTTGAATGGTTGAAAGCGCCGATCGAATGGCCATTTTGTTATAGAGGTAGGTTATGGATCGATATTGATGGATCGATGATGATACATAGAGTCGACTTGATCCAAACATGGTGTGATCCATATGGAGCAATAAAGAAGGCCTCTTAAGGCTACATTCCAAGTTTCAAGTCATTTGGAGTTCGTTTGCTTGAGTTATAGACAAAAGAAGATGGATTGTTAGCTTGGATTGATAGTTATCATGGGTAGCTTGGATTGGTAGTTATCATGGCTCGGTGGTAGCTTGGAATGGTGAAGGGAAGAAAATAATTTTCCAAGTGTGGGATCGGTACTCTTGGTTCGGTACCGATCCAAGGAGTGACTGATTCTCATTGCTCGGGTGTAACTTGGATAGACGGCGATCATGGCTCAGGGGTAGCGTAGATCGGTGGTGATCATGGTTCAGTGGTAGCATAGATCGGCGATGATTATGATTTGGTGGTGGCATGGATCAGTGGTGATTATGGTTTGGTTGTAGAATGGATCAGTGAAGGGAAGGAAGAAATTTGCCCAGTGTGGGGTCGGTACTGTTGAATCGATACCAATCAATCCAAGGAGTGTTTTAGGTAGGTCACGATCATGGCTCGGGGGTAGCTTGGATAGGTGTTGATCATGGCTCGGGGTAACTTGGATAAGTATTGATCATGGCTCAGGGTAGCTTGGATAGGTACTCATTATGTCTCGGGGGTAGCTTGGATCGGTGGTGACCACGGCTCGGGGTAGCTTAGATTGGTATCGGGGAAAAACAAGAATTACTTCAAGGTGTGCCTTCCATTTTTGAGCTAATTAGGCTTAGATCAGTACCAAACCATAAGGTTTAGTGACGATTTTAGACGACGGGCGACGCGTGACTTAACGATGATGATTCTGTGATGGTAAGTGATGGTTTCGACAATGGACACCTATACTTTGAGACGTAGAGTAGATGACTACGAGTCGGATTGAAGGAACTATTAGAGGAAGGTTACAGGACGAACGATTATATTCTACTACTAACGATGGCTGTCTAGAATAGTCCCAACCATGACGACTTCACACTAGAGTTGTAAGGACATTTCTAGGATGAGCTTTGCTATAGATGGTGTGTGCAAAGGGATCATTGATATTTGTAGGTTTTGAGTGTCTCGTAAAGCAGGGGTATGTGAGGACACCCACTTTGGCACATGATAGTCCTCGGATCACATGATGTTTCGATCTATTTTACCCTGGACTTAGTGCAATCGTAGTTTAGTTCCCAGCCTACTGAGTGGCATGAATTCGAGTACCGAGAAACTGGGATGTTGAGTAGTCCTTGACTATGCGATGGGGTCATACTAGTGGCATATATCCAACACACTGAGTGAGTAAATGTGAGGATAGATGATAGATGCTATGTTTGATTGATTGTTTATCACTCTAGGAATGTCACACGATGTAGAAATTAGCGATGCAGATATCTAAACATCCCTTGGTACTTTGATGTATAGTTCGCCTGTGATCATACAGTAGCATATATCTTGTGTATGTGCTAACTCTGTGGATGCAGAGACAGGTCAGGTATGATTGTCCATACCATTTGTCCTAGTACATTGACTTTATAGTGTTTGAGATTTTCTATCGCTCACACCAGACTGTTGTCTGCCTAGGAATTTTATACTTTGCTTCCTATTATTCCAGGTACTCTTAAATGAGTAGAGTAGGGATATCAGGTTCGGTGAGCACGTGGAGCTGGACAGAGGATGAGCAGGAGATCAAACTATCGTATTATTACATTTACTTATTATGATTTACTATTCCGCTGCACAACACTATGGAGCTTGCTAGTGTCTTTACTATTTAGAGACAGTTTGTTTATGAGTTATTATTTGATGTATAACTCTATCACTTATGTTGTATACTGTATTGATCTATTTACTTTAATTTTTGTGATTCATCCAGTTATTGCTATCTCGTATGTTTTATATCTGAGATGTTCACTATTAAATTTTATTTGATGTGCTGTAAGATATACGGCAGACTCTGTGATGTTTTTTTACCTTACAACCTTGTCGGTCGTCCTCCATCAGTCGAGCATCGCTACAGCGTAGCTTATCACATTATTAGATGCCGGTGGTGTAGGGAATTTTTCACAATATCAGTCGTATATGTGAGACATATCAGTTCATATATATAATATAATTATATATCAGTTAATATATCATATATGTCGGTGCATATGATATATCACATTTCATATACATGAACTGATATATATATATATATATGAATTGATATATAAACACACAATATTATGATCATATATGATCTATTATATAGCATATACCATATATTATGAACTAATCTACCTAGTTTATGATTTGTAATATTCATTAAATTCAAACTGAAATCCATGAAGATAAATACTAGTTTATGAACTGATATTATACTATTTATGAACACATAATATTAAAATATATGAACAACATAAAATAAATCAATAAAATTTCTATGAACTGATCTTATACCATATATGAACAGTTGAATAAATAACATATGAACTACATAAAATACTTCAATCCATGTAGATAAAGACTAGTTTATTTGTTTTATTGAAATATTATACCATAATATTGTATGCACTTGTGTATATTTATTGTTTAAGAAAAATGAACTAAACACTCAATAAAATTTAAATAAAACAAATAAACACTAAAACTACACAAAGTAAATCAAACTCGCATCTTCCTCTTCCAGCTAGCATCAACCGTTGCTCAAATCGACTATCCAGATAGCAAAAAATAAAGACCGAGTCGGTGGATTATCAGTTCGTATTTGGAATCAAATGTTTAGGGGGGAAAAATTTGTAGGCTAGTTTTTATTATTTTGGTAACTAAAATGAACGAGATAACTATTTTAGGAACGAATGAAATTGTGAATAGCGGCTGCCATTGGCAAGCACAATTCGATTAGGGTTAGGGAAGAATGGGTGGGTAGTGTTGCGGATAGTATTGGGTTTGGGCTGTTTGAAAATTAAAAAAATAGTTTCAGTTAATGGTTAAATGATATAAGAACTATGGTTAATTGTTAATCGACTTGACTTTCGTTGGTTAACATCGGTCAATTGACCGAAAGTTCGATTAACCATTTTTTTGGTTAAAGCAGTTTAATTAAGGTCAGTTAAGTCGGTTAGGTCGATTAACTTGGTTAAATGCCTACCCTTAATTCCTACTTCAAGCTAACTCCTAAAAACCACCAAGTTCCCCTAGGTCTACCTTGAAGTAGCTCCATGCCAGACTCAAAGTTCCCCTCATGTCTCAACTCTGCTTGGTATTTCCAAGGACCGACCTGAAACAAACACACCACCAACCTAAAGCAAACATATTGGACAAAAGATCTAGTCAGGTACCTTACCTACCTAGGGATTTCCTTTCACTGCACCAGAGTATTTACTAGATAAGAATTTTGGTCTGATCTTTCAACCTTGAACTCCTGACTTAAACCAAGCTCCTCCTCAGCCCGAAGCCAACCACTGGATGCCACCATGCCCGAACCAAATCTCTATAGCACTTCCAACACTTCAATTTTGTAACAGTTCCATCGCTACACTTAACACCTAGACCTACGTGCATCCCCTATACATTGATATGACCACAAACACTCTAGAGCCTATCTTTCAAAGTTCGGTTCTACTTTTACTGATTTTCCATCTTTTATGTATCGATACATATTCCCACTTCCACAGATGAACTTCAAGTGATTGTAGCAAACTGGTCGACTTCTTCTGCTCAGCCTTCACTAACTGGCAGTTCATATAATTCAAACTTGATTTTCTGATGTTCTTTTCTTCCCTTAATCCATCAATATCAGTATAAATAATCCACCAAACTTACAGAGCCAATAAACTCAGTCGAGTTCATACTGCTTCATTTCCTCACATCCGTAGCTTTCTTGGGTCTTCCCCAATCTTGGATTGTTGTTTCCTTGGCAGGACCCATTGCAATGCCCTACTCCGAAACAACATGACCTAAGAATCGCACTTCCCTCCTTTAGAAGTGTATTTTGAAAACATCACCTTCAATTGATGCCTGTGATGACCATCCAACACCTTCGGCACCTAATATACCAAAAGAATTTACTGTAATGGTACCCGTCCGATATAGGACAATTATCAAGGTGAAATAGCTAAAAATCTAATCATAACCCATCGTATATCTCATAGCACATCTAATAAAGTATAATATCAATATAGTTATAAAATATGTGACAAAGATAAGTATAATTAAATGAACCAAAACAAAAACCAGAGTGTAGGGTTCTCAATAGTCATACAAAGAAAATGGAGTAGAGTTTATACATTATCAAAATAAGCTCAAAGGAAATCTGTCTCTTAATAAGGTAAAGCACTAATAAAGCTCCATAGTGCTGAACAACGGAATAAGAAAAAACTCTAGTACTAAATATAATAGCACCAGCCTCTTGCTCGTCCTCTCAACATCTCCATGCTCTAGTCTCAAACCTGTTATCTAGTCTATTCATTTAAGAGTACCCAAGATAATAAGAAGTAAAGTATAAAACCTAGAGTCAGACAACATTTTGGTGTGAACGATAAACAATCTCAAAATACAATGAAAATGATATAGTATAGGACATAAAATATGAACAATCAAACCTGACATGTCCATACATCTAAAGAGTTAGCACATAAACATAATATATGTTAAACTACTATTACATATGAGTATACTACACTAAGTATACTATGGGTGTTAGGGTACCTAACTCATGAATACCTACATCACAAGACATTCATATAGAAATCACATTAATCATAGCAATAAAACCAACATAAGTTAACACACAACAATAATCGTCATCTAGATCTATCACCAAGGTATTGCCTTGCTACACATAGTTTCTGAAGTCTCACTTTACAACGATCCACATCAAAGCTTCCCTTTACCGCAATTATCACTGAAGTCTCACTTCACCACAATCATCAGCACCATCTTGCATTGCTATGACATTCCTAAAGTCCCACGCTATTATGATCATTACAGAAGCCCCACTTAACTATGACTTTCCCAAAGTCTCTTACCAGCATGACTTTCCCAAAGTCTCTTACCAGCATGACTTTCCCAAAGTCTTGCTTCACCATGACCTTCCTAAGGCCTTCATCGTCGCGACTTTCCAAAATTCCTACCGCATCATGACCTTCCCAAGATCCTTCGGATAAATGATAACTCTTTCAATGACCTCCCAGGTCGGTGAAACCCCATGTCATGATTGGATTCAATGTTCGTTCGGATACTAATCCCAAATGTACTACCCTCATAGGACGGGCCAGACTGTTCCACGGTCTATGGTACATACATACTCTTGCACTACGAAACAACCATCAATCTAGAGTTACTAATGATCCCTTTCGCATGCGACTCAATTAGGAACATCCCATGCCATATTGCATCGCTTCACCTTATTGAACATCCCTCCTCGGACTAACCTAGTGCCAAGCATTCACTTCTCTCTTGACGTACTCATCAAATGCCTCATGTCATCAAAGTTTGAAATGTCTCTACACGTCTACCTTATGTCATAGAGTCATCTCATCACAGTTTCAAAGTCAGTACATCAAAGTGTTGCAACTATCGAAAACGAACGTCGAGATGAATGAACGAACATATGTGCATGAACATTAGAACATCACATGCATGCTTTCAAGTCCTCGACCCCCATGGCCACCACAAAGAGTGGTCAGTACCAACTATAAAAGTGATCGGCACCAATCACTTTAGCCATCTCCAAAATCTTCAAAAAATTGAAGTTTTTCACTTTCCCACTTAACCCTATGGTGAGCCAAAGTAATCCATCCAAAACCCAAAGAAACCATGCAAAAAACACCAAACAGGAGTGGTTGGGCCCGAGAACTTTTCCACCTCAAAAACCCAAAACAAGAGCACCTAAAACCTAAAGCAACTAGCTCAAAAACACGAAGTGGAGTGGTCGGCCTATACAACCCACCCCTTCAACCCTAGATCAAACGTTTGAACCAACACCAAACCCATGAACCGAAAGAATGAGTCGTTAGAGTTGAATACAATAAACTTACATAGACATAGGTATATATTAGATACTGTTTTAGCTAATATTACCTAATAACTACTTTCAAAGTCTCATAGTGGAAGGAAATAAAATAATACATAAATAGATACTATGGTCACATCACCATAACATGTCTATAATGTTAGACACATATATCTGAATAATACAAGCACAACCCATGTGACAACCTGCACCGCTAGACACATTGAACCAAAACCTAGTGTGACTTTCAGATTCCTGCAATGCCAAGAAATGCGGATCATCGGGGTTTTTATAACATTACAATTACTAATACAAGCTGATATAATCTAAGATATACTATACTTTCAGAACTCACAGCGGAAGAAACAAAATATATAATACAGGAAAATATCCATATCAGAAAATATCCAAACCACGGTCTTGGAAAATCAGTACATGGTCCGATATTACATAGAAAAAACCATTCAGATCAAATAAAAGAGATAAAAGGTACAAATAAGACAGATAAATACATGGAGAGCAAAAATGATAAAAAGCAGTCTCCAAAGATAAGCTCGACTCTCCAAGTATTAAGAATGGACCAATCACCTACTGCCCTGTCCACCTGTGGTGGGGAAAAAGAAGGAAAGAGAATCGATCAGATAAAGTTTGGTGAATGAGTACAAGTTTATTTTGTGATGATCATGTGCAGTTACTTTAATACCACTTTTGATAGCATAGGGTGTTATACAAGTGTCCATGAATTCCTAAATTTTGTACCTAAGGATTCTTGTCTAATACACTCCTACACTACAATTTGTGTAGGCTATTACAATGGATCAACCTAAGGATCGAACCTCACATTTAACGATCGACTATCGCTCCTAGAGCTACTAAATATGTAATTCACTGCCCTCTTGGCTACTAACTATCGAAACACTATCACTAAGCTACAGTGGAACTACTTTTACCAATATCACCACCTCTAGACTACCGGGGAACCGATTCTCCCTCTAATTGCCACTACACATAACCCCACTACGCATCGAGAGGGAACCCGCAATGCCGACTCATCAAAGTGTCTCATCGCCTGCATCCGTATCCACCTTTCAATTATAGTGTTGGCCTCTTTTTGTATGTGTCGGGATCCTCAATTTGAACGGTATCACGTTTCGTCAATAATCGTGCATACTAGCACTCCTGTTATGTCAGGCCACTCTCCATAAAGCATCCTTTTCAGTGTTGTTCATCCACCATGGAACTTCCTATGAGTACCATTTGCGAAAATACATCTCTTTTAGTCGATTACTCACTCCCGAATTAGGTGAAAAATATTTACCCGACACTGCAATGACCTAGCATCCATTCATAAAGAACTAGCTTCCCTACAATTCTTAACATACATCCAAATGCCCTTAAATAGGCCCCCAAACAATTAACATTTATATTAAAAAAATTACTGTTAAACTTAGGCCTTAGGTCGAGGTTCAGATTATGCATTTTACATGTCTACCAGTTGACCGCGACTCCTAACCGGTCGACCACTACCAGTTGGCTGCCAGGGATCAGGTCGACGGTCATGTGCTAAATTTTGAGGTTTCGTTAATTTATGATATCGATTAATTGTAAATTTTAGTTACATTAATTTGGTTTGTTGACTTCAATTTGCAGTGAACCCTAACACCAATTTAACCGGTCCATATTCTCGATTTCAACTTGTTCAATTTAGGGTTTGCAGATTTAGAAATTACTGACTTTAGGATTTACAGTTTAAATAGGAAGAAAAGTATACTAAGATCAATACAAGTTTAACAATTTACGGTGATTTCAAGACTACACTAGATATAAAATCCAAATTAGGGTTTACCAATTTCAAATTTACTAACATTCTTATTCAAGTAGAGTAGATTAAGCTAACTGTAACAATCATCCAATCAAAATTATTCTCACTCGCCTCAAACCCAAGCTCTTCCCGTTGCCCTGCTTGAGAATCACCCCTCTGTATGCTAGCTCTGCTTGCTTTGATTGCTTGTGTTCTTCAAGACTGATTTTGTTTGATTTTTGAAGAATTTCAGGTTTAGAGGAGAGACTAGAATTTGACAGAGTTCATTACCGTGAATAGTTATGTGAATTTTGGGTTAGATTAGGCTTGAATTTATAGGGATTAGCAATTTGTTTAGGCCGTTGGGTTTAGATTGGAGAACCTTCTCAGTGATCACGCACGCTCATCGGATACTTGGCAATAAAGTAAGAAATCTCAACCGTTCGAACACGTCACATGGCAGCTAATTACTCTTGATTTTAAATGGTTATGGTCGATCACTACTCCATCTAGGTCAACCTTCGACCCTCTTGGGTCGACCAGTCACCTTGTTGATTTGTGAATGTTTATTTTTAACTTCTTATTCTATTTCCAATTCTTCCAATGCACGTAAATTCTCCATATTAACTCTGATTTCGAAATGTTATATATGAAAATTGTCAAGAAAATTGCTATGAACGAAGTTTCATAGCCGAAGTCAGATGTTTGTAAAAAAATTCTTTTAGCCCTTGTTTTAATCAAATTTTCTTATTAAATTTCCGCTAAATTTTCGGAGTGTTACATCACCCCCTTAATATAATTTCATCCTTGAAATCTCAAAAGATGGAAAAATGTAACTTATACACACAGTAACCAATAGCTACAACCATCTACTCATCCACGAAAAATCAAATCCTTAGAAATTTTCGTTTCTAGTGCAATATGTACATATATATGCAACGTGAAATGCACATGAACCTATACTAATTTAGAAAGTAGGTGGTCTACTAATCCATTCAGTCTCCTGTCATGCAAAAGCTCATATCATGTCCAAATGTGTGCAACATCTTAAATAAGTATACTTGCAATTCTATATGTATGCACAACCATACAACTCATATGAAACATCCATATGCATAACATCCACTAATATAACAACAATCAAGAGAAAATATGCTACCAAATGTGAAGTGTATACCTAGAGGATACACTGTCCTAAAAGTGTAAAAGAAAACAGTCCAAACAATACATCCAGATACATACAGTAGAATCCATCATCTAGAACACGTCATATTGACATGCTTATAACCACTCCCATCATCAAATGGTCTCTACCTATAGGGTATACCAAGCTAAGTCCTATACATAAGTAGTCTATACCTATTAAACCTAAATTGGAAACGTACAAGAAAAGAGTTGTGAGTATGTAGCGCGGACCTTCTCCTTAGGCTCCCATGTACTCTTCGCTGGATCTTCTCCCCATTGGACTTTAACAAGATTTATCTCCTTGTTGCGGAGTCACTTTGTACCATGCTCAAAATACAAGTGGGTACACAATGAACAAGTGATTCTCACTGTATCTCAACCTCCTATAACTAAATTAGCTCAACCACGGTAGCTGTATCGTGTAGCGCTTCCGCAAGTGTGACAAATAGAAATCATCATGTACCCCCGCCAACTTCTATGGAAGCTCTACTCTATATGCCACTTCCCAACTCTAGCAACTACCGGGAAAGGCCCTACAAACCTCGATGATAGCTTTCCCAATCTACCAAATCTCATAACATGACTAAAGGGAGAAACCTTCACAGACACCATATCGCCCACTGCGAACTCTAACTCCGTAGGTCCCCTGTCGGCATAAGATTTCTGCCTGTCCTGAGCGGTCTTAATAATCCTATGGACCAATTCCACCTTCTTCGATGTCTCCCTCACCATATTCGGTCCAAAAATAATTCTATCTATAGTGTCCCAACAACACGATTGTGATCTATAGGGTCCACCGTATAGTGCCTTGAATGATTCCATTTCAATGCTAGCCTGATAACTATTGTTATAGATAAACTCCTTCAATGGTAAGTGATCCTCCGAAGAACCTCCAAAGTCCAAGATGCGCATCCGTAGTAAATCCCCTAATTCCCAATTTACCCTCTCTGTATGTCTGTCCATCTGCGGATGATATGCGATGCTCAACTCGATCCCCAAAGCCTCCTGTGGACTCCTCCAGAACTCATTGGTGAAAAGCGGATCTCGGTTGCTAACTATGCTAATAGGAACTCCATGTAACCTAACAACCTCTCTCGCATATAGAGCCACCAATGATGTCGCCATCCTCGTACTTCTCGTTGGTATGAAATGAGCGTACTTGGTCAAATGATCAACTATGATCCAAATGCTCTCATTCCCTCTCCTACTCCTCTGTAAACCATATACGAAATCCATAGAAATACTCTCCCACTTCCACTGAGGAATATCCAATGGTTCCAACAATCCTTCCACATTCTTTTGTTCTGCCTTTACATTTTTTCATGTCATACATCTAGCTACATACTCCGCTACTTGCTTCTTCATACCGGACCAATAGAAGACTCTCTTTGTGTCGCGATACATCTTATCACCACTAGGATAAATAGTCATCCCAGAATGGTGAAACTTAGCTATACTTCATCTACCAAGTGTATACTAGGAGGAACACAAAGCCTACCATCCCTCCGTAAACATCCTCTCGAGTCAATGGCATAACGTCTCAAATGACTCAAAGGCTCTCCCCTCCAATCCTCTCAATCATGTCTACTAGCTCTTTATCCTCCTTCTGCCTAGACCCAATACAATCCATTAATATAGGCTTCACATCTAAAGGTGCTAGTAATCCTAAGGTAATATCTAATGATGGTTGGAAATAAAAGATAAAAGTGTACTCCAAATGCCCCACCCGAAGAATAAGGGACTCAACACTGCACGTTGTCTACTCAAAGTGCCTACCACTACATTAACCTTTCCCAGGGTCTAAGAGATATCAAAGTCATATGATGCCAAGAACTTCATCCACCTTTGCTGCCTCAAATTCATGTCTTTTTAGGAAAACCGCTCTCCTAAAAGGTAATGGCTCCATAACTTGAGTACAAAGACAATGGCCAACAACTCAAGATCATAGGTAGGTTAGTTTCTCTCATGGGTCTTTAACCGCCTACTAGCATAACTCACCACCCTTCCTTCCTACATCAAAATCACACCTTACCCCATACCACAAGCGTCGGTCTAAACTGTAAATGACTTCGTTCCATTAGATAATACCAAAGTGGTGTACTAGTCAATGTCTCCTTCAACTTGATAAAAACATCTTTGCATTAACATCCCGTAAGAAAACTAGATTCTTCTTGGTAAGAGGGGTTAGAGGGGCAAAGATCTTTGCGAAGTCCTTAATGAACTGCCAGTTGTAGCTCGCAAAACCAAGAAACTTCTCGCTTCCGTGGCACTCTTCGACAAATGCCAATCTTGAATTGCTGCCACCTTACTGGGATCAACCACCAATCCCCTTTCCGAGATAATGTGTCGCAAAAAGCGTACCTCCTTTCTCCAAAAGTGGCATTTCAAAAACTTCGCCTTCAGCTTATGCACATGGAGTGTATTAAGCACTTCTCCTAAATGCAATGCACGATCCTCCTCGCTCCTCGAATATACAAGAATATTATCCACAAATACCATGACAAATGTGTTTAGAAACACCCTAAATACTTGGCTCATCAAATCAACAAAGTAGGCGGGTACATTGGTCAGTCCGAAGAGCATGGCTAACCACTCATACAATTCGTCGGGCATCTGAAACGTTGTCTTTTGGATATTATCTTCGGCTACACATAACTGATGGAATCTGATAGACAAGTCAAGATGTGAGAACACCTTAGCTCCAACTAACTGATCAAAGAAATCATCTGTGTGGAGCAGTGGATATCGATTCTTCTTTGTCTATTTATCAGCTCCCTATAATCGTTGCAGGGTCTCGGAGAACCATTTGCCATTGTAGTAAAGACAACTAGTGCTCCCAATTTAGAGATGCTCCTCCCGACGAAACCCTTCTCCAACTCCTCATTAACTTTCTTGTTCAAATCATGTATTTTATTTGGATCCATATGCCTTAATGGTAAGGCGATGGGTCTGGTATTCTCAATAAGATAGATTCTAAACTCGATTTCTCTTAGGGACGGGAGACCGATAACCTCAGCAAAAAGATTCGAAAAATCTCTAACTATAGGCATCGTATCTAGTTCATCATGTGATAGGTCTAAAGAATATAAGTAGCTCAACATAACTAACCCGCAAGGATCGTAGTAAACCTCTAAGCTATGTCCACTACACATGCTCAATCAAACGACCTTCCTATCATAGTTTAAAATAGCCCCATACAACGTCATCCAATCCATGCCCAATAAAAAAAACAAACCCAGAGAATCCTAATACAAAGGCATCACAATCACACTTGCAAGAACCCGCACCCCAGTGGGCCAAGATTTTGGTAAATCGAAAACCTATGTCTACCAAAGTATGGAGCATTAGTTTGGTTTCCTGCAAATAAATAGAAGCATATCAAGTCAATAATGATATAACTCACAGCGGAATGATAAAATATAATGTCACATAATTACTAACCAAGATTGACACTTTGAATGTTTAGTGTCCATATCGACATTAAGCATGTATAGGGAGCATGTCCTTCCACTGTTCCCTCCCTATACCAGTACATGTCCATTTAAAGCTATCTTGTGGGTTGTAATGAGGTGTGGGTCAAAACAACAATCTTGTGATTGGTAAATTATACATTTTGTACACTACACTATTTTATGCTGATTGCCTTCCACTACATGTTATGTCTTTTCATTTTTACTTAGTCGTCTCGACACCACATTCGCGTACGATACGCCCTATCTGCCCGAGGTAGAGTATAACTACATATGTATATCTCTATAAATATATAAGTACCATTGTCCCCCTTTGGACCAAGATACTATCTCCACTAGTATTTGTAATTTTGCACTGTCGGGCATCATCATCAATGTCTAGGCCAAAGTGCCTGCGTGCAAAGTTGAACCTCCTATTGGTGCCGGCTTGGGGATTTACTAACTTATCTGCGTTGTAACGACCCGTAATTTCGCTACTTCAAAAATGAGAGATTTCGTTCGTTTTAAATTCAAAAGGGATTTAAATCTTAAATAATTATGTTATATATAGTAAATAATTATCTATTCTTATAGTTAATAAATTAAAAAGTATAAATTTGGATTTTAGAACAAATCGACAAAAGTTAAGTTTTGTTAAAAATAAATAAAGGCTTAAATAAACGGATTTAAATAATTGTTTGATAAGTTAAATCTTATTTAAAACATCTAATAAAGATAATAAAAGTATATCTATATATTTAAAAATATGTTAATAATCGTTTTACAAAAATAACCAAAATTTGTCGCATTTTGTCAGTTTTACATACACTGTAAAATTAAATATTTTGATATTAATTTAAATACGATTTTCAAATATAAAGAGACATGTTTTTATTTATTTAAAGAAGCAAAAAAGTTCATTTTAAAGTTTGGTTTACATCAATATATAGCTTAATAAAAATGTCAAATTTTGACTGTAAAATTTGTCGACAAAAACACCGTTTTCAACCGAAACAAGTTGTCGACAAATTGTTGTAACTTGATACATTTTCTAACTTATAAATACAAGTTTACAAACTATTTAAACATTATACATTTAACACTAAGGACAAAAAGAGTTTACTTTTGAAACTGTTTATATAAATGAAAGAAAATAATATTAATACATGATTTGACAAAAGAGTGCAAAAGTAAACAACTAAAACAACATCATTACATTTTTTTTCTCTTATACATGATATGACTCATACACCTTGAATTTAAGCAAAATAAAGTATGAAAAGAAAGCTAACTAAAGGGATTAATGACACATATGCTCACATTTAATGCAAATCAAATCAATGTAAAAGTCTTCTCTTTAAATTACAAAATTTAAGAAAGAAAAGGATAAGTAATCATTCCTACATTTACCATCACCATTAATGCATATCAAATCTCTCTTTTCACATAAAAGAAAATGAATATTTAAATTTAAAAATGAAGAGGGTATTAATGTCATTTACCACCAAAATCTTCACTTATAAATACAACCACAAATCTCTTCATTTCCACTTCACTTTCATTTCACAAAATTTCCAAAAACCTTCTCTACTTCCACCATTTCTCTTCTACCTTCAAGCTACCACCTCCACATCACCAAAACTCAACCATACCACCACCCAAACCCCCTATAACACACGCACACCCCCTCCTACACCACACCTACCTTCGGCCATACCCCAAACCCGAGCACCCCTAAGCAAACCCGAGCCACACACCCCCCCAAAACCCGAGCCCAAACCCTCCTACACGCCTAAACCCAAACCCCAAGGCTGTACCTCCCCTCAACACCCAAGGTCGTACCTCCCCTCAACACCCAAGGCCGTACACCCTTTCCCCTCCAAAAGCCCACGTCTTTATAAAAAAGAGAGAGAGAAGAAAAGAAAAAAAAATAGAAAGGAAAACAAAAGCGGTTCGGAAAGAAAATAAGATAAGACGAGAATTCAGACGTTCGGGAAAAGCGCATTAATCGAAAACACGTAGCCTACGGAAAAGATTGACGGAGTGGATATGAAAGTGAGAAATTCTCACCGCTTTATGAATTATATTAATTATCAAGTTTAAATGTTATGTTAGATAATCACCATTTGATGATATGAATGTTTGATTGATTGTTTGAATATGTTGGATAATCCATAGTAATGTTATGACATTTACCGTATTGAATATGTTAATGTTATATGATTGTTCGTATAGTGGTGATGATAATTTGAACATCAAATTTCTATTAATTAAGTGATCCCTTTGTTTAATAAGATAAATTTTAGTCATATGAGATATTTTGGGAAAATAGGTCTCTTTTCAATTAGAAGTAAAATTAAAGTAAAAATAAAAGAGAATTTGAAATTTGAAGTGAAACGGATTTAAAAATGATATTTAAATTGAAATTGAAATTGAGATGAATAGTGAAATTGAAATCGATTTTGAAAATTGAAGTTTAGTTCGAGATTGAATTGAAGTTTAAATTGAAATTAGATTTGAAATCTAAGTTTTAAATATGTTTAATTTGAAGTTAGAATTGAAATTGAATTGAAATTGGAATTTAAAATTTAATATTAAAATAATGTGAATAAAATAATATTATAATATGGGAATAGTGAAAATATATGTTAAAAATCTTTAAAAGGTAAAAATATTGATTTAAAGTGATTTGTAATGATTTTATAAGTAATAAACTCCAATTTGAATAAATTATTTCAAATATTGAAAAATAAGTTAAAACTAGGTGCGTCGCGCAACGGTAGTTCGTGATTTCATGCCAAAAAATTCAAATGAATGTGTAGAGTGGAATATAGCTCGGAATTCTTCGAGATAAGAAAATTCTGGACAATTATATCCATATCTTCTAAACGAAGAAAGAAAATCAAAGTTTCGTTGAGTAGATTTTGAATTAAGCCCAAATCAATTTTCTAGAAAAATCGCGCTAGTGCATTTAAGTGACTATAATATGAAATCGGTTTAAATGAATGTTTTTAGTATTGGAAAAATATGGAATAAATTTGATAAATCTATTTAAATGATTTAAAGAGATTTGGATTAGAAAATATGAATTTTCAAATGTTTAAAAGTTGTTTGAATCAAATAAGCTTATATAGCACTTTCCGAGCACTTTTATGCTGCGAATGGTATAACTTTTTGAATATGTTTAAATGTAACGATTTCTTCCAGAATCAATTATGAATGTTTTAAAAAAATAAGATTAAGTGTTTTGAAAGATAAATTGGAATAATTATAAGCAATTCCAAAATAAAGTTGAAAATCTGAGTATGCGGAAACAACTAGTACATTTGTCCCGCCTGTGAGATCTGGGAAGATAAAACAAGGTGTTTTAACTAAGGTTATGGATGAAGCAACCAGTGCCCTGAACTTACCTGGCCTATGTTTTCTTTTCTTAGACGAGGGGTGGAACAGATCAAAAGGAAAACCCGGATGCTCTTAAATAAAAAGATTCTGTTAAGCTTTCCAAAATAAAAGGAGATTAGTATTATCCAAAATTTAAGCATAATCTTCCAAATGAACAAATTACGACTTGGATTGCATAGAGATAATCTTCTTATACTTGGTATTAAAATCCGAAGAGGGAACTCGTCCTATTCGTGGAATTTAAAAGGTGATTTCATCGTTATTCCGCCCATAGCACTTGTTGAATACAGAAATTGATGTTGAGTAAAATTAGAATGATTTCTATGATCCTATTTACTCAAAAATGTTTGCTAAGATTTATTTTAGGGTTTATCATAAACGATGTCTTAAATAACATTGTTTTTGACCCGCCTAAAAGTTGAGGAATTTGGATCGAGAGTTAAGTGAGGAAATTTGAAATATTTTCCAAAGCAAAAGAATGAATTTCTTTGAATTATCTTAAGTTAAAAGAAAGACATTTTGAAATCATCCGAAAAGAGTTAAAGTGAAAAGAGACTTAATAAATCCTGTATACTCATATTCACTTTTTATCGATAATTGGATTTCGAAGGAACCGGGATCAGATTTGGGTGATTCCTATCCGAAAACCACTTCGAACCAATGTATACGTTCGAATGTGAAGACATGTTGAAGATGATGATTATTGAAGACCGTGGATCTTCATAGCGTGGAAACTGCTTGTTGAACATACTCTGGTTGGCCCCCTTTATAGAGTTATTTATAGCAGTGGTCTCCTCGTGACGGAGATTTTTCGGATTGCAAGGACTACTCTCTAATAGTGGTAGTAGGAGAGTGCCTTCGATTTGTCCTGTTCCTGGACAACTTGTATGGACGTTTGTCTGACATTGCTTTTTCAAAGATTACGTACATTGGTATTTACAAAAGTACGTCAGTGGTGGCGGAGAAGGCAACTTCTCTTAGCTTAACACCCTCTTTGAGACGTATGATCTCAAGGGTTGTATTTTTGTGGAAGGCAATTAGTAGTTAACGGAAATGGCAATGTGGCATTCAAAGATGTGATTGTGATTTGTGAAAGGTAATTGTTACCTCTAGCCTCATCAACCGAAAATGACCAAAACAGGGTTAGATGCAGCAGGGCTATGTGGGTCGCTCCCATTAGGGTATGATCATTCTCTTCTAGATATATCTTTACACTCTATGACGTCGTGTATCTGATTATTGTGGTTTGTATGCTAGAGGGCCCTCGGTTAAAGGTCGGTAACGACCGGAGGATGACATATTCGGTACCATCTAGTTATAGAGGTGGGCCGGTCTTGTGTTGGTAGAGAAACTTTGTGATGGTTTCTCAGGACATCCATCTAGAGGTGTACCCCTTCGGAAGGTAGTCCCTTCACCTGGTCATTTGTATGGAAATCCATTCTCCAATAAGAACCTACGGACTTGATTGTAAATCTATTATGCTGGAATTTAATCAATGTAACAATTTCGGCTAAGATTAATAAGTTTATTTGCAAATGTTTTCAAAGAGATATCATTAGAAATAATATCAAAGGTTTTGATATGAGATGTTTTAGTTATCATAAGGTAAAAACTCGTCCGTGTTTATGTGTGGACGTGGTCTTATGAGATACTCTTTATTTTCAAAGGATTTTGTTCAAAGACTGATATATGACACTGTCATTCATTATTGAATTTTTCTCACGCTGGTTTATCAAGCCTGATCCGGGTATTTTCAATACTCGGGTCAGATTCGAGTAGTTTCAGGTTTAGACGAAGACGGTTGGAGTTTCCAGAGGAGAGCTGGAGATATTCATCTACGTATGGACATATTCTATTATCCGATGTACTTAGTTTGTTTTGTTTGATGTTTGTCAGCAATCGTAAGGACAAATGTTATAACTGTCCAAGCTGACTTTAGGTTAGACTCTGATATATGTATTTAAAAGATTTCCGCTGTAGAGATATTTGTTCAATATTATATGTTATTCCATTCATGTGAGATTATGTTCTGTCTATTTTTCTTTATTACCCTTCATGTTCCGTATTTTCGTGCAATTTGAGTTGGACATGTGTGGTTTATTATCGATTCAAAGGGTACGGAGAAACGGGTTGTGACATGCGTCCTATTATGGACTCGGCTCCATGAATAACCCCATTCGTTTTGAAAGAC
Organism: Allium fistulosum; assembly: GCA_030737815.1. Lineage (NCBI taxonomy): Eukaryota > Viridiplantae > Streptophyta > Magnoliopsida > Asparagales > Amaryllidaceae > Allium > Allium fistulosum. Next base: position 791,729,401 of record CM060908.1, read on the forward strand.
CTAATGTGGCTTACCCTAGTAGGAACGTAGCCCGTTAGGTGTAAACCTGTCTTTTCTTTTTTGACCACTCTGGACCGATGATGCGCTCGACCTGTGTAGCTCCTCCTACTGATATGGTGCCTGCATCTGCTAACATAGCGATGATCTGCTCACCATCCTATTTAGATTGCCTAACGCAATCAAGGCAATACCCCCACTTTTCTATTTTTGAAGCATACTCCTCTATCTATTAGGGTATTCCTTCATCTATACACAAGCATATACTCTCCATGGGTCCTATGGTTGGATATGTTTCACATCAGTATAATGTTACACAACTGTTGGTATGGTGGACAAGCTTCTATTATGTAACACTACTGACCTCACATTCCAACCCTTACTAGTGAATAATGTCATTCTTATCCATTTAAGTTATTTACATACTTATGTAATTCACACACATTATAAACGCATACTTAAGGCTACGTACATATATCTTATCTATATATATCTTGATTCACTCTTGTTTAATTACCGTGCCTCTACCTTTCACTATTGGTAATATTTCTTTACTTTTCTATGCATTTAAATCGTATTTAATTTAAGGTCATTTATGGCTTTCTTTTAAATATCTTTTCTTATTTACTATCATTTTTTATCCATTTCTTATTTATTGACTTAAGTGTCATTAGTGTTCAATGAACCTTACTTAGTTTTACTTTTCAATTACTTTTGTCCAAATGTGTATTTTGAATTCCCTTTTTAACTATTGTTCTTATTCCTATTTACTTCACTTTGTATTATACTTAAGGACCTTATACTTTAACGCATTGGAACTACTTTTCTGTTAAAAAGGAATTGTTAATGCTACAATTCTCTATGAATTACCTTAAAGAGGATTTATGTTTTGTGTGAAATTTCGAGGAATTATATTTTATTTCTTTATTGAAATAAACAGTACAAAGTACAGGGTTTTCCTTATTTTGTACATCTCTTTCTTTACATTTACATTCCTTGTTATTTCAAGCAATACACATTTATTTGTAACTTGGATGATTCATAGAGACTTATATTGTTACCTCTTTTCATTTCAATGAATTAAAATATGTCAAATCCTAACCTAGTTACAATAAATCCCAAAATAGTCAAATCAAATATATTCCATAATCAATTAATTTATTCCATAATCATTACGCATATATTATTCATTATCCAATTTGTTATTTACATTAATTCATTATACATATACAATAAATTATCCAAGCCAAGATTTATTTCTAACCATTATGCACTTACAATTAAATATCCAAATCTATTTTAAATAGGCACAAATGAAATAGCCCACAACAATATAAATCTAATCTTATTAAAAAATATGTAATTTTCCCACTCACCTTGCTTTTAGCTTTCTCATTCTCCATATCTAGATTTGTTCCCTTTTTATTCGACTCCCTCTTAATTCAAATCCAAAATAACAAAAAAAGGTATTCACTTATTAAAATTACAGATGTGGGGAATGGATTGAATTAATTTGAATTAGAGTTCTGGATTTATGATTTTACTGTTGTTTCCATTTTGAATTACTTCCACTCTTCTCTTCTATAATTTCACGCTTTTATCCACTTATATACATATATATAATATAGTATTTTACTTTTAGAAATCTATAAATTGTGGACAAAAGAGAATGGCAGAGCTCCGCTCTGTGACTTAGAAAATATGAGAAGAGAAGTGAGAACTAGGCTTGTATTTATAGGGGTTTTGAGTTAACCTAGAGCATTAGATTTGCTCTAAAGAATCTTTTAGTTTAATCCTGGATGCCCCTTAATTTCTTATCTCGTAAGTAAAATATTAGAGCGCGACAACATCGTTCATCTATTATTTTAGAATCGCACTTTTAACATCAGCAAGGGTCGACCGCCCATGCCGTATGGTCGATCGCTACCTGTCGGCTTGGGTGTATTATGGGTCGACCTATGCTTGATTTTAAACGTGATTTATTTATCCTCTATGATTTTGTTAATTATGTTCCTTCTTTAACCAATCTCGTTCATTTCTTCCCCAATTTATATATTCTTTGAGATTTTGTTTAATGTTAACATTTATTAACATCTAAGTTACCATTAACGTTATCAATTAATATTCAGTTTATTTTTATTACCCAAATTGCATATATAATTATTTCTGATTCAAAAACTCCAAACATTCATAAATTTTTTGTTTGAACTCCTATTGAAAAACTTTATATATGAAAGTTGATCAGAAAATCGCCACGAGCCTAATGGTGTAAGTTTCGTAGCCAAATTCTGATGTTTGTGAAAATTATATTTTTTAGCATTACTAATTATTAATTAGTTTCTTTTAAATTAATTATCGTAAAATTACAGGGTGTTGCAAAACTCGACCCTAAAATGAACAACTTTAAACCCCTACATAACATAGACAAATAGGCCAATCCTCCTATGGGGTTTGACACAACTACAGGGTCCATGACTATACTAGTGATTGAGTGTAAGACATCAACAAATCCACTAGAAATGAAAGAATGTGAAGTCTTAGTATCAAATAAAGTGTGAATAGATAAACTGAAAAGAGTTAACATACTTTCGATCATAACTTTCTTTCCCTTGTCCACCACTGGATGTGCACTTGTGCTAGGGCCTACATCTAGCGCATAAGCCAAAACCACCTGAGTAGAAGTCTTTAGGGTGCTGGGCATGCCCGCTTCACACGCCCAAACCGATCGCAGTTATAGCACTAAACATGTGAAAGATTTATTTTTCACTCCTTCAAGAAATAACCCATCCCGCCACACTTCCTATGGTGGGTATCCTTCTTTCGTATCTTTCTTTTGGGTCCATCTCCAGATTTATGCTGGTTCTAATGCACTTTCCCTCCAGCCTTCATGGATTCCTCTTCCTTGGCCTCCCCCTTGGAGATAGTATTTAGCAAGGCCATCTCCACTAGACTCTCATACGTATCACCCATACAAATATGACTCGACGCCAAATCGTGAAGAGGTTGATTCAGCCTTTTAGCAAATTTAAGAGCCTTCTTATGTGGTGTGTCAATCAGTCCCATCAAAAATCTTGCAAACTCATTGAAATAGTTGACATATTCCTTAGTAGACAGATTTCCTTGCTTTAAGTGAATGAACTTCTCCAGCTGCACACCTCCCTTTGCCCTAGAAAGAAACTTCACCTTGAATCGCCTCTGGAACTCCTCCCAAGTGACCTCCTCTCCATCAGTCTCAGCCTCAACTAACTCCCATTAGCTCGATGCCTTGCCCTGTAATTAGGTGTAGCTAACTACATCCTCACCTCGTCAGTCAAACCCATCAAACCAAAGATCCTCATACAAATGTGGATCCATGACCTCGAATCAACATAAGACTCTATCCATGTGTATGTCTTTCCTCCAAGATCAGAAAAATCTTTCCATAGCTTAGCAAAGTTTGTAGCGGTAGGTAGGCGGGCAGGAGCCGCACCCGTCGCTCTCTCCACGGGCTCTCTAGTGGGATTTAGCTTGGCTTATCCCCTCGCTTGTAGGTACCGACAGAACCATATCAGGATAGTCATGCATGGGACGTCGACTGTATCTCTAGAGCCTAAACCTACAAGATTTCTCATCCTTTATCTTTGAATTTTAAGAATTTTATTAGCAACTTTTCACATATACCATAGGCACTAATAAGAGAGATAACATAAACATGAATCAAATATAACATAGGCACGAAAAAGAGATATTGTGACATGTATAAAATCTTTGGAAAGGCATTTTGAAAAATCTTTACTTTACATATATATTTTTATAACTCATTTTCGAAATTTTTTGGAAAACATTTTGAAAAACCATTTTTTCAAAAAATTTACATATACGTTCTCTCAATACGGTCCTAGTCTTTAAGGAACTTTGTACCTAAGCTCTAATACCAACTATGATAACCTGCACCTCCAGACACACCGATCCAAAGTTTAGTGTGACTTTCGGACTTGCGTTGTGCCAAGAAATATGGATCGTTAGAGGGCCTTATAACACTACAGAGTCTAATACAAGAAGATATAATCCAAGATATACCATACTTTCGGAACTCACAACCGAAGGGAAAAATATCCATCTTAGAAAATATCACTCCAGGTCTAATAAAAGAGATAAAAGGTACTAATAAGAGAGATAAATACAAGGAGAGCAAATATGATAAAAAGCAGTCTCCAAAGTTAAGCTCGACTCTCCAAGTATCAAGAATGGGCCAATCACCTATTGCCTTGTCCACCTATGGTAAGGAAAAAGAAGGAAAGAGAATGGGTCAGACAAAAGTTTGGTGAATGAATACTGTAGTTACTTTAATACCACTTGTTATCCCGCCTTTTGGCAAGGACGAGATACCAAGGAACTGACTGGAAAAACAGGATCACACATCCTCAACATTGAATGATTGTTGGACAACTGCAAATATCGATGAATTTTGCCCGAGTCCGAATCGGGCTACAATTGATAAGGCACGTCAAGCAAGGTAAGGAGAAGCAACGTTCCAAATATCAAGTCAATCCGAGGTCGTACGCTCAAGATATCATCGACGAAAGTGGAGGACGTAGCCCCGGGTTCGCATCCATAAGGGTCGAATTGACTAAGCTCGAATCCATCAGGTTCAACTTCATCAAGTTCGGTTCCATCACGTTCGACTCCATTTACCTCGTATCCATCAATGGGTACTCTGTTCGAATCCATCGATTCGACTCCATATGGTTCGCCTCCATTAAATAGACATTCACTCAGATAGGACCAGACGAAACACTTCGAAACAATGAAGCAACAGGTCAGAGTCTTTCGGCTCCATCGCAATAAACTCCTTCGAGTCCATGAAGACACCTTGCTTCGAATCCATCCTCGTATACTTCGGTTCGAATCCATCAGAGGAAAGGTCCTTCGAATCCATGCAATTGAGGAGCCTCGACTCCATGCCATAGTTATCCTCGGATCCAATAAGCAAAGGAGAGTTCGTATCGATCAACCACAGCACTCCATGATCGATACAAAGGAGCACGAATTCGATCGATTCGAAGAGGCCTGTCTTTGAATCCATTACTTCGAATCCACCAAGTAAACGCGGCTTAAACCCCGGATTCAACCCAATTAACCCGGAGAAAAAGTGGGATTGACTCAGGAAATTCGTGCCACGACAACACTGCTCACGCGCATTACCATCGAGTCGAAGCAATCGATTCGAACGAAATCGATTCGAACCATACTTCCTGCAGAATACTCCAATCTTGAATCGATCATAACTTAAGATCTACAAATCCAAATGTTATGAAATTTTCACAGAACCTTGAGCACATGTGAAGAATGTTCACACCAAATTTCAGCTCAATCGGATAATTTCTTGATCGATTCGAACATAGCTTCGAATCGATCCCAAAGTGGGCCCGGATTTTCAGAAAGCGGGCATGTGGGCCCCCTGACGTACCAGAACTGGTCTCCCCTCAGTTTAGGCGAAATATCAGCCTCCTACACCTATAAATAGAGCCCCTGGTCATTCAGAAAAGGGGTTGGAGAATTCTAAGAGCAAAAGAGCGCCCAGACTCTGCCAGATTTACTCAGAATCACCACGGTTGTCTTAAATTCAGACTTAGCTCACAAAACCAGTTGTACTGCGTTATAAGAAGTTGTAATCTTCGAGTGTCGAGCAATAAAATCATCAAACTTCATAGTGGACGTAGGCTACAAAGCCGAACCACTTTAAATCGCTTGTCTTTGCACTTTACATTTCTGTTATTTGGAGTTTTTGTTAGATAAATCCTCAGTTTTAATTTTCATTCTACGTGTTTATCTCTTCAAAGACTTTCGAAGAGTGTTGTGCCCATTTTTGGTACAAACACCACTCTAGATGACATAGGGTGTGATACAAGTGTCCGTGAATTCCTAAGTCTATTACATAAGGATTCTTGTCTAATACACTCCTACACTACAATTTGGGTAGACTATTACAATGGATCTAACTAAGGATCGAACCTCACATCTAACAATCAACCACCGCTCCTAGAGCTACTCAATATGTAAAACATAGCTCTCTTGGCTACTAACTATGAAAACACAGCCATTAAGCTACCGTGGAACTACTCCCACCAATATCACCGCATCTAGGTTACTGGGGAACCAATTCTCCCTCTAATTGCTATTACACGTAACCCTACTATGCATCGAGGAGGAACCCACAATGCCGACTGGTCAAAGTGTCTCATCGTCTGCATTTGTATCCCTCTAATTACATCTACCGATCGACCACTAACCCTAACCAGTCGACCTCTACCGGTCGACCATCAAGGGTCAGGGTCGATCTGCTGTAGGCTAAATTTTGAGATTTCGTTAATTTCTGATGTTGATTAATTGTAAATTTAAGTTACATCAATTTGGTTTGTTGAGTTCAGTTTGCAATGAAGCTAACACTAATTTAACCAGTCCATATTCTTGACTTCATCTTGTTCAATCTAGGGTTTGCAGATTTAGGAATTACTGACTTTAGGGTTTATAGTTTAAATAGGAAGAATAGTGTACTGTGATCAATACAGGTTTAACAATTTATGGTGATTTCAATTCTACACTAGATATAACTTCTAAATGAGGGATTTACAATTTCAATTTCAAATTTACTAACATCCTAATTCAGGTAGAGTAGATTAAATTAACTGTAATAATCATCAAATCAAAATTGTTCCCAATCACCTTAAGCCTATGCTCTTCCTATTGCCCTACTTGAGAATCACCCCTCTGTATGCTAGCTCCGCTTGCTTCAATTGCTTGTATTCTTCTAGATTGATTTTATTTGATTTTTGAAGAATTTTAGGTTTAGAGGAGTGACTAGAATTTGATAGAGTTTCATTACTGTGAAAGGTTATGTAATTTTTAGGTTAGATTAGGCTTGAATTTATAGGGTTTAGCAATTTATTTAGGCTGTTGGATTTAGGTTGGAGAATCTTCTTGGTAATCACCCATGCTTATCTGATACTTGGCAATGAAGTAAGAAATCTTGACCGTTCGAACACATGACATGATAGCTAATTACTCTCGATTTTAAACAGGACACGATCGACTTCTACTCCATCTGGGTCGACCGCTACCAATCGACCTTCTACCCTCTTGGCTCGACCTGTCACCATGTTGATTTGTGAATTTTTATTTTCTTATTCTATTTGCAATTCTTCCAACATTCGTAACTTCTCCATATTAACTCCAATTTCCAAATGTTATATATGAAAATCTTCTAGAATATCGCTACGAACGCAATGGTGCAAGTTTTGTAGCCAAATTCGAATGTTTGTGAAAATTTTCTTTTTAGTCCTTGTTTTAATTAAATTCTCTTAATAAAATGTTCGAGGTGTTGGTACAACATATATTTCGTAGATATAGTACACAAATTAATCCCCATCTCTAATACCATCTCTCACTAGACTCCATCAACTTGGATATATGTATAAGTAGGAAAAATAGGAGTCATTTAGACATAAGTCTTATGAGTGAGCCATACTTTACTCTACATATACTACAAAAAGAATACTATAATATGATATGAGTCTATCGCTCGGCCACTACATGTTCTGTTACTACGTCATACCTAATCGTCATATACATCTAACCATATCACATCCAATCTATGTGAAATCACTTCCCTAGACTCACCGCATGGGCTACAGGGTTGTCTAATGTTCATCATCACGTCAATCGCACAAAGGACTCACTCCTAGACTAGCCTCATGCTCTAAAGGGTCGCTTAACATCCACTCCCTCCCTTTTGTCTACCGTAGCATTACAGTGGGGGAAATTGTCATGCCTGAGCCACCTACTTGTGCCACATGATGACATTCATATTTGCATCTATACCCATATCTGTATCAATATCTTGGGCCACCTACTTATGTAGCAGGCTCGTCCCATTTACATCACCATCATACCACAACATATATAATCACTTCAGTTAGCAACCGGTCTTCACACACATTCGTTCACTTCATGGCATCATCATTTGCCTTGTCGCTAACTTTAGGTCACCTTCAAGAACACAAAAGAAACAGCACTCAAATCATTCGTTATTTATTTATATATAGGCCCATCTAGGTCTATGTTCAACTCATGCCTGGAATCAGCCACCGGTGCACTAGTCCAAGCTCACTAGTGGACCAGTGTACATGTTTTCCTAAGGTGTCAAGTTTTGGGAATTTTAGTGCTTTTTTGTCGTTTCCGTCTCCGCATGCCTCTGTTCTGCCCTTGGTCATCTAAAAATGTGCCTATACCCTAGCCCTACATTTTAAAGTCCATTTATACAGTTTAATTCATGAATCGGAGTGATATATTCATTTAAACACAAGATATATACATAACCTAGTTTCTACTCACTGTTCAAACCACATTTTAAAGTCCATTTATACAGTTTAATTCATGAATCGGAGTGATATATTCATTTAAACACAAGATATATACATAACCTAGTTTCTACTCACTGTTCAAACCAAATTCCCTCCCAAACCCATGTTAATTCCAAACTTAATAGTTAGTTTATATCATACTACTCTATTATAGCCAACATATCATTATTAGAGGATTATAATTGCATTATATGAAGAGGAGAACACGAATCATTGACCAACATGCCTATTTCTGTCCAGATCCTTGTTGTTCGGCCACTGCCTCCTCACTTTAGATTTTTCCCTCTAAATTGCTAATAGTACGTAGCGTTTTTCGTTAGCTTCACAACGCTTTTGGTCTCGTTCAATTTGGTCCAGTTTTGAGAGAGATAATTAAATTTGATTCTTGGTTGGTATAGAGGAAGACAGAGGAAGAAGAAGAAGTATCAGGGTGGTTAGTTTTCTGAAGTAACTGTATGCAATTATTTCTTAAGTAGTTGAAGAGATACAACTGCCCGCTTGATTTCAAATTCACTCAAACCCTAGCGCCTTCTCAACTCGATGATGCTTTTAACTATAATTCCTCCATATGGACTCCAAACAAAGCAAACCAAGGTACAGTACGAATCAGAAAATGAGATGGTCACAATGGCACTAGTTTCGTCGTCCAATTCCAAAGTCGTAAAAATGACAATTTTGCATCTCCTTATATTTAACTCATTAAATCCAATTACTTTTGCATTATCATAGTATTAATATTTATTTGAATTATTTATCAAAATTTCTGAGGTATTACAATCTCCTCCTACAAGAATTTCATCTCTGAAATTCCTACGGAATGAAAAATATAATATAACGTATACTCGCCGGCATACAACAACTAAGTCATAAATACAGTATCCAATTAATGTAAACAACAGTATATATAAAATTATATGAGTAATATATAGGTATAAATTGTTAGAATTTGGCTAGCCCGCAGCGAAAGTTATAGGTAAATTTTAAATTTTTTGCTCTATTGGATCTTTATTAGGTCTATGAAGTCTAATTTATTTAGAACATTTTTAAATTTGGCTTAAATAAAATCATGTAGTTTATTTAAATATATATTTTGTAATATAAAGTTAATTTGTTTAGATTTAATTTAAATACATGTATCATATACATATATGTGTGCGTGCGTGTGTAACATAATAATCCATAGTGGGTGTAACATGCTCGTATATAGATGCTGGAATTTACATCGCAAAAGACACATTAGCTCATTTTGTTGGTATTGTATGTTATTCAAATATGTATATGTGTATATATATTATAATTTTCAAGTAATTATGCACGCGCACACACATATGTACTATAAATATGTTTCATTATTAAAATATTACAAAATATATTTATATGTATACATATGTTATATATATATATATATTGAGAGTGGAACTCTACAACAATGGAGTACATACGAGGGAGCAGTTAACTAATGTAACTTTGGTTTCATAATTTTTTTAGCCCAGGAAGTTATGAATATTTTCTGAAAGCGCGTGTTATTAATGGTGGGTGCAACAACATTTTTAGATTTAGTACCTAAATATTATTTAGAGTTAACTGCCTGTAAGGGAGAGACTCAAAGAGGAAAACAAGATCTAAAAGGAAAAAATATTCTCAGTTATCAGATCTGGCATTCAAAGTTTTGAAAAGCGAACTAGAGATGACGTAGTTGCTCAACGCGAGTAATCAATTGCGAATTCGTGGATGTCGGAAAAAATATTTTCGTTAACTTCACAACTCTTTTGGTCTCATTCAATTTGGTCCAGTTTTGAGAGAGATAATTAAATTTGATTCTTGGTTGGTATAGAGGAAGACAGAGGAAGAAGAAGAAGTATCGGGGTGGTTAGTTTTTTGAAGTAACTGTATGCAATTATTTCTTAAGTAGTTGGAGGGATACAACTGCCCGCTTGATTTCAAATTCACTCAAACCCTAGCGCCTTCTCAACTTGGTGATGCTTTTAACTATAATTCCTCCATATGGACTCCAAACAAAGCAAACCAAGGTACAGTACGAATCAGAAAATGAGATGGTCACAATGGCACTAGTTTCGTCATCCAATTCCAAAGTCGTAAAAATGACCATTTTGCATCTCCTTATATTTAATTCATTAAATCCAATTACTTTTTCATTATCATAGTATTAATATTTATTTGAATTATTTATCAAAATTTCTGAGGTATTACAATCTCCTCCTACAAGAATTTCATCTCTTAAATTCCTACGGAATGAAAAATATAATATAACGTATACTCGCCGGCATACAACAACTAAGTCATAAATACAGTATCCAATCAATGTAAACAACAGTATATATAAAATTATATGAGTAATATATAGGTATAAATTGTTAGAATTTGGCTAGCCCGCAGCGAAAGTTATAGGTAAATTTTAAATTTTTTGCCCTATTGGATCTTTATTAGGTCTATGAAGTCTAATTTATTTGGAACATTTCTAAATTTGGCTTAAATAAAATCACGTATTTTATTTAAATTTATATATTTTGTAATATAAAGTTAATTTTTTTAGATTTAATTTAACTACATGTATCATATACATATATGTGTGCGTGCGTGTGTAACATAATAATCCATAGTGGGTATAACATGCTCGTATATAGATGTTGGAATTTACATCGCAACAGACACATTAGCTCATTTTGTTGGTATTGTATGTTATCCAAATATGTATATGTGTATATATATTATAAATTTCAAGTAATTATGCGCACACACACACATATGTGCTATAAATATGTTTCATTATTAAAATATTACAAAATATATTTATATATATATACATATGTTATATATATATATATATATATATTAAGAGTGGAACTCTCTCCTAAGAGTGGAACTCCATAACAATGGATTACATACGAGGGAGCAGTTAACTAATGTAACTTTGGTTTCATAATTTTTTTAGCCCAGGAAGTTATGAATATTTTCTGAAAGCGTGTGTTATTGATGGTGGGTGCAACAACATTTTTAGATTTAGTGCCTAAATATTATTTAGGGTTAACTGCCTGTAAGGGAGAGACTCAAAGAGGAAAACAAGATCTAAAAGGAAAAAATATTCTAAGTTATCAGATCTGGCATTCAAAGTTTTGAAAAGCGAACTAGAGATGACGTAGTTGCTCAACGCGAGTAATCAATTGCGAATTCGTGGATGTCGGAAAATCTCAAAGGCAAAACTAAAGATTTATGTGGTTTTCCTGGAAGAGTGAGGACTCACTGGCAATGCACTTGTTTTGATCGAGATATGGATAGTATTCATGGTTATCGCTCTTCGTTCTTGGCATCGCGATTAAGAATTGAAGAGTACGTGCAAAGGGTATATGCTCGATTTCAAACGCTTTAAGGTCATCGACTTCGAATCTTATTTTTAGATTTGGGATTTGTTTATTCCTGCGATTTCAAAATGGTGATGCAAAATTTCAGATAGGATATTAGTGGGTTGGGTTCGAGTGCGGACGTCGACGATTTTGACAATTAGCACTGGCAGTTGTCGGTGGAAACATGAAAGCGGATACAAAAAATGGAAGAACGTGTTGGAACTGTGCAGTGGTTACCATGACTATAGCGGTAACCAGAAGTGGTTACCAGATCGTGTTTTAATGGATCACGTGAACCACGGTTGACTAGGCACGTGCATGAGTGAATGCAGTTTGAAACTGGATTGGGCCTAGCTTTCTAGTACATAGGAAAACATGTATATGAGTTGAAGGGCAGGACGATAATTGGTATTATGTTTGTGATATGTACTGATATGTATTATGTGTTCCATAAGGCTAGATTAGATTTTATAAATTGGGCTAGATTGTTGGTTATATGAGTCTGTGATTGTAAGAGGCGTGTTTTCTGTTAGCTGCATTCTACTAATGTGTGTACTATATTTGTTAGTTATTAATAAATGAACCCATTTTCAAAAAAAGAAATGTTTATATATATATATGTGTGCGCGCGCGCGTGCGTGTAATTATATTATATTATAATTAATAACTTAAATCATTTATGTATATATATGTAGATAAATAAATGCATATATATATATATAATTTTTTTGTAATATGCGAAGTACAAACTAACTATTTGATTATATATAATAAATATATAATTAATGGTAAATAATTTCATGATTTATTATATACACATAAATATAAAATAAATAAGTCAATATATATAATAATTTTAAAATTTCATCCAGATCGAAATTAACATAGATTTGCAGATATTATATTTTTAATATTTTAGTATATATTTTCTATGAATTAATTAGTAGCTTCAGCCATAATTAATTGATATAAAATAATTGTATGAAAAAAAATCAATTTTAAATCTAGGCTCACATTACAGGGGGATGCAAAAAAATTTGAGATTTTTCTAAATTAAAATTTTATTTTCAATAAAATAATCACTATTCAACCGAAATTTATATTAATTATTATAAATATAAAATAATGTTAAAAAATTTGGAAAATTTTCCTAAATCTTCTGATATGATATAGTAATTTTAGAAAATATAAAATCGAATATTAAAATCATTAGTTATTTTAAATAAAATAATCAATCCATATCATCATTAAATATTGATAATGGAATATATAATATAATATAAAATTAATTTTCAATGTTTATAATTCATAATAAACATAAAAAAGTATAATAAATTTTTTGAATCAATATTATATAGTATATGATCGTATATGCTTTTATATGAATAGTGTATATGTATTTATATACAAATTAATATGTTTATACATATATATATAAGTATATATATATAAGTATATATATATATATATATCAAAATAATATTAAAATAAATGTTATATAACAAATAATGTCTGATTATATTTGAATTATGAACATAAACATCAAAAATCATGAACATAACCAATCTGATTATGACAACTACATTTACATACAAAAATCTCAACTAACCAATTATATAATAGTAATATAAACATATGTATTCAGGTATCCATAATTAACAGATTATAAAACATGATATTATATCTATAATATATATAATTATATAACGGTAATATATACATATGTATTCAGGTGTCCATAATTAACAGATTATAAAACATGATATTATATCTACAATATGAATGAATATTACCTATTACAGATGCCTTTGAGTCCACGTTGAAATAATGAATTTCCTTCTCCGAATATCTCTCGATCCATCACATTGCTAGTTTGGAATTGCCGACCTTTCACAATCGAATAGCTTTGTATTTAACTTGAATTTGATTTAAGATTTTGGGAGTTGATTTAGGGATGTGTTTTGGCCAGCAAACAAGATGATAACAGTGGCCAAAAAAGGTGTAAATGATTAGGGTTAGAGATCAATATTTAAATGGTTGCATAAGAAAGAAAGTAGGTAAGTATATTACCCCTTCTCACTCAATCTTAACCACGCATCTCCAAGTCTATTCCCTATGATTTTACCGCCCCTAGCCTATGTCATAGTCGAAAGTTGCAACCTTAGTGATGGGCCTTAAACCTATTTAAGCCCAAGCCAAAATACTACGCAATTAAATCTAATCTAATCGCTTATCGGTATTGTATATTGATCAATATATTTATAACTATTGTAAACATATATACAACAATATTTATTCCTCAAATTATATTCAAAATTTATAATTAACATCTCATAAATATTAAGTAGTTGAATTAATTTCTAATAACCATAAACTAATTAAATCGTTTGGTCTAAAGAGAATTCGTCATTTTTGTTGTGTAACTCTTGGGTGTAAAATCGATCAGCAATTAACATCGAACTATTCGAACGTTAACGTTCACACGTTACTTAGTAGGTGGTGTAATATTATGGTCAAATTTATCGCTTACTCGGTTTTGGTAAAATCAAAATTTTAGTTTAATAAGCGTTACCCGATTGTGACATTTATTTACACCAATTTTCTTCGTTAAAACTACATCGCTTTGGACTTATGGAATTTGGTAATGGTAAAAATTCCAACGTCATCTATATTCAATTCTATAGTCCAAACACAAATTCCTTGGTTCAGTAATAACAATTATTATTAACCGAAATGTTCTGGCTAGAGACTTTGACTTTGAGTTGACTGTATACCAACCCCATATAACTGAGGAGACGAATCCACTCTTGAATGGTGCTTCACTTTCAATACTTATACTTGACTCAATTATAGTCACTTGATGAAACGCCATACCATGATTTGACTATAATCAAAGTGGAACTTTCATTTTAAGGATCCATAGTATTCTCAAGTCGAGAGAACTGTGTAAATCAGTCACAGCAAAATTTTCTGTTTGACCTTAGTTATATTAACCCACAGAAAACTATCGAGTGAGTCATTCCATTTTTATCCAATAACTATCGGTGCGTAATCCCTATGTGCCCCCAATATCCATGAGTAGTACACTACCCAACATTAGGAGAGTGTTATGTACTCTAGTCTCAATGGACATTGATATCCAATCTTGATGCATTTTGACTAGAAATATTTAAAATGGTATATTTATTTTTATTGTGATAAATTACTCTCGATTACAACACTTTGTAACTACTATCATAAAACATACCATTTATGGATTTTCTATTAAATACACTTCTAATTAAATCAATTAATTAATATAACAACATTATATCATGTATATATTATACAAAGAAAATACCTTTTATTTCGAATAAGATTGGTCAATGAGTTAGATATATGTAATAAATTACATAATTTCCCCTAGGGTATACCCCTAACTCTATCAATCTTCCACTTGCACTTGGGGTGAATTATGAAATCTCATTCTAACTTCTTCAATCGGTTTCATGTAAATTGATCAGGTCAGTCCCTCGGTGAACGAGTATGCTATTATGTTTTAATTATCTACTCTGTCAATCAGCTCTCTTTAATGCGGATAAACTCCTTTATCATGCAGAATGATTCAGAGTATGTCTCTCAACTTCCAATGAGATTTATGTCCTATTACGAACTACATACTGACATTGTTATCATATAAAAATATTATGGGATTCTCAACATTTGGAATCACTCTTCGACTCAGTTATAAATTTGTGCATTTATTTTTATATACATTGTTCTTTTATTCGGCGCTATTCAAGGCAATGTACTTAGCCTTTTCATTGAATCAGCCATAGTGTTTCATTTGGAACATTTCCAATTTGAAATTTCTTAGATTGAATTTATTATTGACATACTATACTCAATATCACTTATGAAGTTTGAGGCCGAACACTCCTTTATAGAGAGTTTATCGTTTCTGTAAATAATTCTCCAGTATTTCGTAAATACACGAGAACACTCCAAACTATCATTCAGTGATATCAATTTGGATTTATTATTTTGCTTCAAGTATCAAATACATGAACAAATCACGATATTGCAAACAACATAACATGTAAGATAATTCCTATTGCCAATGCATAAGGAATTCATCCCACATGTTTCGTATTAACAATTTAATAGGTTGGTATCATTGCATATCGATTTGAAATATTCCCAATATCTTTTATATTCGCTATAAAAGATATCATTTACAATCCAACATTGAGTATTAAAACAACTAATGCTTGATTTTAATACAAGTACATCGTTAAATCAGCAACGTGTTGTTTATTTACAATTTTAGAAATATCAATATACCTTTTAACGTTCTTTCTTATGAGCATGCTTCCTCTGCATTTTGATTGACAATCAAACTATTTAATATTTCTATCAAAACACTTGTTCAATTTTGATGCTTGTCGAATGATACTTTCGTATCTGTTCTTAGATCATATCCAAACACTCACAACCAAAATATCGCTCATACTGAATTTAAGACACTTTGGTTGGCATATGAAAACAGTCTATTCTAATTCATTATTTTGAATTTTTCCATTTCAGCATATATGTTCCAAATCACAAAATCGTTCCAAGCTGTTTGGTTGCCAAACATCCGACCACAAAAACTCCTTCATGAACTAAAGCGTCGTGAAGGCAAACTGGTAAATCAACGATCATCTGATCCAAAAATCCTTCATGAACTAAAGCGTCACGAAGGCCAATTGGAAGATCAATAGTCATCTCATCCAAAATTGCCCAAAGTCAGTGAAGTCATGCTCCGGGGCCATGGATCGATAATCACATCAGTCACTCCGCAAAATTAATAGAGTCACTTCCAACGACCAACTAGACAAACAGTGCTGAATTGCAGAGCATCAAAGTCGCTCAAAGAAACTAAGCCAAAACTGAACTGACCTTGTGATCAATAAGAGGCCGACTCGAATCAAGCCAAGATTTGGCACCTGGGAGAACCAAGTATCTCAAATCCCTAATATATAAGTCCTTGAAGATAGAGGCTTTCCCATACTTTAATCATCTAGAAGACACAGTTGCATCCACTAGACGACGTGCAACCAAATGAGATGTGGAGAACCCCGAGATATAGTTTAAGCATGCGAACAGCCCTGTGGCATGGGGCACTTCACATACTTGAATAGCTACAAGGAAAGCCAAGACTAACATACCACGGTTTTGTTACGCCTGATCGAAAATTCTGGCATTCTGACAACTACGGACTTAATGACCTAGCTAGCGCAACAAACAAGATAGAAGCATAATACTTGCTTACTTCTTCCCAACTCCTCCTTTACCATCCTTGGTGACCAGTTCCTTTTCCTCTTAGACTGTATGTCATTTGAAGACCAATTCTCTAAAGGCAGATTGGACCAAAAACTGAGAGTCCAAAGCATTGTGTGCATTTCATAAGCCGCACCTAGCTTCTTGAACCGATAAAACCATGTTCAAGCAAATAACCTGCCGAGACGACGGGGTCAAATCGACTCAAACTACTAGATCGATGGAGCTTGATCCATGTCTCCTCCAAAACCAGTGTCGCTCTGACAGAACCGAGAAGTTCCGTACCATTCGGGATCGACGGGTCGTATCAATCCCATAAGCCGTGCACTTCCATAAATCGTGCATCACTTCTTGAGCGGTAGAACCATGCTCTCGAAGCACAAATTCCTCATGTTACCAAAAGATTGGCAATGTCGAGAAGTTCCAAACAGTTCCGAATCGGTGGGTCGTATTGATCCCATAAGTCGCGCACTCCCATAAGTCGTGCATCACTTCTTGAGTCGTGGAACCATGCTCTTGAAGTACGAACTCCTTATGTTACTCGAAGATTGGCAAAGTCAAGAAGTTCCAAACAGCGCACTCCCATAAGCCACGCACTCTCAAAAGCTGCACATTTCGTAAGCCGTGCACTCTCAAAAGCCGTGCATTTCGAAAACCGCGCACTCTCAAAAGCCGCACGTTCATAAGCTGTGCACTATCAAAACCATGCATTTCGTAAGCCGTACAATCTCAAAAGCCGTGCATTTTTAAAAGCCGCGCATTTTGTAAGCCGCGCAAACACTGCTTGATGTAGCTCTGGCATCATCAACAAACCATTAAGATTTTCTTATTACCGGTATTGTCCTGACAACATCGGGAAACTTGTCTATTGCAGGACTAACAAGGATATACTCACACTATCAAAAAGAATTGACGTGAGTCCAGCATTGTCACAAAACTAAAAATCGGCAAAGAATTTTGATCATTGACCGACAAAATCTCTAGAGTCAAGATATTCGAGCCACAAGTTCGTAAAGATAGGAACCGCAGAGTAAATTTGGCTATAGACATCCGAGGAATCGCTTGGATCAACCAGTCATTTATCAAGCGTTCGGAGTAAACAACCCTATAAAGTAGGGGGCACACACCAACACTTAGTTGAAAGGAAAAGTACACCACAGTCATGTTATGCCGAACAAAGAATTTTGGCAATCACAATAGATCTAGTTATAAAACTGGAAAAAAATGCATACATAATGCATGAAATCTCGAAAATAAAGCATCGTTTAACACAAAACACGGCACGTCAATGTGGAGTATAGAAATTGCAGAACAAGCAATCATGTCATGCACACACATAAGTGGTATAAAAACAAGCTAAGTACGTGATAACTAAGAAAGAACACAAAAGAGATAGCAGTAGGAACATTAATCTTTTCATTTCTCATAACATTTTCTGTACAAAGTCAAAATGTGGAGGCCATACGCACACAATATTGGCCAACAAAAAGAAAAGTAAAGATGCCACAACAGCAAATGTAATAAGTATAGACTCTGCACTTGTACAAAATACATGTTAAACAAATCAAAATCCAACTCCACTATCACTCGAACCCGTCAGTGCTTCTTGCCACCACTTCCTTTCCCACCTTTGGTCGGAAGTTTTTTCTTCCCCTCTACATCCCCACCGGGAGTCGTATCGCTGCCAGAGATATCGATTATAGCTCTGTACCTATGTCTCCTTCTTGTTATTTGGCCCTCTCTGAAGACTCCCTCATGGTCTTGTGCTTACGGGGCTTGCGGGAGCTCCTCAATTTCTCCTCTACCTTTCCCTTCCTAACTGCCACTATATGCTGCTCAGTTTTACCTGGCTAACTAGCTTGATCTATCTGCTCTCGAGTGTCTGCTGCTATTAAATCGCCCTCTAGAGATATGAAGGGGTCGTCCAGGATATGTAACGCGGTGATCTTCTCAGATTCTGGCGCTGGTTATAAGCCAGACATGGGCATGGTGATCAAAGCAGTTACAGAAACAAGAGTTGAAGCAGTCGAAATAGCCGTAGGTCCTGGTACTAGAGAAATTTCGATAGGCAAAGAAGACGGGCCTATAAGATTAAAAAGGAAAACATTCGGTTCATTTTTTTCTTGCAATGTGAGCTGGAAGTCCTCAAACTTGGGAGAAACAAGAAAGTTACCTACATCATAAGTGTGAACGTGAATCTCAACCTCATACTCCCCACCATTTCCTTCTTTAGATAGCAGCACAATCTTGGGCAAAGTTTCAGGACTACCCAAGGCTTTGGAAATAGCTGTTGAATGGGCGAACAACAAAGCAATACCAGTTGAAGCTGGAATGATTTTTGTCTGATCATGAGGCTGCTTAGGCCCAGAATTGAAAGGCTTTGATAGTGCTTTAGCAGCTGCAGCTACGACAGCATCGACGACTTCTCGCTCCCTTTCAATTCGAATAATCTCTCGGCCCACTACCAAAGCCCTCTTTGATACATCGTTCAGATAGGCATCTGACAGCTCTTGTTCAGTGTATGCATCCCCGTCTTCTTGGAAACGGGCCAGGACTTCTTCCTTAACTAGAGCAAGAGTGTGCGGTAATTTGGGGCATGAATAACAGAGACTCTGCGGATGTAACAGGGAGTTGATGTAGAAGTTCAAGATGGTGTTATCCATCTTCTCCATCTTCTTTTCGAAGGTTTCTTGCAGCTCCAAGTAGTCCACCGTCATGGTGGCTTTCTCAACTTCGACTTTGGTCTTTTCAACGTAGAGTTGCGCAACTTTTTCTCGAAGCGAAGCAATCACTTGAGCCTGGTTAGATATGGTATTATCTCAGGATTCCACCATCCCCACATATTCAGCAATTATTTTCTTATAAGCTTCGATAGTTTCATCATGACCAGCCATTGTTCTCTTTTTAGCTTTGATGATCTCATCTCGAGTTTCAAGCTCCTTTTTCAGCTTGACTTCATCAGCATAGTCTTTCTTGATTTCATCTCTAAACACGATTTCAATTTTTGCATGAGCCTCCTTTAATTCCTTTAGCAAACTAGCGTTGCTCTTACTATCTCGAATGGCAGCATCTCTCTCTTTTGTCAATTGATCAATTCGGGCGTCAAGTTCCATCAGCAACCTTTCGTATCATCTTCCTCCAACTCAAAAGAAAGAATCTCCTGATAGTTGTTATGGTTTGTGTCTACCAGCTGCTTACATAATTTCTCTTATCCTTTAGCTTGATCCAAGTCACTCTGAATCGCCTAGAGATGGGGTGAATAAGAATCCATACGAATCGGACGCAGGTCACGATCGAGTTTAACTCACTTTACATACCAACTAGGGAACGCGGCTTCAAGTTTAGGTGTACCAAAGAGGAGAATATAAGCAGGCCTCCTAAGAGGGTGTGAAAAACTAAAAGCAGTCACAACATGAGTTGACGGAGTCTGGGTTGATGGAGCAACTTGAATAGTAAAAGTCGGAACCTCAATTTCGATAGAAACTGGAGTCGAGGCAGATGTATGGTGCTCGGAAGGATGAGGATCATGATCTACTTTCGAATTTTTGGATGGCTCTTCCCGATCATTGGGAGTCTTCCTCTTCTCATAGCCACCCCTATGAACTCTACCTCGGTCCCTGTCATCCCAGCGAGCTTCACCCTATCTTTTCTCCTCTTTCATTCTTCCTCAATTTCTCGGGGCTAGTGGCGACTTGAAGTCCATTCCGACCCATGTTGTGAATTCGTAAATTGTTCAAGATCTTCATTGAATCCACGACCTCCCATAGTACCTAATATAAAAAATATGAAGTAACTTTAGCATAGAAAATGAGCTCAAATAATGCATGCATAGGTATATGTGACCCTAGTGAGTATGTAATGTGTCGTAGGTGCTCTAAAAGGACTTCACAAACCGGGTCGGAAAGCGACTACAATGGGAGTCAGGCTAATTCTGGAAACAACATGACTAGAGTGAGAAGACAATCCCTCGGACTCAAAATCATCTTTCATGAGTTCTACAATGTCCATATAAATGTTGCTCAAGTCCCCGAAGTCGATATCGGTTTCCTTATATGGAGAACTATGAAGTCATTCAGTTGTTGGGGAGCATCATTAGCAACACCTCTTGGGGAGGTGAACCCGGGAGAGTGGGACTCATTCCTGGAGTTTCATCGCATGATTCGAGATATCCTTCACTGGCAAGTGCATCAAACTCCTCATCGCTAGAGGAGGGGTCATTGTCAATTCCGCTCTCAATTTCACATTCCTCTTTTTCTACGATCACCGCAGCCTTGCCTTCTCGTTGTTTGAACTCCTCTTCCCCTTTCTCTGGATCGAGGGCATCCTGTTCGAACTAATAGCTCGATCGTCCTTATTACAACAAAATACCCTATTACAACGTCCTTTTTACAACGGGCATATTCTGCCGTTGTAATAAACGGCTATTACAACGGTCGTTTTAGGACCGTTGTAATAGATGCTCTGTCCAACGCCCTTCTTACAACTTGCATTATTTGCCCGTTGTAATAAAGAGATATTACAATGGTCAACTTCTGCCCGTTGTAATGGAAGTATATTTTACAACATTCAGCAAATGCCCGTTGTAATAGATCGACTACGAAATTAGGGCACTTCTCTCCCCAGTTATCACGTGGTTTATCACGTGGTTTATCGACAACGAAATTAGGGCCCGTTGTAACAAAGGGTCGATGTAAATTTTTATCCAATTTATCGACTATGTATTTCATTTTCCAGACTACGAAATTAGGGCACTTCTCTCCCTACGCAAACGAAATTTATCTTCTCTCCACTTCGCGAAATTAGGGCACTAGGGCACTACGTATTTTATATTCTCTCCACTTCGCGATCGAAGAAATCGAGGAATTCAGGATTCAAAATTGGTGAAGAGCGAATAAGTTTGTGCTTTTTGTATCTATGGTTTGTGCTTTTCGTATCCGATTGATGATTGCATCTAGGGTTTTGATTATGTGTGATTTAGGTTTGTGCTTTTCGTATTGTTTACAGTTAGTGCATCCTGCTTATCAATCCATGATTGGACTTTTAAGATCTAAAACTACACGCTCTGCGGTAAACCTAAAATTATAATCTGTAAGCATTGATTTTGAAATCTGCACATTATGAGGAAGTTTCTTATGTCTGCTTTTGTAGTCTTTGAAATTGTTATCGGTAATGGCTGCAATGCATTTGGATGATGAAGGTGATGACATACAAAACACTCTTTCCTTGGCCCTTGTGGATTCCAGTAATAATTCTGGTATGAGTAGGAGTATCCAATCTATTGACCCATTGGCATCAAGCTCATGGGAGAAGGTATGCTCATAGAGTAACTTTCAGAATTCTATTCTTTACTAGACTGAGAGGAACCACATCTATATATTATCATTTTCTATATGCGATGGTGGTTTTCGATTTTTTGCTTGGTTTTTTGTTTTGGTTTTGTTTTTGTTTTTGTTTGTTTTAGTTCTGTTTTAGTTTATTTATTTAATTTTATTCTTTTGTCAAGTGGTGTGGCTTCTAAACTAATTAATGAATTTTACTGTGTTGAACCTTCTTTATTAAAGAAATTTAAAAGCTAGTACATGATATTAATTCCAGGTTCCACTAGTAGAATTTGACAGTTGCCAAAGTTTTGTGTGTAATAAATGCCACAATCTTATTCTGGAGGAATGAGTAATACTTTTGGAGATCGTTTTTCGTTAGATTTTATTTATGTACAATTGCAACGAGTCAACTATGAATATTAGAGTTAATATGCTACACTTTTTTTGTACCAAATAATTAAAGAATTTGCTTAGGTAAAATTCTTATTTCAATTTCAACATGCAAGTTCTTTATTGTTATTTATTCTATCGGAATAAGAAATTTTACGTTGGTTTGTAAAATTAAAGATTTAGAGGGAGGGAAAACATACAAAATAAACATTCTGCAAAAATATGTTCCGCAAGTGTTCGGATATCACTAAAATGTGCTAGAAAGCAAAATGTGTTCAAATTTCACTAAAACTAGCTTGCTATTTGAAATAATAGAATCTACATACATTTGCTCTCAATAAAATTTCTCCTCTAGCATATTTATATGAGTACTGCTAGCAACAATAGTGTGCTTAGATGTGCTTTTAATGTATTTTGAATTTTTTTTGGTTACTTATTCTGGTGGTATAATATATGGTATTTTTAGTATGTATCCATAAAAAATGGAAAAAATATAGAGCCTTAATGCTAACCCTTTGTTTATAACTTTGATTACCTACAAAAGATGGTAAACATAGGGTGAAGATGTAACCTTTGTGTTAAACCCTTGGTTATTAGACTCCTTAGAAGAACTCTTCAATGATGATAGTTGGCTGTTTTTGTTCTATAAACTTGATAACATAAACTTATGTAATTATGTACGGCAACAATAATATTAATAAAATCTGCTTCTTATATATGTAAAATTTTCTATTTTTAAGTATAGTCAATTTCAGATTTTGAAGATATGGTCATACAAAATCCTGCTAGCAGTTCATAATCAAAGGTGATTATGGGGAATGTTGATTTGAATAAAAGAACGAATGACCATGGAGAAATATTAAATTAAAAAAATTGTGAACATCGATGTGGAAATTTGTTTATTTATAATACTGCTATGAAAAATTTAGAGATCAAAATACCTCTTAAATTTGTTCTTTCCTCGACCAAATATTTTATTTATTTGTTTTCAATGTGTGATATCCATATAAATTTCTTAAACTGTAGCACTACTATTTTGTTTTTTTGTTTTTTGTGGACTTCAAATATTTGAAAAACATTTGGAAATGCTTTTTTGATTTGAGGACTTTTGTATTTCAGGAAATTAAGGGAAAAAGAGATGAAGATGATACTGAGAAATTACATAATCATAGAAAGAAGTTAAAATTGTAATTTGCTCAATTTTTGTTCTTGGGAATTTTTCCGAACTATCTCAATAATTAAATTTCTATCTAAACACATATTAATATGCAATTTTAGTTATAAAGACTTGAAATTAGAAAATTTTAGTTTCAAGGGCTTGAATTGTCTTTTATGTAAAGTGCTTCAATTTACTTTTTACAATTTCAGCTGCAAAAATAACAAGTGCAAATAATTTCAAAATATGGTCATATATAGCGTATATTAAAACTGATTTTCATAGCTAGTACCATTTTCTGAAAGAGTCATAAAATCATTTGTTCGATTAGTTAAAAATAACGATAAATGTGTTAACATTGAAAAATGATGAATGCATCTAACTGTGTTCAAAACTCGGTAAATGTGTGTTAACATATTTAAAAAAGTGGTAAATGTACATAACAAAGTTTAGAAAATTGATAAATGAATGATAAGTATAACTTAGAAGTTTCTATATTTTTGTTATTTGTACTAGTTATAATTTGGAAGGCATTGAATATATTTAGCTATGTATAAAAAAAGTGATAAACAATTTTGTTATGATTATAGAAATGATAAACAGATTTATCATTGTTTGACAAATTGGTAAACATATCTATAATTGTTTTAAAAAATTGATGAGTGAAGTAGTTTTTTTTTCTTCAGTTAAACAAAAAATTAAAAATGAAACAATAAAGCAGATTACAACAAAGTAAATAGAAAATCAAATGACATGCATACCCACTCTTAAATTAGTCAAACTGAGCAATTCATCTTATCATTTAATCCATTTGTTTTCTTACTGAAATAATAGGGATCAATATGGAACGCTTGGCTGCATCTTGCTTTTTTGGTACAACATATTGCATAAAATAACTTAGTAAACCAGCTTGTGTAGGATGCACTCTATCTTTATTAGACGAACATGTTAAAAACTTTTTACACAAAAAAAATCGAAATCATCCAGTGATCTTTTACTCCTTAATGCTATTATTGTACTCCATTGTCAAATTTTAATTGAATGCAAATTTATATCACCTAAAGGAAATAAATTCTCAAGGACATTAGCATAACAATTTTTTTTTTCTGATGCAGATTATGTAGTCTTGTCCCTCTTTCCCCATGCCTCGTCTACAACTCACTCCGTGCATTAAATATTAGTTGTTCCCTTTTCATGTGTCGCTGATTAAGGAACTAGCAGTAATGATTAGGTTTCGGATTTTTTTTTCAAGTGGAATTCAATTTTGAATTCCTGGGGTTATATTTTATTTTATGTAGAGATATGAGAACAAGAGATTGTTATGAAAGTTGAATTAGAACAAGACAGTGATGGCTTATGGAAATGTTGATTTAGAATTTTGGATCTAAAAATTGCAGAGCTTTTATTTCAACACGAATAGTCGAGGACTCTAAAACTACATTGTTAGAAGAATGACACTTATTTTCATTTTTCGAATCAAATTTTCTTTTAATAATGTATTAGAGAAATGTTTATGTATTGATATAGTATTATGATTTTGATTGAAATCTCCTTTAAGTAACTGATAGTATATATTTTATTTACGTTAAGTGAAAAATCTATAGCAATGATTTTCTTCTAAAAAGACATTTTAAAGCTTAAGCTTGTGGTTCTCTCAACATTTTAAAGCTTAAGCTAAACCATTGGTTATTGTTTTGACGCATACACTCCTTGTCCTTGATTGAAGTACTCAGATCATGTATGTTAAGGATAAGCATACACTCTTCGAGGGTATACTCTTACCACTAAAGCAGTAATACCTCGAGTGTTGATTCAGTGGTTTAGGATCGAGTTTTTGAGACATCAATTATCATTTTCTTTTAACTGTGAATATTAAGGAATTCTTTGTGATCTATTTTAAGTTTGATAGTGCAGTGATAGGATGGAAAAAAAGTTGCTTAACACATTGATATTACAGTTCAACTAATTTACTTTCTGGTAGGTTCCTCGAGAGAAAACCTTGATAACACCTATTCAGTGCAAGTCTTTGTGGAGGCAATTTAACACTAAAACTGAGTATACTGTGACATAGGCCATTGCTGCTCAGGTATAATGTTTGCTGCGTTTGAATACCCTTTTTACCTCTTCTGAACCTGAGTGTGTTCACACTCAATTATGCTTTGCCAGGAAGCTAGCAAGAGAAATAACAGTGCACTACCTCCTACCTCCTCCTGGGCAATTGTTGCGATGCTTTTTCTGGGATTTAATGAATTTATGACCTTTCTCAGGTACTATTATTACTGGATTGCAGTATTTATGCCCATGCAAAATTTTATATTTCTAAAACATCATAAATCAGCTAGTATATCACAGGAACCCTCTTTGGCTTGGTGTTATTTTTGTGGCCTACCTTCTTGCAAAAGCACTTTGGGTCCAGCTTGATATATCAGGTGAATTCCGTAATGGCGCTGTAAGTTTCTTATAAGAATCGAGATACTTCAAGAGTAATATTACTTCCAACATCTTAAATCTTAAATATTCTTAACATGGCCTTTAATTTTATAAATTGAAAGATGCATTTTTTAATTTATCCTATTTCAATAGTCCAAATCATGAGCGCAGTTTGTAATTTTTTTCCTCCTACGTTTCAAAAGTTATCACATAATCATACCCCTTTCAATATTTGTTATTATTGGCCTCATGCTGGATCTAAATTAGATTTCAATACTCGCACCAATTTATAAATCACAGCAATATATTTTGTTTTAACAATTTGCACCGACGGGTTTTTTATCTTTGAAATTGCATTTCAAATCATTCCAATACAAAATGCTAAATTGGTGCCTGCGTAGTACGCCAATATATGTTTTGAAAGTGAGCCGATTTTGTTATGGAAAATTTTATTTGAACACAATCTGGTGATACAAAATCAGACATAAGAGATCTTAACCAGTAGATATTCCACTGATTTCCCCCTTTCATATAAAGACAGAAATCTAATGGTCAATAATTACTAGGTCAAATTTTGTGTTCACATTTACAACTTTTAAAAAATGGGTTAGATTGAAATAATAATAATAATAATAGCAATAGCAATAGCAATTTGTTATGCTGATTATTTAATGGTAATGAACCTGTTGTAGTAGGCTAATACTCACTTTCTATTCCAGTGGCTAAACCTGTGTATTGGATGCTACCCATTACCATATGCATTATATGAAAATCATATCTAGAGGATTTTATTGCTGTGATAATGATTTTCAAGTGCAAGCCCAAGTTTATCTTTAGATTAATCAGCATGTTCAAATATGGTACAGCTTCCTGGCCTTCTTTCCATATCAGACAATTTTCTTCCTACTGTAATGGACCTTCTCAAGAAGCTAGCAAACGCAGGACAACAAGCTGCTATTTTTGTTGCCTGGCCATTTCTGTTTATTCAAGGTCAGTGCCTTTTTCCTTTGGTTGCCAGGTTGAATGTACAAATTTATCACAATTTTGTGTATTATGGCCAAATACGTTGCAATGTGTACATAGTTTGGATTGATACTTGTAAGATACTTCAATTTCAATAATATTACCTTCACAATCGTTTCCATAGGAGAAATCAAATTCTACTTCCACTATAATTCTAGCGAAGTTTAATCTAGTATCATTAGCTGTATTAGAAAATGACGTAATAGCATTAGCAAATTTTATTATAATTTTGTATTGTCCAAAGTTTCAATTTTAATTATCTAGCCAATTGAGATATGAATAACTGATAAATAAATATTTTATCAGCTATTGGGTTGGCAGAAGAACGTAGTTGCAGAGGGAACGATAGCAAGCACTGATCCTGATGCTTCAGTACATTTTGTAAAGCTTGGAGCAAATGCTTGGAAAGTATGGGTTAATGTAGCAGTGGAACCAGAAGCCTTTTTATTTAGGCCAAATTCAGAGATGCAGACTATCAAAGAGGCCGTTGGATCAACTGTCGCGTGGCATAAAGACTTCATCTCTGTGGTATAGTATGATTGTACTTAGAACATGATATTCGTAGCGGACTGTTATGTGTTAACGCTTTATGTATTTGGCATGTAAACTTATCTAACTTTTTGGAGTGTTAGAATTCTATGACTCTAGCTTTTAGTCTTTTCGTATGTGATTTTAATTATTTTACGACAATATTTAGTATTAGTATGGATGTATTGCACGGATGTTGCTGTAATTTTTTTTAAAATTTGCATTTATTTTGCAACGGGCAATGTGCGTTGTTATATGAGCTTCTTACAACAGTCACTGCACGTTGTTATATAAGAATTTTTACAACGGTCAACACACGTTGTTAAATAGGTATTATACAATGGTCAATGCATGTTGTGAAAAAGGCTATGCAACTAGTATGGTTAGTCTATTGCAACGGGTTATGGTCGTTGTATTATAGTCTATTACAACGGTCATAACCCGTTGTAAAAAGGTATACTACAACGGTTTTTACAACATGCATTGCCCGTTGTAAAATGTGGTGGATCTATTACAACGAGGCCTATTACAACGGGCACATGCCCGTTGCGAAAACCATATTACAACGGACATTGCCCGTTGTAAAATGACTGTTTTGTTGTAGTGCATCTCCAAGTCTAATCCCTATGTTTTTGCCGCCCCTAGCCTATGTCATAGTCGATATTTGCAACCCTAGTGATGGGCCTTAAACCTATTTAAGCCCAAGCCAAAATACTACGCAATTAAATCTAATCTAATCGCTTATCAATATTGTATATTGATCAATATATTTATAACTATTGTAAACATATATACAACAATATTTATTCCTCAAATTATATTCAAAATTTATAATTAACATCTCATAAATATTAAGTAGTTGAATTAATTTCTAATAACCATAAACTAATTAAATCATTTGGTCTAAAGAGAATTCGTCATTTTTGTTGTGTAACTCTTGGGTGTAAAATCGATCAGCAATTAACATCGAACTATTCGAATGTTAACGTTCACACGTTACTTAGTAGGTGGTGTAATATTATGGTCAAATTTATCGCTTACTCGGTTTTGGTAAAATCAAAATTTTAGTTTAATAAGCGTTACCCGATTGTGACATTTATTTACACCAATTTTCTTCGTTAAAACTATATCACTTTGGACTTATGGAATTTGGTAATGGTAAAAATTCCAACGTCATCTATATTCAATTCTATAGTCCAAACACAAATTCCTTGGTTCAGTAATAACAATTACTATTAACCGAAATGTTCTGGCCAGAGACTTTGACTTTGAGTTGACTGTGATACCAATCCCATATAACTGAGGAGACGAATCCACTCTTGAATGGTGCTTCTTTTTCAATACTTATACTTGACTCAATTATAGTCACTTGATGGAACGCCATACCATGATTTGACTATAATCAAAGTGGAACTTTCATTTTAAGGATCCATAGTATTCTCAAGTCGAGAGAACTGTGTAAATCAGTCACAGCAAAATTTTATGTTTGACCTTAGTTATATTAACCCACAAAAAACTATCGAGTGAGTCGTTCCATTGTTATCCAATAACTATCGGTACGTAATCCCTAGGTGCCCCCAATATCCATGAGTAATACACTACCCAACATTAGGAGAGTGTTACGTACTCTAGTCTCAATGGACATTGATATCCAATCTTGATGCATTTTGACTAGGAATATTTAAAATGGTATATTTATTTTTATTGTCATAAATTACTCTCGATTACAACATTTTGTAACTACTATCATAAAACATACCATTTATGGATTTTCTATTAAATACACTTCTAATTAAATCAATTAATTAATATAACAACATTATATCATGTATATATTATACAAAGAAAATACCTTTTATTTCCAATAAGATTGGTCAATGAGTTAGATATATGTAATAAATTACATAATTTCCCCTAGGGTATACCCCTAACTCTATCAATCTTCCACTTGCACTTGGGGTGAATTATGAAATCTCATTCTAACTTCTTCAATCAGTTTCATGTAAATTGATCAGGTCAGTCCCTCGGTGAACGAGTATGCTATTATGTTTTAATTATCTACTATGTTAATCAGCTCTCTTTAATGCGGATAAACTCCTTTATCATGCAGAATGATTCAGAGTATGTCTCTCAACTTCCAATGAGATTTAAGTCCTATTACGAACTACATACTAACATTGTTATCATATAAAAATATTATGGGATTCTCAACATTTGGAATCACTCTTCGACTCAGTTATAAATTTGAGCATTTATTTTTATATACGTTGTTCTTTTATTCGGCGCTATTCAAGGCAATGTATTTAGCCTTTTCATTGAATCAGCCATAGTTTTTCATTTGGAACATTTCCAATTTGAAAATTCTTAGATTGAATTTATTATTGACATACTATACTCAATATCACTTATGAAGTTTGAGGCCGAACACTCCTTTATAGGGAGTTTATTGTTTCTGTAAATAATTCTCCAGTATTTCATAAATACACGAGAACACTCCAAACTATCATTCAATGATATCAATTTGGATTTATTATTTTGCTTCAAGTATCAAATACATGAACAAATCACGATATTGCAAACAACATAACATGTAAGATAATTCCTATTGCCAATGCATAAGGAATTCATCCCACATGTTTCGTATTAACAATTTAATAGGTTGGTATCATTGCATATCGATTTGAAATATTCCTAATATCTTTTATACTCGCTATAAAAGATATCATTTACAATCCAACATTGAGTATTAAAACAACTAATGCTTGATTTTAATACAAGTACATCGTTAAATCAGCAACGTGTTGTTTATTTACAATTTTAGAAATATCAATATACCTTTTAACGTTCTTTCTTATGAGCACGCTTCCTCTGCATTTTGATTGACAATCAAACTATTTAATATTTCTATCAAAACACTTGTTCAATTTTGATGCTTGTCGAATGATACTTTCGTATCTGTTCTTGGATCATATCCAAACACTCACAACCAAAATATCGCTCATACTAAATTTAAGACACTTTGGTTGGCATATGAAAATAGTCTATTCTAATTCATTATTTTGAATTTTTCCATTTCAGCATATATGTTCCAAATCACAAAATCGTTCCAAGCTGTTTGGTTGCCAAACATCCGACCACAAAAACTCCTTCATGAACTAAAGCGTCGTGAAGGCAAACTGGTAAATCAATGGTCATCTGATCCAAAAATCCTTCATGAACTAAAGCGTCACGAAGGCCAATTGGAAGATCAACAGTCATCTCATCCAAAACTGCCCAAAGTCAGTGAAGTCATGCTCTGGGGCCATGGATCGATAATCACATCAATCACTCCGCAAAATTAATAGAATCACTTCCAACGACCAACTAGACAAACAGTGTTGAATTGCAGAGCATCAAAGTCGCTCAAAGAAACTAAGCCAAAACTGAACTGACCTTGTGATCAATAAGAGGCCGACTCGAATCAAGCCAAGATTTGGCACCTGGGAGAACCAAGTATCTCAAATCCCTAATATATAAGTCCTTGAAGATAGAGGCTTTCCCATACTTTAATCATCTAGAGGACACAGTTGCATCAACTAGACGGCGTGCAACCAAACAGGTTGTGGAGAATCTTGAGATATAGTTTAAGAACGCGAACAGCCCTGTGGCATGGGGCACTTCACATACTTGAATAGCTACAAGGAAAGCCAAGACTAACATACCACGGTTCTGTTACGCCTGATCGAAAATTCTGGCATTTTGACAACTACGAACTTAATGACCTAGCTAGCGCAACAAATAAGATAGAAGCATAATACTTGCTTACTTCTTCCCAACTCCTCCTTTACCATCCTTGGTGACCAGTTCCTTTTCCTCTTAGACTGTATGTCATTTGAAGACCAATTCTCTAAAGGCAGTTTGGACCAAAAACTGAGAGTCCAAAGCATTGTGTGCATTTCGTAAGCCGCACCTAGCTTCTTGAACCGATAAAACCATGTTCAAGCAAATAACCTACCGAGACGACGGGGTCAAATCGACTCAAACTACTAGATCAACGGAGCTCGATCCCTGTCTCATCCAAAACCAGTGTCGCTCCGATAGCACCGAGAAGTTCCATACCATTCGGGATCGACGGGTCGTATCAATCCCATAAGCCGTGCACTTCCATAAATCGAGCATCACTTCTTGAGCGGTGGAACCATGCTCTCGAAGCACAAACTCCTCATGTTACCTAAAGATTGGCAATGTCGAGAAGTTCCAAACAGTTCTGAATCGACGGGTCGTATTGATCCCATAAGTCGTGCACTCCCATAAGTCATGCACTCCCATAAGTCATGCATCACTTCATGAGCCGTGGAATCATGCTCTTGAAGTACGAACTCCTCATGTTACTCGAAGATTGGCAAAGTCAAGAAGTTCCAAACAGAGCACTCCCATAAGCCGTGCACTCTCAATAGCTGCACATTTCGTAAGCCGTGCACTCTCAAAAGCCGTGCATTTCGTAAGCCGCGCACTCTCAAAAGCCGCACATTTCATAAGTTGTGCACTATCAAAACCATGCATTTTGTAAGCCGCACAATCTCAAAAGTCGTGCATTTTTAAAAGCCGCGCATTTTGTAAGCCGCGCAAACACTGCTTGTTGTTGCTCCGGCATCATCAACAAACCATTAAGATTTTCTTATTACTGGTATTGTCCTGACAACATCGGGAAACTTGTCTATTGTAGGACTAACAAGGATATACTCACACTATCAAAAAGAATTGACGTTAGTCCAGCATTGTCACAAAACTAGAAATCGACAAAGAATTTCGATCATTGACCGACAAAATCTCTAGAGTCAAGATATTCGAGTCACAAGTTCATGAAGATAGCATAGTAAATTTGGCTACAGACATCCGAGGAATCGCTTGGATCAACCAGTCATTTATCAAGCGTTCAGAGTAAACAACCCTATAAAGTAGGGGGCACACACCAACACTTAGTTGAAAGGAAAAGTACACCACAGTCCTGTTACGCCAAACAAAGAATTTTGGCAATCACAATAGATCTAGTTATAAAACTGAAAAAAATGCATACATAATGCATGAAATCTCGAAAATAAAGCATCGTTTAACACAAAACACGGCACGTCAATGTGGAGTATATAAATTGCAGAACAAACAATCATGTCATGCACACACATAAGAGGTATAAAAACAAGCTAAGTACGTGATAACTAAGAAAGACACAAAAGAGATAGCAGTAGGAACATTAATCTTTTCATTTCTCATAACATTTTCTGTACAAAGTCAAAATGTGGAGGCCATACGCACACAATATTGGCCAACAAAAAAAGTACAGATGCCAAAACAGCAAATGTAATAAGTATAGACTCTGCACTTGTACAAAATACATGTTGAACAAATCAAAATGCTACAAAATCCAACTCCACTATCACTCGAACCCGTCAGTGCTTCTTGCCACCACTTCCTTTCCCACCTTTGGTCGGAAGTTTTTTCTTCCCCTCTACATCCCCACCGGGAATCGTATCGCTGCCAGTGATATCGATTATAGGCTCTGTACCCATGTCTCCTTCTTGTTCTTTGGCCCCCTCTAAAGACTCCCTCATGGTCTTGTGCTTACGGGGCCTGCGGGAGCTCCTCAATTTCTCCTCTACCTTTCCCTTCCTAACTGCCACTATATGCTGCTCAGTTTTACCTGGCTAACTAGCTTGATCTATCTGCTCTCAAGTGTGTGCTGCTATTAAATCGCCCTCTAGAGATATGAAGGGGTCATCCAGGATATGTAACGCAGTGATCTTCTTAGATTTTGGCCCTGGTTATAATCCAGACACGGGGATGGTGATCAAAGCAGTTACAGAAACAAGAGTTGAAGCAGTCGAAATAGCCGTAGGTCCTGGTACTAGAGAAATTGGCAATTCGATAGGCAAAGAAGACGGGCCTATAAGATTAAAAAGGAAAACATTCGGTTCATTTTGTTCTTGCAGTGTGAGCTGGAAGTCCTCAAACTTGGGAGAAACAAGAAAGTTACCTACATCAGAAGTGTGAACGAGAATCTCAACCTCGTACTCCTCACCGTTTCCTTCTTTAGATAGCAGCACAATCTTGGGCAAAGTTTCAGGACTACCCAAGGCTTTAGAGATAGATATTGAATGGGCGAACAACAAAGCAGTATCAGTCGAAGCCGGAATGATTTTTGTCTGATCATGAGGCTGCTTGGATGATTCACCAGGCCCAGAATTGAAAGGCTTTGATAGTGCTTTAGCAGCTGCAGCTACGATAGCATCGGCGACTTCTCGCTCCCTTTCAATTCGAATAATCTCTCGGCCCACTACCAAAGCCCCCTTTGATACATCGTTCAGATAGGCATCTGACAGCTCTTGTTCAGTGTATGCATCCACGTCTTCTTGGAAACGGGCCAGGACTTCTTCCTTAACTACAGAAAGAGTGTGTGGGAATTTGGGGCATGGATAATAGAGACTCCGCAGATGTAACAGGGAGTTGATGTAGAAGTTCAAGATGGTGTTATCCATCTTCTCCATCTTCTTTTCGAAGGTTTCTTACAGCTCCAAGTAGTCCACCGTCACAGTGGCTTTCTCAACTTCGACTTTGGTCTTTTCAACGTGGAGTTGCGCAACTTTTTCTCGAAGCAAAGCAATCACTTAAGCCTGGATAGATATGGTCTTATCTCGGGATTCCACCATCCTCGCATAATCAGCAATTATTTTCTTATAAGCTTCGACAGTTTCACCATGACCAGCAATTGTTCTCTTTTTAGCTTTGATGATCTCATCTCGAGTTTCAAGCTCCTTTTTTAGCTTGACTTCATCAGCATAGTCTTTCTTGATTTCATCTCTAAACACTATTTCAATTTTTGCGTGAGCCTCCTTTAATTCCTTTAGCAAACTAGCGTTGCTCTTACTATCTCGAATGGCAGCATCTCTCTCTTTTGTTAATTGATCAATTCGGGCGTCAAGTTCCATCAGCAACCTTTCGTATCATCTTCCTCCGATTCAAAAGAAAGAATCTCCTGATAGTTGTTACGGTTTGTGTCTACCAGCTACTTACATAATTTCTCCTATCCTTTAGCTTGATCCAAGTCGCTCTGAATCGCCTAGAGATGGGGTGAATAAGAATCCTTACGAATCGGACACAGGTCACGATCGAGTTTAACTCTTTTTACATACCAACCAGGGAACGCAGCTTCAAGTTTAGGTGTACCAGAGAGGAGAATATAAGCAGGCCTCCTATGAGGGCGTGAAAAACTAAAAGCAGACACAACATGAGTTGACGGAGTCTAGGTTGATGGAGCAACTTGAATAGTAAAAGTCGAAACCTCAATTTCGATAGAAATTAGAGCCGAGGCAGATGTATGGTGCTCGGAAGGATGAGGATCATGATCTACTTTCGACTTTTTGGATGGCTCTTCCCGATCATTGGGAGTCTTCCTCTTCTCATAGCCACCCCTATGAACTCTGCCTCGGTCCCTGTCATCCCAGCGAGCTTCACCCTATCTTTTCTCCTCTTTCAGTCTTCCTCAGTTTCTCGGGGCTAGTGATGACTTGAAGTTTGTTCCGACCCATGTTGTGCATTCGTAAATTGTTCACGATCTTTATAGAATCCACGAGCTCCCATAGTACCTAATATAAAAAATATAAAGTAACTTAAGCGTAGAAAACGAGCTCAAATAATGCATGCATAGGTATATGTGACCCTAGTGAGTATGTAATGTGTCGTAGGTGCTCTAAAAGGACTTCACAAACCGGGTCGGAAAGCGACTACAGTGGGAGTCAGGCTAATTACGGAAACAACATGACAGAGTGAGAAGACAATCCCTCGGACTCAAAATCATCTCCCATGAGTTCTACAATGTCCACATAAATGTTGCTCAAGTCCCCGAAGTCGATATCGGTTTCCTTATGTGGAGAACCATGAAGTCATTCAGTTGTTGGGGAGCATCTTTAGCAACACCTCTTGGGGAGGTGAACCCGGGAGAGTGGGACTCATTCCTGGAGTTTCATCGCATGATTCGAGATCTCCTTCATTGGAAAGTGCATCAAACTCCGCATCGCTAGAGGAGGGGTCATTGTCAATTCCGCTCTCAATTTCACATTCCTCTTTTTCTACAGTCACCGCAGCCTTGCCTTCTCGTTGTTTGAACTCCTCTTCCCCTTCCTCCGGATCGAGGGCATCCTGTTCAAACTAATAGCTCGATCGTAACACCCTTTTCTTCACAAATTTCCTCAATTGATCCACCAGATGGACCTTCTTCTCCTTGTAGACCGCTCTCTTCTGAATAGTGCGATGAAGAAGTGGAGCATGTTCTAATCCTGGAACGGGTAAGGGATGGAACCTCAATAGTGATGAAAGACCTCCCGGCAAGTAATAATCTGTACCAATGCAAATTATCGTCCGTTAGCAAAAGTTTGACCGATCTCTCTCTAGCATCTATGGCCTTAAGAGTATGGAAGATAGGGTCAAGTACTGGATTATTTTTGGCCTCGGAATAACCGTAAGAAGCATTCAGTTTATTATAACCCTGCACCATGGTAATATATCTCAATGAGAGAAGATAAAACTTACCCCTATCATCCAAAGATGATTAAACCCTTCAGGAAATCTCACAAAGAAATATTGGCCTTGAACTGGGATAAGTTGCTTTGGAGTTGCAACACGATTTTGCGATTTCTTTGAGCCTCAATAATCACAAGAGACGAACATTCCTCTCTCTTCTTAAATGAAAGGAAGTATCTCAATTCGTTGAAGCTTGGGGGCACGGTTGAATGTCTACACAAACAAAATATGAAGACAAGTCAAAATTGCATAATGAATCTAAAATGGGGCTATTCCCAAATTCAGAAGTGTGTCTCTCAAGAAATGGTTGAATAGGGGCACTGGACCATTCAAGCACATGTACTGATGGCAGGTGGTGTACCTTGGAGTGGCATGTGTGTAAACTCATTTTCTAGGGGATGACGCACATCATCATTCGGAATACCATTCTGTAAACAAATATTATGCGGAACTTTAGCAGAAATGGTAGTAGAAGCTCTCTCTGGAGGGTTAAGTAAAACTCTAAAGTTTAAAGGAGTTCGATCAACGATTGGGCCAATCGAGACCAATTGACCATATTGAGCCTGTGGTATTGAAGAAGTAGGCGCTGCTGGAATCATTTGCAAAGGCATAATTGATGACGATTTCGCTTTTGAAAGTGTCGGGCTTCCTCCACTGGACTTAGGTCGAGAGGACGGACACTTCATTCTATATAACAGAACTTGTATCCAACACTGTCGGTTAACCCTATTTTTAACTAGAAATCCCTGTATGTTTAACGCCTGAATTCCAAAAAGATGTTGATTTAAGCCAACTTGTCGGATTCTATGCGTCAACTTGGTAAGTGCAATGTGTTCTATATGAGATGGGTTCGAAGTCCTGAACACTACGAATGCTCCATCATGTGTAGATAGTTTGCTTGCAGTAGAAAAAGGAAAAAGCTTTTCATGTCATTCATTGAAGTTATTCCTCCTACACTTACCCGTTATCGGTCGACAATCGATAATGGATCCATTGTCCAAAGCGGCATGGAAAGCTTATTCTATTCTCAGGTACACCGAGCGTGCGATAGTAAGACTAATCCGGGATGATCAAATCCATAGTAAGCAGCCTCATCGGAACCATCGACGCCATATGCTAGTCGATTTTGATTTATTGGACGAAGATAGTAGAATGCATCAAGTGTAAGACATGAATCAACTATCTACTTCCAATAAATCGCAATCAACCCGCTTTGTCCACCATTCTTATCGATCGCCCCAAATTCACTAGCAACTACCACCAATACGATAACTACGTCATCACCAACCTCGGATCAAAAGGAAAACGGGTTCGATTTTGGGTTCGAAGCCATCCAAGCTAGTGTTAGCGGTCTACAAGGTCGGTAGCAATCTAAGGGCACAATGATTCTAATGCTAGGATTTGGCTCGAGGTGATGGCAGAGGTAACTGAGGTCGGCGGTAGTAGGCTTTGGCGGTGAAGATCAATGGCGGCGGCGGTAGAAGTTAGTTTGGGTTTTGGTCGTGGTTGGTTCGGGTTGCAAGGAAATAAGGTGAGAAAAAAGCAAGTAAGGAGGGTCGGCTCGAAATGGGTATTAAGTAGGAAAGATAACCGCGAAAAAATTAAAGTGAGTGGATCGCTAGCAATCCATCATTTCATATTAATTTTCAGTCAGACTTTTCAAACTGAACCCTCTTGCCATTCGTAAACACTTTGGAAATTACAGAGTCGAAATTGATAAGTTTCGATGAATAACGATGATTCACATCCCGAACCCAACAAAAAACTAAAAAGTCAAAAACAATACTTCACGGTAAGCCTAACACGATCGACTGGATTTCACGGAATAGGAATTCAAAGACGACCAGTTTTAGAGCACGCCTTGTTTTCAACAAAGGCATACTCTGGGGGGACAAATGTTAACCAGGTTTTTAATCTAGCAGAATTCAATAGGAGTTAGAACATCCAGACTATGCCAGAATGACTTGAAACTTGAACAAGGCATCCAAAAGAACAAGCCAATAGTACTCGAGGAAAGTCAACCAAAAATAAGCTAAGGAGATGGATCGCTAGCGACCCATAGGGAAGCTTCACGAGTCATCATAACCTCTTACATCTCCATTCATTGCCTCTTCTATGTACGTTTGCCAAGTTACATAGCCTTCCAAGCAATCTGGTTCAAGAAGCAAAGACCCATCTAATTCTAGTCAATAGATCAATCTAACTCGTGTATAAATCATCACCAAAACTAAACAACGAACTAAGAGATTGCACAGAGAGCATCCAGATGGAATGAGGAGTACAACACAAAAAGGATAAAGCAAAAATACTCCAAGTAATTGGATCGCTAGCGATCCATCAGTGTGGCTTGGGTCATCATGAAACTCTTTGGGCTCCTTCATAACATCAATTATAGGCCTCTGGTAAAGCAGTCGTGGCCCAACTACTCTCCAACCCCAATAAATACAATCATATCAGCAACATAAAGAGGATCTTCTGGACTGGATGCTGGAACTCTGTAGAGATTATTCTTCACTCTTCTCCTCCCACACAATGGTCATCTAGGGGTTCATTATGATTCTCCAGTGAACTCTTGTACTTGTGACTTGATCTAACTTAGAAGATTCAATCATATTGTAATCCAATTCAACTTGTAATAGCAAGTTAGTGCTTTCACACTCAATCCAGGGTGTTGATCCATTTTTTGGGTTAACACCTATCTTTCAGCTGGTACTTAAAAATACTCATTATTTCAAAAATAATGTTCAGTGTGTTTTATAAAAACAATTTTCATAATTTGATGCAATCAATAAGTGTTATATGACATGCTTCCACTATTTCTGCCATTACTATAATAGCATACTAACTTTGGAGGTCCATCATCACTTAATATAGTTTATTTATTTCATATACTATAACTATATTACAGCGGAGAGTTCTTTGATCAAATGTCTTGAACTCAATGAAATAAATCTCATAGAAAACAATTTTTTATATAAAAATACATTTTGGTATAGAAATCATATTTCTTATTCCAATGTTAAGTATCAATTATTATTATTACAATTCTCATTTTCCGATGTTTCTTTATAAAGCAGAAGTAACTATTCATGCTCTTCATCCCTATTGTACCTTAAATTACATCTACCCGTGAACATTCGTTTTTCTTTCTAAATGGTCGAACTATTGAAAAGAAAATCCTTACTACAACATTATAACAAACTCTTTACAAAGATGCATTCGATCATCCTTAACATTTAAGGACATCAAATATGGTACACCTTATGTAAACTGATTAAACTGATATTTCAGCGATCGAGTTCATAGATTTATATTGTAGTTTTGGTCTAATGTTACATTTAACACAATATGATCCATTTTGTAATCAATCAAATTGAATGCTCGACCTTGCATTAAGGTTTATTTGGTTTTTTAGATGAACAAATTTCATCAGAACATTATACATTACAAAGATTGATTGTTCACCATATAACATTTATATACGATTGTATATGGATCAAAAATCCATAGTCTTGTATTATTTTTGGAGTTTGAAACTCTTAAATGCAATACACGGTCTCGACCAAATAAAAGCATAAGTGACCAAACTACGAATGTACTATTAATGTATTTAGTATTTGTAAAATCAGACACTTGCATGGACATTGAAACGTCAACATGCAATAAGCTTTTTTTGGTGAGTATATGTTATATTTCTATTTGTCAATCTTCAATTCATTTGTATGTCTTAATTGATAAACATTTTATTAATCTTATTAAATGCACAAATTTATTAATGTGGATGATTACAACATTAAGCATATGTTCTTACAATATTAGAAAGGTTAAAGTTATCATTTCATTTTTCTAATAAGGCTCCCACTAGTTTTTTATGTTTCACCAAACCTTATGCAAAACATAGAAGTCTTTCGACTTTACTAG
This sequence comes from Allium fistulosum, assembly GCA_030737815.1. Taxonomy (NCBI): domain Eukaryota; kingdom Viridiplantae; phylum Streptophyta; class Magnoliopsida; order Asparagales; family Amaryllidaceae; genus Allium; species Allium fistulosum. Next base: position 791,769,785 of record CM060908.1, read on the forward strand.
TGGGTGTTAGGACTCGTCCATCTTGGAATTTTGACCATGCTCAATAAGTCATAGCTCCACGGAGGATGGATAACTCCTTATCGGTTGTATCATATACAACTCCAAACCCATGGTTCATTATCATAATCTCATTTCGACCTTGAGTTTGCTCAACAAACTGAAAGAGATTATTCAGTCGTACCTACCATATCACGATGCTTACGTATAGTATATGTACCTTGAGTTTGCTCAACAAATACATACGGTTATCTTACCTCATCTATTCAATATATTAATAATACTACACATAACATCCCTAGTTGATTTTGCTCAACAACTAAGCAGCATGCAAGTACTTTATATATATGTATTTATATATGGTAGAGGACAACATTATATTGAAGATCATAATATCCAATGTACTATATTGAGTGATATCGACTTATGGAATAATGTATTTCTTATGAAATACCTTCGTGATTCAAGTGTCGGACACACCTTAAATCACGGTATACGTATAATATCTATGTATTTATCTCTTAAGTCTGTTTAGGGTTTCTTCAATGTTCCACATTTAGTTTACACATTCATATTATATAACTTTTATTATTATATAACTTTTATATTTCATACTACTTATATAATGGTCTTATGTAAAATATTATATTAATTAAATCTTATTTAACTAATTTTTAATTAATTTTATATTATTTTACTATAACATTTATATTAAATATTTATTACATACTATAACCTTTATAGCATTACACATATATCTTACATATGTGTATAGTCTTTTAATTAATTAACCTATAATTAATTTACTTAATTAATCAACCTTTAATTAATTAAATTTTAATTAATTTATTTAATTAAACAATTTTAATTAAATTATATTAATTTCAAAATTCAATTCATATACATATATGTATACTTATGTTATTTAAGACATTTTGAAATATCTTAACATATATCATAATATATAATACATATATACATTTATTAATTAATTAACTTATTTAATTAATTCATTCTATTAATCTTTTTAATAAATTTTATATTTCAAAACTAATATTTATTTTCAAAACATTTTGAAAATTTTATTATATTATAACTATTATAATATATATTTATATCTTATTTTAAATTTAACATTTAAATTTAAATCTTGTATTTTAATTTTCAAACAATTTTGAATATTAGCCCAAGGCCCAAATCAAATTTGGGCTATTTCTATTAGGGATAGTCTTTGGGCTGCGAGCTTAATAGTTAACCCTAATATAGCTAATTTAGACCGCATAGGCTATTGGGCTCTAATATCATTGTTGGAATTGGGCCAGCCCGCAACTGAAGTTATGGGTGAATTTCAAATTATTTTACCCAGTTGTATCTTTATTGGGCTTATGAAGTCTAATTTATTTAGAACATTTCTAAATTTGGTTTAAATAAAATCATGTGTTTTATTTTTTGTTTTATTTTGTAATATAAAGTTAATTTGTTTTGATTTAATTTATATACATATATCATATACATATATATGTTTGTGTATGCATTGTAACATGATAATCCGTAAATGGTATAACTTGCCCATATACAGATACTAGGATTTACATCGCAACAGACACAGTAGCTCATTTTATATGTATTGTAAGTTGTCCAAATTGTTCATGTGTGTGTGTTCTATAAATTCCAAATAATTACACACACACATATATGTATGTGTATGTGTGTGTGTGTGTATATATATATATATATCTGTGTGTGTATGTGTACTATAAATATGTTTCATTATTAAAATACTACAAAATATATTTATATATACACAATTATACAATATTATAATTAATAACTTAAATCATTTATGTATATATATATATATATATGTAGATAAATAGATCCATATGCAAATATATATATAATATTTTTTAACATATGAAAAATATAAACTAACTATTTGATTATATATATAAAATAAATATATAATTAAAGGTAAATAATTTCATGATTTACTATATATACAAAAATATAAAATAAATAAGTAAATATATATATATATAATAACTTAAAATTTCTTCCAGTTTGAAACTAAATTAGATTTGCAGATATTATAATCTTCATATTTTAATATATATTTTCAATGAATTAATTAGTAGCCTCGGACATAATTAATTGATATGAAATAATTGTATTATAAAAATTCAAAATTTAAAATTTTAGAAAATCTAAGATCACATAATAGGGGTTGTGAAAAAATTTGAAAATTTTTTAAATTAAAATTTTATTTTTTAAATAAAATAATTACTATTCGATTGAAATTTATATTAATTATTAAAAATATAAAATAGTGTTAAAAATTTTTGGAATAATTTCCTAGATCTTCTGATATGATATTTTAGTTTTAAAAACTATGAAATAGAATTTTTGAATCATTGGTTATTTCACATAAAATAATAAATCCATATAATCATTAGATATTGATAATAAAATATATATAATATAATATAAAATTAATTTTCGGTGCTTATAATTCATAATAAACATAAAAAAATATAAGAAATTCTTTTAGTCAATATTATATGGTATATAACCATATATGCTTTTATATGAATAGTGTATAGGTATTTATACACAAATTAATATATTTATACATATATATTAATTAACATAATATTAAAATAAATTTTATATAACAAATAATGTCTGATTATATTTGAATTGTGAACACAAACATCAAAAATCATATGCATAACCAAATTGATTGTGACAACTACATTACATACAAAAATCTCACATAACTAATTATATAACAATAATATATGCATATGTATTTAGGTGTCCATAATTAACAGATTTCAAAACATGATATTATATCTATAATATGAATGAACATTACCTATTATAGATTCCTTTGAGTCCACATTGAAATAATTAATTCCCTTCTTTGAATATCTCCTAATACGTCAGATTGCTAGTCTAGGATCGCCGACCTTTCACTATCGAATAGCTTCGGATTTAACTTAAATTTGGTTTTGAGATTTTGGGAGTTGATTTGGGGATGTGTTTCAGCCAGCAAACAAGATGATAATAGTAGCCAAAAAGGTGTAAATGATTAGAGTTAGTGATTAATAGTTAAATGGTTGCATAAGAGAGAAAGTAGGTAAGTCTATTACCCCTTCTCATTCAATCTTAACCACACATCTCCAAGCCTATTCCCTATGTCTTAGCCGCCCATATCCCATGCCATGATCGAAATTTGAAGCCTTATGATGGGCCTTAAACCCATTTAAGCACAAGCCAAAATACTATGCAATTAAATTTAATTTAATCGCTTATCGATATCGTATATCGATCAATATATTTATAACTATTACAAATAAATATACAACTATATTTAATCCTCAAATCATATTCAAAATTTATAATTAAAATCTCATAAATATTGATTAGTTTGATTAATTTATAACAATTATAAACTAATTAAATCGTTTGGTCTAAAGAGAATTCTTCATTTTGGTTGTGTAACTCTTGGGTGTAAATTCGGTCAGCAATTAACATCGAACTATTCAAATGTTAACGTTCACACGTAACTTATAGTTGGTGTGACATTATGGCCAAATTTATCGCTTACTCGGTTTCGGTAAAATCAAACTTTTAGTTTAATAAGCGTTACCCGGGTTGCGACATTTATTTACACCAATTCTCTTCATCGAAACTATACCACTTTGGACTTATGGAATTTGGTAATGGTTAAAATTCCAACATCATCCATATTCAACTCTATAGTCCAAACACAAAGTCCTTAGTTCAAAAATAAAAATAATTATTAATCGAAATACTCTGGCCAGAGACTTTGAGTTGACTTGAGTTGACCATGATACTAACCCCATATAATTGAGGAGACAAATCCTCTCTTGAATAGTGCTTCACTTCCAATACTTCCACTCGACCCAACTATAGTCACTCGACCCAACTATAGTCACTCGACGAAACATCATGCCATGATTTGACCATAATCAAAGCGAAGCTTTCATATTGAAGATCCACGGTATTCTCTAGTCGTGAGAACTGTGTAAGTCAGTCACAATGTTATTTTCTGTTTGGCCTTAGTTACATTAACCAACAGAAAACTATTGAATGAGTCATTCCATAGTTATCCAATAACTATCAGTACGTAACCCCTAGGTGCCCCCAACAGCCATGAGTAATATACTATCCAATATCGGAGAGTGTTAGTTATCTAGTCTCAATGGATACATCGATATTCAATCTCGATGCATCTTGACTAGGAACATTTAAAATGGTATATTTATTTTTATTGTGATAAATTACTTATGGTCACAACACTTTGTAACTACTATCACAAAACATGCCATTTATGGATTTTCTATTAAATATGCTTTTAATTAAATTAATTAATTAATATAACCATATTATATCAAGTATATTATAGAAATAAAATACCTATTATTTTGAAAAAAATTGGTCAATGAGTTAGATAAATGTTACAAATTACATAATTGCCCCTAGGGCATACCCCTAACACCATCGTAAATGTCATGAGCTTATAGTTTCTAAACTTAGAATGCATAAATGCTGCTATTGCACCCTATATGAATACGATATGATGGCATACTAGGCATGATGCACAACATCCTAATATAATTATGTATACATTTCTATATGAATGCAAATCAATCATACATAAAGTTCAATAACCATTCCATCCAAAGCATCCAAGTCCTAATCCTAAAATAATCTAACTAAAGAAATCAAATCAAATTCAAGAAATGTACTGGAAAAGAGCTGAGGATGTGTAGCCTAATCTTCTCTTCGGGCTCCCATGAGCTCTCTAATGGATCATTTCCCCATTGCACTCTAACCAATTTCATAGTTTTATTTCTAAGTCGTTTCACCTCATGTTCCACAATATAAGTCAGACGACGGGATGAAATCTACTAATTCCAAGTCCACCTCTTCCAATTGGCTAGGCGCTATCATAATCATTAGATCGTATACATATTTTCGTAAATGTGATGTGTGAACACATTATGGACTTCTGCCATCTTCTCTAGAAGTTTAACTCTATATGCCAAACTCCATATCCTCTCCAATAATGGAAATGGGCTGACAAATCTAGGTGATAAATTCCTCAAATTTTTGAACCTTACCACTCTCTTCAATGGAGAAACTTCAACAAAGACTAAGTCTCTCACTTTAAATTCTAAATCTTTTCCCTTTCCATCTGCATATGACTTCTATCTATCCTACACAGCTTTCATCCTCTTCCTTATAGGCTCCACCTTCTCTGTAATATCTCTAATCATCATTGGACCCAAAATAATCTTATCCATGGACTCCCACCAACACGAAGGTAACTTACATAGCCTTTCGTATAATGCTTCCAAAGGTGTCATACCTATACTAGCCTGATAGCTATTATTATATGCAAACTGCACTAAAGGTAGATAATCTTCCCAAGATCATCCAAAGTCCAATATGCAAGCCCTCAACAAATCCTCTAACCTCATGTTTACTCTCTCCATCTATTCATCGGTTTGTGGGAGATATGCCATGCTCAGATTCAAATCCATTCCCAACATCTACAATACACTCTTCCAAAATTCAGTAATGAAAATTAAATCTCTATCGCTCCCTATACTAGTTGGAACTTGGAACCCCAATTAATCACACCTTTTGATATATAGTGTCACAAAAGTCATTGGTGGTCTCCTGCTTTTAACCGAAATAAAATGTGCGCTCTTCGTTAGACGATCTACGATAACCCATATGCTCTCATTTCCTCTTATACTCTGGGTTAATCCATCTACAAAGTCCATAGATACGTACTCCAACTTCTATTATGGCATGTCTAATGGAAGTAATAGCTTACTCGGCTTCTTCTGTTCCTCCTTCACCCTTTGGCACATCATACACTTCGCAACATACTCAATTACCCGTCTCTTCATTCCTAGCCAATAGAATATCCTCTTCACATCCCGATACATCTTATCTCCTCCTAGATGAATAGTCATCCTAGAGCGATGACACTTACCCAAGACCTCCTCTACCAACTCCTTAACCTATGGTACACACAGCCTTCCATCTCTTCATAAATAACCCTTTTAATCCTTGAGTAACGATCTAAATGACTCGTGTTCACCCCATCCTAACTGCTCCAAAATATCAACCAACGTTGCATCTTGCCCTTAACTTACTCCAACATGATCTATCAGCATGGTTCTACCCTCCATTGCTGCTAATAATCCAGGTGCGTATTCCAATCGAGGTCTAAAATCAAGTTCTAATATGAATTCCAAATTTCTCCACTCTAACAACATAGCATTTACCTCTGCATGCTTCCTAAAGCGTCTGCAACAATGTTTCCTTTCCATAGAGTATAAAAAATCATAAAATCATATGATGATAAAAATTCCATCCAACGATGTTGTCTTAGGTTCAGATCTTTCTAAGAAAACAAATATTTGAGAGATTTATGGTCCGTAAATAATTCAAATCTCTCTCCCAATAAATAATGCCTCCACTACTTCAATGCAAATACAATAGTAGCCAACTCCAAATCATGCGTTAGATAATTCTTCTCATGGTTCTTTAACTTCCTATTCGCATGTGCTACCACTCTTCCCTCTTGCATAAGAACAACACCAACACCAATACTACATGCATTGGTATATACGGTGATAGGTTTGGTACCATCTGGAATAACAAAAACTGGGGCACTTGTTAATAACTCCTTCAATCAAATAAATGGTCCCTCACACTCTAGAGTCCATATATAAAACCATATTCTTCTTCATCAAATGAGTAAGAGGTGTCGACATCTCCACAAATCATTGATGAAACTTTCGATGGAATCCAGCCAATCCTAAAAGGCTACGGACCTCTGAAGCATTCTTTGACATTTTCTAATCCCTAACTATAGCTACTTTCCCTAGGTCTACTGCCAATCTATCTATTGGTACTGCATGCCTACGGAAACGAACTTCATCTCTCTAGAAGTGACACCTAGAAAATTTAGCTTTCAATCGATTCAGCTACCGAAATACTCTACTCATCAAATCCACAAAATTAGCTAGAGCATCCATCAGTCCAAGTGGCATGACCAACCACTCAAACAATCCATCAAGTATATGAAATGCAATATTTTGGATTCTATCTTTAGCCACTCGCAACTAGTGGAACCCAATCGCCAAATTAAGCTGGAAGAAATTTTTTCCCCTAACTAAATGATTGAAGAGGTCATCAATGATAGGCAATGGATATTGAATTTTCTTTGTTTGCTTATTTAGTTCTTGATATTCGATGCATAACTTGAGGGAATCGTCTGCCTTGGTAGGCGCTCCCCATTTCGATACACTTCTCCAAATAAAGCCTTTCTACAACAATTTTGAAACTTGCTTATCCAATTCTCTTCTCTCCTTCGGAGCATATGACTAAAAGGAATCACAACTGGGCTTGCATCTTTCTCGAGATCAATACAAAATTTGATTTATCTTCGATGAGGGAGATCGAAAACTTCTTTGAATACATTTGGATAGTCTTTCACTATGGGTATACATGATAGCTCTTCCTATAACAGGCTGAGTGAATACAAATACGTCTACAAAATAGAAGTATCAGGCTCACAACGTTGAATCAAATCAAGTTCACAGCCCTTCCTTAATCGAACCATCCTCCTGTCACAATGTAATACTACCCATAGCGAGACATCTTATCCATTTCCAAAATCAATCTATACCCCAAAAAGTTTTGTATGTATGTGTCCCAAGGGAACTCCATGCTAAGGATGATCAACTTTAGACTATAACATAAAATCAATAAAAAAATCAATCCCCAATAAGATTCGACACCATAACAGATTCGTGCACAAGATCAGGTTTAAGAGCTTACTAGAAGTTGGAATAACATGTAAAGTGTATGCCTTCACAATCTGATCTTCACCATTTAAAGCTGAGCACAATCTTTCTTCATGTGTATGAGCCGATCACAATTATAATGCTTTAACTTCTTATGAGCTGTAGCTACTTTACAGTCCTTAGCCATGTGTCTCACTTAGTTGCAATTATAACATCTGCCTTTCAAGAGATTCTTCCTACAATTCTTGGCCATGTGTCCCAGTTTATGACATCGGTTACAAGTAATCACTTGCTTTTTGCCTTGACCTCCTTGTGGTCCATTTCCTTTGCGCTTACCTTGTTGCTTCCCTCAATTTCCTTATTCTAATCCTTAGTCATATTTTCATTTAAAGAATTTAGTAATGCTGCTTCCACCAATCCCTCAAACGTCGCTCCATATGGTATTTGATTCAATGCCAGCTCCCTTAAAAGAGAAATCAAACCCTTTGTAAACTTTAATGCCTTCTTCACCATAGTATTCATTAATTCAAATCCAAATCGGTCTAACTCATTAAACTGACTGATATACTCCCCAACTGTCATTTCTCCCAGCTTTAGATGAAAAACTTTTCCAATAATAAATCTTCTCGATACCAAAAAGAAACTTCTTCTTAAATCTTGCCTTCACCATTCTAAAGTAATGGTATGCTCATCTACTTCCGATGTCACTACCTCCCACCAACATGCTGCTTCACCTTTCAAATGCCAAGCAGCTAGCTGTCTCTTAGTAGAATTGTCAAGTCCTACTAGGTTGAAAATCTTTTCATTATCACTAAGCCATGCTCGAGTCATCGAGTATGGTTCCATCCTAAGAAATGGCTTCCCATCAAGGCTGGAGAAATCCTTACACAACTAAAGAAAGTCAAAAGTTGGTGCGATTGGGGTTGGGGATGGAATCACACCTTGGTTACCAATGGTAGTGGTTGCGGGTTCATGGGGTTGGTGCTAGCTTGTCTTGTCGCTTGAAGGTAGCGTCTGAACCATACTTGAATATTAACTTCGAGAATTTCCAGTACATCTATGCGGATGCTAGTACCTGTCGTGGTTTCTATCCCACCAACATTGGCTGTGTTAGTATCTTTTCGGTCTCGACTGAATTACTCATTTCAGCTATTAGTAAAAACGGGATTTATTAGCAACTTTCCAATAGATAGTAACAAAACCGGAATAGTAAATGGGTGTGTGCATGTGTACTTTGAATTCCTAAATTATTTACATACATTTATATATAATAGAATACAAATACGCATTTTTGATAGATTCCTAATTATTATCCTAGTTCTTAACCTAAGCTCTGATGCCAAATGTAACAACCCACACCTTCGACCTTGGATCCAACGCTCGAATCGATGCCAAACCTGAGAACCAAAAGGATGAGTCGTTGGAGTTGAGATGAAATAAACATACATAGACATAGACAGATATTAGATATAGTTCTAGCTAATACTATCTAATAACTACTTTCAGTCAGAGTCTCACAGCGGAAGGAAATAAAATCTAATACATAAACATATACCATGGCCACATCACCATAACATGTCTATAATGTTAGATACATATATCTGAATAATACAAGTACAACCAATCAATAAACAGAGTCAAATTCAAGTGAAATGCCTATATGTACCATAAATACAATACATAAATGAATCTCCCTCTCTGATGCCATCTCATTTCTAGACTCCATCAGCTTGGGTATATGTATAAAGAGGAAAAATAGGAGTGGGCTAGACATAAGTCTAGTAAGTGAGCCATACTCTACTTTACATATATTATAAAAATAATACTATAACATGGTATGGGTCTATCACTCGACAACCACACATTCCGTCACCACATAATACCTAACAGTCATATATACATCTAACTATATAACATCACATATATACGGACTTACTTCCTTGGACTTGCCTAGTGTGCTACAGGGTCGCCTATTATCCATCGTCGTGTCAATCGCGTATAGGACTCAAGACGTGGACTAGCTTCATGCCATATAAGGTCACCTATTGTCCTCGTGCTACCTAACTGGATTCACACCCTGGACTAGCCTCAAGCTCTAAAGTGTCGCTTAACATCCACTCCCTCCCACTAGTCCGCCATAGCAATATAAGGGAGCATATCTTCATGCCTAGACCACTTACTTATGTCACAGGACTGCGTTCGTATCTACATCCACACCCATATCCATATCAGTATCCCAGGTTGCCTACTTGTGCCACAGGCTCATCCCATTCACATCACTATCGTATCACAACAACATATATAACCACTTCAATTAGCAACCAATCGTCACACGCATTCGTTCACTTCATAGCAATGTTATTCACCTTGTCACTAGCCTCGGGTTGCCTTCTAGAATACAAGAGAAACAAGAGCTGAATTGTTCGTTGTTTATTTATATATAGGTCCTTCTAGGTTAGGTTCAACCTGTACCCAAAATCGGCCACGGGTGCACCGGTCTAAGCCCACCGTTGGACTGGTGTATGTGTTTTCTCTAAAAGTTTCAGTTTTTTGGAATGTTAATGTTTCATTATCGTTTCAACCTTCGATGTCTCCTTTCTGCCTTTGGTCGTTTGGGAATGTATCTATACACTAGCCCTACATTTCTAAATCCATTTATATACTTTATGTCACGAATCGAAATGATATATTCATTTAAATATAAGATATATACTAAACCTAGTATTTACTAACTATTTGAACCAAATTCCCTCCCAAACCATGTTAATTCCAAATTTAAATGTTAGTTTATGTCATACTACTCTAATAAAGAAATATATCATTATTAGAGGATCAAAATTGCATTATATGAAGAGCAGAACATGAATCACTCATCGAAAAACCTATTCCTATCATATCCTCGCTGTCTGGCCTAGTTTGTCTCCATTCTTCATATTTCTGCCTCAAATCATAGTTAGTATGTAGCCTTTCCTGATAGGTTAATAATGTTTTTCATCTCGTTCAATTTGGTGAAGCTTTGAGAGAGACAATTGAATTTGATTCTTAGTTAGTTGAGAGGAAGATGGAGGAAGAAGTGTCAAGGTGGGTAGTTTCCTAAAGTAAATGTATGCGTTTATTTCTCAAATAGTTAGAGGGAAACAACCATATGCCTGATTTCAGATTCAAACTCAACCCCTTCGATGCTCGCTCGACTCAACATTGAATGATGAATAAAGTTCCTTGATTCAATTGAATCAACCTCAGGATTTTGTAAGGATCAAGAGACAACAGCCACCTATAAAAAATTGATTTAATTTGTGTTTTCTTTTGATATTGTTATTCCATGTATGCCATGGATTTTTCGACCATGATAGGAGAGGGAGAGAAGAGCAGAAGAAAATGAATTATCTGTAGAATGAATGGAATGAATGAAATAATTTATTTTTAAAGGAAGCATTAAAACCTTGATTCCCTCCTTTAAAACCTTCCATATTCAATTCCTTTTTAAATCTCATCAAATCCTCTCCCCTCTCATTATGTATGGTTGGTCATAAAAGAGGCAATGTTAGCCTAAAAAATATCCCAAAACCACTTAGCAATTATTCTATTAAAATTCAAATTTGAATATTTTATCGATATCGTATAATGATACATGCGTATATAACTTTTATACACACTTTATTAAATATTAATGGTATCAAATAAAATTTAATAACTAATATTTCATGAATATTAATTAATTCGATTAATTTACAATTAATTTATAGTGATTATAAATTAATTAAATCATCAAGGATCTCTAGCTCAAGTGGTTAAAGATACGATGCTTTAGACAAAGGTTCTAGTTGCCATGGGTTCGAGCACTCAAGACATCATAATGAGTGCTCTCTTGAATAAAGTATCACTCTTACTATCAAAAAATAATAATTAAATCATGTGGTTTTTGGAGTATTCATAATTAAGGTTTTGCAACTCAAAGGTGTAAATTAAGTCAACGACTAATGTCGAATAATTAACATTCACACATCACCTTAACTAGTGGTGTGGCATTTTGCCTAAATTTATCGCTTACACATCTTTTCAGTAAAATCCAGTTTTACTTATTACAAGCGGTAATGATTATTTACATCAATTCTTTTCGTCGACACTATATCACATTAGGACTTATGACATTTTTTTTTTAAAATTCTAGCATCGTCCACATTCAACTTGATTAGTCCAAACACAATGTCCTTAGATTAATAATAACAACTATTATTAACCATATTACTCAGGCCAAAGACTTTGACTTTGAGTTGACTATAGTTGATCATGAAACTAACCTCGTATAACTAAGAAGATAAATTCTTTGTTGAATAGTATTTAACTTCAAATGCTTCAACTCAGACCGACTATAATCATTCGATGGACACCATACCACGATTTAACTATAATCAAAGTGGAGCATCCATATTGAAGCTCAACAGCATTATCAAGTCAAGGGAACTGTGTAATATTGTCACATCGAGATTCTCTATTTGACTTTTGTTATATTAACCAACAGAAAACTCTCAAATAAGTCATTCCATAGTTACCCAATAACAATCAGTATGTCACCGCTTGGTGCCCTCCAACAGCTATGAGTAATACAGTGCCTAACATTTGGAGAGCATTAAGCACTCTAGTCTCAAATCATGTATCGATATCCTACCTTAAAACATCTTGAATAGAAATATTTAAGATAAAATGTTATTTTTAATGTGACAAATTTCTCATGATTACGACACATTATAATTACTATCACATAACATATCATTTAAGGATTTTCTATTTAATATACATAAATGAATAATTAACTAATTTATCACAATATAACAAGTATATAATCGAAAGAAAACACTTTTTATTTTGAACAAGATTGGTTATCGAGTTAGATATATGTAACAAATTGCATAACTGCCCCTATGGTATACCTTTAGCTCTATCATCTTCCTGATTTGGTAGAAATCTTTGAGGTTCAGCATGCCTTTGATTATGGTTTCTTGGATCAGCCATATGGAGACCTTTTGGCCGATCCTCATGCAGCTGTAGGTTTGAATTTTGATTATGGTTCCTAGCCTCAAATTCATTCCCATGTTGCTCTCTTTCTTGATTCGAGCTCTGAATTAAACCTGCATAGCTAGTTAGATGGATTAGTATCGATTGATGGGTGTCAATCGGTACCGATCAATAATGGATGCTGGGGCCAAGTACTGTGGGTCCCCATGCCTCTGGTCTATCATCTCTTATCTCTGAACTCCTTTGGTCTTGATTTTCAGTTGCTCCAGTCGCTCCTTTATTGCTCCATTCAATGAGAAAACTATTCAGTATCTCCTCCCGTTGGGCTAATAACATCGTTTGCATATTCGTCATCATTCTTTCCATCTCATCTCTACTCAAAAGGTTTGAAGGTGGATTTGAACTAGAGGACACATCCTGGCTGCACCATGCTCTGATTGGTATTCTCCAATAGCAGTCTTCCTAGTGGTTGGCATCTTCATCTTCAACAAATCAAATCTGAACTCCTCTTAGTAAAAGCATAAAAAATGTTAGCCTTTTTCTGGGAAAACACACAAAATCAATATAAATGTAGCAAATAAATGAAAAAAAGTAAGAAATTAAAGTGAAAAAAGAGACGCTGCCTTTTCATAGTGGTTTGACAAATTGCTGGCCTACATCCACTTTATCTTTTTTATTGATTATTCTTCGCTATAACAACCAATTTTTAAGATAATTTCGTAGTACAATGGTTAGATCTCAAATTGGATGGGTTCTCCAATAGAAAATTTGATAAAAGTACCAAAGGTCGAGTAGATTTCCCAAAAATTCTCTTACATATGTTATAGTTTACTATTTATATCCACGCATCAAAATCGTCGATCTCAGTTCGAATCGCTCAAACAGTCATGTTTGAGTTTTCAACACGAGTCTATTTGTATGTTTCTCAAAATTTGATCGATTAGTACCGATGGATATTTTGACCAATTCTTTGACTCTTTTCCTTCAAAAATGCTTAAGTATTCAAGCATTGGATCTTTTAAGGGCAAAATGGTAATTTGGATCGATGTGTATCGATTGATCTCACATCCCATAAACTCGTCTTTTCTTCAAAATGGCATGTAGAAATATAATAGGAACCAAGATAAGTCAAAATCTACCGTTTGATTGATTAGCACCGATTGATCAAGTTTGTTCCAAACTTGAACTTTTCTTTTGGTAATTCATCTTTGCTCTCTTCTCAGCTTCTAAATTCAATCATTCATCATTTTGTTATCTAGTTCCACAAGAACCTTACTTAGCTATAATAACTCAGACTTAGGTGGGGTCTCATCCGACGTTCATCATTTTACACCGAGATAGTCCTTCTGTTGATGTGAGTCAATTCCAAGATTGCAAAAAATTTATCCTCAACACTTGCCCCCCAAAACATGCTTTTATGGATACAAAGTGTGCTTTGATCAAGAACACGTATCAATACAAGCAAATTATCAGTTATGTTCTTAGGTCATCTATCAAGTTGGTTATGGTGAACCATCTATTTCCATCGAATTCACCTGCAAATTAAAGATCAATCGGACCCATTAAGGTCAAGGGCACATATCCTTGCCTAAACGTTAGTCGTAAATCATTATCATCTCATTTTTACTCGAGGTTCATACATCATACATACATACATACATACATACATACATATATATATATATATCTAAATATCATGCGGTATAAATCACAGTCAATGTGTATGGTTATAGTTTTACCCATAGCTGGAGCGTTTGCATACAAATTGTTGGTACCTCCCAACAATCCTTTACAAGTAAGTCTAACCAGATCAAAGTATTGCCAGTAAGTAATCAAATATCAAGTACCAACAAGATATGTTAGCATATTGCCCCTAGTTGTCTAGTATCTCCTAGCATCCCATTATAAGCAAATTCAACCTCACGACAACAATACATATCAATTATATAATAATCATAATCAACTCATTCCAAATCAAAAGTTTTTCATACCTTGAACTGAAGTTTTAATCTATCCAATAAGATAATCATAAATCTATACTGAGCCATCCACTCACTCCCTACGAGGGAACTCAATGTGTAAGGCAAGTCCATCTACCACCCACTCTCCGATGAGGGGACTTGTTATCCTATACAAACCCATCCACTGACTCTCTAGTGGCATGACTTGTATCCAATGGTTCATCGCCTTTTCTCTCTGGTCAAGGGAGCCATAATCTATTGATTCATGTGCCAAATACAAGGGATAATCCAGTATGATTAGTATCCCATAGCAAATTCGAAATTTGATATCATGTTCAAATGAATTCATGGCCAATAAATCAATCAAATGATTTTTTAAACAACCTTATTGCATCTAAATCAAAGTGCTTCAAATAAAAACCTAAATTATAATCCATTCAAGGGTTACTCTTCGGCCTTAACTAGGAGCATGCCTAAGGGATCGATCGATATCGCAAGCATGTGTAAGTGAACCTTTATAATTTACCTAAAAAAACATAGTAAAATGGAAAAAAATAAACCTAGTTTCAATATAGCCCGAGCATGGGATAAACATGTTATGTCTATGTCCTCCATTGCGACAAAGGTCATCCACTATAGCGGGTGGTTTTCTACAGTACCACTGATGTTTGCCATATGGTTATTGAATACCTTGTATATCGCTGCAGTCGATTACTCTAAACTTGGACTTGTTTATCTCATGCCCAGCCAGCTCATGGAATAAACAGTATTTCTTAGATTCTCTCTTCCATTCCATGGGCTCTCTCTTAGGAGGTTTTCTTTTAGGAGTATTTCTTAGATTCTCTCTTCCATTCCATGGCCTCCTCGCAAATCCTTTTTCTAAAAAAATACCTCTCCAAAATTAAAAAGGGTATTATTATCGACACTCTACTTTTGGTTTAAAGGGGCCATTTTTTAGTTGCACTCCACTAAATTTTAAAATTGTTATGAGGAGTACTTATGCTATACAAATAATATATATATCTTTTCCTATTTTACTATCATTTATTTTTAACCAATCTTCTTCTTTTTTGCTTATATTTTTTACTAAGTTCAATTTTGCTTTCAATAATGGTGAGAACCAATCTTTTGCTTCCAGACCAAAAACACCTTCCTATTTTACCTACCATTTAATTCGATTTAGAATTGTCCACAACCATTTTAACGTGTAAAATGGTAGAATTTAAAAAAATTACTTGTTTGTTTTGTTGAACAAAATCTACATTATGGATGGTTTCTTAGGTAATAATTAATCTTGTTTGAAAAGTGAAGGTTAAAGGAAATAATGGTAAAAATAAAGGGATAAATGGGTGAATTTACATGTGAGGAGGCTATTTTTGTTGGCACCCCATATAGTGAAAAAACTTTTTAAAAAAACTAGTCATCCCTTAACCAAAAGTGGAGTGTTAGTAATAATACCCATCAAAAATCATGCTATAAAAAATCGCTTGATTCTAAACTGCATTCGACCTAATGCTAAAGTTGTATGCCATGGTGTCGAGCTCGAGAATTTTGCAATGCGTGGATGCTCATGTTGATGTCTTCCAAAGAAAAATACATTGATACCATGCTTCAGATCTGAGTTAAGTCATCCTCCGTTTTGAGTTGCTTCATTATGTTTTAGAATTTGTGCTTTACTGTGTCATTGCGTGCCTGATATATGGATCCGAGGTTGATACCTGATGTAGTTGAACTTGGAACTAATTAAGACTGAGTTCGTTGATGATTGTCATCGGTGTTGCTGCGAGTTTGGTTGTCGCCGATCTGAAAGAGTTTGCTTACGTCGGTAAAAGGGTCACCCATGTCTAAAATTTTGTTGCCACACGTATTTAGCAATGGAGGCTGATGTTTCTTAGGCCATATGAATGGTTTCTTCATGTCTGATAACTCTGATGGTCTAGAGTTCAAGTTGTTGTTTGGATTTAAAGAGGTGTTGACCACTTGCTTATCATCGTTGGCTTGAAACGAGCTTGTCTGAGGGGACTAGTTGTTTTACATGGAGTTTTTCCAATCACGTTGGGTTGTTCAGGAACTTGCATCGCCTGATGTTGTTGCTTTTAGATGATTGGTTGAGATATTTTGAAATTATTTATGCAAGATGGTATGCTTTGGTTGTTCAATGATTTGTTTCTAGGACTATCGAAGGATGTTGTGTGAAACTTTGTTGTTGGTGGGTAATGCACTATAATGGTAGTTGTAAGCAATAATCACAACGAATCATGTTTGTTCTAACATTTTTGAAATTGAAGATCAGATGTTGTTAGATGTTGATGGACAAGAGAAGATAAAAAAGAATTATTTTTTTATCGGATTATGGATGCTGAGATGATTTTAGAGAGTGTGTCATTTTAAAAATGATATTTTGTATCCAATGCCAGAATAATGATGATGAGAACCTATGTGTGTAAGTTTTATGTTTAAAAAACATGCATGTAAATCTCTACATTGTATTTTTCCTCTTTGAATGATTCCATGTAATGTTCAATGACTTGGGTCCATCATGATATTTGCTTCTTTTTTATTTAGAGATATTTATGCAATTTAAGGTATGTTTTTGTTTTTATCAAATAAACAAATATCTTTCTCAAGTTTGAACCATCTTAGGCAGTGAACTATATATATATATGTATGAAATTTAGACAATTGTGGCCAAAAGTTCAAAGCAACTCTCGTTAGCCTGTAAATGCACAACACCAAACAAACACATTAAATGCAACATATCTTTATTAATACCAAATAGAAATTAACTGCAATATCTTGCATTCTCTTTCTTTTAATAATAAAAACATATGTTAAAATTTATAAATAAAAAAATAAACGTGTTTTGTAAGTAACACGTTCATTGAAAAATAACGAATAACAAGTTAACTGAAAAAATTGTGATTCGATGATTTTATAAACTGTAACACGGTCTAGAAAAAAATCAAATATAAAAACATACTTGTTATCATCAAACAAGACGTATACTCCATAATCTCCTCCTTTAATGATAACAAACAATATGTTAAGATTTGACAAGTGTAACGTGCGTTGAGTATGTACTTGATATCATTAAATCTATATCATAGCATAATGTTTCAATATTTGTGTATACTCGATATCATTAAATCAAAAACATAGCATAATGTTTCAATATATATAATATGCTCCCTCTACTGATCCGCCTCCGACATATGTGGCATGTGTGTTCGAGGATAAAGTATTAAACCGATAATATTTTTGTCAATATTAATGATGAATTCATAATGCCACAAAATATTAGTTGCTCTCCCCCTTTTTATTTTCACCAAAAGTATGAATATCAAACTAATATTGTGATATCAAACTAATATGGTGATGAAGTGATAATGAATGATAGTCGATCAAAATATGAAAATTAGATATAAATATTGAATGAAAAGTCGACCATAAATCATAGTTTTTATATTGATCAAAGCCATATTCCATGATTAGGAAAGAGGATGATAAAATAAGTGTAGTTATATGCAATGGGGTTCAAATAACAATAAACTCACTCGTTCTAGCCACAATCCAAATAATAATCTTAATGTAGTATTTATTTAAGGACAGCTTTTCTCTAACTCATTATAAATAAGGTCAATATATTTGCACCCA
This sequence comes from Allium fistulosum, assembly GCA_030737815.1. Taxonomy (NCBI): domain Eukaryota; kingdom Viridiplantae; phylum Streptophyta; class Magnoliopsida; order Asparagales; family Amaryllidaceae; genus Allium; species Allium fistulosum. Next base: position 791,788,269 of record CM060908.1, read on the forward strand.
TGCATTGTCATGAGGTCTGTTAGATGAGGGAGAAGCATTGTTTGATGGGTGTATATACAATAATGCTAAAGAATTTTCAGCATAGGCCAAATACCCTTAGGTGATATAACTCTATGCCCATACCGCATTCATTTTTCATGTGTGGCCCTTTAGCCATTTAATTTAAATTTTATAATATATATGCATTTTACTTTTCATATGGAGTGTGAACATGACATGCCGCTTATACTGACTTTTAAGCCAACCAATTTTTACCACATTTTGGTTTATGCCATTTTAGTCAACACGGAAAAAATACGAGTCGATAAAATATGAGTATCAAATGGTAGATTTAGAGATGATGTGGGATATGCAATTGTCAAAAATTAGTAACTTTGAAGCATGCTTGATTATCAAAAGGTACAATAATGTCATTATTTAATCAAGTACAAAATACAATATCCTTAATCATCTATGTAAGTAATATCAGTACTTTGAAAATCACATAAGGAAGTTCAATCAATCGTGATATAATTTTTAAAGCAAATTCTTTATAATATCTCACAAATATCTCCAGTTTTATATTCTAATCATGAACAAATTATATGAATTTGTTTTAGAGCAATTTGTGCAAAAAGGAGCACATGGTCTAAGAGTATACACATTAATATATCTGTTAGAGTAGAAATTAGGCTGGACTAGTTTAAGAAATGGAGATGTAAAGATAAAGTCAAAATCATCTTTATAGAATCCATAAAGCCATGCCATCATATATCAAATGGAACAACTATGCAAATCACGTCATTGCTTGTCCTTTATTACAAAATTCACAATTACAATTTTCCCTAATGGCCATGGATTCGCAACTCAAAGCTTTCATTGGATTATGGAAAAATTATGAGAATAAAGAAGAAGAAGGACTTCTACAAATCTACCCTTTTCTAGAGGGTACCGTTATATTTATAGAAAATTGAAGCCGTTGGATTCTTGACATGTGGCGTCCCATTAAAGTCGGTGGTCATGATTAATCCACATCGCACATGACTAAAATGACATGTGGCATATTTATTTGGTGGTGGTTCTTGATTCAAGATTATATGCGATAGCACTTCTGAAATCTCTCACAATAGTTCCAACTTCTTATTTTAGAATAGCAAGCGACAGCTCTACTCATTGTGATAGTATAAGTTCTTGATGGTTTTTAGTTTGTGAATTGATCACGATGGCATTTTGGAAACCTTCCTCGATAATTTAATCTTCCCTTTTAGAATTGCCTTTGATAGCATATTGAAACTCCCAAACTACAAGTGATGGCTTCATTGAACTCTTCGTTGTAGCAACTCTTCGTTGTAGCCTTTATTCACCATTCGAAGGTTGTACTTGATATCACAAAGAAACTTATCTCATTCACTTTGTTTATTACTTAGAAAATAGTAACCGAAGGTTTTTTAGAACTTCCCATGATGACACCATTACTTTATCAAGCAGCTGCTTTCATAAACATGTCGCGATGGCTTTACTTTTTCATGTTTGAAGCTATCACATAGAAGCTCTCAGAAAATTGCCATATAAACACTTCGTGATAGCTTAGAAAGGAAACTTTCTTAGCAATTGATATGTGGAAGACTCTTAACGACGACTCTATGGAAGACTCTCGGCGACAGCTCTATGGAAGACTATAAGCGAAGGCTCTATAGTAGACTCTTAACAATGACTCTATGGAAGACTTAGTAATGACTCTTTAGAACTCTTCTTGATGGATTTGCTTTAATACTTGAGATTAGCACGTGATGGTCTTATGGGACTCTTGGCGATGACTCTTGTGCCCGTGTCGTGAAGGCTTCTCACCCCATTATCCTGCAATGACTAACATATTTAGGGTATAACACTTGCCCTTCTTATAATAGTTTTACTTATACTTTAGTATAAGTAATCGATTCATATTAAAAAAAGTACCAATCTTAACCAATTATATCAATCTCTCTTTAATTCAACGGTTATCTTACTTTCCCCCTCTTCTATAAATAACGAGTCTTCCTCTCCTTTTCTTCTTCTTGCTTTTATCAAAATTCTCTTACCCTCGTTATATTTCCCAAAATCAAACTTTTCTGTTTTTGATCTCATATGGTAAATGCCTTATTATCGATTTGATTACTTGCTTCTTTGTTATCACTTTTTAAAATTTGCTTTGGTAAATCTTGATTTTATGAGAATTAAACTGAATTTTTGCATCGATCTTAGTGATTCTCTTCCTGTTACCTTCAGCAATAGTTATTTTAATCCAAATTTGGTTGTTGAGTTTACTATTTCATTGTTTATGGGTTTTGGGTTTTGCTGGTTATGTGTTCGTTATCTAATGGACCTGAACCATTGTTGTATTATGGGTTTCTGTTCGATGATAAAATACTCGAATACCAAGCATTCGCATGTAATTTCATTCCAATGCCTTATTTGATGCTTTATTCATAATGATTATAAAGCTTGTTGTGAAGAATTCAATATTGGCAATCTATCTTTTGCGATGACTATGTTTAAAGCTCATCATGGAGGGTTCTATATGTGAGGATTTTATCCCCCGATAGTTGTTTTCAAAATTATCATAATGGGTTTTATACATGAGGATTTTCTCTCATTATGACCATGTTTCAAGTCATCATGAGGAGATTATTACATTATGATTGTAACATCCCGTATCTAGAGGCCAAAAGCTAAGCGCTACAGACGCTGCAGTCATCTATAGTATTAACTTTTGGTGAAAAAATACGGCTATGTTAATGGTATCCATAATATCAGAAGCACTTGAATATGAATAAAATCACAGATTTTCAAAGCAAATATTTTTACTGATTACATTTCAAAACAATATCATATCCAAGTTACAAAATCCCAAAATATTTCCCAAGCATTGATCAAATATAATTTACAATAATACGCCAAGAGCGACATATGAAGATGCCCATTGGATGATCAAAGCAATATAGTCATATCTGATTTAATACACAACGGAATCAAATAAAATAATCTATGGTCCTAATTAGCTATTCGTCAGGCACCTGCTCGTCTTCGGAAGCTTTATTCGCCAAAAGACTAAAACCTGAAAACCTTAACCCTCAGCCTACTCAAATCAATTTTGAGCACCCGAGAGTTTAAGGGGAAACAAAAACTTTGAGTCGAACATAAAGCCTGGTGTGAATAATTCTGTTAAATCTAGATTTACCGATATTAAGTGAGACCACGCCGCTTAGCGAAACGGGTTTCCCTTCACTAATATCATTTTCAAAACATGTATACTTTGCAAATCCTTTCTTGCAACCAAACTGGTTAATCAAACTGATTATATCAAAATAGCAATATACTTTATGCTAATAAATGGACTATCTGTCCGTAAAACGGGTAATATGTTAGCTATCTGCCCATAACATAATAGCAAGGTCTGTTATGCTAACAAAAAAAGGACTAACTATCCAGAAAACAATAGCAAGGTATGTTATGCTACAAATGGACTATCTGTCCATATAACTGGGTTGACTGCCCACAAACTGGACTAACTGTCCGAATCATTTTCTTAGGGTTAACTACCCTTTAAATTTTTCTTGAGAACCTTTTTCAAAAAGATTTAGTCCTTCAAATCATATATTACAAGGGAAATATATCTTTAGCTTTACTCTAAGCCATTTTGCCATGATATATATACTTTACTCAAAATAATGTTGATGAATTTAAATGAGGATTAGCTATCTTTCCAAAATAAGTTAAAGTCCATTTTAACTTGAAACACTTAAGCTATATTACTTATTCAATACATTCGAAACCTATGTTTAAAATCTTTAAACACCCTTTCGAAACCCTTGAAGGTAACCCCTTCGAAACCATTGAAAGCAACTCTTTCAAAACAATAAAAGTTTTTGCTTCGAAAGCTTTAAAACATTAAACATCCTCCTTTAAAACCTTTTAAACCTTGCCTTTCGAAAACATAGGAAAACCCTTCCTTTTCAACTCCGTCGAAACCCTGGGGAACCACACCTTTCGAAACCATTCACTAAAACCTCTCGAAAGCTTCAAAAATCAATCCTTTTGAAAGCACTTTGGGTTCAATTAAAACATGTGGAAACCTTTCGAAACCATCCAAAGTTAACTCCTTCGAAACCCTTTAAAAACGTCTTGGTCGAAACCATTTGTATTCTGCCTTCAAGTAGAGAAAAAGGATCAGAAACCCATTAAAATCGAAAGCATCTGCTTCGAAACCATTTAAAATTATCTCTTTAGAAACCATTTTGGGTTTTACTTCAAACATAGAAAAAAGGTCTTAAAAACATTTAAGTCGAAAGCATCTGTTTCGGAACCATTCCCTAAGTAATGAACTGATGGTGTTGAAACCATCCCTTCGAAAGCATTAGAGAAGTGGGAAGATTTTCTAAAACAAAACAATCCCTTCGAAACCTACCGGGTCGAAAGGTAAAAAGGCGGCAACTAGGTGTTTCGACTTAGTCGAAAGCATTCATTTAAAACAAAGATGCAACCCAATCGAAACCATTTCCTTTTAAACCATTTGACTTAGTCGAAACCCAACCAAGTCGAAAGCAAGCAAGCGCATTTTTCGTTAAAACCAAAACAAATCTTCAACCCTTTCGGAACCCCATGGTTTTGACCCTATACCTTTCACCCACATCCAATTCATTACGTACCAGTTGCTTGATACCATATACATTGGTTTCGACTGTGTCGGAGGCGATAGTATGGAGGCGGAACCTGGTGCCGTAGGAGACGAAACACTGAAAAACCTATTTATTTGTACTTTTAAACTATTTCTTTTGTACCTAACATGCCTTGTTTGTCTAAATCTGATTGGTTGCCATATTACTTTTTCAAAAGTGCTGCCATTTTCCAGAATTAACAAATTCAAATTATTTACAAAAAGCCCCTTCTCTATTTTTAAAATATATAAAATATTTAAGTCCTATACCTTAAATAATTTTATATACCTATCAAAACTATTAGAAAAAATCTAGAAAAATTCCAGAAAATCATTTTATATATTTTTTCTAACATAAAAAAATTTCAGACCCAAACAATTAATTATTTGCTCGTAAATAATTTATAACCCAAAATACCATTTTATTTACTAGAAAATTCATATTAATTCCACAAAAATTCAGAAAAATATGAAAATTGAAATCCATCTCTAAAATATTATTTAAGATCTTCATAAAAATTTGTAAGGCATTTGGATGTCATTTAATAGGGTTTTCATCTTAAAACATATCATAAATTCATTATGAAAAACCATAATTCATTAATAAGTATATATATTCATTCCATCATTCAAAAACATGGAAAATCATTGCAAAATATTCGGCAATCATCTTAAAACTGAAAGCACAATCAAAAATGAGATGTAAAAATTATTCACCTTAGCCTTTGTGATTAAAGAAATTGAGATATGAATAGATTTGATTTGCTTAAGCTTTCCTTTAGCTTTTCTTACTCTTCTTCCCCTTTTCCTTGTTAATGGTGGCCAGCCTCTTATTTTAGAATTTTCAAAATGAAATGAACGCGTATTCTAATACATGGCCAAGGTTTGGAGGTTATGGGAATGGCCTTTTTCCTATTCTACTCCTCTAATTCAATTTAACTCTTATTTTAATTCATCGTTAAATGACACTGCTACACCTTAATTAAAATCAAATCTCAATCCCCTAATCAACATATTATTTAATTTAATTAAACTAATTAAATATTATAAATAATGTTACAAAAAATCTGGGGTGTTACAAACTCCCCTCCTTAAAGAATTTCGTCCTCGAAATTACGATAAGGTACACACATATCAAACAAAGAGGTAAAAAATACCATAAAAATCAGGATAAGCATCTCTAATCCTGCCCTCAACCTCCCAAGTACAGTCCCTATCATCGTCACTCCACTGCACATTGACTAATCTGACTGTCTTGGTTCTAAGCTTCTTCCATCTCTCGCAACTATGCGAACTGGCTTTCTCACTATGGTCAAGTCCGGTTCTACCATTAATCATCTAGCACAGTCGATGCAATAGCAGTCTCCGGGTCTCTAACACACTTTCTAAGATGAGAAACCTGAAAAACATCATGGACTCCCGCCAAACTGCTCGGTAACTCAACCCAATATGCGAGTTTCCCGATCCTCTCAACAATAGGAAAAGGTCCAACGAATCTCGGCGATAAATTCCCCAATTTTCCAAACCTAATCACACCCTTCATCTGTGTCACTTTGACGAAAACTTGGTCTCCAACAGAGAACTCTAAATTTTTCCATCTCTTATCTGCATAACTTTTCTACGTAGACTGAGCCTCCGTCATTCTATCCCGAATGACCTTAATCTTTTCTGTAGCTTCTCTGACTAAATCTGGACCAAGAACCAACCTATCCCCAGTCTCTAGCCAACATACAGAAGATTTGCATGGCCTTCCATACAAAGCTTCAAACGGAGCCATCCCAATACTAGTCTGATAACTATTGTTATACGAAAACTCGACTTAATGCAGATGGTTTTCCCATGATCCCTCTAAATCTAGAACACAAGCTCTTAACAAATCCTCCAAGATTTTGTTAACCCTTTCAGTTTGCCCATATGTCTGCGGATGGTAAGTGGCACTCATCTTGAGCTTGGTTCCCAAAACTTCCTGCAGACTCTTCGAGAACTCGCTAGTGAACAAAGGATCTCTATCACTTACTATGCTACTAGGAATTCCATACAGTCTAACCACATTCCTCACATACAACCTTGCTAAAACAGGTTCCGTTCTGGTCTACCTAACTGGAATGAAATGGGCACTCTTGGTCAATCTGTCCACTATGACCCATATACTATCATTTCCCCTATTCGACCTTGGCAACCCTGTCAATAAAATCTATGGATATAGAATCCCACTTCCATACCGGAATATCTAATGGCTGAAGCAACCCACTTGGCTTCTGGTGTTCAGCCTTTTCCTGTTGGCAAATCATGCACTGCTTCACACATAAACCAATATCCTGCTTTATACCTTCCTAGAAGAAACTCCTCTTCATGTCCTGATACATATTTACCTCCTGGATAAATGGTGAACTTCGTATGATGGCATTCCTCCAAGACTTCTTTCCTTATGTTTCCCACAGTCGGAAAGCATAATCTTCCTTTCTTTCTCAACAACCCATTCTGGTCAAGACTGGAATCTTTCAAGTCATCGCTCTCAATTCCTTCTCTTAGCTTCCTAATCCGTTCGGCTAACACCGGATCCTCCATCTGTTTAGAAGCAATCTTTTCGATCAACACTGGTCGAACTTCCAAACAAGATTATACAACTGTATCGCTACTAGACCCAGCCTAGGATCTCCACTGCACTCTACAATCTGCTAATGCTTCCAAACCCTTCCACTCAGCAAACATCGCTAAAAATGCATTCTGATGTTTCCTTCTAAGTGCATCTACAACCTTGTTGCCTTTCCCTGATGTGTACTCAATCCCAAAATCATAAGCGGCTATAAACTCTAACCACCTTTGCTATCTCATGTTCAACTCCTTCTAAGAGAATAAATACTTCAACGACTTATGATCTGTGTATAACTCAAACCTTTCTCCCAAAAGGTAATGTCTCCACACCTTCAAAGCAAAAATAACTGCAGCTAATTCTAAATCATGTGTCGGATATCTGACCGCATGCGGTCTAAGCTATCTAAAAGCATAGGAAATCACTTTACCTCTTTACATCAGCACAGCTCCTAGTCCTGTTCCACACGCATCGATATAAACCACCAAATCCCGATTCCCTTCTAGAACAACCAACACATATGCATGGGTCAATAAGTGTTTCAAACTCTGGAATGCTTCCTCACACTTATCGGTCCACACAAACTTCACATCCTTTCTTGTTAGCTTGGTCATTGGTGCCGCTATCCGCGAAAAATCCTTAATGAACCTCCGATAATAACCAGCCAACCCAAGGAAACTCTTTATCTCGGTTAGTCTTGGGTCTCTTCCAACTATTTACTGCCTTAATCTTAGCCGGATCTACAAACAACCCTTTCTCTGAGACTACATAACCAAGAAACTTCACTTCTTTCTTCCAGAAGTGACACTTTGAAAACTTTGCTTTCAGTTGATGCTGCCTCAGTGTCTCAAGCATCATGCTCTCTTTCATCCTTAGAGTATACCAAGATATCATTTATGAAAACTAATACGAACCTATCAAAGTGCTCTTGGAAAACCCGGTTCATCAAATCCACAAAGAAAGCCGGCGCATTAGTCAATCCGAACAGCATGACTAACCATTCGTACGACCCATACCTAGTCCTAAACGTCGTCAATGGTATACTATCCTTTGCTACTCTAAGCTGATGGAAACCTATCGCAAAATCCAACAGCGAAAATACCTTGGCTCCACTCAACTAGTCGAACAAATCGTCAGTCCTGGGCAATGGATATCGATTCTTTATCGTCCTCCCATTCAACTTATGATAATCGATACGAAGCCTCAACAATCCATCTGGCTTCTTAGCAAACACTACAGCTGCTCTCCAGGGCGAACTACTCGGTCTGATAAAACTTTTGCCTTCTAAATCCACCAACTGCATCTTCAACTCCCTCATCTCTGAAGGGGTCATCCTGCTTGGCGGTCCACTTACTAGTTCTGCTCCCGGAACCAAATCTATTCGAAACTCAATGGCTCATTTCGATGGCAATCCAACTACAGGCTCAAAAACATCCGCGAATTCTCTAACCATGAAACTCGACTCAACTCATCCTCTGACTCCATAGCACCTTATAAGGCATATTTCTCACCACAAGAACCTTCTACGGTATAAACAATCCCGTTACTACAATATGGGTGTCTAAGCGATATTTTCCTATCCTGGCAAAATATCCTAGCATCGTACATACTTAACCAATCCATCCCAAGAATGATCCCGAACCCCACAAAATCAAACACATGCAAACTGCAAATAAAAGCATGACCTAACAAGTCAAAGTCTAACTTTTCACACCTCAACCCTAGAGTTGCATACCCTCCTATTGGATTCACAACCCGTAAGGAAGTAACTAAATATATGGGTTCTAGGTTAAGCTTATCTATCAAACATCTAGATATAAAAGAATGTGATGCACCAGTACCAAATAGAACGCAAACAGACATACCATGAATCTGAAGCGTACCTCCCGAAACGGCCTTTCCCTTCTTCTGAGATGTTGGCTTTGAAGCAGCAGTCTCCAATGCATACACTTTTCCCTTTCCATCCTTAGCGGGCTCCTTGCACTGGCTCTTATAGTGGCCTATCTGGTCATAGTTGTAGCACCTGATATTCTTCCTCCCAGCCACTTCATTTGCTTTCCTAGCACGACACTCATTGGCAAAGTGGCCCTTCTTGTCGCACTTGAAACAGACAATCCCAGACTTCCCTCTGTTAGCTGCTCCACCCTTCTGAGCACCTTCCTTAGGAAAGAACTTCCTCTTCTGACCCTGCATAACTGGGACTTCTTTAGCCTTACTCTTCTCAAAATAATCAAGCAACTCCTTATGCCTTAAGGCCATCTCCACTACAAAATCAGAAGGATCTCTAATATGAGGTAATGTAGCCCTGGCTAACTCAGGCTTCAACCCCCTGATAAACTTCTCATTCCTCTTCATGACTGTGTCCATTGAAGCATACCCATACCGGGCTAACTCCTCTAACTGTCTAGCATACTCCAGAACTGACATCTCTTCCTGCTCTAACTCAGCAAACTTTCTGATCAGAACTGACTGTGCCGTTGCAGACATGAACCTCTCCTGGAGCCTTCCCTTGAAATCTTCCCAGGTTATAGCCTCCTCATACACCGCCACAGTCACACTATTCCACCAGAACAAAGCATCTCCCTAAAGATGTCTATATGCCAACCTCCTCTTCTGCTCATCATTGAGCCCCAATCTGCAAAAATCCTTTCGCATAGCAACAACCAATTCTCTACCAGGCATCTTCCGTTCCAACAAACGGCTTCCCTCCAAGCTTAATGTAGTCCCCACTCAAATTAGCATAGTCTTTGACAACTGGAGCTCTCGGAACTCCTCCTCCTACTACTCCAGCAGCAACACCTGTCTGCACCATATTCACGAAGAACTGATACATAGCTTCCATTCCAACTTGCGGGACTACAGCACCCACACTCTCCGCTTATGCCTGACCTTGACCTCTTCTCACATTAGGCCTGGCATTCCTATTAGTGCCTTCCCCTCCTGGGTTAACTCTTCCTCTTTTTCCTTCCATATATGTATTCAAATCTCATAAGTTACAGAAAACAAACTAACAAAGGTAAGAGACAAGAGATAAAGCGTATACTTATATATAGCAAATACAAGTACATTACTATAGCGTTATCACATACCCCCAAACTATTCTAATTCTTTAGGATTATGTTTTAAAAAGCATTTTTAGTTTAAAATTTTCCATAAACCTATTTCCGATACCAAGTTGTAACATCCCATATCTAGAGGCCAAAAGCAAAGTGCTACAGATGCTACAGTCATCTATAGTATTAACTTCTGGTGATAAAATACGGCAATGTTAATGGTATTGATAATATCAGAAGCACTTGAATATGAACAAAATCACAGATTTTCAAAGCAAATATTTTTACCGATTACATTTCAAAACAATATCATATCCAAGTTATAAAATCCCAAAATGTTTCCCGGGCATTGATCGGATATAATTTACAATAATATGCCAAGAGCGACATATGACGATGCCCCCTTGGATGATCAAAATAATATAGTCATATCTGACTTAATACACAGTGGAATCAAATAAAATAATTTGTGATCCTAATTAGCTATCCGTCAGCCACCTGCTCGTCTTCGGAAGCTTTATTCGCCAAAAGACTAAAACCTGAAAACCTTAACCCTCAGCCTACTCAAATCAATTTTGAGCACCCGAGAGTTTAAGGGGAAACAAAAACTTTGAGTCGAACATAAAGCCTGGTGTGAATAATTCTGTTAAATCTAGATTTACCGATATTAAGTGAGACCACGCCGCTTAGCAGAACGGGTTTCCCCTCACTAATATCCTTTTCAAAACATGTATCCTTTGCAACTCCTTTCTTACAACCAAACTGGTTAATCAAACTGATTATATCGAAATAGCAATATCCTTTATGCTAATAGATGGACTATCTGCCCGTAAAACAGGTAATATGTGAGCATTCTGCTCACAACATAATAGCAAGGTCCGTTATGCTAACAAAAAAGAGCTAATTGTTCGGAAAACAATAGCAAGGTCCGTTATGCTACAAATGGATTATATGTCCATACAATTGGGCTGACTGCCTACAAACTGGACTAACTGTCCAAATTAAAATGGACTAACTATTCATATTATTTTTTTAGGGTTAACTACCCTTTAAATTTTCCTTGAAAACATTTTTCAAAATGATTTAGTCCTTCAAATCATATATACAAGGAAAGTATATCTTTAGCTTTACTCTAAGCCATTTTGCCATGATATATATGCTTTACTCAAAATAATGTTGATGAATTTTTAATGAGGATTAGCTATCCTTCCAAAATAATTTAAAGTCCTTTTTAACTTGAAACATAGGTTATATTGCCTATTCAATACATTCGAAACCTATGTTTAAAACCTTTAAACACCCTTTCAAAACCCTTGAAGGTAACCACTTTAAAACCATTGAAAGCAACTCTTTCAAAACTAATAAATATCTTTCCTTCAAAAGCTTTAAAACATTAGACATCTTCCTTTAAAACCTTTTAAAACTTGCCTTTCGAAAACATAGGAAAAACCTTCCTTTTCAACTCTGTCAAAACCCTGGGGAACCACTCCTTTTGAAACCATTCACTAAAACCTTTCGAAAGCTTCAAAACTCAATCCTTTCGAAAGCACTTTGGGTTAAATTTAAAACATGTGGAAACCTTTCGAAACCATTCAAAGTTAACTCCTTCGAAACCCTTTGACAACATCTCGGTTGAAACCATTTGGATTCTGCCTTCAAGTAGAACAAAAGGATCAGAAACCCATTAAAGTCGAAAGCATCTGCTCTGAAACCATTTAAAACTATCACTTTCGAGACCATTTTGGGTTTTACTTCAAACATAGAAAAAGGGTCTTAAAAACATTTAGGTCGAAAGCATCTGTTTCGAAACCATTCCCTAAGTAATGAAGTGATGGTGTCGAAACCATCCCTTCGAAAGCATTAGAGAGGTGGGCGGATTTTCTAAAACAAAACAACCCCTTCGAAACCTACTGGGTCGAATGGTAAAAAGGCGATAGCTAGGTGTTCTGACTTAGTCGAAAGCATTCATTTAAAACAAAGATGCAACCCAATCGAAACCATTTCCTTTTAAACTATTTGACTTAGTCGAAACTCAACCAAGTCGAAAGCAAGCAGGTGCATTTTCCTTTAAAACCAAAACAAAGCTTCAACCCTTTCGGAACCTCATGGTTTTGACCCTATACCTTTCACCCACATCCAATTCATTACGTACTAGTTGCTTGATACCATATACATTGGTTTTGACTATGTCGGAGGCGATAGTATGGAGGCGGAACCTGGTGCTAAAGGAGACGAAACAGTGAAAAACCTATTTATTTGTTCTTTTAAACTATTTCTTTTATACCTAACCTATCTTGTTTGTCTAAATTTGATTGGTTGCCATATTAATTTTTCAAAAGTGATGTCTTTTTCCAGATTTAACAAATTCAAATTATTTACAAAAAACCCCTTCTCCATTTTCAATTTATATAAAACATTTAAGTCCCATACCTTAAAGAATTTTATATACCTATCAAAACTCTTAGGAAAAATTTGGAAAAATTCCATAAAATTATTTTATATATGTTTTCTAACATATAAAAATTTCAGACCCAAACAATTAATTATTTGCCCGTAAATAATTTATAACCCAAAATACCATTTTCTTTATTAGAAAATTTATATTAATTCCACGGAAATTCAGAAAAATCTAAAAATTGAAACCCATCTCCAAAATATTATTTATGATCTTCATAAAAATTCGCAAGGCATTTGGACATCATTTAATAGAGTTTTTATCTTAAAACATATCATAAATTCATTATGAAAAACCATAATTCATCAACAAGTATATATATTCATTCCATCATTCAAAAACATGGCAAATCATTACAAAATATTCGACAATCATCTTAAAACCGTAAACACAATAAAAAATGAGATGTAAACATTATTCACCTTAGCCTTTGTGATTAAAGAGATTGAGATATGAATAGATTTGATTTGCATAAACTTTTCCTTTAGCTTTTCTTACTCTTCCTCCCCTTTTCCCTGTTAATGGTGGCCGGCCTCTTGTTTTAGAATTCTCAAAATGAAATGAACATGTATTCTAATACACGGCCAAGGTTTGGAGGTTATAGGAATGGCCTCTTTCCTATTCTACCCCTCCTCTTATTCAATTTAACTCTTATTTTAATTCATTGTTAAATGGCACGGCTACACCTTAATTAAAATCAAATCTCAATCCCCTAACCAACACATTATTTTATTTTATTTAACTAATTAAATATTCTAAATAATGTTACCAAAAATCTAAGGTGTTACAATGATTTTGTCTCGTAGTGACCTTGTTTTGAAGTCATAACGAGGGGTTTTATATTATGACTTTGTCTCGCCATGACCTTGTTTTGAAGTCATCGTGAAGGGTTTACATATGAGGGCTATGTCCCATGATGACTACGTGTAAAGTCATCACGAGGGGTTTTGTTTATGAGAATTTTGCAGGCCTTTCTCACGAAAGCCTTATAAGTTTTTTTTACAGATTATTTCATCGAGGCTTGTTGATTTTTGATTTATGAAAACTTCATAAGCGGTAATTTATTATTTAATTACTACGTGTTTTATCACTATTTTGAATTCCGTATATGCATAATTATATGCTCATATCCCATATACTTTTGTCCTTATATGCTCTTGGCAACTTATTTGTTGATAGCACAAATTACTTTGTTAATCATTTAAGATTTTCTTATATTTCATTATCATTTGAAATACGGTGGGCTAACATTCGAAAGTTTATTTTCAAAAAACATATGTATATAGTGTGATAAAATCTCTACTCACAACCTTTATATTACATGCCGACACTTAATATTTTTATGGAAAAATTAACAAGCCTTGACTCTTGCTACTCATGGACTCACATTTCTTATTTGAGATATATGTAGTAACCTATACATTTAAGTGCTTAATAGTTTTACTTTTCATCCTTAACTTAGGATTTTTTTTTAACTATTGGAATTTTGTTTAGATAACCAAAATTGCTCTATTACAGAATTCATGGCCGGAGGGAAGAAAACGTCTTATAAGTAAACATCAAAATCTCCTAAATATCCTAATCCTATGGGTTCTTCTGAAGAAAAAGTTTATATTTCTCATTAGTCCTACTTTACGAAGAAGGAAGATGTCGACTCTATTCTCCATCTTTTTGGTACGAGAGTTCTGGGTCCAGACGATCAACCTAACACTCCTCCCGAAGGGTTCTTTACCTTTATTCCTCTTCACATTTATCACTCATGTTATCTACCCTTCAACTCCATTATCCATACGGTCATGGTTTTCTTGAAGATTGCGCATATTCAACTGAATCCCACCTTCAACGGCTACATTAATTTCTTATTTATCTTGTTCAACAAACTTAAGTTAGAAGAATTGACTCCTTCCATTCTTTGCTCCTTGGTTACTCTTTAAAAATTGAGCAATCGGCCTGCGGGTTCTATTTGTTACTTTAGCTCTGCCAGCGGCAAGGTAGTGACTAAATTTATTAACAAGCCTCGAGACTGGAGTCGTTGGTTCTTTTACGTAAGATGTTACTCTCCAGATATTACTAGAAAATCTAGGTTCTTGGTATGCATTCTTGCAAGACTTGTTTTCATTTGCTTAATTCTTACATTAATCCTTGTTCACATACACCTTTTTATATGATAAATGCTAGCTGTTGAACCAAAGAACATTGACCCATAAGTTTTAGCCAGGATCCCTAGCTTTGGGGATGCTACGACATTTTCAAAGAGTTGGCCGAGGCTTCTTACTGAAGAAAAACAAAAGAAGTATTCCTTGATTCTACCAACTCATCGAGTTTTGGGCGAAACTCCAATAATGTAAAAGAAAAGTAACAACCCACCGGCTCTCATTGTCAATAAGCTGGACACATTTTTCGTAAATTCTCCAGTACAATGCCCAATAACTAAAAGCCTTGGGTGCTCTCCAGTTTTTGTCTCCTAACTGTTTTCTTTTTGTGTATCGAAATTCATTTCTTAAATGCCTTTTCTTTTGTGAATAGGTCCCTCTGACATGTAGCTAGTGAGCATAGATAACTTACCACTTAATAAGGATACTTCTGAATTGCCTACTTCATCCAAGTAAATAGGGGAAGTGATGGCTTCAGAAGTTGCCTCGTTATTCATCGTTTCTACTAATAGGGACGTGATAGCAAAGGCCGGGGAAGATTTAAAAGAAAAGGTTCCAAGTTTGCCCTTGCTCCGCCTGAGGTGCATCTAAAGAAGGCCAAAGTGGCCAGATCTACTATATCCCCGCTTTCTGCTCCTTCTTCTAGTGTTGTTGCCAATGTACCCACTCTTCCAGCAAAAGACTCTATAACCAAGGCTTTCAATCCTACTCTTAAGGAGTCCATGGCCTCTTTGCATCAATCTTTAAGGCTTGACACTCCTCTTGAGGAAACTCCTCCCTTTCTATTTGGATCAGAATCCAACCATCCTGCTGACTTTATAGATTTTCTTATGGAGGTTCTTCATTCTTCTACGTTCGTTTCCCCAAGCTCTTCTAACTCTACCCATTCTTTTTCCTTCGATTCTTTGGAAAGTCATTTACAGAACCTTATTTAGGTAAAGCTTTCTTGTTTAATTATTGTATAGGCATTGAGCTTAATTACTATTTTAGTTCTTCACTTCGTATTATACTTTCTTTTTAGATTGATCATGTTTATTTGACGTTCAATGATTGTGCACATCCTCTTCCCAAGACATGTATCGTTTGCATTAATTGAATTCATTATTGTCTAAGAAAGTTTCTTCCCTCGATACCCAACTTAGAAACATTTCTACCAATAAGTTATTATCTTTTGAGAATAAGACGATCACAATCTTGCTAGATTTGGAAAAGTAAAGATCCTAGAAGTCGGAAAAAAGCGAAATTATTGGAAAAAAAATTCGAGAAACATCAAGAACTAGAGGAGAAGCAAGGTCTTTAGAGGGTGAAATTTCTTGAGTGCGACTAGAGAATTCTACACTTGGAATATCTTTGGCAAAAGTTCCTAGCCTAAAGAAGGAATTGCATAAGAAGAATCATATTATTGGAAAGCTCCAATCATTCGTTCACGCCATGAAATCCAAGGTCTCCTCTTTTTGAATAACCTTTTTCCTAATGGAAAGGGTAATGTGCTGAAGCGGTCTTGTTCACTATCTACAAGGAAAATGTTGATCGATGTCCCGACTTGGACTTCATCTCATTTGACTAGTCGGGGGTAGACTATAAGAGGAGGTTTGATGTCTTATTAGGACGTGTTCCTGGTAACTATTCCAAGGTTATGGGTGAAGATGCCATTGATCCTACTGAGTCCCTGGCTTTAATTGATGTATTAATGTATGATGACAACAAAGAAGACAAGCACAAAGTAACCAATAAAGTAGACGAAGAGGGAAATAATGATGATGGCGGCAAAGAAGATGATGGAAATGATGATGGTGATGATCCCTCTGTGAAGGGCCTTCCAAGAGGAGATGAAAATGATGACCTTGATCGGAGTGGAGATGGAGCCCATGGTGGTTCTGTTTATATACCAGATTCTTCTCCTTCGGAAGCCGCTAAGGATACATGCGAAATCCCGCTTGGAACTTCTCCTTCTAAAATATCACCTTTCGAGTATGGTGAGATGGGCCAAATTCTTATTGAAACACAACCTTCTCTCAAGGCTCGGACTCTTTCTAATGCTCCTTTTATTCGTTCTTTTGGACCTAGTGCCACTTTTACTCCTCCATGGATAATTTTCTCATTTTATTTGTTATTTACTTTTCTACGTGTATGGTCTAAGATTATTAACATTATTCAACCACCAATGTAGGAGAATGCTTGGGAATTATGTAAAGATTATTTTAGATAAAAAGAAAAAAGAAATTCTAAGGCTTAACAGGGAAGGAGGAAGACTATGCAAAGATTTGAATGAGTCGCATGAAAGATATATGAGGATTTTAAAACATCTCAAATATCTCAAGGATTTTAAGTATAAAAGAGCCGCGCCTCTTCTTCAGAACTTATGATTTCACCAAGATAACTTTTGTAAGGAAAATGAAGAATTGGTCACGCTTTTTTGGATGCTAATTTAGGATATGGATAAACTTATGGACTGCTTATACCTTGTGTATGCTCGATTCTCTATGACTGACTTTTCCTTCCTAGGTGACGGTTGCGGGGGATTGCTTAAACGCCTTCATCGAAGGTATTTGGATTTGCACGGAACTGACCCTCACCTTGGGGAATGTTGGAACTTGCCCGGGGTTCTCATAGTGCCTTTAAACGTTGACTCCCTACCCCTTGACAAGATTAAATTTAACAGGGAAAAGTTTGTAACCGGATATTATAAGAAGTTTGTTCTCTATGAACCTGTGTAATATTGTGAATTTTTATCTTTTGTTGTTAAGCTGAATCTTGTAATGATTTCATTGACTTGGTATTTTAATATATCCATTATCCCTGTACAGGCTTCTAAATATGTTTCTGTTTATTCATCATCTCCATATCAAGAGACAACTAAGTAAATTGGTCAGATTGAAAAGGACTTTTAAAGAAAATTTCTCCTTAATAAACAAGATGCGCTTATCAAAATACTACTTTCTGCATGACTTTCATTAGTTGTATACTCGGTTTCCAAATCTAGATTTCAATTTTTTGGGAATCCATAAGGACTAATTTCTCCATGAAATCTGAACTAACTATGCCAGATCACCGTGTAGTGGACTTATACTCTTCCGAAAGAATGGGACTATCACGGGTTTCCTCCGATCAATACCCCTAGCATTGATGCTCCTTTTAGCACGACATTCTCTATTTCACCTTCTTTTTTTAGAAGATTTGTGATGTTCTTTCTAATTCTAAAAACTGATTGAGTTGTAGTTTCTAGTATTGTTGTTTTTTATGGATGTAATATCTCTTATGAGAAAATGATTGTTGCTTAATGGAAACTTTAGCATCTTATCTTTCTTACTTTTTTACTGAAATGTTGTTATTTCTTGTTTCTTAAATTAGGACGAAGAGTTGTCTTTATCAATTGGCACTCCTGATCTTAACCAACGCTCGAGATTGATCAATGATTTTTGGTATAAACAAAAACTGCAATTTTATTTTACCACAAGCACGCGACATCTATTATGGTAAATGTGCGAGTACGAGTCGAATCCATAGTGAGTTTATTAATTAGTAGTGTTTACTTAAATTCTAGGCGAGTTAGGCGAAATTGAGGATTGAATCTAATTAATTTAAACTAGAAAATTTCCAAAGTTGAAGAAAAACGAAATTCCAGAAATAAGCAAATGAAATAATAAAACAATTTTAAGGAAATGAATCTGGAAGAAACAAAAAGATGACACTTAAGTAATGATGATTAACTAATTGATTAGTAGAAGATCAATGAAATATCAAAGAGATCTATCGGCCTCTTGGCAAACCAATTGTTTGCAACCAAATTGGTCACAAACATCCAAGAATAGTTTTATGTAGAGAAGTAATGAAGAAACTAAAATTAAAACTAAGAAATAGGTTAAATTAACGGCAGATGGAAAGCAATAATCAGAAACATAGGGACTTATAGTGGTTCGGTGTTGTATGCCTACGTTCACTTTGAAGGTTAGCTTTATTGATCACTTATGAATCTGATTACAACAATTGAGAATAAAGAACACTTGATTACAATGAAGTCTGAATTAACCAGCAGCATAAAGGTCCTCAAAATGAACCACGAGGCCTGTATTTATAAGGAGAGATTATGAGATATTTCACTAAGATTTCCGCATAAGGCTCTCTAGGTCCATAGGGGTCCACCATGATGATCGGTGGACATAGCTTGACAGTCAACAACGATTGGCTAAATGTTAATCGACCATTTTTCTTGCATCCAATTCAAGTGTGATCATTTTTTAGGGCCCCACATGCCTCTTGACATTACTCTTAAAATATGAAATCATTCTGACTTGTAACTTGGGAAATGTGGATCGATCTTTGTTGAACTTGGATGATGCACTGAAATATGCCGATCGTTTTTATGGCTCGACAGAAGCAATCGGCCAACAACGTCGGCCAACCTCTAATTTCAACTTTATAAGCAGCGAATCATTTTTATAAGCTTCAATCTTCATTTTGCTAATGCCCTAGAAGTTTGAAATGAATTGGCCTTATGAATCCTGAGATATTGATCGTTCTCCGATGATTTGAGCTATTTTATGGATCGTTCTGGATCGATCCATGCAAATCCTTGCTTCGTCCATAACTCGAGCATACGAACTCTGATCGACTCTAAATTTGGAATATAATTTCGCGGGGCTATGTCAGTCACTTCATGCTGATTGCACCTCGGTTGGGATCCGGTCTGAATCTGCCTGACCAGCGTCTATAGTATTGTATGTAATCGATTCCTAAGGCCGATGACCATCCGTTCCTAGTCAAGTAGATGATATCACGGCCTTACCAAAAGGCGGGATAATACCAATAGATCCCAAATACAACTGAAATGCAAAACAAAAATAAAATAAAATAAAATAAAAGCAATTGATGATTGTGCTAAAACAAAATAAGAGATTTTATTACTAAATAAGAAGTTCGTCACATGAAAATAAAATAAAAATAAATAAAAAGAAAACCCTAAATTGATGCCCTAATGGCATTTTGAATAAAACCTAAAATAGATTCCTAACTGCCAAGATGTCTTCCATTGTTGCTAGGTGGAGGTATTTATAGAGCTCTCTTCATTCGGATCTAAAAATAAGAATGTTTTAGAACGTTTTGACTCGGTCTATCTATAGAAACTTCTTTACTCTGCGCATTCCATGTTCTCCAAGAAATCTCTTTCTCTAACATACCCCATAAGCTTCTTGATTCTAACTTATCTGACAGAAAATACAAGGTAACTTGCATTTTTTTGTTTCTAAAATCTTTTTCGAAATTTTATTTTGCATTTTCTATCATGAAAGCGCAAGCTGGGTTGCGCTTTCTAATTTTGAATTTCTTTTTGAAATTTTTGAAAAGCGCAAGTTAACTTGCGCTTTCTATCAAGTAAGCGCAAGCTAGTTTGCACTTTCTGATTTTGAAATTTTTCTAAAATTTTTGAAAATTTTAAAAAGCGCAAGCTAATTTGCACTTTCTGATTTAGAAAAAACAGGGACCTAATTTACATACTTATTTCTACAAGGACTTTTCTTGTAACAACATCAGAAATAGGGACATTTCGTGCAAAGCCCCTAAAATTAATTTAGTTTAAATGTATAATACACTAAATACACTCTACAATTATTTATAAGAGTTAATTTAGAGAAAGAAACCTTTCATTTCTTTCCCTAAAAATAGGTAATTAATTGAGAGTATAATAAAATTATATGAAGAGAGAAACCTTCCATTTTCTCTCTCTTTAATTAAATTGATTGGGTCACTAAATGATATTCAATTTATTCATGACATAAAATGTAACTATTATCCATATGTACTTTACTGTAAATTATGTAATTGCAATAAATCATTTAGTGTATAGAGATGATATTTCTTACATATGTGTCTTTATTGTCCATAGTATTATTTAAAATACATATACATACATATATTTACATGTATATTCAATATACATATACATATAAATGAGATAAAATTACACTTTTATAACTCCAAAAGATCATCAATTTTGAACCTGGTTTCAAACTGAAAGTTTTTAAGATTAAAAATTATGATTTTATATAAAATTCCATCATTTAAATTTCAATTCAAATTTTATATGTATGTATGTATGTATGTATGTATGTATGTATGTATGCGTGTATGTATATATATACACGCACATAAATTTGTGTGTGTATATATACACATACAAAAATCATTGTAAATAATGTTTTAAACTTAATACATCTTTATGTTAAAATTTATAATTTAGTATATGTTCCAATATAGAGTAATAACTAAAGCCTAACCTTAATTTTAAAAGAAAATCCAAGGGGTTATGATATTTTGCAATAAAGTCCAGTTATGTTTATAAAGAAAATCTTTTTTTAATAACTTTAAACAGAAGTATGCAAAAACCAAAAGATTGAATTTGAAATATTGAACACAAAACATACATGCAAACATAAATAAATTACATATGATTTCTATTTGAATCAATAATAGAAATATTTCATTAATTAAGACTTAGAATTTATTCAAAAAACATTTTTTTTTAAGTAATAAAGTTGAAACTATAACAAAATAGGTAAGACAAATCATACACATATGTATATGTTGCAAAAGTTTCAGATCTAAACAATTAAGCAATATGAAAAATAATTAAATATGGGATCATATAATGTAGATCTAATAATGACAACATGAATTGACAAACAATCAAAATATATCTTAAAATAGATTCAAATTAAAATAACATGGTGAACATATGTAATTAATGAAGATGGAGCAAAAGAGATCTAATCTATTTGATCAAATAAACAAATACACGGATGAGATGAAATAGAAGATGGATCTAAATTATATAAACAAGTTGAATGATAAATACATATAAAATTAGAATTATCACCTTGAGATGTTGCCAAGAGAATGCGCCTTGAATGATGAATAAAAGGCTCTTAGATTTCGTGAATCAATCTCCAAATTTTGCAAGAATTAAGAGATTAGAACCACCTTTTGTTATTAATTTTATTTGATATTTTATTTTGGAAATTTTGAGGTTAGGAAGCCATGAAAATTCGAAATTATTTGATAGAAGAGCAAGAGGGATGATTATGACAGGAAATAAATCAATCGTATAAGAAAATAAATGGTGATGTGTTTTAAAGAAATGATAGAAACCTTTCTTATTCCTTCCTTAAAACTTTCCCCTAATAATTCCTTTTTAAATATTAATCAAATCCTCTCTCTCTTCTACATGCATGGCTAGCCATAGATGGTGCCATATGGGCCCTCAAAAATTTCCAAAATCTCACTAGCATCAATCTCATTTAAATCCAATTCAAATGTGTGCGCGTTTATATCTTTTATATACGCACACTATTAAAGCTAATGTTATTCAAATAAATTAAAATAAAATTTTAGTAATTAATATTTCACAAATACCGATTATTTAATTTATTTAAAGCCTCCTTTTTAGTATTTATCATGTTTAAATCAAATTTAAACACTCTAAAGGTATCATATATCAATATGCGCGTTTATAACTCATATATATACGCACTTGACTAAATACTAAGGGCATTCAAATAAATTAAATACAAATTTAGTAATTAATATTTCATAAATATAAATTAATTTATAATTATTGTAAATTAATTAAATTATGTGGTTTATTTAGAGCATTCGTCATTTCGGTTCTGCGACTCAAAGGTGTAAATTCAATCAGCGATTATTATCGAACTATTCGAATATTAACGTTTACACGTCATCTAGCAGGTGGAGTGACATTTTGGCTGGATTTATCGCTTACACATCATTTAGTAAAATCTAATTTTACTTGTTATAAGCAGTGCTTGATAGTGACAATTATATACACCAATTCTCTTCGTCAAAACTATATCACCTTGGATTTATAGAATTTGGTAATGGTCAAAATTCCAATATCATCCACATTCAACTTTACAGTCCAAACACAAAGTCCTTGGTTCAATAATAACAATTATTATTAACCGAAATGCTCTGCCCAGAGACTTTGACTTTGAGTTGACTTCAGTTGACCGTATGTTAACCTCATATAATTGAGGAGACGAATCCTCTCTTGAATAGTGTTTCACTTCCAATGTTTTTACTCGACCAACTATAGTCGTTCGATGGATGTCGTACCATGATTTAGCTATAATCAAAGCGGAGCTTTCATATTGAAGAGCAATAGTGTTCTCAAGTCGAAAGAACTGTGTAAATTAGTCACATCGATATTCTCTGCTTGACCTTAGTTATATTAACAAACAAAAAACTATCGAGTGAGCCATTCCATAATTATCCAATAACTATCAGTATGTAACCCCTTGGTGCATCCAACAGTCATGAGTAATACACTGTCCAACATTTGGAGAGCGCTACGTACTCTAGTCTCAACGGATACATCGATATCCAGTCTCAATCCATCTTGACTAGGAACATTTAAAATCGTATATTTGTTTCATTGTGATAAATTATTCACGGTTACAACACTTTGTAACTACTATCACAAAACATATCATTTATGGATTTTCTATTAAATATACTTTTAATTAAATTGATTAATTAATATAACCACATTATATCAAGTATATAATAGAAAGAAAACACCTTTTATTTTGAACAAGATTGATCAGCGAGTTAGATATATGTAACAAATTGCAGAATTGCCCTTAGGGCATACCCCTAACTCTATCAGAGATAATGGAAAATGAAGAAGAAACGGGCTCGGCTAAAGCCATATTCGCGATATTCCGACGGCTACCAACAGCTTTTGACGGCTTTCGATGGTTTTCTATTAAAATAAATTTTCTCTCTATTTAATTTAATTTGTTATCAAAATTTTAAAAAAGTTTCCAATAACCGACTGTTGTTTCTAAATATTAAAAAGGTTGTTTTTATTGTTATACCACACTTTTTTTAATAATTTGATAATTAATTGTAAATTTTAAATGCATTTAAGATAATAAATTAATATAAAATAGAATATTTGGTAAAAAAATAAATTTGTTGAGTCTTATACCAATCCAAGGTATTTTGGGCATACGGTCAAAACATGAAAGAAAAATAAACATGTTTAAGGTATTAATCTCGATTTTCAAATTTATAGTTGTTCGTCGACATTCAGACTTAAACTTTTCATTCGAATGTTAAATGATCTTCAAACGAGATGAAATTTAAAACATATATACCATATTATTTAATTATCCAATCCATATGGTTAGATTTAAAAAAAAACAGATAAAAAAATATAGACTCCAAACATGTCATTTTCATAGAAGTTGTCCTAACAATATATATTAAATGTTATACAACTCCTTGGAAAATGGTATATTATGAGTCTAATATTTTTCCTTCCGTTTTTTTGTTCTAACGGTAGGATTGGATAAATACATTATAAAGTATACATGATACAAATTTCGTCTCGTTTGAAAATCGTTTGGCCTTCAAACGAAAGGCTTTTAGTTCGAATGATGACGAACAACTATAAATTTGAGAATCAAGGTCGACATTCTAAATTTATTTACCGTTTAATCATATTTTGAAAGTAGATCCAAAATACTTTGGAACGACAAAAGGTTCAAAAAAATTATTTTTCTACCGAATATTTTTTTGTATGAATTTATAATGTTAAATACATTTTAAAATCATAATTAGTTACACAATGGTTAAAAAGTATATTTAGATTCATAAAACTACCATTCAACATAAATTTCACCGAAGTTGTACAATGGACGGACTGAAAGTTGCATAATGGATGGATTGAAAGTTGCATAGA
This sequence comes from Allium fistulosum, assembly GCA_030737815.1. Taxonomy (NCBI): domain Eukaryota; kingdom Viridiplantae; phylum Streptophyta; class Magnoliopsida; order Asparagales; family Amaryllidaceae; genus Allium; species Allium fistulosum. Next base: position 791,812,955 of record CM060908.1, read on the forward strand.
TTGATCGTTTGAGTTCGATTTTCAATAAAGTTAAATATCGAATTACACGACAAAAGATTATTGAAATTACCGATTTAATTTCACAAACCGTCGTAAAATTGAAGAATTGAATAAAAATATCTTCTTTAATTTTAAATTAAATTAGTATTTTTGAACAAATTTCTAATTTCTATAATTAATAAGTTATAATAATGTGACAAATTGAATTACTTAAAATAGCCAGCTGTTGAAAGCAGTCGAAAATGTCTTGACGGAACCATCAAAACTGTCCATTGCTATTTAGGCCATTTCTAGTACTGTGTGTATACACATATACACACATGTGCGCACGCGTGTACACGCACATGAGTTTATGCGGCCAGGAAAGCATTTAGTCAGCAATCAAATCTTGATTCTGTCTATCTAATTGTTGAATTTTAGAATTATTTTGAAACAAGTGTTTTTCTTAAAGTATTTGAATTGTTTGAAATAAATGAATTTTTCTACAAGTATCTGGATAATTTGAATGTAATTCTTCCTCAATACAATTTGAGTTATTTCAAAAGAAATGTTTTTCTGCATTGCATTGTTACTATGCTACACTACTATGTTTGTAGTGGATCCTTTTGTTTCATCGTTAAAATTCTTTTGTGAATTATACAATTTATATAGACTAATTGGGTTCTCATGTATATTTTGTTTATTTTAACATTGTTTAATGTGTTTGCTGGTGTTATAATAGTTTGACATACATTATGTGATTAAACATATGAATTTTAAAATTATACATTTAATCTATGGTATGATTTAGTAACATACATGGTTAAACATATTAACATTATGTATTCAATTCAAATTAAAACAAAAAAATCAATAAACATATATAGTTTAAAATTACACAACCAAATAGTCGATTCAAACAATTCAATTAAAAATTACGAAATAGTAAAACACGTCAAGAGAGGGAAAAATCGTAATTTGGTGTCGGTTCCCTAAAATTTTGTTTTCAACCGTTGACATAGTTTGATTCGGACAATTAAGAAAATTTGATAACCAAAACCAGGTTACAGTAGCATCTTTACTAAACAGAAAACAATCCCAAGGTATGCTCGTCCTCCTTTTTTTTTTCAATCTCTTTTGAAGTTTCGAAGCTCTTTTGAAGTTTCAATTGTTGCTTTTATAATCAAACTTGTGTGTTATGTCGATTTATCCACACTCTTATGCTCAATTATCGTCCTTCCTTTCTATTTATACGAAAGATTGATCTTCAAAATGAAGAGGACGCTCTAAATTATTTATCAACCAACCTATAGTACTTGGAAAATAGGGTACGAGACTGTGCAATTGTTGGATTTATAAAAATGAGTGCTTTTAGCAAAGGTTCTTGATAGGTTTCAAAATTCACAAAAACCTCAGTGGAAAAAGGTATGTGAATTAGGTTCTTATTTTTCGAAAATCATCAAAAACATATAAAAAACAAATTTTTTTTTCGATTTTTAAACTTATTTCAATTAATATTTATCTTCACATTCATGTCAAAAAAATCAAAAAACAAGGATAAAAATTGAAAAAAATGACACACAGTATGTTTCAGGAATATTTACAGACATGTATGAAGTTTTAGAGAATAATTGCAGACATGTCTGCACTTATTCTAGATAGCATGCCTTTGCAACTAAAAATTGCAGATATGTCTGCAATTTTAAGGAATTAGTACAGATATTTACATAAATATCCTGATTTATAAATCAAGGCGTTGTTATTCAGTGAATAATTGCATACATCTCTGTAAATATATGAAATAATTGCAGATATGTCTGCAATTATATAGATTTTTATTTAACGCAATTATTTAGTGAATAACTGCAGATATGTCTGCAATTATATGGAATAATTGCATATATATATGCTGTTATTCATATCGAATGCAATTATTCAGTGAATAATTGCAGACATACTGCAATTATATGAAAGAATTGTAGATATGTTTGTAATTATTTTTTATTTTTTTTGTCGGAAATCTAGTTATATTATTTACAATTTTTTTTTAATCACTGGTCCAAAAATTTACGAAAAATACACGGTGGTACAGTAAAACAATTATAGGCCCCGGCCAAAATCAAGGCCCATCAGGCAACTGAATAGGCAAACCCCGATATAGGGCAACGAATACCCGTTCAAGCGAAGAAGAAAAAAATCAGATAAAAAAATTGATCAGCTCTTCCCGCTCCACGCTGCCGTCTGCCGCCTGCCGCCTGCGCTCCACGCTACAGCCTGCTGCTCCACTTCCTATCTTCCAGGCTTCCAGCTTCGTTAGAAACTCACTATTTCCAAACTGTATCTGTAATTGAAAGGTGATTTGTTTGTTAATTTTCCTACATAACTTGATTTAATAGCAAAAAATTGCTGAATTCGTGATGTCTTGTTTATCATATATCATTCCTAAATCCTACATCACTTCGTTTTCTATCATTTACTATATATCTTGAGCAGTTGTTGATTTGCTGAAGCCTTGTTTAGGTTAGGAACCATTATCAGCAGCAATTGTTGCTTATTGTTCATTATAGCAACAACTATTGACATAAAAGTGAATAAAGTTTGTTTCAAATGAATTGATACAATCAGTTATTACTTATTACAACTAGAATGGATGTTTATTAATTGCAATCGAAAGGTAATTACTGTTAAGTTTTAAAGCTAATTTAATGATATGCTTTGATGGATAAGTCAAAAGTTTGGTAGTTTTTAGTTGTTAACACATAATTACACTCCAGATTATCGTACACGATGTCACTTTCATAATTGAACTTGTTTGCTTTTGTTACAATGGAATGGGGTTTACGGAATTATTAAATTGACTTTAAGATTTCATAATTATTTGGTTCTCTTTGTATAATTAACCTTAGGTTTTTGTAATAAGGTTCATCTAACAGTCTTGTATAAGTGAATTAGCATAAGGATTCTTCAATGGATTTAACTATTCAACTAGTGAAATATCAATCAGCAGGAAACAAAAAAATTTCGATTATTCAACATTAATTTCATCATATCAATTGTTGCATAAAAGGCAACACAAACTGTAACCGCCTTGAGCAACCAGTAGTATTAGATCGGCCTTGGGTACGAGCCGATTTGAATCACGTTCCGAGTCGTACGATTTTCCGATTTTTGAAATCATCACCAAAGACTATAAATTTGAACATATGCTCTAACCATTAAAAAGCTTGTAAATTTTCAATTTGGTTTGTAATGTGATTTAGTTGTTTCACTAGGTGCATTTCTACACATATATTTGTGAGATTATAATGAAGTTTCAGCCAATAAAAAGCTTTTGCTTTATGCTATTTATCTTTATCTATATAGACCATACATGTTGTTTTCGCTTGTATTAAGTTTGTTGACAGTATTGGTAGTTTGGCTGCCAACATAATTTAATTACATATATAGTTAAAAATTAATGATTTGTTGCTGATATTTTTGTTAAATCCATCAATTACAGTATAGCAGATTGACAGAAATAAATGAAGATTGATTCGCTAGATCATATATTACATATAAATATTGATTTATTTAACCATAACAAGTGATGGGTAATTTGGGTTGCCAACATTTAATTGATTTGACATCGAACTAATTTTGCCCATTTATAGTACTGCACTTTGATTTTGAATTCCCATTGGTAATTTGCCATTAGACAGTACTGGGTAGTTCTGAACTGATTTTGGTTCATATTATTTCAAAATTAAACGTAAAAATTTTGACCCTCCATTTCATAGTTTATTTGAATATAAGAAAGTTACGAGTTGAAACATTATAGGTGCAAAATTTTCAAGGGCAACTTTGCTTCTCGTAAGCAATACAACCATCGAACACTATTAAATGTAAGTGTATTCATTTCCTAAGTTGTTTGTTTCATTATTTTTTAAAATTATGAATTTATTTATGTTTGTAAATAATGGTTAGGTCTCGTTTATTTGTCAACAATCTACCCAAATACGCAACTGAAGATCGAATCAGAGATTTTTTCTCGCAAAAAGGAGAAATCACGGATGCTAAGCTCATGCGAACAAAGTAACTATCCCATTCTTAATTTTGTTGCTAAAATAATTGTCAATGTTTGTAATATTTACATATTTTGTTACCATTTTATTTTACACTTAACACACATTTTATTCACACTTATTGTGTTAACACTATAGAGATGGAAAGAGCAGACAGTTTGCATTTATTGGTTATAAAACCCAAGAGGAGGCAGAAGAAGCTATGAAATTTTTCAATAATTCTTATATGGACACATCTAAGCTTACTTGTGAGGTATAGAGTTAGTTATAGTTTCTTTAATTATGCAATGTTGTATCTATTATGATTCTCTTTTATTTTGGCCATAACATTGTGTATCCTCAAAATACTCTAATATTATTTCTTTTTATCTTTGACCCATTTTTAGTTTTATTCTTGTTCGAACTTCTATACAAAAACATTGGTATGTAAATAGCACCTCATTAAGAATGTATTCAATCCTATATGTTTTCTAATCTAAAGCAGACTTTCTAAAATTACAGTAGCATAGAAAATCACACTTAAAAATTAACAAAATGAAAACTTACAATGATCTTGGTAGCATGGATTATTAGTTATACCCTTTTTTAAAGTTAAAATATAATAACTTCATATGTTTTATGTAATATACATGCGTGTTAATTATTTTCGCCCAAAGGGTCAAGAGTTCGTACTCCACAATGTGTATTCCCTTGCTAATTACTCAGATTATGTGTTGTGAAATCGATGCATTTTTTTATTGAATTCAAATATGTCTGTGTGTGTGTGTGTGGGGGGGGGGGGTGTTATATTCTTAGGTTTTTAAGGCCGACGTGCTTTGATAATTTATAGGCATGTGCGGTGAGACGAATTTTCTAATGTGAACAATGTTTATTCTGTTACCGAAAACAAATTACAACTAAATTTAAGATTTTGTCAAGTTAACGCTTCCTGGTATTATGATAAAAATTAAATTTATATACTGTAGTTTTTCTTTTAACCAAGAGATTTGCAACTTTTTTAATCTATCAGTTCAAATTTATTACTGGAAAGAAAAAAAATGTATTTTGTTGCTTTTCAATAATTTTTCTTCATTGATTTTTTTTAAAATTTAGATTCCAACAAAATGATTTTATCAACATACCATCAGATACTTGCATTATATATATATATATATATATATATATATATATATAAGATAAGATATGTAAGATAAATTTACATGCTTCCAAATATATTTAAAAAGGTTATTTTAAGGGTTCAAACATCCAAATAGGAAGAAAATACAATTTTAGCTATATGAATAGTCTCAATCCAAAAGTATTCAAATACAATTTTACCCTAGATCATTTAAATATGCGCAGTAGTTGCGTGCGTGTGCATGTGTGTATACGTGTGTGTGTGTGTCTTTCTCTCTCTATGTATGTATGTATAAATTTATGTGATCATATTCCCTTGAAAGTATTTCCATAAAAAGCTTAGCATAGAGTAATTCTGGAAAGTAGCGTTAATATCATCCTGGAAAACAATGCCTGTATCATTAAATGCTAAAAGAACCTGTAACTGGTTCACTTGTATTTTTAAAATGCAACTCTTAATCCATGAGAGCACACATATAATGCTAGCTATGAATCTTATTCTAGTAACAGCAATATTTCTATAATGATAGTCTGAGATAAATTGGAATTAACCTTGAGACAATTGTAACATTTAATAATTTTTGAGACAACAAGTAGCTTTATTATTGTAAAGCCTTAAACTATTTTATTTAAAATACATCAACAGGGCTAACAATAAATTTACTGCTCGTATAAGTTTTATGAAGCTAAATTTTGTGGAAATCCCCGAATCACAACTTCATCAGATAGTGCTTGAATTTTTTATTTGATTCCTCTTATAATAGGTACACACACACTTTTTGGAGTTAATAAGTTGACTTATATGCCAAAAAGTATGAGGTGGCTTATTGTATAAGTAAATATGCGAGTTATGCCACTGATGTGATACATTAATTATTTATAATTAGCATTACCTAATACACTAAAATGATTTATGATCTTTCCATTGTCTTGGTGTTTGATGTCTAATCTATATTAATTAGTTGGATGTCCCACTTTATGAACATATAGTAAAATACATGTTACATGCGACACAATTTGCTTTGAGTATGTAAACTGTGGATTTTATTCACCCACATTGGCTTCGGTTTTTGTGGGCGCTTGGTTTATTAACCAAGTTTCAGAAACAATCATTTCAGTAATGAGGGTAAGACTTGCATACAGCTGCCCACTCCAGACCCCATTCAAACATTAGCCTTGAGCACCGGATTGATGATGATGATGATTTATGATCTTTCCAGAGTTGAACAAATCATCAATATAGTCTTTAGCTATTAATTTATAAGACTATATTTAGCACACTTACTTTGATATTTTGATTATAATACATACGACATATCATATTGGATGGCATAATTTGGACATCCTCATTTTTGATAGCAATTGTCAATACCGGGTTGAGCTGCCCAACTTGAGATACATATATACTGGTGTTAATCCTAAGTTTTCTTAAAATAATGTCCAAAAAATTAAAAAAAAGTTTTGGTTTAAGTTTAAGCCTACCAAAATTCCATTTGGACAACAGTTTATTTAAATGCATCGTTCTATTGACGCAAGATATCTTAGTTATTTTCCTCTTGGTCAATATTAGTCATGACGTTTTTTGTCATAGTCGAATGTGGATAATTTTCCTTCCCATTATCCATCGCGACTTAAATAACGGTCTTAAATGTTTGAACTAATTCTTTTATATCATATATATTGAAAACATTTATCCAACAAAAAAAAATAATATATTAAATTCCATTCACCCGACCAAAATCCGTTGGTCTTGTTTATATACAACATATTTCTGATAGGTGTACCATCATTTTTATGCAGCTTGTTCAAATACCATCTTTAATCTTTAATATATACAAGATAAAATATTTTTGTGACACAAATTATATATGTACTTTTTTCTTCCAGATCTTAACCATAAAAGTTTTATTAAAACCTCCAAAATCACATATCATATTTAAATGAAATGGGCTTCATCAATCTTGATTTTTCTATATAAACTTGTAAACCTTCTTAAACCATCATGACTTCAGGAAGGCATTTTCAATCCTGATAATATTATAGCCTTCATTTTTTTTTCAAAACACATTCCCGACGTTTATACGATTGTCCAAGCTTTACTTCTTATAATTAACAATATATTCAATAACTAATATCTGATAGTTTTATTTATAAGCATAATAATAGTATAGAAGGTTTTTTCAACATACATGTGAAAATGAGAATGAGTTAATAGACACAAAGTGCCAGGATTTCAACTTTTTTTCATCATCTTTTTATTCTCTTGCATTATATGAAAGTTATGAATTCATGGATGTTGGATGTTGTTATGCTACGTTTATTGTAATTTCCTTGGTATAAATCAAAGTTAAACGTGTTATACAATTTAACCGGGAGATGATTTAATTTGTAGGAGTTGACATGCATAAAATACAAATAATAAGCCTGAATTTATTATATCACATGTTTTTTACACATGCTAAAGTTACATTAAAAACATTTTATCTGACATAAAATTAGTTTGTGACTTTTAGATATATACAAGCAGTGTTCATTGTCAATCTTTCATTGTGGGATGGCTTTTGACAATTGCAACTGTTATAAGTTGGAAGCTCTTTTCAGAAAAAATGTATATGCTTGTTGATTTATTTAATTGGGATATGAGATGTTATCATTATTACCGTCAATCAATAAAAACCAAGAACTCGTCTCTGTTACCATTTCAACATCTCTTATCTGAATAGTTAACATAATTTGAATTCGTATATAACCCTCAAACTCAAATCATTTCCGTATTTAACTGAATGTACAATTTTTAAACCGTTGTGATATTGTAGATTGGGTGGTTGAAACCTGAATCGTCTTTGATCTTTCGAGATTATTATAGAAGTTACTCAACTAGATTTCAGTTCATAGTCTTAAGATCTCCAGACATATTCAATACTTCAATTGGTAACTTTTAATTTTGCCTTAATGTAGTCTTAAGCTCTGTTTAAAGAGTCTTATAATTACATAACCAATGAATTATATACATCTACTCTGGACTTCATAATAAGAAAATGCTGCATCAATTGTTGAAATTGTTCTGAAGTTACCTTTTTAAAATATCCATCCCATTTGCTTCCTTTATCAAATGAACTTTATGATGTGCAATTGTTGAACTGTTCATGTTTATCATAGGTCGCTCGTAGAGTTGGCGATCCAAATATTCCACGCCCATGGAGTCGATATTCCATGAAAGAAGATAACTCCTTAAGTGAAAATAAGAGAAAAAGTTCTGATATTGCAAAGAATAATATGACAAAAAGGTTCAAAAGTAACGAGCAGAATAATGACCCCAAATTGCAAGAGTTTCTTAAAGTTATGCAACCACGTGCAAAGTCCAAATTTTGGGAAGATGATACATTAAGTCTTGCCCAAGTTAACCAAGAAGATAAAAAAGTTAGCAAAGAGGAAGCTCATGTTTCAAATACCAAGAACAAGGAAAGCATTAAACAAAGCAAATTGGTGAAAAAAACAGATGAACTTGCTCGCAGTGATGACATCTCTGACATGGATTATTTTAAAAGTAGGGTTAAAAAGGATTGGTCGGATTCAGAATCTGATAGCGATGATGATTCACGTGATGATGCAGAACAAAAATCTAAAGGTAATAACGACAAAATGGAAGAATCAAAGGATAATATTGATGAAGTGGAAGATGTGGTTGAAGAAAAGGAAACCAATAATTCAACAGTTACCAGTGAAAGCAATAGTGAATTTGAGACAAGTCGTTTGTTCATTCGCAATCTTCCGTACGCAACAAAGTATAAGTGTTTCCTTAAAAAGCTTTGAGCTTTATTTTACTATTTGTTAAAATTTATAGAAATTGCTGCTTTCTTTATCAATTTTGATTAAAGTAGCTATTTTGTAACCACAGTGAAGAGGAGCTGCACCAGCATTTTAGTCAGTTTGGTGAAGTTTCTGAAGTTCATGTTGTAGCTGACAAGGATACAAAGCGATCCAAAGGCATAGCATATGTTCTCTTCAAGTATTCTCACTGCGCTATCAGGTTTTCCCCCACATCCCCCCCCCCCTCCTTTTTTTTGTAAAATATTGATTTAGGAATACATTTCTATAAAATATTTGTGATCGTAGTGTAGTTGATTTAAAACATATGATCAACCATTCTTCAATTAAAGGTAAAATTTATGCAGTTACTTGTTCGTGCAGCCACATAAATTTGTTGATCCTTATAATGTATACCACTGGTTTATGTTTTAACATATTGCATCACAACAGTTGCCATATTAACCTGAAAATAGATAGGATATATGTTGCAGAAGTCACGTAGTAATAAATGTCTATGTGATTTTATTACATTATCTGTTTATTTACTTAATTTAGAAAAACATAACCATTTCTTTAGTGTGATCATATTCAAGAAGAATCCATGTCAAGTAGTGGTGATGTTTATTTCAGCAAGCTCTGACTGTTGGTAGATACCTAAAATCTTTGGGAAATATGTTCTACAAATGATGACACGACTCAACGTGCTTTGTACGGTACAAAACAAACTCCATGTTTACATTCGTGATTGTAGATTTAACAGCAGTAAGAAACAAAAACAACCGTCATTATTTTCTAGAAGAATAACACCAGTATTTGTCTTGTCTTACATGACTTATTTGCTGTCTTTTTTTTGGTTTTGTGTGCGCGCACACATGTACAACTTACGGCCGTGCGTTGAGTGGTGAACAGAACAATGTGTATATTAACTGGACATCATTTTGAAATTACATGATTTTTGTGCACCAAAATCTGAAAAATGTCAACCAAAGTTATCATAGCGTGCGCTATATTGCACGATAGCTCAAAATTACTCATAGCATAGGGTGTGTTGTTTATCCTATAATAGCGCATGTTTCTAGCTCAAAACAAAGCGCTATTTTGTCAAAGCGCAAAATAGCAAATAACCCAAAATAACGCATTATTTTGTTTGTTTGTTTTAGGTACGCACATTAAAAAAAACCCAAATAAAATTGAATGACACAAACTGAGATCAATGTTATCAAGACATGCGTCTAGAAGTGCCTAGGCGCCAGAAAGGCGAAGGCGCAATCTCTGCGTCTTTTGGTTTTGGCGCCTCCTCTACGGGAGGCGCATGAAAAGTTCCAAAGGCGCTCCTTTGGTTAGTTTGGTTTTTTATTTCAGGCAAACCCCAAAATAGAATGAAATCCGATCCGATTAAATTAGCCCAAATCGACTCGACACAGTCGATAATCGGGTATTAGGGTTTCTTCGAAAGAAAAAATCGACCATCCCACCCTTCGTAATACCCTGAATCAATGTCAAATGACAACGTCTGACTTTCGAATACCGCAAAAGACAGTCCATCGAGTAAAATTAAAACAAAACACCATATTAAGGCACTTCAATACAATCTCACAACGGAAGATAACACATAATATACTGAATATACATGCAACCTATATTCATGTAATAAATGTGAGTAAGGATCAATGGGTAATACTAATCATACATCGTCCTACTTTATCCGTAGGAATGGCAATGGGGCGGGTTTTTAGTGCCCCATACCCGCCCCGGATTTTTTAGACCTCGCCCCAGACCTGCCCCGTAGACCCGGTGCGGGTCTGGAATTTTGCCCCGTACCCGGGACTCGTGCGGGTCAGGGTAGACCCGACCCGCCCCAAGACCCGATGAGTCTCTATGTATTGATTGAAAATTATGTAGCAACGTACATATATTAATTTTTTTATACTCGTTATCACCAAATAATATATGAAATACAAATAACAATGTGTCTATGGGAAGTTAATAAAAATGATGTCTACAATAACAATTCAGAAAATATATACATATGTTATTGTATAATTATCAATGACGCAACTTAATACTCTAATTTTTTCTATAGATATTGATTGGAACATTTTAATATTCATGCTAGAATCACTTATAACTAAAAAGATTACTAAATCATTATAGTAATAAAGCGGTTTCATGAGATGTTAGTAGTGCGGGTCGGGTTGGGGCGGGTCGGCCAAGCCCCAACCCAACCCTAGACCCGGAGTACTCAAGAACGGGTCACGGGTCTACCCGCCCCAATGACCCAATGGGGCGGGTCTTGACGGGCCAAAACAGGGGCGGGTCGACCGGGTTTGGACCCTAGACCCGCCCCATTGCCATCCCTATTTATCCGTACACCAATAAGTCAGGATGATACATAATAGTGGTTCTTTTATTAAAACAATACATACTATGATAAGCTATGCTACCAAATATGAAAAAGAAATACAATGATATAACAATGGTACTAACATAGCATCTCTATACCCAACATCGAAATACGAATATCCATAATCGATACCCGTCCGAATTGCCATTAGCTATGGAAGGGACCTATCGAGAGATACAACTTGTGGACTCCTCTAAAAACCAACATCTCAAAAAAAGTTGACATGTAGGTCATGTCACAACATCCAATCGTACTACAGAACAATATATGACATGTTGTAGACTGAAGTGGTGAAAAATAATCTTCATTTGCACGTCTCCTACTGAAGTTCTTATCTCAGAAACACAAGCCATTAGTCGAAATCCTACTGGACTCAACTACGCATGCATTTTTATAAAATACGTATAACAATACGTACATGTTAAAAATACCGTGACTACAAATATAACAATATTTATACTCATTTTGTATTGTCTGTCCTACTGCCTATTCTTCCATCTCTAGAACCCCTCCAAGCATATCCTGCCGCCGCCAATTAAGCAGTCTTTTTTTACTGTAGCTTAATTTTTGTTTGAAATTTAAAGGTAATTTAATTAATAGTTAATTTAAATTAGTTTAAAGTAAATTTAATTTAGTTTAGACTTTAAAGTTAATTTGGTTAATTTAGTTTAAAGAGTTAAATAAATTATACAAATATGATTTAAAATTTTAGTTTTATTTAACAAAATAGTTAAATTTGAATTTTAGTTTCTAAAACAAACTAAATTTTAATTTTAGTTAATAAAATAATTAAATAAAATATTTAAATAGTTAAATAAATTATAAATATTTACAAAAAAATGTTTATAAATATGTTTTAACATTAAAATTATCGTTTTTAGTAGTAATTCACAATGCAATTCTTTTTACCAAAATGAGCTCAAATTTGTATAAAAGGCGCACAAAAATATGCAAGGCGCAAAAAACTCAAGGCACATGTATTATGTCTTCTTGCGCCTTGGCGCCTTAACTACCTTAACTAAGACACGAGTACAGTAACCAATCATATATCTTCGGTAATTAATCAAAATAGTTCATTGAAGAATGACCATGATTCTTTCAAATGACCTAAGTGTTTGGTTAGCGTAGCATACTCAATACATCTACATGGAAAAGGTTAATTCTTCTGTTGTTCTCTAGCTATGTTAACAGGTAGAAACTTTTTAACCTTAAGAATTCATTTTAAATTTGCTGGTGATGTTATTTATCTTATTTAGTACTTTTTTTGAATAACTTTTACTTTATGGAACTTAATTGTTTGCAATTGGACTTTATTTTCTACAGCATTTTTAATACTGGAAAAATAATACGGAGGCTAAACATCCTTTTCTTTAAATTCCTTTGAATAAACTTTCGAAAGCAAAGTTCTTTCATTAGATAAAGCATTATTAAAATTCATCTCGCATACATCAAAAATGCTACGTGATAAATACTTTGAAACTGATCTTATTGACTAGTTTATTTTGGTTGTACACAAAGTAAAGTATTCGGTACAAGATATCAAATTTTGATGCATAATCAATGGTGCTGTTTTTCTATTTTTTTTCCATGAAAAAAATAGTCATTCAACCTAGTAACAAATGTTTTAATTTATGATCTACTAAGTATCAAATATTACGATGCTATTGTGTAGATTGATGTATGACTCATCTCAAGTCCCTTCTTCCATACCAACTTAATTAGATTAAAGACTTAACAATGGGAATACACTATCATCTTTTTTAGTTTATAAGCATCTAAAATGTATATATTTTGATAAGTATAGTTTTTATAATGCAAAAAATATCGAAACAAATGAAATCATAATTTACATTAAAAATTGAACAAAAAGAATTTCAAAATCAACATCGAGAAATTATATAAAATATAATCTAAAGATATATTAAATTTAACTAAATTACGATTCAATTTAGAAATTTATGAAAAATGGCAGTTTAAATAGTCGTTCTCAATTAGGAAAAAAAATAAAGACGATGGGGATGATAAATCCCTGAAAACCATTGTTATCAAAAATCTTAAAAGCTTACGATTTAAATTCTGTTTTGGATTAGATCTTTCTGGTTTTGATTTGAACTCTGCTGAAACCGCAGTTGAGAAAAATCACCAATCCATACTTATATATTCAATATGTTTATTTGGATCCACAATTCTAAATTTGGTGTTTTCTAAACAAAATAAAATGGAACGAGAGAAACCGAGTTTTATGTTTAAATGTAGAAATTCAAACATTATAAGCAATTTCAAAGTGTGTACAAACCTTAATACAAAGACTTTTTGAATCAATGATATTCGATTTAGGTCCTGTTTCGATTTATAGTTTGAACTTTTCGATTTACGATTTGAATCCCATTGTGAAACTTGCTGAAAACAACAGATAAATTGTTAGACGGATTTGCTTCAGGATACAAGATTAAAAAATTTAAAGCGTGGTTCTAGAGTTTTGAATTTGAACAAGAGGGCATCAACTAACAATTTACGATATAAATTACAATGTAAATTCCAATCTATAATTAAATTACAGTGTAAAATTTAATAAAATAATAGTGATAATCATGAATGATATATTTTTTATATCTATGTAAACATGGACCACGGTGAACAAAATAACGTGCTATAGCGCAGGCCTTGTGCTATTTTGCTCTATTTGTTATTGATTACCTTGATGTCGATATATGTAAGGTGGGAGCATGGAGGAATATTGGTCATTGATTAACAGCATCACTTTCCATTGTTAGAAGGCATTGTGGTTTATTCTGTTGCATTGCGGTATATGAAGAATAAGCCTCCACATTCTCTATTTTTCAATTATTTTCCTGCTGAGAACCTAACCTGCTATTAGTTTATATTGTCATTGTACTCGGTTTGTATCACTGTGTAATTTGATCGAGTTTGATGATATATGAGCACATGCTTTATGAACATATTTAATTAGCTTCACGTTCCTGAATGATAATTGTCTTGTCTATAATGCAATTTGTTAATATACGAAACTTCTTTGTATGAATTGCTTTGATAGGGCACTAGAAGAGTTGGACAATTCACATTTCCAAGGAAGACTGTTGCATGTAATGCCAGCACAACCTCCAAAAGCCAAGATGCCAGAGTAAGTTCTTCAATTCCTGAACTATGCGACAAGCTAAAGAGTTGGTATTCTATAAATATTTGCAAAGCTGATTTTTGGTTTTACAAAATTTTCAAGATCTGATGTTACTGAAGATTTTAAAAATTTCAAACAAAAGCGGGAGGAACAAAGAAAGACATCTGAAGCTAGTGGTGATACACGAGCATGGAATAGTTTGTTTATTCGCCCAGATACTGTAAGCTTACTATTATTCTTAGAGCTGTAGCATATGTTGACAAAATCCTGATTCGTTGTGATGTTTTTGTCAACGACGTCTATTTCTTAAGCAGATTTTTGTGTTCCATGCACAGACCTTTTAGAAAGAACAAACATGCTCGACATATTTCTTTGTTAATCATTCATATACTGATTTCTCAAGCTTATCTAACCAAACTTCACATAGTTATTGATGGAGTACATGATACCAGATACCAGATACCATGTGACTGTTTTATTTTGGTTAGTTCCAATTATTGCTGTGAGTTCTTTGCTTTGAACTTTTCATAATAGCATGCAATTATTTTTCTAATTAGCTGCTAAAGTACTTCTAGTCCATCTTTGGACTTTTTTCATGCCAATTCTTTTTGAGGTGCATAACCTGTTCCTATGAGTCTGTCATCTACACCTGCTTTGGCTGATTTAAGAATTGATATTTAATCAGTTTAGCTATTCTTTTTTTTCTTTTTCTTTTTTCTTTTTGTACAAAGAGAAGGGGCAACTTTTCGGAGTCCTAGACTCCTATGATAGTTGTTAACACATCGATTTAGCCGTAAATACAATTTACGATCCTCTTTAAGCGTGTTTGTATTTTAGATTACTAGTACGTATGGCACATCTGTTGAAAAATTTAAGTTAGCTTCTTTTTAGTGAAAAATATTATGTATTTGCCCTGACAAAACTTCTTTTTAGTACTATAACACGTCCAATGGACGAGTGAAAAAGGGTGCTAAATACTTTTTATTGCAAAATACTATTTTAAAGTATTGTTATAATCTTATATAAAGAAAATACTACATATATATTATATAGGAGGAATTAAGGAAAATGACAAACTTCGAAAAAAAATTAGGTTGAAGGACATCAGGTTTTATTTTTAGGCTGAAGGACAAACGCTAGTTATAATCAGCATTATATTTAACTTTTATACTACACAAAACGCTAGTTATAAGTTATAACTAGCATTATATTCAGTTTTACACTATACAAAATGCTAGTTATAACTAATATTTTCCTTCAACCAAAAAATAAAACCTGTTGTCCTTCATCCTAATTTTTTTCTTCTAAGTTTGTCCTTGTGCCTTTTTTCCTATATAGTATATGTATAGATGCTTGCATAATATATAGTATATGTATAGATGCTTGCATAATTAAGTATCACAACCAAACTATATATATAAACTTATAACATAATATATCGTTTTAGATGAGTTCACTTAAGAATTGCAATAATTATTCAAGGTATATGTTCTTGAGTGAGTATTTAAAATGGGAAAAGAATATTACACAAAAATACCATATATGTTAAGCTAATGAATAATAATATATACAATTCTAGATTTATACAATGCTTCAAAAATAAGTTTATTGCATTATTTTAACAATGCTTCACCTTCAGTCAAAAATCATCAACATCAATCTCATTTTAACTATTTCTAGCTTCACTTCCTACAACTGTAGTATTACAGCCATCAAGATTGTGTGTGATATTTTCAAGGTTTTAAATCTCAAATTTCGATCATGTTTCGTCTTGGAATTTTCACACAAGCTATCTCGTATTGGATGAGATCTCAGATGAAATTTTGATCTATATTTCGGATGAAATTCGAATATTTTGGACGAGATGAGTGTCATGGGAGATATGAAGGAGATTTGATGTTTCATTTCGTCTAAGTGTGAAAAAGATATCTCGACGAGATATAGGAGATTTAAAACATATATATTTCCACAAAAATAAATATACGTCCACCGCTTCTTGCAAAAAATAGAAATATTTAAGTATTATCAAAAACCAACCCTCCCATTTAACTAATAGAGCCAAAGTTCGATTAAGGTATTCAAACTCAGCTAGCTACATGCTCAGATTATGTTGCTCAGATTATGTTAGCCATGGCATCTTGAAAACATCCAGCTACATCTTTCCCAAACTATTATAAAAAAGATGATGGAAAAATGAAGGTAACTCATTTTTGTTTACATTATTACAAGCTGCAAAACACATACATGCTACTTCATATTAATGATCTATATGTCATGTGTTTAATCTACTGATGTATAATATTCTAAATTACTAAATACTGCATAATATAAAATACTGAAAATAACTATGAAAATACTACAAATACATAAATTACCAAAGATGGCAAATATTTGAAATTATCAAATATTGCCAAATGATTATGGTTCAAACTTCAAAAGTCAAAACTTCCCCGATGATTATGCACACATATTCATTTGGTAGGGTTTCTGACTTGATTTCTTCTTCTTTTTTGATTTGAAGGCATTAGGCATGAATATAATGATAACAAGTGAATTCAAAAATCAAACTCAAGAAATAGAATATATCAATCATAGGAAAATTTATCAATTTGGAACAACCTATTTGCATAAATTTTGCGGTTGCAAATGAAAAGTAAGGTATTGGTACCAATTATATTTGAGTTCCTTACATTGTAATATACTTTTTGGTAATATCTTCAAAAAAACACACTGTTTTTTGAGAATTTTGTCCAGTATAGAGTTAGCTGCAAGTACCAGTAGCTTACTGACCAAAGTCATAAACCAAACAATATTTTCCAGGTTTGATTGGAAAAAAGAAAAAAAGAAACCAATAATAATATGAGATATTACATATTTTTGTGGTTTAAATAAATTCTTCTGCCAAGATGATACGTTATCTGAAATAAGAAATAGATACTTACAGATACGACAACGAATATTTAAAGAAATATATAGCCATTTTCATGTTTTTTTAACGATTAAAACATATTTCATGAAACATACATAAAGACTAAACATTTGATAACCATTTTAATATAATACAAAATACAATTCCACGTCGTGAAAAAAGTAAATCAATCAAGCATGACAAATTTGTAGATAAACACAGAAACTAACCATAGGCAAGTTGATGACAACAAACAATATTGAATGGGTGCTAGATTTGGTTATCACGACCATTTCTTATACATTGAGTATGTTCTTTCATACTTACCCCAATCAAAATCCATGAAATTAAAGATTTTGTCTGTATCATATCCACTAAATCTAAGTTAGTTTACATGAAATGAAAATCTTAATATATAAAATTGACTAACATGCCTTTGTTAAAAGCTTAAAAGACATTGCGTGTATAATCCAATTGCGCATATGTAACATCTATAACTTCATAAAACAGAAACACTATTACGGAGCTTATATGAACATCAAAAACATTTACCGTGAAAATAGTTATGTTGCACAACACTGTCAATATTGTATAAATTATGGGCTGGTTTATTGAAACCAAAAAGTCCTCTTAACCTCCAAATTCCCTTCTTTTTTCATCTTCCTCAATCCATGATGAAAACAATTTAAATTCAAAAAGAAGTCAAATCAAATTATTGTTCATTTGATTTCATAGTTCTCCTAATCCTTAAAAATTAATTATAAACCAAACATCCAAAAATGCAATAAAACACATCGGCCATCATTATTAATATATGGTTTTTTAACAACTATATTAGTTAATTGGAAAAATTATTAGTTATTATTTGTAGCGATTGATTTGGGTATATAAATTTTATTCTTTACCGACAAAGAAACAACCATTTTTACTGTAGTATGAAAATAATTTCATAAATAATGGATTAGTGGCAAACGTAGGAGGTGGCTTACCCAATTCTTAACCCTCAGAAGTAGGAGAGAGGCAATTGAGATTCGTTTTAGGAAATTTTCCATTCAATTCAAAACCGGTTGTCATGCTTGATCATCACTGTCTTTTCAATTTCATTTCTTTAGCTGAATTTTGGGAATGCTCAGTGGAAAGTTTCAGTGAGAAAAGGCAAAGGGAATACATTTCATTTGCAGACACGGAGAAAGAGGAGTAAGTGGTATCATCGTTAACAACATAGAGTGAATCAATGGTGGGTTCAGATGCTATCCTACTTTTTGCCTATAACTAAAATATATTAATTAAGTTAAGCACAATTCCTTTTTAGTGAAAGAAAGGTGAGTAGAAAAGTTAGGGTTTCTATCAATTACCTTCGACAATTTGAATCCAAACCCTAGCCTGCTCATTTGGAGCTTTGGTCGAGATCTGGGCTTTATAGAAACTAAAACAAATACATGAAAACCAATAATGAATGAAAAAGCATGAAGAAAACAAAAAAAAAATTTGGGGCAAGGATTGCAGCTGCCAGCGTGAAGCACCATAGTATAATGTCAGAAGCTATGAAAAGCCGGTGATGAGAAATGACAAATTCATGCTCATGTTAATTAATATTCTTGGATTTGTATAATGAGTATTTAAGTAATTTTAAAAGCTTCATTTAGATGTATTCCTATTATATAGAGTTTATGTCACAATATTAGATGCTTGATTGAGTTCTGATGAAGTCTGACTGATGGAAATAAAACAATATGGGTAGATAAGTCTCCCACAACTCATCACTGATGAGAATTGTATAGTACTCGAAATTAAACCTTTAAAGCATATTATACTTTTCCTTTTTGATAGAAATCAATGCAGTCAGTGATGATAGTGATGCCATATGTGATATTCTGGCTCTAGATTATCCAGTAATACAAGAACAATTTATCTTTGTTTTCATAACCTGCTGCTAAATAAATCCTAATTATAATATGTAAAGTTTATTTTACGTATGATATGATATATGCATATTATTGGATAGAACATTAAAATCTGTTCTTCAGAAATATGCATATTATTCGAACTAATCATTAACTATATTCTTCAGAAATTGATATTTTGAATTATGTATACACCTCTGTTATCAAAGCGCTAGCCTAGGCACCAAAAAGGCACCAAAAAGCCATGGGTGCCAGCCTAGAGCTTTTCTGCTCCTCCAGGCGCCGGTGATGCACAAGGTGCCAAAAAAGCGCCTCAGGTGCTGAAGCGTCGAAAGATCAACGCACTCAAAAAAGCGTGCCTACTGTTAAATCATTTTTTATAGAAAATTAAGTGCTTCAGTCCAAAATCGAGCCCAATTGAGGCTTATTTGGCAAATATCGATCAAATTAGGGCATAGGGCATATTGAGATGACTGTCTAGGGGAAAAAGTCTCAGACTCGCGACCTTACATCTGCTGCTGCCATGAACTCAACCTACCGACGTCGTCGAACTCGAGCTACTGTTTGTCGCCTGCCGCCTTCACCTGCTCGCATCGACGCATCCATCTCCTCAGCTCATGCCGTCAAACCGATGCTCAAGGCGCCCAAAAAAGCCCTAGGCGCTAGCCTGGGGCTTTTTCGCCTTGACAACTTTGGTATGCACAATTACACACGTGTGTTTGTGTGAATAAATAGAGAAGAATACAGAGGAGGAAAAAAAAGGATTAGTGGAAGAATAGGATAAGGGAAACACATGTGAGAAAAAAATAGAGATAATATGCTTTAGGTGAGAAAGAACGTTTTTTTAGAAACTCCCTACTATCGTTTTTTCAATACTTACCTTCCTTGTTTGAGAGGTGCAGAATTTTTGTCTCGTAGAGAAAGCGTTTGGCTAGTAATTGTTGTTGCCTTGGTGCGATTCCTTGTCATTTATATATTCAAGTTTGGAATGTTCTGAATGCAATAAAAAATGTAACCATTGTCCTTAATTTCCAACCAACTTCAGCGAGCTGATCAGAGCTGTACACGTTTTTTGTACATGTATACTGATTCTGATTTCCAAATTTTTACACATTGTTTTCAAAACTCAATTAAAACCGTCGACTAGTACAATCCAAGCTAATAACAAAAATCAACATATTTATTTTTAATTTACAACTCAAAATTTAAAAAATAAAAAGTTTCTAAACAAAATAAAGATGGAATGAGAGAGAAAATTAAATTTATAGTTTAGATGTAGAAATTCGAGCATCAAAATCAACTTCAAATGTATAAATCATTATTATGGAAAGAATAGTTGATGAATTTATATACTAAATATCATTTTATAATCTACAGGGAACAAAATTTGTAGTATATAAGTATGTATGCATATCAAAATATGAATTATTTAAATCGTGATTCACAATTTATATCCAGTTTCGAATTAAAGTTTGAATTTTGCGATTTACAGTTTGAAAACCTTGCTTTTACAATTAAGTTTATAGTCCTCTGTGTGAAACAGGTTGTTGAAAACATTGCTAGAAAACATGGTATCAGTAAAAGTGATTTGCTTGAAAGAGAAGCAGATGATCTTCCAGTTCGTATTGCACTTGGCGAAGCACAAGTTCTGTCAGATACGAAAAAATATTTGTCTAGTGCTGGTGTTAATGTAGCTGCTTTAGAAGAGTCTGCTTCTAAAAGGAACGAGGAATGCAAAAGAAGCAACCACATAATATTGGTGAAGAACTTGCCTTACAGCTCGACTGAAGGAGAGCTGGCTAATATGTTCAAGAAATATGGTAGCATAGAAAGAATTATACTCCCATCAACAAAAGCATTGGCCTTGGTATTTCATTTGCTTTCGGTTTTATGTGTTAATTTTTTGATCAGTACATCTTCTATTTTGAATTTAGTACAAACTATTTATGGCATAATAGATAGAGCTATTAGAAATCGATTGCAAATTCTCTAGTAATATTGTTTTACTACCGTTTTAGTAATTTTACATTTTGTTTATGTGCTTTCTGATGTTGTGGCATTTCATACTGGCAACTTTGATTCAACTGCCTAAGCTGGCAAATTTTTTCTTGTTTGGCAAAGAAAGATTAGGAAAGAAGCTAGCTTGCCCACAACATATAAAATAATATGCATCTTATTAGTTACTACATGTGTAGAGTTTTCTGCTTAAAGCCACATAGTTTGATTTATCTTCTTCCATCTGAACGGATATTATTGCGTCTTCCCTAAACTGAGTATTATTACATTATAGCATATGCACATGGGTATTTGCTTTGTTGAGGAATGCTATTTTGAAGCTACTGTACGCACGCACATGCACGCACAATCTAACTGAATATTGCTACACATTAGTATCCATACTTAAGTAATAAATTTTTCGAGGATGAATTTTGTAGATCGTTTTTTTTCCTTTTGTGTGTGTGTGTGTGTGAATGAATTGACGTAAGCATCCACCTTTTAGCTTTGCATTACGATTTTTTTCTGCATGATGTCAGGTGGTTTTTCTTGAAGCAACTGAAGCACGGGCAGCATTTAAAAGAATGGCTTATAAAAGATACAAGTAAACATCTTTGTTTTGATTATCTGTTCATTTGAAGAAGATATCATGTAGAAAATTTATTCTGAACTTGTTTTCACTAAATAAATAGAAAACATACTATCATGCCAGGCAAACTTTTTCACCCTTTTCTTTTTTTTAAGCATATGATGACTCAATGAGCACAATCTGACATTCATGCACACATCATGTGATATGCATGCATTCATGCACTCATTTTGACACCTGAATGCACACATTATGTCAGGTGCATACACATACTATGTCTCGTTCATGCATAGGCAGTGTACACATAATGTAATGACAATTATTATAATATATTCCCAAAAATGTCTGGGCTCTTCATTTTGGTTGTTTTATTTTCTGGATGCAAGAATTTAGTCATCCTCTGGTTCACATTACTCTTTTTTTTTGTCTCATTTGTCTATTATCTTTTATCTATTCCTGGTTCAAGTCTCCAACTTTCATCTTTAAATTATATGAATAGAATCATTTTTGTCTGCGACTTCTAAGTTCAGATGATTAGGTCCCGTTTGGTTTGTCGTTTTTAGTTTTGTGTTTTCGTCTATACAAAAGCGCGTCCGTTGTATGCATTGTTGAAAAACAAACAATTTTGAAAAATGAAATTAACATGTAAAATAGAAAATAAGTTTATTTTGTTTTTCGTGTTTCGAGAGATAACAAAAGCACGGAGAACATTCCAACGCCTTCATTGTCCGTTCGTCGTCGCAATGGCTAAGAATTATAAATTTCTTACCTTATTTCTTGCTATTTCTTAGTGCAAGTTGAAAACACAAAACTCAAAATACAAAATGAAACCAAACAGGCCCTTAGTTTTTGCCTTATGTTAACACGAATATGTAATAATATAAGTTGCTACTGGTAATGCAAACTTGCAGAGATTCTCCTTTGTATTTGGAGTGGCCCCCTGCTGATGTGCTATGCTCACATCAGAAATTAGAAAAGACTGAATCAGGCAATACAGTTTCTGAACCTGATAAGAGGTTGTTACTTGAGAATACTTTGGGAGGAACAATGGAAGATGAAATTGACCCAGACAGAGTTGAGGTATGACGTTAATTTCACTGTCAGGTTTATTTTGTGTTTAATTTTTGTGACAGTTGTATGATCTGCATACACAGGAGATTTTTGAGAAAATACTTTTGTTGTATTGTACCATTAGCTGTCAATATTATTTTGAATCAAAATTCTAGCATGATAGTTATATGCATATCATGCATTTCAATTTTTTTTTTACAACTTGAAACTTCTGTTGGCCTTTTGTTGCTCAGATAAATGATCATACAACAGGTTGGCCTTCAGTTGACCTCATTCTTTCATTGTACCGTTTTGTTTTTTCACCAATTGGTTTGTAACGATGATGGTGGAATACACGATCCTATAAACATCAAAGTAAATGCATTACCCGTAGGCATCAGTAAAATAACATTATAAAATAAAATGCCTTTGAAAAGTTCAACCTAAAAAGCATCACCTCTCAGCATTAGCGGAACTGACCTGAATTGTGTGCCTTGAACTTTATCTGAAAGGGGACCTTTGTTGCACCAGAAATCTAAAGGCCTTTTATAATTGTTTTAATAATATTGATGGCCAGTTATTAACTGATACTTATATAAATAATTTTAAATTTGTTGTGAAATGATTCCCCCCTCAAAATCATGATTTTTCATGTAAAGTGTGTATACTACATCAGTAACTGCCAGCTTATTTGCCTAGACTTGATCTAAATCTCTTTCAGTCAAAATGTTACACATGGCTTCATTACATAAAAAAAAGGATTGAAATCTTTACATTGTTCAAATTGGTGATGCAACTCTTTATTTATTCATGCAGTCAAGATCCTTGTATGTGAAGAACTTAAATTTCCAGACGACAAATGAGACTCTGCAAAAACACTTCAGCGACCTCATCAAGAGTGGAAAAATAAAAAGTGTCAAGGTAAACTTTGGAGCAGTCTTCTTATTTGTATACAATAAAAAAATTTTGGTGTTCCACTGATATTTTGCAATATAAGTATTTTAGGTACAAAAGCATAACAAAAATGGCAAGATGGTATCCACGGGATATGGTTTTATTGAATTTGATTCAGTTGAGACAGCAAGCAACGTATGCAGAGAGCTACAGGTATAAAAATAGTTTTACACAAGTTTTCATCAGCTCCATTTGAAAGTATTCTTTTCTAAATTTATAATAAATTAGAGCATGAACAATTATCTTGCCTTGCCAGGGAACTATTCTTGATGGACATGCTCTTAGTTTACAAATTTGTCGTATCAAGAAAAGCGAGGAGGTTTCAAAAAAGAAGGATAAAGAATTGAGTACTACAAAATTGATTATTAGAAACGTAGCATTTGAAGCAACCGTGAAAGATCTTAGACAGTTGTTTAGTCCTTTTGGCCAGGTAAAACATGTTCTACTACTGTCTCTCATTACTCATATGGATTTATTCTTTAAAGCGATTATATTAATTATCAGAGGATATCCACCTAGTGGAAGTCTGTGATTAAATAATGTAAAATTGTTATATTTTATTCGCTACTAATCTGTATGATTTTGAATCTGGTTGTCCTGTCCTGTTTTATTTCCAGATAAAGAGCTTAAGGTTACCCATTAAGCAAGGTGGCCACAGGGGATTTGCTTTTGTTGAGTTTGTTACCAAGCAAGAAGCAGAAAACGCGATCCAAGGACTTAAGGGCACTCATTTCTATGGTCGAAACTTGGTATGTTTTTCGCCTACATTTTCAAATTTATTGAAGATGCAACTACATGCCAAAGCAGTTCCACAGTTTTACATTAGTGGAAAATAACAGACAGAAGGACAAACTTTGAAAAAAAAAATTGGGTTGAAGGGCAACAAGTTTGATTTTTAGGCTAAAAGACAAACTTTGAATATAGTTAGTATTTTGTACAGTGTAAAACTGAATATAATGTTAGTTATAACTAGCATTTTATATAGTGTAAAAACTGAATATAATGCTAGTTATCCAAAAATAAAACTTGGCGTCCTTAAGTCTAATTTTTTTTCAAAGTTTGTTCTTGTGCCCAGTTCCCTCTTTACATTATTAGCTTTCTTCTTATTCCTCAGTTGTCTGCTAAATTGCAGTAAGCTTAATGCTCCATTTTCCATTTGCTGGATTACTGAAGCAGTGTCTTACCTAAGGCTGTTAATGTAACGGTTAGCATACCAATAGGGAAAAACCGGTACCTTACTGAATTTACTAGTAAAGCAAAATTGAAAACCATTACAGTTACTGTTACTCTGGTATACCGGTGATTGTAGTATACTGATAAATCGTTATCGTTGGTCGGTAATGGTAGATTTTACCGTTGAGTAAGTATGAAAAAAGAATTGTTGTATATTTATCAGACAAATTCGTTGTATATTTATAAGAGATTCACTAAAATATGTATATTTCTTATTTCACAATATGTATATATATATATATATATATATATTGAATGCTATGAGATTTTGGATTAAAATGTAAAGTTCAAAAAGTTGATAAACAAGAACGCAAAAGTCATAAATTAAGTCAAATATTATCCTAAAATGTGTTAATCGTAAAATAACGCTTGATTCAAGTTAATAAAATTATAAAATGACTGATAACCATTACAATTGATTTTGATATTTTGTTACCGTTGAAATGTACGGACGATGTTGATAAGTTTACCGCTATCATTACTGGTGTATTGGTTTTATTATTCTTGGTTACCAATGGTTACCATTTGATAATAGTATGGCAGAGGTTAAATTACTATTATCTTTACCTATGTGTAAAAATCGATAATATTTGCAAACGGTTAGCAGAGATAATATATATGCAGAGATAATAAACTCGTGTTTTGCCTCAGGAAAACATTGGTAGCAAGTTCTGAAAACAATGTAAAAATTGATAATATTTGTAACATGGTAAAACATAATGCAGGAGTTTTAGTTTAATTTTCCACGTCCTACGGACAACTAACTATATTGCATATGTATACTTCTATTCATGTTTTATATAATTTTGTTTTTCAGACTCTGGAGAGAGCAAAAGAGGGAGAAACATTAGAAGAATTACGACTGAAAACAGCTTCTAAATTTGTAGAGTGATAAAATGTGTTTTGAAAGCTCTAAAAGAATGGAAGAGCTTGTGCATTTTTGGTTGTAGGAAATCATGTTTTGCATGTTTTATTCTGTATTATCCTCGAACATAATAGCTTGATTTTGTCATGCAGTTTTGTAATCTGTTATCATGTATTATCGAACCAGAGCCAACCAATAAAACTTTTTGGTCAAAAGGCAACGAACATTTCTCATTACTGTAAAGAACAGTCGGACTATGCCTTCTGGAACTTTATATCGCGTTCTTATTATAATATTTGGAAAGTTAGATTTTACTGTGGGTGACAGAGAATCATTTACCCACTCTATTGGATCAGTGATTTTGTCATATGCTCCAACTGTGGTCAAGCGTGAAACTCACCTGTAGATGGAATATGTACAGTTTGTAACAGACTAATTGGTCAGTGGATGGACGCAAGCAGTGGCGGAGCTAGGTTTGAAACTTAGCTAGGGCCAAAGTAAAAAAAAAATTTATCCCACATCTTCGAAAATAACATACATTCCGTTGTATATATATCAATATCTTTGCAATTGAAACAAATCTGTTAGAACCAAAGCTCTTTGAGCTAATTGGGCTGAAGCCTATCCCAGCTAGGGCCAAGTTCTCCAGCTCAGCTAGGACAAGAAATTTGATGTACTGTTTTTGTGCATTGTACTTCAATTTCTCACCTAGGGCGGTGGCCCCAGCTAGCCACAATGTGGCTCCGCCCCTGGACGCAAGTAACATGCGCTATGGTATATTTAAATATGCACCCTGCTTGTCCGTTTGTAAATGAAATGGGCGTGGTACCTTCTCATTCTTTGTTCTTATTTGACGCTTTCGTACAAACGTTTTTTAACTCGTTATCAGTACATACGTGGTAATAAGGTAAACGGTCAAAATATTCCGTTGGAAGAAGTTTGAAGTAATTCACGAATAGGTCATGTATAAGTTAAATGATAAAAATATTTTGTAGTCCATACAGACGTGGTAGCAAGGTAAACGGTTAAAATCCTTTAACCAAATATCAAGAGTCAATACCAATGCCATTTCAAAATATATTAGGATTTTTTTTCGATTTGGCTTCATTTACAAACTTATTATCGCAAATAGCCTCATTTCAAAACTAATATCACTTGTAGTCTTGTTTTGGCCAGCTCAACGTTGAACTGGCTAAAACACACTGACGACGTAAACATACAAGCGACTTTTGAAAAGTCGTCCATTCGGGGTTCTGTAACATAACAGAACCCTCCTTCCTTCTTCCTTCACTTTTCTATTTTCCTCTTTTCTTTCGAAAACCTGAAAACCCTCCACCCTCATTTTTTTTAAATCTGCTTAAATTCCATTTAATCTCAATAAAAGGATTAGATTTCGAAGATCTACCTCAAGCATAGCAAACCATCATTAGTTCGAACCTAATCATAATCAAGATATGTAGTAGAAACCCTAAGTTTTCAGATTAGTTTGTAAATTAATTTGATGATGTGGTTTTTGCTTTGTTAATGTAGAATGGCTCCTAATTATATTTCAACCATATGCTATTATGATGGTGAATTGGTTATTGATGATTTAATGTGTGGAAAATATCTTGGTAGTCTAGCACATCGAACTCATTACGGCAGAAGACAACGTTACGCCTCGATGATGAAACGATGCTTTTAGGTCCTACTCACCTACAGCAATAAAAAATTGTAACTTATCAAATTCGAACAACTATACGTACTATACTTCAGCACTAATTATACCCGCCACCGTATGGCAATGATAAATCAATCGCCGTTTTTCTCATGGATATTCTACCTACAGGTAGATATGTCCAACACCAAAGCTGTAAATAATATTAGACACATGTTTTTAATTGGATAAGAGCATATGAAATAATTGTCGGGGAAAGTAAATAATGCAAATACCTGTACTAGATTCACACAACCACCAATGATTGCGCTCTCTTGCAAAGCAAGCCTCGTCAACTCGCAGTATGTATACGCTAGAACTGCACTGCCCCAAGAATACTGGCGATGAACATCAAAATCTTCTAAAAATGGAAGCCATCTAAGCCATATTCGTGTCTTAGAATGATCGCATATCAACCTCGAGCAAATAATATGCAATATAATGGCTCTGACTTGTTGTTGAATCTGAATCTCCGTGGCGTCTGCTGGTATGTCATCCGCAAGCTGTTGCCTAAACCATCTTGTCGATATCATCTCGTTACCCTACCACTCCTCTGCTGGAGGAGTTAAACCTAGGAGCTCCTGGTATAAACTAAGGAAATCAACTGGCTCGGGGTTGGTCAACGGAGCACCGTCTATAGGTATGCCAAGTAAGAACGCAACGTCACCCAACGTGATAGTCATCTCCCCAACACATAGGTGAAATGTAGATGTCTCCGACCTCCATCTAACCACCAAAGCAGTGATAAGATGATGATCCAATTGGATGTGCCTCAACCGAAAAACTAGTCCAAACCAGGCTTGGTCTATCAACTGTAGAACGCCTGGATGAGCAGATGTTACTCTCTTCAATTTAGACGGATGGTTTATGGTCCCGTCTGCAGTATTGCGCTGTCAAAATATCACAAAAATGTACAAATCAATCAGTATGTATATTTCAAAACTAAGAATTTTACCGCGACGAATTCAGGATTATTCATTCGATGATGTTGTTGCAAATATAGGACAGAACTATCGATAGGTCCCGGTAACATCTTCGAGTAATCTACACATATACAAGAATCATATATTCTAATTTATTTTCCAACTTCAACACTATGAATTTACATATTGTTTTTCGACAATTTAACAATGGTTTCACCTATACTAAGTTACCTCTACAATCAATGACTACTTACAAATCTTAAAAACTAATATTTTGCAATTTTTTATAAAACCCTAAATTGAAAAAAATATGATTTACCCATACCTAGAGGAGCGTCCCACATTGAAGAGCTTGCCATCTTCCAATTTGTTGAATAAAATGCTAAAAGTTTTAAGTTTGGGGCGAAAATTTTCTGATTTGGGTGGGTTTTGGGGTTTTGGAAGAGAAGAGGAAAATAGAAAAGTGAAGGAGGAAGGGAAGGGGGGTTTTGTTATGTTACAAAACCCCGTATAGGCGACTTTTGAAAAGTCGTTCATATGTTTTTTACTACGAACATACAGGCGACTTTTGAAAAGTCGCATGTGTGTTTTGGCCATCTCAACACTGAGCTGGCCAAAACAGGGCTATAAGTGATATTAGTTTTGAAACGAGGCTATTTGCGATAGTAAGTTTGAAAATGAGGCCAAATCGAAAAAAATCCAATATATTAGGAATCCAGATTGATATTAGCGCTATTTTAAGAATTGTGTGGGATACATAGTGAACATGTATTGATATACTCGCTTGCGTACGTTGTCGTTCCATATATTGGACGTAAATGTTATGCTACAAAAGATAATGTAGTTACATGTTCGATTAATTTATAGTTTTTTTATGGTTGGGAAGATACTACAAACGATGATAGAATTTTTAATGCAACTATCAATTTGAATAACATTCCAACGTAGAATTTTTAAATTCAACGAAAATGATCGTTGTTTTGATGGGGATATGAAAAAAAACAGCGGTGATCGAGATTACATGGCTTACAATGATGATTTAAACCCTGTTCCACGGGAATATCTTGAAGATGATTAAGTCCTACAAAAGTTACCTCCCTTAGAGAGATTGAACGACGTGAATGCTAAATAATGAAATGTTAGTGCTTTGACACGCCATTAGAGCTAGTTGAAAAAAATGTAGTGAATGACTATGTTTGTTTGTCTTGTTTTCTTTGTATTTCAAAAATATTGTTCAAGTATCTTTGTATTTCGAAATCAAACCGGTGTGTTTGCAATATTACAAAGTTAGTTAATCTCGTTCTATACTATTTAACATTAAACTAATCACAGATGAAAATTCTACCACTTTCAAACATCCCCACAAACACCCTATTCGAACACAAAAATACGTTCCCTTTTCAATGAAATTATTCACTCAAATGCCCTAGTGTGTGTGTGTGTGCGCGCGCGCGCATGCGTGCGCGTGTCTCTCCGTGTGGGTATGTGTAGGTGGGGGTTGTGTGTGTATGTGTGTGCATAGACTTTTAGATCCCATGTTATCCTCCAAAAATATATTTGTTTATTTGTGCAAAAAGTTTTCTAGATCAATTAAATTTTATAGATATATTATGTTCGTTAGCAAAATCATCCATGTAAGATTTGGAATCATCTCGAAATTTCTATATTCTTCAAAATTGAATTTTTCAAACCAACTGTTGGAACAAATAATTTCAGAATAGACAGCAATAGTTTGGAGAATCATAGAATGGACTTTGTATACTAGGCACCTCCCTATTAATATACTGGACTTGGTATACTAGGCTCCAATTAAGATATTCGTGAACAGTAAAAACTCTTATCGCATCTCCCAATTGCCCATACGAGGCTGGACTCTTTCTACCAAAGCCAGGATACTTAGGGGACCGATCCAAACTATTCGAGTTTGATCTTACCTAGCTAGATGGAAGGAAGTCTAACTGTTCAATGACTCCTCTATTTTAACCTTTGTAGCCATCCATATTTTTCATTGGATTTTATAAGAGGTTTGATTTGATGGTGATGAAAAAAAGAAAATGATGGTAAAGTATGAGAGAAAGCACCACTAAATGTGGCCACTCGGTTATTGAAGCCAATGACTTAGCTACAAAGGGACTAAAATTAGCATGGTTAAATGTGCCATCAAGGTTGGTTCAATGGGAAGTCTACAGAACCCGTGGATTGGGGACCTCCGCAGGGTCAGGTGAAGATTAAAGGAGAAAATGAAATATAAATAAATACATATAACCAATTACCTATAATACCGTATACAGTTAAATTTATTCAACTGGTAAGTTCACAAATTTTGCGTGCGGCTGAGTTTTTATCTAGTAGGGTCTTCATTTATCATGCTTAATAATTTTCTCCTTAATGCACATCAAATTTGATGTCTAGGTTGATCAATTGTTTGGGGGTATCCATGGATGTCATATACTATTTTCAGTGCAATAAAGATACTAAACCCGTGTGCATAGTCTTCTTATGAAAAAAGATTTATATACACACACATTTAAATATATATACATATATAAATACACATGCACATATATACGTAATATATATACATACACACACACATACATACATATAGTTTTTATTGAAACTAACACACACACACACATATATGCAGATATATTATGTGCATTGGAAAGTTCATCTATATAAAATCTGAAGTCTTCGTAAAACTTCTACCACCTTCAAATGACATTTTGAATCGATGGTCGAAACAAGTATTTTCAACAATTTATATTAATTTGCAATTTTAAGACGTTAAAAATTTCGAAATGATTTTAAATTTTGTATAGCTAATCTTGGCTAATGCACATAACCTATCAACAAAAGTTAATGGGCTTTGCAAAAAAATTGCATAAAATGGTGTGGGGGTTGGGGGTGTCAATGGAGATTTATAAGAAAGAGCATTTGGATCCCTCTCATATGTAGTATATTTATAACATTGTTACATTAAAAAGAATTATATTTACAACACATCATCGACATGTTTCACTCAGTAATTTTATCTTATATGTATATATATAATCGTTGTTAGATTTATTATTTGATCAATTTTCTTTTATTGTTAACATTGTTTAAGAAATGGTAAGTAACATTTATTTATATTATAAATTAATATCCTAAAGAAGCGCTATGCATATTTTGCTACAAATTGTTAAGAAATACAATGCAATCGTTAAGAAATATAATGTCCCGACGGAGGAACAACTACGAATTTAAATAGAAATGGAAATGCGTTATGTTTGATTCATGGAATGATATTTAACATATTTTTTCTTGAACGAAACCCGTGGGCCTTTATTGCTAAAACATACAAAGAAAAATAAAGTATTTACAAATATTTACAAACATAGGCTTTAATCCCAACATCCATCGAACTATACATTTTTGATATGTTAATACCTTAGTTATTGATTTTGATGATAACAACCTAGATAATAATAATACATTTATGTAAAATATGGATACAGATGATTTTGTCAAGTTATATAGAATATAGTGCATGATATTATACAGGTTTCGAATCGAAGACCGTATAGTATAAAGATTCAAGAACTAGACATGAAGACTCATGAGTATAAAGATCAAGATATGAAGTTCTCAAGACTATGGTATAGTGTATAGAGTCGTAGAATATTGTTAAAATCTCTAGTAGCAATGTTTGACCTCTATTTCTTATTTTCTTATCTTTTAATTTTAAAATAAAGTATATTTTTCAAATATATTTAAAAATAATTTATAAAAGCTTTCTAAAGTTTAAATGTTTATAAACTATGTTTAAACTGTTTAACAAAGTATCAAAATATTTTACAAAGCATTAGATTTTCAAAATATTTTAAAATAAACAAGTTTTTATAATATACTAGCATATGTCGACATATAGGCAGATAGTATGTCAACATATATGCCGCAATTTTCAAAATTCAAATTTTGAAATAAAGTGTATATTGTCAAAACTCTTCGCGAATGGACATGTCTGTTTATTCATTATATATAAGGGGTTTCCAAACAAATTTTTATTAACTGCTTTCTTATTATCTTCTCTCCTTTTACTCTGTCAAAATTTCTATTGAAAATATATTCAAATTTTTTCAAATTCAAACCGGAATCAATTCAATTTTCACTGTTTTGGTTCTCTACTATTTACTCTCCGATTTCAATCATCTCTCTCTTAATCAAAAATCAAAGCGTTGTCCAAGAGGTTAGAGGATCAATTGTAACCAAAGATCAAGAAATTGTCTTTGGAAAAACCATCAAACTCCAGTTGTGTTTGCATGGGTGTGCTTGTGCCCCATTTAAATCAAGTGGATGTGCTTGGTGTCCCAAAAATCCAAGTGGGTATGCTTGTGTCCCGTCTAAATCAAGTAAGTGTACCTAGAACTCGAAAAATACGAAGGGTGTGTCTCGTGGCCTTGAAATTGAGATTGTATTAGGTTTTCCTTCTTCCCATTGAAAGATTGAAATTTGAAAAGAAATTCGTACAAGCAATTGTACGGGATTGGACGTAGGGTAACTCCGAACTAGTATAAAAATCTTTGGTGTGATCTCTCTAAGTTTCTACTTTTTACTTTACTGCATTTATACTTATCTGTGTTTGCATTTATGATTGTTCATTATGTGTTGATTAATAATAATTTTGAAAGAATTTCAAAACGATTTATAAAATTTATAAAACACTATTCACCCTCCCTCTAATGTTTAATTAGCCTTAAGACACTACACCAAATTGATGATTTTGCAACATTTTGTATTTGTAAATTTCTAACACTTACAAATGTTACAAACTACTAACAGTTAATAAGTGTTAGAATAGCTGAAAAAGCGTTGGTAAAAATAAATAATTTTCTATATAAACTTTACAACACATTACTTATGATATATAACACAAATAAGTGTTACAATGATTGGTAAATTTGTAAATAATTCATGACTAAGTGCACTTGTTTGTAATTTAGCATACATTTCATTTCCCACACTTATCCATTCCCATTCTCATTTTTGGCCGTACTTTTTTATTTCCAATTTAGGTTTCTTCCTCTCAGCGACTCTTTACAAATCATCGTCGCTCTTCTCCACGAATCATAGATGCAATATTAGTAAATGAGATTGCTGCTCCAGAAAATCCAATGCCAACCTCGAATTCGACAATTGCTGCTCGAATCGAAGTTGAGCTTAAACCCTAGTTACCCTCATTTCAACCATGGCCATGCCATACTACCAAATCAAGTCCAAACAACCATGGCCATGCCTCATTCGCGTTTAAAGGAGGCGGTGGATTCGGGTTTGAGCAATTCGTGGATTGAAGGTGGTCGGTCAGTGATAAGGAGGCGATTCTAGAGGTTGTGGTTCGTTGATTATTGGATTTTCCACTCTCTAGAGCTATTGGGAGATTTAGTAATGGATCTAACTGTCCGGAGTGGGTGATTACAATGCTGGTAATTTTGGGATAACTTTTTAAAATTATCGTTAGATGGAGAATTACTAATTGGTTCCAGTTCCACTATGTTTTACAAATTTCTGTTATTTTCTATTCCAGGCTGGTAACAGTCGTGGAATCTGTTATGTCCCTTTGTATGACAGTCTAGGTAACTATGTTTTCTTTTTCCAGTCCATATTCAATTTTTAGGAGATGTTTCACTTTACAAGTGCTGCAAATTTTGATTAAAACAGGTCCAAATGCCGTAGAGTTCATTCAAGAACTCAAGCCAACACTATTTTGTGCTGTCCCACGTGTTTTTGAGCACATATATACAGGCATTCAGCAGAAAATTGCTTGTGGTGGAGCAATATCAAAGAGACTGTTTCAGTTTGCTTATGACTAGTACGTATTAATTTTTTTCCATTATATAGTTGCCATGACTGAAGCTGAGTATGAATTTTCTGGTTTTCTTCCATTAGCAAACTGAAGAATTTGAACATGGGGCTCAAACAAGACAAAGCATCCCCTTTCTTCCATTATGCTGGGTTCTCCTTTGTAACTTTTTTTCCAGTTTGTATTCTTGTTCTCCATGAAAGCTGTTTGTAAAACTGTGTATTCCTTTTAAAGCCTGGCTGTGAGGAATGTTAATCAGATGGTACAAACAATATGTTATTTTGTTTTTTCTTTCTATGCCTATAATTTTAATTACTAAATTATGTTACTTTGTCTAAACATACAATACTTGTTTTTTAATTCCAGTTCATTGTAATTTGTGGCTTCAATTTTGCAGGTTGCATGAAGCAATGACCTTCTGTACATTCTTTACAAATATAGAAAAGATGCCTATTGAAACAGATACGCTGTCTCTATTTAATTGAAATTTTATATAAGTATAAATCAAATTTAAAGAAATAAAAGGTTCCTAATGGTTGCAAACAATTTTTTTCCCTTTGTTAAATAACTATGCAAATTATGCTTATATGTGTAGCTGCAACAGTATTGTGATTAAGATACAGGTTGATAGCTCTCAATGAATTCAGTTCTGCAACAGAGATTTCACGTTCATATATAGTCTCAAATTAAACATTATATTTCATATCACATCATTTGAATATATTTGTGGACACAACTGCATTATGTAGAATTTTGTATTAGGTTGGATAGTGAAAATGATTTCAATTAACATCTGCAAGTTAGTTGCCAGGACCCATCTAAACTAATTTTCACAAATGATTATAAGTTAATATGATATCTACAACAACTTTGAATGACCATAATCTTCTTAGCAACTTTATGGAGAGCTAAGTCTTATAGGGTGGTTTTTATATTGATTTGGTTTGGTTCTATATGTGCGTAAAGATCTAATTCATAGTAAACATAAGAAATGATGGATACATATATAAAATAATCAGTGTTTATATCCAAGATTAATATGATATCTACAGCAACTTTGAATAACCATAATCTTCTTAGAAAAGTTATTTGATGCACTCAAGTAAAATTGTGGTTAGATTGTGTTCAACCTCTATTATATTTTTTCACCCTTGATTGCACATGTATTCTTAAATCTATATTTATTTTGCTCACTGTAATGAGTGACACTCATAGATGTTTCTATCAAAATAAATTAATTTTGAACAAAATTAGCATTTATAATTCCCATCATTTTTTTGCATATTCTATCTAACGTCATGATCTTTCTAATTTTAGGTTGATACTCTTCATAGAAAACTTCAAAAAAATATTTTCAGTGTCATGTTTTCGGCGTCATGTTTTTTTATTTACTCAAGTAATATAATAGTTGAATTTTTTTTCAACTTCTGTTGTGTAATTTATCCATTAATTACATGCATCTATAAGTCTACATTTATTCAGTGTATACAAGTGAATAACATTGATATTTCAAGGACATTTCAGTTGCAACTGCCCTTCTAATAAACAAGCTCATATTTTTTCTTTCCTTTTGCGCAGTCAGAGATGGAAGACTTTGCTCACTTTTAACTATAGGAATAGATTGCTTCTTACTGGTACGCCTATACAAAATAATATGGCAGAGTTGTGGGCTCTTCTCCATTTTATCATGCCCACTCTTTTTGACAGACATGAACAGTTTAATGAATGGTTTTCAAAAGGGTATTTTTTTATTACTATACCTTTTCCAACTTATATTGAAATAACATATCGTTTCGTTTGCACCAGATTTCTTAAAGTGTTTATTTATGCAACATTGAAAGTCATGCAGAACATGGGGGAACATTAAATGAACATCAACTCAGTAGACTTGTAAGAATTATAATTGGAAAGTTAAATTTTGTATCAGCGAAGTTTCTATCAGTCGAAAAGCTGAAGTCTCTTAGGTAATATCTTTTTCTCACAGTCGAAAAGCTGAAGGGTTCTCACCATTTCTATCATTACAATTATCCTCCCACACGGACACATCTTCACACTTTCAGAGTTTACTGCACGTAATGAAATAAATACATGTTTCGATAGTTGTATTGTATGTACCGGTGGCATACTTTAGTTTCATTATGACAGGTTATTTGAGAACTGTTGCTACGACTACTGCTTAAATATGTTTGGGTTAATAAATAGATGCATTACTACCTTTTCCATTAACAACTATTCTTTACTATCTTACAATAAAGTATTAAAACTTGTTAAGATATGTAGTTAAGTGCTTATTTGTAGGAATAACCAGATTGCTTATTTGCTTTCTCTGCTCTGCAATTTTTAATTTTGCTTCTGCTATCTTCTAAACTATTAACTACTAGTTTATTTTTGTTTGCAAAAGGAAACCTAAAAAAGTTTGTTAGAAATATATTAACTTGCATATACACCTTTACAGATTTTGATATATCTTGGTATCAAAAAGACCATATTGCATATGCACCATGCATATGTACATCTATATTCTCATTAAATATTGCAATATTCTCAGTATATTGAAGTTTACATTTCTTTCAACTTGACAATGCAGTTCCTAATTGACAATAAATCGATGGTTTTCTTTACTAAGCTACAAATAGCAGCCTCGCTACTACTTGTTGCAGCAGCTTAGTTGTTGCTACTTGCAGAGTGAGGTAGAAGAAGTGGGCACAATGTAGGAACTTATTTATATTAAGCTTGTTTATTTATTAATGTTCACCAAAGCTATTTTTTTACTTCAATCAAAGCTTGGATTCTTTGTGAAGCAGCTGGGCAAAGAAGTTAAAGGTGACACCAGTCGACATCCATTTAAGTTGAGGACTGTGGTCTGTAGTGATGGTCAGGGGAAGGGGTGGGGCAGTTGTCAGAAAGGAGTCGCTGTTTTAGTTGTTGATGGAGTATGTATGATGTAGGTAGCAGTGGATGGTGGTATTACCGTGATGATTTGTGAGGAAGTGTTGTGGTTTGTATGTGGTCAGAGGTTGTTTAATGATGTGATGGGTGTAACAGGGGAACTGTGGTAATGAAGGTGGTTCTATGAAAGCTTGAATAAATGTGGAATGACAGTGTGTTGGTGGCTGGGTGTATGGGGTTGAAGGAATTGTGGTGACTGAGTTATAGTTGACTACCTGTCTTGGTGGTTTGTATGAAAAAGTGGTTGATGGCGGGGGAGAATGTAGCCGGGGCGATGCAGGGTTATGAGGAGATGTGTGGAGTGACTGTAATTGGATGTGGTTGAACAGAGAGTTGGTGTAGTTGAACAGAGAGCTGCGGCAGTTTGCAAGTGTATTGCAATGTTGGTGTTGCAGTGTATAGCAAGTGTATTGCAGGGTTATGAGGTGTATTTGCGGTGGTGAGTGACAAATTGTTTAGGCAGTGTGGATATGGGAAGAAGTAGTGGCTTGTTTGGGATGAAGGGGATGGCTGTTGTTGTTCGACGATGGTCTGTAGTCGATTTTGTGATGAAGCTTGGGGAAGTAAGGAGGGAACAAGGTTGTTCCTGACTGTGTGCATGTTATTGTGATAGAATTTAAAACTATAACGGTAGTGGAGAAAGGAGTTCTTGAGGATTCATATCCTCTAAACTCCGATGGATATGTAAAGATGAAACTGCAATTTTTGCTTAGCCAAGAAGAACTCCTGCGAATTCGTGAAATGGTAATCTGGAGATATACTGAAATGTTGAAGCTTGATTGAGTCATCTTTATTCATTATTTAGTTTGAATTGTTGAAGGGTTAGGTTAATTGTAAGTTAAACTTTAGGTGTATTTTGAAAAAAAAATGGAGCTTATGTTGTAATAATATATGAATATACCACATTGCGGTATTTTAGATATGTAAATAATTGTTTATGGTATATTATACTATATTTGCATAGCATTTAAACTTTGCATTGAATATGTATGATGAATTATGTGTGATATGGAAACCATTATTTGCAGAGTACTTATATTTAAACTTTGCGTTTAAGTTTTGGTGTATATATATATGTATGTATTACTAAATAATCATTTTCCAACACTTATAAGTGTTACCGTATATTTCGTTACCAACACTTATAAGCGTTATCGTATATTTCGTTACCAACACTTATAAGCGTTACCGTATATTTCTGTACCAACACTTATAAGCGTCACCGTATATTTCTGTACCAACACTTATAAGCGTTACCGTATATTTAGGTACCAACACTTATAAGTGTTACTAATACGTATGTTTGTAACACTTATAAGTGTTACAAATTTGGCCAATCAATTCCTCACAGTCCATTAGTAACACTTAAAAAGTATTACTGAAATTATTTGTAACACTTATAAATGTTAGAATTTGCCTGTTTTGGTGTAGTGAGATCCATAATTCCACCATTAACATTTAGTATAAGAGCATTAGGTTTTTAAAAATTTATAATTTAATTTTTGAAAATTTCAAACGGCAAATAATTTTTTTAACAATTGTGCAGAAAAACAATTCTATGAAACTAACATGTTTTTAGAAACTGACAAGTCACTTGATTTCTTGGAAAGGTATGTTTTTGAATTGCATGAACAAGTTTGTTATATGGCCGATGATGAACAGCCACTTGAAAATCAAATATCACAAATCAAGAAGGATAAGTGGATATTGGACAATGGATATTCGAGACATATGACCGGAAACCGGGAGATCTTGAAAGATATAGTCTATAAAGATGGTGGATTGGTAAACTATGAAGATAACTTAAAAGGATATGTGATTGGCATCGCCAATATCAGTAGCTCTAAAACTCCTACTATTTCTAATGTTTTTCTGGTTAGGAATCTAAAACATAATTTGCTTAGTATTAGTTAATTGTGTGATAAGGGTTTTAAAATTAAGTTTTAAAAGGATAACTGCCATATCGAAGATAATGAGTCAAACATTATGTAACAACCCGCATATCTATCGATTCTATCTTTAAATATTTTATTTAAATATTTTATCGTTAGTCGGATGTTAGTCCGAAAAGCTACTTTTTGCATACGGTCAAATTAGGACTCGAGACCACCCCCATTGAGTTCAAAATGACGTTTGCGATCTTTTTGAGTGTAAACTTCGATATGTTTGGAGATAGTGAAATTTTCGTCACTTTTCCCGCTTGAGACTTTGGTTTGGACTGCACTTCCTTAGTTCAGCCCAACCCACTTCCTCACTTCATTCACCCTTTGTTTTAACATTCAAGCTTCATCAAAAATGGTGGTGGGAAGTGGAAATTAAAACTCCAAACTCCAATTCCATTGCAAATCCGGGATTCAACATCAAATTCACGTGAAGACCATTGATTCAAGCTTGTTGGTGTTCTTGCTTTGCTCTCAAATCTCCATCTTCATCAAATTCCGTGAAAAGGTGAGATTTTTGATCTCACATCTTGCCTATATCTATCTTGGACTGTTGGGAATGATCCCCTATTTCATTTGCATCAACATTTGCATTTGGTTTGGATTGGATTGGCGAAAAACTGCAATTTTCAGCGTTTTGGTGATTTTTCTGGGCTTAAGTCGTTTCTGGCCATCCCTAGGTCGTCCACGAGTTAACTTCTTAGGTCGTTGCCGACCTATAATCTCCAGGCTGTCTTAGGTCGTTGCCGACCTATAATCCCCAGGCAAAGTTAGGTCGCTCACGAGTTAAGTGTTAGGTCGCTCACGAGTTAAGGACTTAGGTCGTTCGCGAGTTAGCACTTAGGTCGTTCTGGCCATTTTTAGCTCGCTCGGAGTTAGGTCGCTCGTCCTTAGGTCGTTAGGTCGTGTTGACCTTAGGTCGTGCACCTTTAGGTCGAAGCATTTTAGGTCGCTTCCCCTGGACCTCGTTAGGTCGTTCACCTCTAAGTCGCGTGCCTTTAGGTCGCAAGCCTTTAGGTCGCGTATCCTTAGGTCGCCAGTTTTAGGTCGCTGGTTCCCATGCCTCTTAAGTCGCTCGACTTTTGTTAAGTCGTAGGTCGTTGCCAACCTATAATTCCCCAGGCAAACTTTAAGTCGCGAGTCTTAGGTCGCGAACCATGTTAGGTCGCGT
Organism: Allium fistulosum; assembly: GCA_030737815.1. Lineage (NCBI taxonomy): Eukaryota > Viridiplantae > Streptophyta > Magnoliopsida > Asparagales > Amaryllidaceae > Allium > Allium fistulosum. The sequence continues at coordinate 791,853,480 of CM060908.1, forward strand.
ACCCTTAGGTCGCGAATCACCTTAGGTCGCGCCTCACTGTTAGGTCGCGCACTTCGATAGGTCGCTCGCATTTAGGTCGCAGACCTTAGGTCGCTCGCGAGTTAGCACTTCGATAGGTCGCTCGTATTACTCTGCGTAGGCAATCTCTTCTGAAAAACATTTATCAGAATTTCTACTTTGATGGTTTTGGGATTGACTTCTTTGGACTTTACTCACGTCTTCGAACGTGAATTGATTTGTTCTACAATCGTTTTATGACTTGTCACTTTAAAAGATATATGAAGGTTTCAATACTAATAGTAAATATCAAAACTCTTTCATCAAAGCGATTTCAACACTATTTTAAATATCAAAAGTTCGTTTTCTCAAACCGATTTTCAATCTACTAGTATATACAAGCCTTTACTTCACTCGAATGAGAAATCGACTTAAACGACTTAGTAAAACGAGTGGTATGAAACGCTTGCGTTCACTTCGTCGGTTAGCTCTTGGACTTGTTCGATTGAACCTTTTTCGTGACAATTTCCTAGTGAAGATTTACAGCTTGTTCGTAAATATTTAAGTTAAGCAAGTGGTTATGGGACATGAAGCTAAACTCATATATTTACTAGCTTGGTGTGATTGACACTTCTCGCTGATCATGATGATCATTTTATGATTTAGACTAGCAATTGTGCGATGTCTCTTTGTTTGCAAGGTAAGACTAGACCGCAGTAGTGTGATTCCGACTCACACACATCTCTTTGTCCGCAAGGTTAGTCTAGGCCGCAGTAGTGTGATTCCGACTCACACAAATCTTCTTTGTTTGCGAGGTTAGGCTAGACACCACTTGTGTGATTCCATTCACACATACCTTTTTGCTTTTTGGTTAGCCTAGGCCTCAATCAGTGTGATTCCGACTCACACATATGGGGTAGCTCCCCATGGTCTTCGGACCATCATGTGATAGGCCTCTTTCTCTTTTTTATGATTTCTGGATTTCCTGTTTGATTTCTGGATTTATATGTCATTGACTTGTTATGAGTACAAGTTTAGGGTATGATGCCCTCTTTGGATCTTTGAGAAGATTCTCGTGATATTGATCATTTCTCATCGGTTGATCTCCTGTTGATCATCATTTTCATACTTATAGTAGTATGTCAGTATGGATATTCTATGTTTTTGCCATGTCTTTTATTATATATCATGTCATCTGATATTTATAGTTAGACTGATCCGTTTATTATTTTCTTAAATAATACTCGGGTCAGACCGAGATGTTACAGGTGCTTCTGCTTGACTTCCTTCCGGGATTTGCTACTCTGACTTTTGGCTGACTATTTAGTTTAGCACTTTTTTGTTGTATACACCTGAGATATGGACTCATAGTTGTATTCTTTTGGTATAGCACGTGTTGCTATTCTTTTGTATTATTGTGGAACTTTTTGACCACTACTCTGATGTACACTTTCATGTGTTAGTTATATATTCATATCTTCTTCCGCCTTTGTGATATGGATGTCTGTGACTGCTATGTGTTATGTTTAATTCTATGTTTGTTTCCGAAGATTATTTTATAGCCACCGTGTGATAATCAATTACATGGATGGTCGCTCCTCAACAGCCTTATTCTCCGTGCTAGTTGACAGCACTACATCGTAGTGTCCTTGGCTAGCGTGGGTATTGAGGTGGGGCGTCACACATTATCTTTGAAGGTATTAAGAAATGTAACATCTATATTTTAAGTATGAAAGCGTCCAATGACAACTTACGTCTTTTGGCTGAATCTAATGATCCTTGGATTTGGCACAAAAGATTTGGTCATTTGAATTTTAAACATCTTTCTAAAGTTGCTAGATATGATTTCTACTTCTCATCCCTTTGAACTTCTTCATCTAGATCTTTTCGGACTATCGTAAATACAATCAATAAATCACAATAGATATGTCTTTGTAAATATAGATGATTTTTCTAAATTTATTTGGACAATTTTCTTAAAACTTAAAAACGATGCTTGTGAAATGTTTAAAAATTTTACTAAAAGAATTCAAAATCAAATGTCAACTAAAATTAAAACATTAGGAATGATCATGGAGGAGAATTCAAAAACGATATTTTGAAAACTTTTGTAATAAGAAAGGAATAACACATAACTTTTCATTTTCAAGAACACCACAACAAAATGGAGTAATAGAACGTAAAAATAGAACTATACAAGAATGTGCTAGAACAATGTTAAACGATAGTGAATTACCTAAAAGTTTTTTGGCAGAAGCAGTTGGTATAGCATGTTATATTTTAAATAAAGTTTTAATAAGACCTTTAAATAAGGAAACTTAAATAAGGAAACTCCTTATGAATTATTTATAATAAAAAACCTAAAGTATCTTATTTTCGAGTTTTTAGTAGTAAATGTTTTATATTGAATACTAAATATAATTTAGACAAATTTGATGCTAAATCGAACAAAGGTATTTTAATTGGTTATTCTAATAGAAGTAAAGCTTATAGAGTTTTCAACACAAGAACTAACACCATTGAAGAAACATTACATGTTTCATCTGATGAAAATTTTAAAATCAATAATACCAGTTTTGATGAGGAAGAAAATATTGATAATGAAATTACTAATAATGAAAATAATGATAACTGTGAAAATTTACATCCAAATAAAAGAACAAAATATTTGAAAGATCACCCTATAGAAAATATTCTAGAAAACATAGAATCTGTTGTAAAAACAAGAAATCAATTAAATAATATGAGTAATGTTGCTTTTACCTCGACTATTAAACCCAAAAATTCAAAGAAAGCATCATTAGATGATTCATGGATTCTTTCTATGCCAAGAGAACTGAATCAGTTTACCAGAAATGATTTTGGGAATTAGTCCCAAGACCCGAAGACGAATCTATAATAGGAACTAAATGGGTATATAGAAATAAAATGAATAAACAAGGAGAAGTTATTAGAAATAAAGCACGTTTAGTTGCTTAAGATTAAAGTCAAGAAGAAGGTATATATTTTGATGAAAATTTTGCTCCTGTAGCCAGACTAGAGGCTATCAGAATTTTACTTGCTTTTGCATATCATAATATTTTTAAATTATTTCAAATGGATGTCAAAAGCATCTTTTTAAATGGATTTATTAAGGAAAATGTATATGTAGAACAACCCCCACTTTTTGAAGATGAAAAACTACCAAGTTTATAAATTAAAGAAAGCTTTATATAGATTAAAATAAGCACCTAGAGCATGACATGATATATTAAAATCTTATTTATTACAACCCAATTTTGAAATAGGAAAGGTAGATAGTACTCTATTTATTAAAAGAGATAAAAATGATATTCAACTTATACAAATATATGTAGACGATATTATCTTTGGATCAACAAAAGAACAGTTAAATAAAGAATTTTCAGATGTAATGACTGAGGAATTTGAAATGAGTTATATGGGAGTAATAACTTGCTTTTTAGGATTACGATAAGACAGTTAAATAATGAAATCTTTATAAATCAAGAAAAAAATGCTAAAGACTTAGTTAAGAAATTTGGGATGACAAATACTAGCGGAAAACCAACTCTATGGCAACAAATGAGAAATTAAATAAAGAAGAAAACTTAAAAGATGTAGATCAAAAATTATATAGAGGTATGATAGGATCATTGCTTTATGTTACTGCTAGTAGACCTGATATAATGCATAGTGTTTGTATATGTGCAAGATATCAATCTCAACCTAAAGACACTCATCTAAAATCTGTAAAAAGAATATCAAGATATGTAAATAATACCCTAGATTATGGACTTTTTAATCCAAAAGAAGATTATTTTTATATAATTTCGTATGGTGATGCCGACTATAATGGATGCAAATCAGACCGAAAAAGTACAAGTGGAACTTGTCACTTTTTAAGACACTCTCTGGTTTCCTAGTTTAGCAAAAATCAAAATTTTGTATCTCCGTCCACAAAAGAAGCAGAATATATTTCAGCCGCACTAGTCTGTTCGCAGGTGATTTATATGCAATAAACATTAAAAGATTTTGGTTTAAATTTTACTAAGTCACCAATATACTGTGATAATACTAATGCAATAAATCTATCCAAAAAATCCAACACATCATGCTAGAACCAAACATATAGATATAAGACATCATTTTATGAGAGATAATGTAAATAAAGAAGTAATTTCATCCGAATTTATAAATACCGAAAATCAAATAGCTGAAATTTTAACAAAATCATTAAATCAAACATCTTTTATTAAGCTTATAAGAGAGTTAGGAATATGTTTGTTCTTTGAAATATAGAATAATAAATAAAATTTATATATTTAAAAGAAAAATGAATTGTCAAAATAAAGCTACATATGTCGACATGTCCTTTTCTTGTATGTCGACATATACTGGAAAAATCTAAAAAAAGTTTTTCTCCTAAATTCAAAATTCGAAAAACCACTTATATAACCACTAAATTTTGAAATTAAGCTTAGTTTTCTATCTTTCTTCTTCTCTAATTTATGAATAAAAATAAAACCATGGTTTCCTCAAGTTCCAAACGCCCAAGAGAAGATAATTCACCCTTTTCCTTCCAAACTCCTACTCAAGGCCGTCTTCATAACATCACCATGGCCAAAGTAACCAAAACCGAGGATGATATAAAGCATGTGCTACATATGCTTATTGAAATAGAAGTTGTACAACTATGCCTCTTAAAAGAAAAAGAGAAACAATGGCAAATTCTGTGAAATCTCCAGAAATATCTATTGGATAATCCAACAAATTCAATAGTAAATAAAGAAGATACTTGTAACGACGTGGAATTTCACTGCTTTGATTAGTGAATATTTAATTAATTTTAGATATTCAATATATAGGTTTTATAATGAAAATAAACTCATTTTAATTAAATAATAATGATGGTAAAATCATTTTCAAAATTTGTTTACCAAATTAAATAGTTCGTAGAAAAGTAGAAAATGTGACCGAAGAACGGTTTTTGAAATTTCGACCTTTCGACATCGGAAAGTTATCGGGAACGTTGTTCGTCTTTGTGCACTATATGTACATATATATAAGAGTTAATTAACTGGATAATAATACACTTAGAAATAAATTATCTAATATTAATTTAGATTAGTAAGTGATGTGACAATACATAGTTTTAAAAATAATAAACATTTTTTTAAATATATATATATATATATATTAAGTATTGTCACATCTTAGATTTTGCAATCATTAACCATAATTATCTCTTGTCACATCTTATTTAATTAATAATTAAACTTATATATATATATATAAAAGAAATTGATGTGACTAAACATAATAATTTTATATATATAAAGAATGTGATGTGACTAAACATAATAATTATGTATATATATAAAGAAAGTGATGTGACTAAACATAATAATTATATATAAAAAAGAAATTGATGTGACTAAATATAATTATATATATAAGAGTGATGTGATTAAACATAATTATATATATATATTATAAAAGATTTGTGATGCGACTAGATATAATGATGACATAGGAAATTTGCCTATAAATAGCCATATGTTTCTCCATTTTTCATCCTCTTTCCACCAAACTTTTCTTCCTCATTTCTAACTCAAATGGAGGTTTTTTTTGGAACCATGTGAAATTTTAATGGCTACAACATTCTAGTTGACAATTTTTCAAATTTCTATCATAGCTATGTCAAAATACCCAATCTTTGCAAAGCAATTTTTCACCTAGAATTTCAAGTCCGAAAATTACCCTTCTTCTTTTGATCATAACTTTTTCAAAACTAATCAAAAATGAGTGATTCTTTTTTTAAAATGATAGAGAAAAGAAATTCCAATAACTTTCTCCTTGAGTTCTTTTCGCGATTCTGTGAGTAGATAGCCCAAAAATCAGTTGCAAAATGACCTATTTTCGGGTTTATTATTGAGAAATCGATGTTTATCCGAAGTCGCTCTACATTACCAAAACATGTCTCACTTACTTGTTCATCCATGGCCAAGCCTACCTAGTACATTTAGGATTCAAGACTCCGTCTTTTTGCTTAGGAATGAAAGTGCTAGGTCGTACTCAAGTCAGCGAAAGTTTGGATAGCCTTCGATGAGTAAATTCCTTAACTTTTTGGGAAAGAATTTACATTTATATACATGGTTGTTATATGGTTGTATTTGTGATGTTATTATTTGAATTATGGTATGGTTTAGATGTATATGTGTGTGCTAATTTATGGTTTAGCATTAGAACTTTGAATTGATGGTTTAAGTGGTGTTTTGGTTATAAAATTGTGATCGTTGGCTTGGAATTGGAAGTGATATGGAAAGTTAGTAAGTAAAATTAGTAAATGGGAGAGTAAGTGAGAAACAAGTTGGAAATTACGGGTATCCGTAGCGATAGTCGCTATGAATGCAATTCGTTTAAAAATTTAATTTTCGCAAAGTTTGGTTTTTATACTTCAAAATGTTTTGTAAATGGTTTATAAACTAAATAATGATATTTTAAAAGGTAAATTAAGAATTTAATAATAAATTTTTAATTAATTATGTTTTGATTATTAATAATTAATTAAGGGTTAAATAAGGGTTATTAACTTTTATTAATTAAAGGTTGGTTGTTAATTAATTATCTTTTAAAGTTAAGATTTATTTTAATTAATTATAATTAAGTTAGTTAATTATGAGTTAAGTATATGATTTATTTTTAATTAACTATTATTTAAATATAAGATTAATTATTAATCAAGTGTTTAATTATTTTTTAATTATAAATTAATTAAGGTTTAATTTATAATAAGTTATTTAATAAAGGTTTAATTTATTATTTAAGTTTAATCAAAGATTAATTAATTAATTAATTGAGATTAATTAATATTTAATTATTAATAAAGGTTTAATTAATTACTTAATAATTAATAAAGGATTAATTTAGATTTAATTAATAGTTAATTACTATTAACTATTTAATGAAATTAAGTTAAGATTCAATTAAAATTAATTATGATTTAAATAAGAATTTAACTTATAATTATTTTTTTTAAAAGGGTTTAAAAGTTTTAAATCCTTTGGTTTTCAAAAGTAAAATTGTTTAAAGATACTTCTTTTTTAAAGATGGTTTTGAATACAAGTAATTCAAGTGTTGATACCATTAAGAAACCATATAACTGCGAATGAGTTATAATGTAGATCGTTGGGTTGTTTTGACATGTGTTAGCAGAATAAATCCTCATTCTGCTATAAATCGATTGTTTGTTTGGTTATTTGGACATGTATTAGTAGAATAAATCTATATTCTGCTATAAATTGATTGTTGGTTTGTTTGTGCATGTGTTAGTAGAATAAATCCCCGTTCTGCTAGGAATTGATTGAATTGTTTGGACATCTGCATATGATAATTAGTTCATATTGACATGTTATTCCATGTTTTGGATATGAGTTGTATTTATATATATGTTGACCTATGTAAATAACTGTTAAGTGAATTGGAATTAAAATTGAATGGTAACTTAAATTAGTACCATTGGAATTGCTAAGCCTCTTTTCGAATTATTAAAGTATGTTTTTGAATTAACCTTAATTCTTAAATCAATTTGGGTTTAAAGGTCATAAATGATTTTCAAATTTTATTATTATTTTTTAAAGTTATTTTAAATAATACCTTGTTTTTAAAAAGGGGTTTATTAAATAAAAAGTTTTACCAAGAGTGATTTACAAAGAATATCTTGAAAATGATATTTTATAAAGGAGATTCTATAAAGAAATTATGAAGGAAGATTTTTAAATAGTTTTAAAAATAGAAAGAAATTTTATAAATCATTTTAGATATTTTTGAAAGAAGTTTTAAATCTAGTTTGAAAACTTTTAAATGGTTTGAAATGTGGAGTGAACTTATAAAAAGAATTTTTATAAGGAATAAGTAAATGTGTTTTATAGGAGGTGATGTTTTTGAAAGGGAATTGTTTGGCCATTTAATATGGAATTTCCAAAATGTTTGGTAAATACTGATATTGTTTTTTTTAAGTAAATAGGAATGTAAGAGGTTTGGAAATAGGGTTTGAAAAGATCTTTTGATCAGGTTTTATAAAGTGATTTTATTAATTAAAGTTTAATTAATAAAGGCTTAGAGGATCCCATATGGAATGGAATCAATGTTTGATTATTTGTATAAATTGATAGTTAAATAACCGACTATCAAATCTGGACCAAAACCTAACTTTGGAAATATCTAGGAGAAATACGAGAATTATATGGTACAGTTACCGTTAAAGGTGTTATACTGTACGTATAAACTCGTTTCTTTCTTCTAGGATAAATGATAAGGAAATCCGTCCATAAACGGGTAGGAGGTGAACTCCGCTCTCATCTTTTGTCTGTTTATTTCCTAAAGAACCGGGATTGAGTTTACCGAAAATATCGAAAGTTGTTTTGAAGAGACCGGGATCAGATATGTTATCCGAAAACCACTTTGATCCAACTCAAGCGTTTTGGAATGAAGGCATCTTGAAGCATGGAATTAAAGACGGAGTTTTGAACTGCAGGGGCTATTTTCTATTTTTCTTGGGAGGGATTTCCCGTAATGGATGTAATATGAATAGTGCCTTCGGTCTCGTTCAGTCTCAGAATGAACTTGTATGGATGAATGCTAGCATTGCATTGACGCCTGGAGGGCAGTGTTAGTATTCCAAGTGGAATTGCTATTCAAAAGGTAAAACATAGCCTCGAACCTCATCAACCGGGAAATGACAAAAATCGATCATGCGACAGGGCCAAGTGGGTCGCTCCCAAGTAGGGTATGGTCATTCCAAATCTAGATCGGTTATTATCTCTCATTTGTATGCTTCGGGGCTCATTAATGGAGGGATGATCATATTCGGTACTACTAGTCAAGTGGTAGGCCAGTCCTGTGTGGCAGGGGTACAAGATGCTCTTGTCAGACCCCGGTGCATTTATCTAGAGAAGTACCTTCGGAAGGTAGTTCTTTACCTTGTCATAGTATGGAATTCAATCTCCAATACGAGCCTTATGGTTTTGATTGTAGAGCCTAGTATGCTGGAATTTAATTAATGTAACAATTTCGGTTATTTTAATAAGTATTTGTACTTAGACACTATTATAATATCACATGATTTTTATATAAAGGTGGTTTTGGTTATCGTAAAATAAAAACTCGTCCGTGTTTATGTGCGGCGTGGCCTTACGAGATACTTTTGATTTAAAAGGATTTTAAAAAGTAATAATTCAGTTGCTTTGAGTTTACTCACACCAAACTCATGTCTAATCCAGAGTTTTATTTCTTTCCCTAAAACTCTTGGGTGCTCAAATTTTTATGAGCAGCCAAGCAGTCCAGATTTTCTACGGATGCACTTGGAGGAGCTTGGAGCAGGAGGCTTCATCGATAGATAGGTATTACTTGTTTTTGTTGTATATCAAATACTCTATATCTGATGTATAAGGATAGGCTTTTATAACTGTCCTAGGTTAGAATTTTATTAGTGTAACTCTGATGTATTAGTTTTGAGATGACTTTGTGAAACATTATGTGATTAATATATGTTATTCCGTTGCGTTGTGAGATTCTGTGTTGTTTAGTTTTTTCTATCTTCTACCTTCTTTTTTCACCCTAACAAATCGGTATTTCCAACACTTGAATGTTCGGTATGTAATACAGTGGACGTATTAGTGTCGATTTTGAGGGTCGAAAATCTGGTTCGTTACAATACTCCGAACCTTGTCATTCACAATCCGATGAATAATGAGGAAGAAGAAAACAAGGAAGACGAAAAAGACGATGACGAAGTCAAATGTGTACGCGAAGTATGCTTCGATCGAGATGGAAATCTCGTCGAACAAAAAGAAAATTTCTATCTTCACCACCCCTTTTGTCCTATCTACCAGTCTCTCATAATCAAAAGAAAACCATAATTCTAAGTTTAGTAGATAATAGGTTGATTTGTTAGGATTTAGTTTAGTTTAGTTTGGTGTGTTTATTAGGTTTGAATTTGATATATTTGGATTGTTAATGTTAGTTTGACTTGTGCATAAATGAATTTATGTATAGTTTATATAAATATAATCTACTCTATGTTATACATCCTCATAGAATAGTATATTGTTTATCGTATATTCACATATATCATTTTAACTTATTTAGATTATTGATTTTGAATTATATACCATCATATATCATTATATATTTCATTTAGGGGGAGTTGCTTGTTTTTCACCCATTTTTGTTGATGGCAAAGAGGGAGAAAAATATAAAATATACATATGCACATATTAAGGGAGAGTTATATCTATTTTATATACATAGAATAATAATGGTTGCTATCATCAAAAGAAGGGAGATTGTTAATACCTCAATTATTGATTTTGATGATAACAACCTAGGTAATATAATACATTCATATAAAATATGGATACTAATGATTTTGCCAAGTTATATAAAATATAGTGCATGATATTATACATGTTTTGAATCGAATACTGTACAGTATAAAAACTCAAGAACTGGACATGAAGATTCATAAGTATAAAGATCAAGATATGAAGATCTCAAGACTATGGTATAGTATATAGAGTCATAGAATATTGTTAAAGTCCCCGATAGCAATCTTTGATATCTATTTCTTATTTTCTTATCTTTTAGTTTTAAAATAAAGTATATTTTTCAAATATATTTAAAAATATTTTATAAAAGTTTTCTAAAGTTTAAAATGTTTATAAACTATTTTACAAAGTATCAAAATATTTTACAAAGCATTAGATTTTCAAAACATTTTAAAATAAACAAGTTTTCAAAATATACTAGCATATGTCGACATATAGGCAGATAGTATGTTGACATGTATGCTGTAATTTTCAAAATTCAAATTTTTAAATGAAGTGCATGTTCGTCGAAGTTCTTCACGAATGGACATGTCTGTTTATTCTCTATATTATGGTGTTTCCAAACAAATTTTTCTTAACTACTTTCTTATTATCTTCTCTTCTCTTACTCTGCTAAAAAACCTATTGAAAATATATTCAAAATTTCCCAAATTCAAACCAGAATCAATACAATCTTTATTGTATTGGTTCCCTACTATTTGCTCTCTGATTTCAATCGTCTCTCTCTCAATCAAAGATCAAAGTGTTATCCAAGAGGTTATAGGATCAATTGTAACCAAAGATCAAGAAATTGTCTTCGAAGAAACCGTCAAACTCTAGTTGTGTTTGCGTGGATGTACTTGTGTCCCGTTTAAATCAAGTGAGTATGTTTGGCGTCTAGGAAATCCAAGTGGGTGTGCCTGTGTCCCGTTCAAATCAAGTGAGTGTGCCCAAAGCTCGGAAAATGTGAAGGGTGTTTCTTATAGCCTTGAAATCGAGATTGTATTGGGTTTGCCTTCTGCCCATTGAAAGATTGGCATCTAAAAAGAAATCCGTACAAGCAATTGTACGAGATTGGACGTATGGTAGCTCCGAACCAGTATAAAAATTCCTGCTGTGATCTCTTTAATTTTCTACTTTTTACTTTACTGCATTTAAACTTATCTTTGTTTGCATCTGTGATTGTTCATTATGTGTTGATTAATAATAACCTTGAAAGAAATTCAAAAGGATTATAAAACTTATAAAACACTATTCACCTCCCTCTATTGTTTAGTTAGCTTTTAGATCCATAACTCTGCCACTAACACGATATGGGTATTAACCCTCATTTCATTACTTTTGACGACTAAGTTTTTCATTAACTACTTCTTTTCAATGCTTCTACTTCGACTACTGTTAGTGACTGTTCGTTCCCAAATCCCTCACCAAACTCCATCGCGCTTGATTTAACTTTAGCAACTCTTCAGATCTCGCGTCTGCTTTAACCCCTTCTACCTTTTGTACCATTTTCACTTACACGACCGCTGTGTGCTAAAAATATCAATTTTCCTTCTAAAAAGTTAGATCTAGCATGAATCTGTATAGATATGTGATATTTGTTTGGATGCAGCTCTTCTAAGGATAAGTTTCTTTCATATTCCTTTCCTTGTTCATCTCGGCGTCTAATTAGTAGCTTTATTGATGTAGTTGTTGTTATTCCTCTTCCTGATCCAATTGTTGGTTCTTTCAAGCTCTGATCGATGCTTCCAAATTTGACTTTTGTGTTTATTTTGTAAATTATCCCTGTAATAAGTAATGAAAAAGGGAAAAAATGTAAAATAATACAGGTTTCTATACCTCAGGCCATTGAGATCGGAAGCGTGTGATTGAAGCGGGTAAAATTTGATAAAACCGTCGCTAAACTAGGTTAGTAACCAATTTGACAGTGGTTTGGTAAGTTTATATCCATTCTTTGCAAATAATCTCATCATGCCTGCTCTAATATTGTAAAATTTTTGATTTGGAAGCTCTCATCTTCACTATACCAGCGATCAGTTTACATATCACTATCTTTGGGTTACTCGTGTCGTTGAAACTGTAGTTATTTCGTTCATTCCAGATAACCCATATGCATGTTAAGAAAGTAATTTTCACGATATCACTACTTTTGTGAACGTAATAATCATTTTCTCAACTTTCGATTGTAACTGTAGTGTTTTTGTATGTGATGTTGGCCACTACAGTTTAATTCAGCACCATTTCCATATGTATGCACTAAATTTGCATTGGAAAATGAAATGTTTTATGTCTTCGTGCCGATTACAAAGAATGCATGATGATTTGAATTTCCCGTCTTTCGTATACGTCCACACCCAATAATCTTCCTTCTTATTTGTAAAAGGTTGTACCTTCTCTGATACTTCTTAGAAAGCATATTTTTTCACTTCTCCATTCTCCTTCACGTAGTATATCACTAGCCAAAAGGCTTATGTGCTCTGGTACCTTCAATGGTGTCCATTTCTAGCCTGTTTATCAATAGTCCTCCCTGAATCCAAGGTTCATACCACATTGACGTGGTTTTCCCATGTACTATTCGTTTGTGCATACATTTAAGTGCTTCACCATGAATTTTGAGGAGAAATTTCCATGTCCTAGAGTTATCATTCCGCATATCCAGATCCCAAAACGACCGATCTTTCACATATTTGCTAATTGTCCATTTTTCCCAGATGCCTTATGCGTTGACTATCTTTAGAATTAGTTTAACTCCCAGAGCAGTGTTGATTTTTTCCATTCTTCCAAAACCTAGTCCCCTTCTTCTTTCTTTCTACAAATAGTTTCCCATTGGATTTTACTTATTTTCCCTTTCCACAAGAAATTCAGACACAAATGTTTAGCTTTGTTGATTGTAGCTAACGGTAGCTTGAAGCATTGCATCCAATATTTGGTTATTGGGTATATAGTAGAACGTATCAATTCAATTCTCCCCATGATGCTTAAAAGCCTTGCTTCCACCCTTCAATCTTTGACTTTACTTTGTCAATAAGAATACCACAGTCGCTGTCTCTTAAGTTTCCACTCAACAATGAAATTCCTAGATATGTGATTGGAAGTTCCTCCTGTTTGATGCCAATAATTTTTGAGTTTTCTTATTTATTTTCCACACCTCCTCCAAAAAAGATTTTTTGATTTGGAGCAAGTTAGTTGTAGACCCATTGTTGCGAATGTACTCTTAAATACTTCTTTAATTGTTGTTGCGCTTGAAACGCCTACTGTTGCAAAGATTAATATGTCATCCACATATATTATACGAGTTAAACTTATTTCTAGCTGCCTTAACTGGGTTCAAATTTCCTTCTTCTCTTCTTGTTTCCATCAGGATTGTAAGGTATTCCATGACGACAGTAAATACAAACGGGGATAATAGGTCCCCTGTCTCTGCCTTATTGTAGGTTGAAAGAGGCCACATAGGCATCCCTGGCTATTAGTTGAGAATGTTGGTAATTTATCCATTTTGCCTATGATTTTTATACACTTCTCCGAGAAGTTCATTGCAGAAAGAGTGTGTAGCAAAAACTCTCCTTTATCGAGTCATAGGCCCTCCACAGGTCTATCTTAATGCACATGCTCGTATTGTTTTTCCTCCTAAAGGCATACATCGTTTTATGAGCTAATAGCATCCCGTCTCCAATATAACGACCATGAACTAATGCACGTTGGTTTTCTGAAATCGATAAGTCCAATAAAACTTTCAATCAGTTATCCAGTACATTTGCCATAATTTTGAAACATGTGTTACAACAAGATATGGGTCTAAAATTTTGTGTTTTTATTGTTTAATGCTTTTGGAATCATGTGGATAAAAGTGTGATTCGTTTCCTTCAGCATTGCTTTGCTTTCAAATGCTTGGTTATACGTTATGATCATTAGCTCCTTCGTATTTTCCCAATGTAACTTGTAGAATTTGGCATTCATGCCATGTGACCCTGGTGCTGTGTTTTCTTTTACGTTGTTTATAGCTTTCTTTATCTTATATATTCTTCTATACGATCATTGAGGAAGTCTTGTCCATAATTTGTAATCATATTTTTATATATAATTTTGGGTAGATTACCAATCTGCACCTGGTTATATAGTCATGCATAAATTTTGTCGGTGAACTCAGTTTGGTTATGACATGGAACACCATTAACTTAGATATTACCGTTCTAGCTATTTTGGCTTTTTTATTGGTCATTTTTGCATAAAGGAACGAGGTAGCCTCGTCCCTCAAGAGCAGCCAGTCACATTTTGCTTTTCTTTTTGCGTCCATGATTATTTATGCATTGATATTTCCAGCCTTCCGTCACCATTTGCAACTCCTTTGCTATATTGACATCTAAACTAGTTTCAAGTTCTTTCTACAGTTGAGCCCATTTTCCCCTGATCTGATCCACTTCCTTTTTCATTTCTTTTTTTATTCTTGCTCCATTCTCTTATTACCTCCTTTATTGCTTTCAATTTGCATATCAACCAATAGATGGGCCTCCCCTCTATTTGAACATTCCATCCTTCTTTGAAAGTTGTTTGATAATCTTTATATAGACACTGGTAATCCATATATTTGAAAGCTTTTGCACTCTGATGTTGTTGCTCCAACAGTGATATCAATAAAAGGGGCAGTAACTAACACCGACTGGTAGATATTCTACCGTCATAGAATTGAACTTCTCCATCCATGCTATGTTAATCAAGACTTGGTCTAATTTGATAGGATGTTTTATCTGGTTCTACTGCCACGAGTATTTGTACCCATAACATTTAGCTTTTGTCAAACCCGTCCTCAGCATCAATCGATCAGTCTCTTGCATTTTACAAAAAGGGACTAGGTTTCCACCCTTCTTCTCACTCACCGTATGAATGCAATTAAAGTCCTCTAGGACTATCCAAGGTCTAAAAATGAAAGAAGCATCATTAATAAGGCAGTTCTGTAATTTTTCTCTCAACATTAAAAAGTTTCGAGCATACACAAATGTGCAGTTGAATCTAAAACCTCCACTATTAATCAGTTCAAGAAATATATGTTGGTCACTCATGCTCACTATATTATAGTCCCGGATATCTACATTGATAAGAACTAAGATTCTACCCTTGTAGTAACATGACACTTTACGTATGCATATCCATTTTTGTTCAAATCTCCTTCTCAACTTCTCTATTTCATCATGCTTCAATTTATTTTCTAATATACTTACATGGTCTACATTAAACTCGTAAATGTACCTTTGCACTTCTATCAATCTATTGAGCTTATAAAACCCTCTCGAATTCTAGCATAGGATTGTCATTTATTTGATTTTGATTTGCTTCTCAACTGCCTTCCTATTTGGTTAATGGCTTGCGTCTTTTCCTTCTTATCTGTATCTCTATCTTCCCACTCTAGGTTCCTTTTAACCAACAGTTCCTTTTTCACGTTCTTAATTTTACCGGTGTGGCTCTTGGGTATTTCTTGCTGGTTATCACTGGAACTGACAATAATGATCGTATGAGCTACCTCTTTGGTGGTCACAGTTGTCCCTTTCAGCTCCGGCTCTGATTTGTATCTACCATAAAGAAGTTATATTAGTCCCAAGATCATGCTTATCTAAGGGAAAAGTAAAAGAACAGTTATCAAATTTAGGAATGTATTTCTAAGAGTTTGAAATTCCACTACTCGATGATTAGGCTAGTGCATCCACTGACTAGATTGGAGCTATAGAAGGCGATACATGGTTCTGAATATGGTCATTGACTCCCTCTTTATGTTGCAAGGTTGAAGCGAGTTGAATATGTTCAAGGTCATTCACCGTTTTCCCCTTCTCATACAAGTCTAAGAGCACTCCTCCCTTACTTATATCTGCCCCTTTCTTCTTAACTACTTGCTTCTCCCCTTCTTCTGGTTCTTCTTTACACATCCCATGTTCTCCAATGCTTGGAACATTCACGCTTTTGGAACTGCTACTTCTCTGTTTAGCCTCATTCAACACTACTTCTTTCACCATTTACAACTGATTGATCACCTCGTCTATCTTTGTTGTTTTTCACATGTTCTCCATTTGTTCTTACTTTTCATCCCCTCATTTCCCTTTTAGTTGAATGCACTTGCCATCCACTTCACCTAGTTTTGGCTCATTCTCCACTCCTCCCACCTCTTGTGCAATGTTTGTTTGTTCAGGCTTCTCCTCTTCCTTAGTAGAGCACTCTACTTTCTCCTCCTCTTCCTTCCTAATCCAGATCTTTGTCATAGGGCATTAACTTCTGAAATGACCAAAACAAATATAGTTTTTACATCTCGATGTGGGTTTTTGTACACCACTTCCCATTTGAAAAATTCCTTATTTTCTCCTACCGCTTCAATGATTTCAAGAAATCCAATATCTGCTTTCATTTCCATCAGTACATGAGAAAAAGATATCCTAGCTTTCTTTAATGATAGTTCATTTAGCTTTATTGGCACACCAATCGCTTTAGGGCCCCAAAGTCTAAAGCTCAGTCCCAGCAACCTAATCCAGACCGGCATGGTCATAAGGAAGTCCTTATCTGCGTTTATTTTTAGGTTTAACTTTTTCATGATTACCAAGATACGATCGAAAATAATGGACCTTCCTCCAAAATCTTATCACAAGTCCTTTTTACATTTATATCATACCATAAAGAAGCCATTGTCCTTGGATTGGATTGAGAATTCACCCACTGATTTCCACGATCTTTTAGCATACGCCTTCAGTGCTTTGTAGTATGGTCTAGGATCAACAATATAAAGCATTATACAATTAGACCATGACTCTTCTTCCTCCTTAATTGGCTTCGTTTGAAAGCTTTCCTTTTCGGACGCCATCAACTAGCAATGACTTAACATACTCCATTGCAGTTTCTTCAGATTCGACCTAACCTGCACCCCTTACAGCTTCACATTAACTCACCTTCGTAGCAACTTTTGAAATGGGGAATACTCCATTATTTTTGCCAACGAGGCCTAGGTTCCTCCAAGGAGTAACGTTTACAACTCTTTCAATAAACCGATTTTCTTGTAACCTCTGCCTTTTGCCCCGCTACTACCTTGTCCTTCTGCCTACCCACCTGGTCCAGCCAACCTCCGCGTACTCTCTGGCTGATTGTTTCTATTTGATCTTTAAAATACAGGAAAGTAATGGAGATATAGAGTGAAGAATAGATAAGAAGAATGAGAAGACTAAAGATAAAGTAAAGAATTTTTTTTTGCGTAAACTTAGATCCAGGGTTATGAAACCCTAGAGATGGCCACCATGATGGTATTTTTGAAACACTTGACTGTAATTTAACGTAATATGATAATATATAAATTTTATTTGCAATGCAAACAAATTTGTTTGTGTTGCAATTTAGATTGTGATCATTTGTTGTTTCGCCTAAAATAACCAAATGTACGATAGGTTATATACCATTTCTTGATGAAACGATTTAATTTTTTGTTTATACACACACACATAGTCCCCCATTCCAAAGGGATGATCAGGTGGTGGTGTACCAAGTTGACAAGATAGAGGTGTAGAGCTCGAATCATAGTATGGACATAAAACACACCTCTTGCTAATTACCCATATGTATGTTGTATGATCAAATTGCATAATAGATATTAATGCTTTGGAAATAGAAAATAACTTCAAAAGTGAGATTAGGTAACGCTCCCAAAGTATTGGTTATGAAATAAACTGTATTTATCACTTGTTTAGTATTTTATAACAATCCAAAAGTATTGATACCATTAAAAACCATTTTATAGACTAATTTATCTACCCAACAAATATCGACAACTAAATATTTTTAAAAGAGATGTTGCATCGAACTAAATAAAGCAACAAAAGAGATATTATAAATTAGTTAGCATTCCAGCAATAATTAATATAAATTTCTCAAGAAAAAATATTATATATCGAAATAACACCTTAGACGTAGTGGTTGTAAAATATCTCTAGAAAAGTAAAAATACAGCTCTATGGAAGTAATGCTTATTAAATATCTCTACAAAGATACTATATAGTGTTGGATCAGGTGCATTAGCAATGGGGTAAAATGGAAAAATTCAAAAAAAACCTTTTATTAGTTTTGCAGCACTAAGTCATATTTAGTGAATATTAATAAATTATAATTTGTTTTTTGAATTTCATTTAGTTTTTATTTTGATACAATGTTTTTCTCCATTTAATATATGTATAAATTTAATTTAAATATTATATAATTTAGGTTTAGTTAATTCTATATTTAATTTCAAAGACCCGTGTTCATAATATGAACGTTAATATGTAATTTAAATAAACTAAAAGATAAATAAAATAAACAGATAAAGGGTGTTTGTGAATATCGGTATTTGTGATCACATGGTGAGTATACAATAAATACAACTAATATATAATATCATCATAATATATATATATATATATATTTGCTTGTTAATAGGGATACATATATGTATACATACATATATTTTATTTAATATACATAGTTATGGAGATTTACTTTAGCTATATATACATATACATACATATATATAATAAAAATAGTTTTTTTATTTGGCTAGTATAATTTATATATAATATATAGTTGTTTTAAGATATATAGGTATATATGTATATGTATGTATACACACACACACTAAAATTTGAATTTAGATCTTATATCATCCATAAGAATCTATATGTAGGCAGACACATAGACAAACACACACGCACACATATGTATATATATTCCCATCGGGTCTTAAAATATTAATTTTTTTAATATTTTAAGACCCTACAGGAATACATACATATTTATGTATATATAATCAAGTTATTCGAATTTGTATTGGTTTAAAATATAGATAATTATAATCATAGGCCAAAATTTTCTTTTATTTAGAATGTGAATATATATATATATATATCTGTGTGTGTGTGTCTGTGTGTGTCTATATACACACGCTATTTAAAGTAATAATTTTAAGTACATATATGTATATGTATATTATATTATGGTCGATCTATATAAAAAAATATTATATATATATATATATGTGTGTGTGTGTGTGTGCAAATGTTTTGATAATAATATAATTTCGAAATAAAATTATTATTATTATAAAATTATATTTTTCACTGAATTTTTTTTATAGTATTTGGTGATAATTTGATATATGTATGTATGTATAGAATTTAAAATATAAGAATACCTTAGATATGCAGGTTATCGACACATTATGATGTTAGATCATCCTACTCGAATCGTTGTTCCTTTCTCCTTCATGATTGGTGCACAAATTCTATCTTCGAGGTTTCCACTAATTTCGACAGAGGCTATGGTTGTATAATTTTTTTTGTTGTTTCATGAATGAGAGAAGGTTGGATTATTTATAACCGCTAGAAAATATAATATCTCAATTTTTTCATCTCTTTTAAATCTATATCTAATCTAGAGCAAGCGACTCAGTTAGACCTCCCCTCTCTTTCCTTGTATGGTCGGTCCTCATGTCATGGTCTTCGTTGATGTTGGGCATAACTAATATACCATATATTAATTATTTAATTAAAAAAGGCCATATATTTAACCAAACTAATATATAACATTATATATTATTTTACTTAATTTTAAGGTCTAAAATAAATAACTGAATGCAATAAAAATTTAACCCAAATTTTGCGTTAATTTTAATTGTTAATTTATATTTATAAATTAATTTAAAATAGTTGAACTCAGAAAGTAACTAACAACACTATTGTGTTGAATCCTTGGTTTGAACTCGATCCTCGGTAATATTTAAGCAATCTAAATATCAAATTATATAAGAACTTTGATGAAGTATAATATTAGACATGAATTCAATTGCTTGTAGATCATTTACAAGAAATCCGATTTTTAATCTTTTGTGCATATTAACTTATGCTATTTTGTGCACGTTTTCTTTTCATCGTCACTATTTCACTCAGATATTTAGGTTGGGTTAATAGCAAAAAATCCAATAATAGCTATAGTTAATTGCCTAGCACTAATTTAAAGTCTTTGATTCAATCTTATTACATTTATCGATTAACCTTTTTATTTTGGTTAGAGATTTTACCATGAGGCTAAGAGATACTTACGTTAGGAGGATGCTGAAGGTGAAAAGGCAGAGGTTAATACCGTGGATAATGGAAGACCATCCGGAGTAGGGTTTGGAAAAAAACAAAGGAAAGAGAAAGGAGGATGATGGCCTCGGAGGACCGAAGTGGTAGAGAAGGGAATTGAAATTCTCTACTAACACAGAGTTGACCAAAACCCAGTGAGGATTTACTTGGATACCAAAAGGAAGATCCCCTATCGAAAACCAATGAAGAGATAACCCACAGATCGGGATAGTATTGTCTATTCCATGGACTGGATGGGCATGAAACAAATGATTGTAAGCACCTTCGTGATCTGATTAAGGAGCCGGTTAGGAACAACCGGCTGCAGCAGTACACAAGGAACCAAGCTGCAGTGATGTAGTAGGAGCAGCCATCATCTGTAGTAAAAGGAAGCGGCCTTGGATCTAGGTCGAGGATAGTTATATCATAATCGGGTTGACATAGAGTCAGGTTCGATTCCCACACTTTGCCTTTGTTTTCTATAAATGATGCGTTATTACAGTCAAGCCACTTATTCATGTATGGAACCTCTATTTGTCTCTAGGCACACTCTAAGTTGGATGCCCGGCTGTAGTGCTTGATGGGATGGATGTTGTGATGTTTGTTGGATGTATGAATTTGAATTCTATGAATGAATGCTTGACTATGCAAATCACTCGAATGTGATAACTTATATTGATTTTGAAACACCAACAGAGGTTGGTTGCCCCCGATATTGATTTAGGAACTGAGTGGACACTCTTCTCCTGACCGAAGAGGTGGAGCGACAAACCGTAAAGTGTAATTCTTCTTGTCGGAGAGTGAGTGGATTGGATTTGTAAAGGATAGTGAGTCCTCTCACCGAAGAGTGAGCGGCTGGACTCACTCAGTCGTTGGGTCCCCTCGCCAGAGGGGAGCAGATTGGACTCAACATGAACTAACGATCTGAAGAGATCGAGGATTAAACTAACGATTCAGAGAGATCAAGGATTCAACTAACGATCTGGAGAGATCGCAGACTAGACTAACGACCCAAAGAGATCAGGAATTGAATTGGTCGTTGATTACATGACTCGAAGAGATCGAAAACTAACATGGATATAGATAATGTCATACGAAGAAATCGAAGACTGGACTATGGATTTGAATGCAACTTGACTTTACAACAACTTGATAGCGATTATCAGATTATGTCGCTGCTTCGATTTGGTTCGGCGTTCTTATAAGGGGATACTAGGTGACGCTAAACGATTCATGAATAACGTTCCAACCGGTGGCAATGAGCTTCCATGATTATTGACCTTTGATTACGTGACATATGATTTATATATCGTAACTTAGATCCCAGACGAACACGGGATGACATTGATTTTGATATATGATTGTTAACTCTCGGATGAACACGGGGCAATTCTGATTTATGATATAATGTACGATATAATAATTCCTAGAGAACATGGAATGATGATTATTTATGACTGACACTCAAGTAAGGACTCGACCCCTTAGGTATAATGGTTTGGAACGACCTTTGATTTACAGGCGAATCCGAAGGAACCAGACGATTTGCTATAGTTTGATCAGTTAATAGCCAGCTCAACAACTAGTGAATCATCGACTTCGATATTTGTTCTTGAGTAAAGCACATCTTCCATTCACATGTGATGCTTTAGTGGTCAAGTTTTACGGTCGAATTTTCCGTAGTCTTCGAACAGACTTAAACGATCGAATCAGATGAACAAATGACAAAGAAATGACCTAAAGACTTGGGAAACATCTTAAAAAGGCAAGAAAGAGGAAAATATAATAAAATGAACAAAAAAAGTTGAAAATTTGGAAGTTCGAATTTTTGGAAGAGTCGACTCGGAGCAAACCCAAAAATCCTTGGATTGGACTTGAAGCAAGAGAGAGAAAATTTGAAGCACAACAACCTTGGGAAAACTCCAAGCAAGACCCGAAGCAACCCATGCAAAAACCCCAAGCGCGACCCAAAGTCAGTTCGGTACCGATCCATGAAACTCGAGTCGGACACACGAAAATCTTGAGTTAGACTCCAAGCAAACTAAAAAAACTCGAAGCACAAAAATCTCATAAAGCCTTTATGTTAAACCCCAAGCAAACACTCAAATTTATTAGGTCGGAATCCAAGTCAGTTCAGTACTGATCCATAAGCCATGAATCGGGACTGATCCATGAAGTCATGGGTTGGGTTGACCCTGAAACTTTGCTGGAGCGACGTGTGAACATGGGGAACGTGTGAAGCATGTTTTGGAGATAATTTTAGGGATTTTCAATAAAAAGAGGATAATATGAACAATTTCGAGATCCTTTTTTCTGCATTCTAAATTTCTGTACTTTTATTATAATCTCTAAGATCATCACCGATTCATAAGTCACCGATCCATAAAATCACTGATCCATAAGCTACCGTTCCATAAAATCACAGTTTGTAAAAGTTACAGAAATTGAATAACAATGTTTAAGTGGAAGTAAGGCGGAGTACTTGTCGAACCACTATAAAATTGTGTTTGTTCTTCTTTGCTATTTCTTGATAATTTTCATATTATTACTTCATTGGGTGTTCGTGCCATTTTTGGTACAAATACTAAGACAATATTATTTGTTGAACCTTTTTTGCCTAGTGTGTATGTTCATAAAAGTATATATATAGTAGAGTTTTGAAAAATACTTTCAAAAATAATAAATACACACTCTTACGTATACCTCTTCCTATTGATCTAGTAACCTCGCTCCGATACTAAATGTAACAATCCTCTTCGGAATGGGCCTAATTTTTGACCTAACAAAAGCCATCGAACCTTTGGTCCATTCTAGAGCTGACTATTGGTTGATACAATGAACAATATGTAGAGCAATCTATCTATGCTTTTAGAATCTCAAAATGGAAGGAATAAAATATAATAACAGAAATAAGCACCCATTTCATAAAAATCAAATCTTAGAAATACAACATCCCAAAATATCTATAATACAATATCTTAAAATAAAACATCAACTCTGAAACCCGCGTGCATTTGAATATATCAAAAACATAGATAAATAGATAAATTGCCACAAATCTTCACCGCCGCATCCATCTTCTCCATCAGCATCGTTTCCCCCTAATATGTGGGTTATAACGAGGAGGGAGTCAATACAACAATGTCCGCTGAATGAAAACCTCAAGTCTTACCATAATTAGTATTTGGGCAATATTATTTAGATAAGTAATATGTCTTACATATCTTATACTTCATCCTACTAAGTGTACTTCTATTGTAAGCCAAAGGCTTTTCCATTCCAACTCCATAACGTACCTTTAACTATAGGCCAATGACCCTTTCCAGTCTATATTCACAACAATCGTAAATTAGGGGTGGGCACGGTCGGTTAACCGAACCGATCGGTTAATTAACCGATTTAACCGATCAAAGCATACGGTTCGGTTAACCGAACCGAAAATAAATTTGGGCAGTTCATACCGACCGAACCGTTCAAATTTAACCGCGGTTAACCACTCAAATCGATCGGTTAACCGCATTTAACAGTTAAAAATTAACTGAAACTAAAAAATAATGATAACAAGCACTTGAAGCATTAACTAAGCAATACAACCACTACACGGTACATAAAATACACACTGGAATAAATATATAAGAAATTATTCCAGTTAACTCAGCAAGTATACATACATTGATTACATACAAACCAACAAGCAGTCAGCCAACTCAGCATATATTAATAGTACATACATATATATAGCCAATAAGTTCATGTTAACCAGCATGGATCGAAGACAAATACGGTACATAATACATCCAAACAAGAAAGCAACCTTGCAAGACAAAAAAACTCAAGCAATCACATATTTACATCAAACTTCAAATATAGTCTACTTCTCCTTCATAAGATAGAACTCTGCTTCCTATTACTACTGCATTCACATTTCTTTTACCTGCAACACATCAAACATTGTTATAGACAACTATTTCAACAAAGCAAAAAAACAACTTGTATCATCTTGCAAACTAAAAACAGTATTATAGCCAGACTATACTAATATCATAATGCCAAGCCTTGCTTAATGTTAAATGATTTTGTTAAAAAAAATTACTGCATTAACCAAAAACTATAGATTAGATAACAAAAGCTTATATATTAACCAAAGCTTGTATATTAAAGTTCTTGAATGTAACAGTCAGAACCGTGCAATTTTATTGTAGTAGTTTATATAGGTTAAATGAAAATATAATAGTTCAAATGCACACCATATCACAAGCACAACATTCATACTTTCAAGTATAAACCCATATTACAAATCACAAGCATTTTACTGCCTTCACAAAAAGTTTATTATCAAATATCATTGATGATTATTAATCAAAATTACATTATCCTTACAATAAATTCAAGATATTAAAGAACAAAGAATAAAAGAAATTTAAACCAATCAGTTTTATTATGGGTTCTATCAAACAATTGTAACAGGCTAACAGCTAATGCACATACAAAACAAGCCCCTTACTTAGTACAATATGATTTTAGATTTTGTCAAACAATGATAATAAAGTCAATATGTTTCTATTTCCTACTATCTTTCGTGCAGCCTGCCTTTTAATTCTTTACTCAAAATAAATCATAAGCTTGCTGCTGCCATGGTTTGTTCATTTCTTCAGAGAATTATATCTAAAAAAACATACAGCTAAAAATACTTAAAAGTAAAAATACATATACCTACAGGAGCTTCTGACGATGGTAACATGGAAGGTCAATGCAACGCTTACGATTGGAGGCAGTTAGAGGAGGAGAATATGATAGTGGTTGCTGCAGCGACTATGTAGGTATTAGGGTTTCTTAATTTGGTGCAAAAACAGGAGATCAATTGACGCTGTTCGATTCTAGGGCACGGTTCAGTCAATCGGGTCTAGGGTTTTCGATTAGCAGATGAAGATGAACACTTGAGCAGATCTACATTTTTCGATTGTAAAATGAAGACGAGAACCGAAAGCACTAATCAGATCTAGGAATTTAGGGAATCTAGGTTATTCGTGTTTTTTCCTTTTGATGTTATCTGAATAGTCAAATTTTGAAAGCACAAAGAAGATAATAAGAAGGGAGCACGATTCATTTGGGTATGGATTGTATTGAAATGGGCTAATAATTGGGTTGGGTTACGTTATAAAACAATATAATTTTCTGGTCGGTTAACGGTTAACCGACCGATCAAATTTTTTAACCGTTAACCGAACCGAAAATGGTCGGTTATAGTCGGTTAACCGACGACGTCGGTTAACCATGTTTATCGGTTAAGTCGGTTCGGTGGATGTCGGTTAAATCGGTTAAATGCCCACCCCTACACTTAGTACCTCAATTCCGAAGTGGACCTCGACCATAGATTTTCCATTATCGCACCTAAAAGATAATCCTAACCATTTCATACTTCTTGAATGGGAAGGAGACGGACCCTACAATAGCCACTTAATACTCCATCCTAGAAGTAGGCCCGTATTGGGATATCTGTCTTGTGTCCCGTAACCTAAATCATGACGACTTACATTAGTCTGACTAATCGTAGGTGTTGGTAGCCAGATTAACTGGTCAGGCTTACCTTACATAATTAGAACTAACCTCATACACACCGTGGGTACTTATTATAGACGATGTCTCATATCAGTCCCAAAGTCACACTGTTGATAGTCAGATTACCCGGGTATGCTTCTGTATGCTTTTTACTGACCTCACATCCCTATAAATTACTCACATTTTCGCTCTTCGAATAAACTACCATATATATATATATATATTATCTCAACTGCATTTACACATTAAGGCCATATTAGGAAAATCACTATTTCGTCTTTAATTATAATGTAATTATATTTAACTTCCTTCCTAAAGAGTTTAATGCTATTTACTAACCTATTTATTCTATACGATGTGACTTTATACGTTACTATTTATACGCTATTAATATATTTCTACGTATATAATTTTTAGGCTACCTAAATATTCCTTAGTGTGCGTAGAAACGTTCCTATTATGAGATTTATGCTTCCTATACTAATTGTTAAAATGTCAAAACTTATACAACCCTCAGTTCCAAACAATAATATATAAAATAGCCAATATCCTTAGTTAGACAAAACCGACTTGTATATGTAAAATGGAATCAAAAAATCAAACTTATTTTACATTAATTTAATAGAATTAACGCTTTTATTTCAAGAAAACAAAATATACAATTTAAACCCTTTATCCTATGTTCAACTTTTACATATACAAACTTGAAGTGAAAAACGAATTCATATTTGTCTGAATTTTGAAAATAGGCGGTGCAAACTACAAATAGGATAATCCATACTTTGCACACCATTTTCTAATTTTGTTTTTCTTTTAGAATACTTTATCACAACAATAGAAATTGGAAGTGGAAGTTGAATAGAACATAAATTATTCAAATTGTATACAACAAATTAAATTCTATCATACTAACATAAAACAATTGAAATTTCAATTAACTAAAGAATAGACATTTTATTAGGGGAATTTTGAGGTTTTAGAGTTTAAGGTTTTCATATACAAAATTATCTAAGACATAAAACAAATCCAAACTTTTACTGCACAACTACTAAAATATGGAAAACTAAGACTTCCACTCACAGATAGTTTTACTGCTTTCCTTTGGATTCGATTCGCGCCTTCATCTAATTCCTCCTTCAGATTTCTTCTTTTTGGAATATACAACAATTTAATTGTATATAAATTAGATTCAAAATCTAGGGATTAGAAAAGAATAGAAATAGAAAAATGTATATATCTTAAACCAATTATCTTTGAGTTCGACTGATTCTGAATCGAAGAATTAAAGAAGAAGACCAACCAAGTTTCACTAGCATTCCAAATATTTGTGAATAAAAGTAAGAGGGCCAGCCTCTTATTTATAATGGTTATAACGTACCTGAACTGTAGGATCTAAGTCGATTTAAAATAAACTAATATGGGCTGTTAACGATCTAACTTAACTCTAGCCACCATACAGTCACCAATCAACCGCTCCTCCCTAGGCGATCGACCGGCCCAGTGGAGCCGGTCGACTGGCCTTCTGCCGTTAGCGTGAATTATTTGTTTTCGTTTAATCTTTGTTTCTTACTTATTTTGCTAGATAACGTTAACGTTTGCTTAAACCCTAAGCTTCTCTTCAACGTTAAAATATTTATTAACGTTTTAAATTTCAAACGTTAAAATTATTTGATTTTAAATTTAAATTTGTAAACTTCAAACGCCAATAACTTTCCCTTGAATTCCAATTGCAAAATTTTTATATATGAAAGTTGATCAGAAAATCGCCACAAATGCAATGGTGTACCTTTTGTGGCTAAATTATGTGATATGCGAAATTTCCATTTTTAGTCTTACTTTAATTAATTAACTTCATATTATCTTTTATGGGGTGTTGCACCAAATTGCGGATAGTTGAGTGTAAATCCGCACAAGAGTCTTCATACCAAAGTAGAGCGTGGATTATTTAATGTATATCCAAGCATATTATTTACAATAAAATAGAAAACGAGGAGATTCAACATTTGTAGTGAATAGATAGGATAAACTATAAATCATGGAAAAAAACAATTTAATATAGTAAATGCACAAAGAAGTACTACAAAGTACAAAGATGGAATTTATGAGGTTCAAAGATCGACTCCTACATCCATGGCGGAATTCATGTTTTTTCCACCAAATAGGGGGTTTACAACAAAAATCCAACTTGATGTTAGCCAAAATGGATTAGGCCCTAACACAACTCAAAATTACATCTGTCATTGTGAATAGTTTGAGAGATAATGTGAGATCCTAAGAAGTGACGCCAAATAGGGTTTAAAAAGAGGTCCTTCTATTTATTGTATTATGTTATTTTCAATTTATAGGTGTACCTGCATCATGTGGATAGATGACGTGATAAAGGTGTGATTGCTGATATAGCTCGTACGGTTACCACGTGTCATGATCAAACAGTGGAGGCAAGGAGCTCGCAGATCAAGATTTGTTGTTGACTTTCTTTAGTTGAGATGAATTACTAAGTGTTTGTTGAGGTTGATACATATAAGTTGGATGCTTACCGTACTGGTGATATTTGACCGTGACGAGTTGTGTGCTCTGATCAATTACTTAGGAAAGGCCGTTGTTTCATTTTGTGTGATGTGGTAAAAGCTTTTAGTGACTTTTGTCACATATTGACATTGATGTGAACAATTTAGATGTCCACCACATAATGTCATCTTAACGGCTTATTATTATTGTATTTAAGGGTAGCTTGCACTCTAGTTGCTTGGATGAGATTTAATCTTATCCAGGGAATCTAAGTAGAGGCTAAACTTAAGAAATCGAGGTATTACATTGAAGAAAAGGAGAGTTGAGGAGCCCAAACGAGTAGGGAGCTTAACAGAGCATGATAAGTTGAGCTGAGGAGATTTTGAGAGGATATATTAATGTGTTATTTAGTTGTAAAAGAAGTTCTTGTTTTGAAAGTTGCTCGAGTTGCTCGTGACGTTTCCTTGGATAAATTCATCATTGAATTTACTATTGGTGGATATTGCGAGGATATGTTTTTTGTGCTTGGGAGGTCATGTTCGGTAATAAGATGCTTGCTCATGTTGTTTTTGCGAGTAAGTTGAGGGATGACCAGTCTTTTTAATGGCTTCGTGTTGAAGTAATTCTTTGGTCGAGTACAAGTTAAATGATCTTTTGATCCATGCTCGGTTGAAATCTCAGCCGGAAGATAAGTGGTTTAACGTAACAAAATTACGAATTTATTTGAATTTTAAATAGGGATGAACAAGCTTTCGTCATTTCGAGTTTTGGAACGTCGAGTATTTATAGAGATTTTATGTTACATCAATAAGATTGTGCAATTATGATGATCCGTATCACTCAAATATGCAGATACAAACCACCATTCTGAGGATTGGAGATTGATGTCGCTTTATGTGGGAGATTGTTAAGTTTTACGGACGCCACAATGATCAAGTTAACATTACTTCTTTAAACCAACTTCTTTGCTCGATTAGAAGCAACTATTTGAACGTTGCATGTTGGAATGGAATAGTGAATGCAGATGAAGGATTAGTGTAAAAAGAACTTTTATAAAACACCAACTTTAAGTTTTAAAATGCACGGTCACCACTCATAAAATATAACTTTTAAAAAACACATATTTTTAGATCTTAGTGTATTTGCAGAAAACTATACAAATATTTGCTGACTACAAACAACTGTGCAAACATTTGAAGTTTCTGGATTTCAAATATTTGTAGAAATATGCAATATTTGCAGAGCATTCAGCAAATAGTTGTAGAGAATTAGAAAGCATTATTTGCATATTTTCAAAAAAATTCAAAAAGAATAGTTTTGGTTATAGGAAGATGTAGTTATGGTTCAAAATTAATTTTTCTTTGAAAAAATGAAGCGTAATTTAAAAATACTAATCCATCCTCACGTAAAAACACCTTTTTAGTTGGTTTAACTGAAAAGCAGCTAATTTGCAATTTTTTTTTACAAACAAAAAAACACACCAACATATTCCTTCCCGCAGAAATTAATTATTATCAGATCTCTTCTTGAACTTCGACATATAAATTTACTTTCCAATGAAATCCAGCTCTCAATTTCAGATCTAATCTCAAAGACACCGCTTCCCCAAACGCTTAAAAAGATCGATGGCGGGCGCCGTATCGGCGCTTTTCCTCTTAGATATAAAGGGGAGAGTTCTCGTATGGCGAGATTTTCGAGGCGATGTAACTGCTGTTCAAGCTGAGAAATTTTTCACTAAATTGATCGAAAAGGAAGTAAGATTTATATGTCTGATTTACTTGATTTGATTTTGCATTTTGAAATGTAAGATCTGGCAATGGCATTGTATGTGAAATGGGATATGATTATGCTTGACCTGTGTATAAGTAAATGGACTCGACGGCTGCACGATCTAATTCTTATTCGTATATGTATGATTTAGGACTTAGAAAACTAGGGCGTTAAGGTAAAAGACATATGAGTTGGATATCATGAAACTGTTGAGCTGTGCATTATGTAAATGTATTCGGTTACCAATGATAAATCAGCAAGGATTTAATGGCAATTATATATTTTGAGTTGAATTAACTAATTTGACTGGACACATGTATAAAAGTGGGTTGATTCTAAGTTTGATAACGGGAAGCATTTCATAATATTGCTCGGGGAGGGAGATCGCATCTTCACTTGAACATAAGTTTTGATTTAAATAAGCTACTTTTTGGCTTTCTAAAAGTCAAAATGAATTGGTTTTGGTCTTCAAAAAGCTAAAAAGTAGCTTATTTAAGTCCATCCAAATGGACCCGAGCTACACATTATGAAATACGATACCATGTGATATGGTATATCGAAAATCCACACTAGTTTCTTTTTGTGTTGAGGCAAACCGATGTAATTATCTTGGTATCAGTGGTTGGTTCAAATTAACGGGCACAATCTATTGGAGGATGCAAGAACTTCATAGACCCTCTTAGACACACTTGCATAAGGTAGAACCTTGTGCTCAAGTTCTGTCCGTTTACACCCAACTTTCAGTAGCATGACAAAAGTAACTACAGTTTTATAGTGCAAGGCATCCAGGATCTGAATTATCAAGTTAAATGTTTACACTGCTAAGTGAATTTTTTTTTTTCTTTAAGATGGAAGGTTTATATATTTCTCATCTAATTCAATCATGGATTTCCCATGTAGTTTAATTTGTCACTAACCATTGATAAATAAAGTTCTCACAGGTAGTATTCATATTTTATACCATTTTTTTAAAGCATATCGATGAATGATAATTACTACCAATTTCATACTACAGGGTGACCCAGAGTCTCATGATCCCGTGATTTACAATGATGGCGTGAGCTACATGTTCATACAACACAACAATATTTTCTTGATGACAGCATCCAGACAGAATTGCAATGCTGCCAGCATTCTGCTTTTCCTTCATCGTATTGTTGATGTAATCTCTTTATCCTCTCACATTTTCAAACTAATAGACAGATTCTACTTATTTGACCTTCACTAATGTGCTTGGTAGGTTTTCAAACACTATTTTGAAGAGCTAGAAGAGGAATCGTTGAGAGATAATTTTGTTGTTGTGGTAAATAAAATATTTTTTCTGATTCTATCCCTGTTCATTTATTATTTGATATTATCGAACTAATTTCCATAAAATGTTATATTTTGGATACTAATAGATGCATCCATGGTTTTCGTACAGTACGAGTTGTTGGATGAGATGATGGACTATGGATACCCTCAATTTACGGAAGCTAAGATTCTTAGTGAATTTATCAAGACAGATGCCTACAGGATGGAAGTGACACAGAGACCTCCTATGGCTGTAACAAATGCAGTATCATGGCGTAGCGAAGGCATTCGCTACAAGAAAAACGAAGTAGGTTAAAAGCTATTTGAAATTGTTGCACTTCACTCTCTTTATTAACATAAATTGAACATTGCAAAATATGTGAATTTGATAGAAAAATAAGACTAAGATGATAGATGGTAAGAAAGTATTGGATGCTACTTGCAGTGGCTAACATTGATTCACTCTGATCCTTATCAAACAGTTATATCATTTTCATTCCCTTTTATGCCATTCATCTCTATAATCTCCGTTTTTAATCTCTCCTCCATAGCTTTGTTCACCAAATATTATCCAGTCGTTCTCATTCTATCTTCTCTTAATAGTCGCCTTATTTTGGAATGCGATTTTAATTTGTGATATCATAGGTTGCCCTATCGATTTGTAAATCAAATTTGATTATTACTTCATTGCCATCAGTTTGATTTTACTTCCCATGTCTTTTAATGGTTTAGCTTCTAATTTTTACATGTCAGTAAAACATGTGTGGTAGTACTTAGGCCTGTCAATTATTTGGGGTTTGGCTCGAACCCATCCAGACCTGTTATATTAACCCGGGTATGCGTTTAGCTTTTACTGTTCAAACCCAAACCCAAACCCAAACCCATCCAGACCCGTTATATTTATCCTGGTATGCGTTAAGTTTTACTGTTCAAACCCGAACCCGAGTTCGATCTAATTGTTCTTGTGGTCAGGTATATTATCACTAGTACCCAGCACGGTTTGCATCGAATCCGACTATTAATTGATGACATCACAAAATATGTTTGTTTACTTTGTTTGTGTGACTTTTCTTTGTTTGCAGACTTTGTTTGCTAACTTTTGTTTGTGAATCTGGTTTCATCACAACTCACAATCTGTTTGTATATAACCTTTTTAAGGAAAAAAATCCCAGTTTAAAATATTGTCGTAGCATCAATAGTTTGGATCGGGTATTTGGGTTTTACCCTAATACTTGACGGACCAGGTTTGGGTACGTGGAAGGCTCGGGTCTGGGCTTGAGTCATGATCGTAGTAGCCGAGCTTGGGGACTGAATTTTTAGTTCCCTGGGCTGAGCCTTACTTATAGAACAAATTTGATTCAATGAATATCTATCTCTTGGAGATCTCAAAAGGTTTCAACAATTTTAATAATATTAGTGATTGTATGTGATGGGAGTTGTGAGTTTGCTTTGATTGTATGTGATGGGAGTTGTGAGTTTGCTTTGGTTACACCAGAAAGAGAAATTAGGCGGGTAGAAATAAACGAGTTTTAACTTTAGGCTAGGTCAGTACAATGTTACTTCATACTGTTGCTGCACATACTTCATTTGTATCTCTCAGTAACCCCTTTTCCAATCTTAATTTTCTTCCACCAATTATCTTGTTTCTGTTTGCCCAGGTTTTCTTGGATGTTGTTGAAAGTGTAAATATTCTTGTCAACAGCAATGGTCAAATAATTCGTTCTGATGTTGTTGGGGCATTAAAAATGAGAACATATCTAAGGTATCCTTGATTTTGTATACAATTCAATTTACAGTCGTGCAGATTGCAGAGTGTATTAAAAAAAGATATATAGAATCAGAACTTCTATAATGTTTGCAATAGCAGAGGTAAAATGACTTGTGACTGTTGTCTAATTGTGAATTACTTGTTCAGTGGGATGCCAGAATGCAAGCTTGGGCTTAATGACAGAGTGCTCTTGGAGGCACAAGGGCGAACAACTAAGGGGAAAGCCATAGACTTGGATGACATCAAGTTTCATCAGTAAGCTTGTTTGTCTTTTATCTCAATATTCACCTGTCACTTTGATGTGAATTTGGGTGTTAATTATTTCGCTCAATAAACTATGTCAAGGTGTGTGCGGTTGGCACGATTTGAAAATGATAGAACTATATCTTTCATACCACCTGATGGAGCTTTTGACTTGATGACATACCGGCTTAGTACCCAGGTATATAGTTTTTCATATTTATTATCGTTGTTACATAAACAAATGAGCTTAATTATGAAGGCTTTCTTTTCATGAGCAATCAATCAATAAAAATAATAGTGGATGTAGGCCAATTATTCCGAACCACCATAAACTTCGTGTTAATTTTAGGGTATGTTTGGTTTCATTTTGTGTTTTGCGTTTTCAACATTCATAACAAAATATGAGAATGATGGAAGAGAAATATAAAATTTTGAACCATTAGACGGCGGAGGGGATGGATGAACGGACGGAGGGGGTGGATTGTTTTTCATTCTTTTGTTATTTCTCCAAACACGAAAAACAAAATAAATTTGTTTTTTATTTTATATGTTGGCTTCATTTTCAAAATTTGGTTGTTTTCCAAAAATACATGCGTCGTGTGTACGTTTTTTAACGAAAACACAAAACTAAAAATCAAACCAAACGGGTTCTTACTTTTTTGCATTTTCTATTGTTTCTTTCTGTGATATATGCCTGTTTTTGTTTTTGTTTTTTTAACTGTTTGATTTTGTTTTCAATTACCATAATAGATAATAAGTGAATTGCTGATCAAATATTATTTAGTTATACCTTAGATCCAAATATTATGGTTTAGGGATAAAAATACTAATTTTCTGGGCAGTTTTTTACACTTGCAATCTATTTCAAACTTGTAATAAACATAAAATATACATAATATTACAATTTTTTACACATTCAAGTGATAACTCAATTTCCTGTAAATCCATCACTGAAAGAGTTGTTTGAGGGACAATTTGGAATAGCTTTAATTTTGTTATGGCTACAAACTAATTTTATCAAGGGAAGATTCCAGTACGACAAAGCTATGGTTTTGTATCTCATATAAGGTTGTGTATGCTGATAAGTTGGGCAGCTGCGGTTGCTTGTCCACATCAGAAGTATG
This sequence comes from Allium fistulosum, assembly GCA_030737815.1. Taxonomy (NCBI): domain Eukaryota; kingdom Viridiplantae; phylum Streptophyta; class Magnoliopsida; order Asparagales; family Amaryllidaceae; genus Allium; species Allium fistulosum. The sequence goes on from CM060908.1 coordinate 791,888,227, forward strand.
AAGGGACGTAAGCTTAATTCATCGTTCTTTTTGGATGATTTTTATTTTACCATTTATGTTCGACAAACCATGTTGGATGGATGTAGGCCTCTTTCAAACATGAATCCTTTTAATGATGGTGTTACTAAATTAACTAGTGTGTAACTCGTGCGTTGCACACTATATGTTGTAGAAAAACTATATTATAACTACTTTTGAAGAATAAACTTTTATTATGCAATATTTGATGAATTTTGTTAGGATAAATGAGTTATAAATTGAAATTACTATATTTATAACTGTGTATTTTTGTTATGAGATTCGTATATTTTTATATTTGAATAAAAATTGAATTATCATTTTTGTTGATAAAAATGAGTTATATATTGATTTTTTTAGGATTCATTATTTATCTATCAAATAAATGAAAATAAGCATTGTTAATAAATTTTGAAACTAATATTTTTATAAATTTCATAAATAAATATTTATGTGCATATATTATGAAATTGACATTTACGTTTTGATACACTTGACTAAAAAATAAATGATGTATACATTAAATTTCAAATATTACTTGAAAGAACGATGGCAAATACCTAAAAATAGAAGTGTAATACCAAAGACTCAATGTACTTGTATGCATTTATAGTTCTCGCATCATATATTTATTAAAATAATTATATGATATTATCAGAGTGATAAAAAATATTTATTTAACCACTAAAAGAAATATCAAGTGAAAGTAAGACCCGAAACGTTACAAATCACATTATCACATTGTCATTATAATTATGTAAAAAAAGATTTTTAATCCATCATTTCATACCTTACTATTTTTATTTTATTATAAAACGTTTCAAAAATTATTTAACATTTATGTAAAAAAGATAATAAAATATGGAAGCAAAATATTTCTAATCAAAATATGGTATAATTTTTGTCCATTGATTAATTCAGATTACGAATCTAAATAATTAAAATGCAACTTTTTGTAAAAAACGTACTAATTGAAAATATTTATTCTTTTTTTAATATTACAGAATACAAACATTCATCACTTATTGTAATGTTATTCTTAAGAAAATATAATTTAACAATGATAATAGTACATTTGACGTACCAATTTTACGAAGGAAAAACGTTATATATGTTTGTAATGATGTAGCAATTTTGAAAACCAATTTTTTGTATATTTTTGTTTGTAATGAAATACCAACTTTAGAAAGAAAAAATTATGTATATATTTTTTTGTATTAAATAACTAATTTTAGAAAGAAAGAAATTTTATGAACTTAAATGTAGAAAAATGTAAAAATATCAAAGGTAATTTTGTATATAATTGTGAAAATATTAAATTATATGGACTTGAATGAAAATATAGTTTTACCATTTATGTTAGTACAAATACGGTATACACATTAAATCATAATTTTTTATGATTTATTAGATCAATTAATAAATATTTATTAATTGGATTTAGTTAAAAAATTTAAATTCAAGATCAATTAATAAATTCAAATATATGGACTTGAATGTGAAATAATATAAGAAAACTTAGGAGAAATCCGTAAATAGTTGTAAAAATTATTGAATGTTGGTATTTAAATGCAAAATGATAAGAGAGAATATTAGTAGAACATTGTAATAGTTTGTATATAATTATGGAAATTTAAAATTATCTGGACTTGAATGAAAAATTAATTTTACTATTTTTGTCAATATCAATGCGGTACATGTTGAATTGTCATTTTAAAAATTTTATTAGATCGATTAATGAATATTCGTTAACTGTATTTATTTAAAGAGCTTAAATTTAAGATCAGCTAACTAAATTTAATATATATAGATTTAAATGTAAAATAACAAAAAAAATTTAGAAGAAATATGTAAATAATTGTTAAAATTTGTATTAAATTTTAATGATAGAAGAGAGAACCAGTAGAAACATTGTAATAATTATGATAACAATAAATTGTGGGTATGTGAAAATAAAATATGGAGAGGGGGAAATTCTTAGAATTAATGAGAGAGCTTTAAATTCTTCTGCTTTACTATTATTTAATAGATATCTAAAAATAAAATAGCGTCATTACAATATTACAGAAACAAATAACTAATATTAATCCAACCTCCAATCCATGTCCATCCCACATTAAACTTTTTTCTTAACCTTTCTCCACAAACATTTCGTTTTTCCAAACATACGATCTCTGCGATAATTAACTGGCGTTGACATCTGTGCTTACTAATCCATGGCCACAGTTTCTTATAGGCATGCTCATCCTAACTCTATTTTTGATGCTTTTTCTGAAAGGTAAAACCTCTAATATGGGTTGAAGCGCAAGTCGAAAGACACTCAAGAAGTCGCGTGGAGTTTTCAGTGAAAGCAAGAAGCCAATTTAAGGAAAGAAGGTACTTGATATGTTTCTAGCTAATGGATTCTATATATTCATTTTAATATGCTTCTAAGAACACTTTCATGTTTTACTACAGCACTGCAACTAATGTTGAAATTGAAGTTCCCGTACCTCCAGATTCTACCAACCCTAATGTTCGGACCTCTATGGGTTCAGCATCATATGCCCCAGAGAGGGATGCGTTGGTCTGGAAAATTAAGTCATTCCCAGGAGGCAAGGTATACTGGAAATTTTAGGCATGTTTGGTTTCATTTTATGTTTTGTGTATTGTGTTTTCAACATTCATAACAAAATATGAAGACGATGGAAGAGAAATTTAAAATTTTAGACCACGACAACGACGGTGGAGGGACGATGGAGGGAATGGAGGAACGGCGGAGGGGATGAATTGTTTTTCATTCTTTTGTTATTTCTCCAAACACAAAAAACAAAATAAATTCGTTTTCTGTTTATGTTTGCTTCATTTTTCCAAATTGGTTGTTTAAAAATTCATGCATCCTGTGCACGTTTTTTGGACGAAAACACAAAACTAAAAATGGCAAACCTAACGGGGCCTTCGTTTCTCTTTATAGAGTACCGATCATATATAATATCAATCATAACCCTTTAAAATCTTCTGAAAGACATGTGCATCTCTACTAGTTTTTGCTAGTAAACAGGAGGAATGCTGAAAATCAACTGACTGTGGTCTATTTAAATATGATATCTTTGGGAAACTAGAACATATGTATGATGGTAGTATAGATGTAGTAAAAAAAATACAACTTTCAAATATATTGTATAGGAATTTGTTGTTGCGCGGCGGCGGCGGCGATGGTGTTTATATGTTTTTTTTTTTAAAATTCAGCGTGAATGACATTCTTACTTCAGTCAAGATAAATGAGTTGCAGATTGAAATTGTAGTATTTTTAGGATTTAGTGTTTATTACATGAATTAAGGAGTATTTATCTGTGTTTATTTATAACTGATTTAAAAAATTAAAAATTAGCGTTTGTTTATAAAATATTCGGTTAGACAAATTTTTGATTTATTGAATAGATAAACAATTTGCTTAATTAAATGATTGTTGGATCTAAAATTGAAAAGTGTGAATTGAGCGGATGATAATTTTGAAAAAGTGAAGGATTTAATTGAAAATTTTGTATTTAAGCACATCTAATCCAAGACCTTTGATCTCAATATCAAAAGTCTTACCACTGTATTAGTGGTCATTGGCATATCTATAATGATTTTTTTTGTTTTGAATAGGGTTAATTTGGAAAATGTGGAGGAATAAATTATTGAAGGGTGATTAAAAGAAACTTTTTGAGAATGTGAATGTTCAAAGGATTAAAATGGAAATATAGCAAGAAAATTAGGGAGGAGAGAATAAATGCTTTATTATTATTTAATAGATAGCTTTTATATTCCAAAATTATGGATGATAATTTTGAAAAAGTGAAGGATTTAACTGAAAATTTTGTATTTAAGCACATCTAATCCAAGACCTTTGATCACAATATCAAAGGTCTTGCCACTGTATTGGTGGTCATTGGCATATCTATAATGATTTTTTATTTTGAACAAGGGTTAATTTGAAAAATGTGGAGGAATAAATTATTGAAGGGTGATTAAAAGAAACTTTTTGAGAATGTGAAATGTTCAAAGGATTAAAATGGGAATATAGTAAGAAAATTAGGGAGGAGAAAATAAATGCTTTATTATTATTTAATAGATAGCTTTTATATTCTAAAATTGTGACATTCACGCCAGGACTATATGATGAGGGCAGAATTCAGCTTACCCAGTATAACTTCCGAAGAAGCTACACCAGAGAAGAAGGCCCCTATTCGAGTGAAGTTTGAAATACCATATTTTACTGTATCCGGCATTCAGGTATGCTCTTTTATTTGTTAGTGTTATTAGGAAAATTAAGGCATATCTTTCTGGACACATGTTAAGTAGCACTGAATGTTCAAAACACATCTGTATGGACAAAGTTTTATCATATTACATTATGGGTGTATTTTGGGCTATACACACGTTGCTCTTTATCTGTTATATATTTTCATTCACAAAAAAATATGTAGTATTTCTATTTACCAATAAGCATTCGACTAATTGTGTGTAGGTCCGATATCTGAAAATAATAGAGAAGAGTGGATATCAAGCTCTTCCTTGGGTAAGATACATAACAATGGCAGGCGAGTATGAACTAAGACTTATCTAGAATTTTCATGTTTCTAATGAAGATGTTTGCCTAGCCGCCTCCACTATTCAATTGTTACAAGAGTCTTATTGATTGTTCCTCCCTACATACATGACATGTGCGCGATACACAATTCAGAAAAATCTACGGAAATACATGATTTTAAAGAGTTTTGAAGTCAAAGGTGTTTGTTTGTTTAGATCTTAATGGATAATCAAGTATAGCTGTATTTGTAATTGTTTGAGCAATTTTTTTAACAAAGATATTGTTTATATATGTGTACTAGGGTTTAAATGCAATTTGTAGATCAAGCTACTGTGCTAGTTACTAGCTCTGTAATTGTGCTGTTTTACAACTGGAATGATTTGAGGTTGCAGTTTCGACTACTTAATTAATGTGATGCTCTCTAGATTAAGTATTGGGGTTTTGCACGAAAGGTCCATATTTCTGATGTTGTTACAAGAAAAGTACATATAGAAATAAGTATGTAAATTAGATTCCTGTTTTTCTAAATCAGAAAGTGCAAATTAGCTTGCTCTTTCTAAAAATTTTAAGAAAAATTTCAAAATCAGAAAGCGCAAATTAGCTAGCACTTTCTTGATATAAAGCGCAAGGTAACTTGCGTTTTTCAAAATTTTAAAATTTTCAACAATTTCAAAAAAAATTCAAAATTAGAAAGCGCAAACTAGCTTGCGTTTTTTTGATAGAAATTTCAAGATAACTTGCGTTTTTCAAAATTTTGAAAATTTCAAAAAAGATTTCAGAAACAGAAAAGTGCAAGTTACCTTGCATTTTCTGTCAGATAAGTGCAATGCACCTTTCTTTTTTTATTTTTCAAAAATAGGGATCAAATTTACATATTTATTTCTGCAGGGACTTTTCCTATAACAACATCAGAAACAGGAACCTGTGACTTTTTTCTTGTAAAATATTTTATACAAGTTAGCCGTATTTAACGCATTATATTGTGAATGTTTGCAAGTTGATTGTTGACCGCTGATTATCATCCCAATCCAATTTTAGTTTTTAACGCATTATATTGTGAGATGGAGATTTCATCTTTCAACTATTGCCTACTTGTGAGGTTGTTAAATTTCTGTTGACGTGTTTGTACTTTTTTTCCTTTCTTTTTTTCTTTAGTAACTTGATCGACGTTACTGCTAAAGAATGCGTGCTTAACCGCAACTTTGTAACATATTAAGTGTATACTATAAATGTTTTAAATGCATAAATAATTCAAGTCGAGAAATTTCAAGTAAAAACATTTAAACATTACAATAAATGAATTTGGATTTATTACATAATATTTATAGTGTGAAATTATATTATTTTGTATTCAAACGTGAAACTAATTTTACTTGTATCGGTGCTCCGTAGGCTCGAGTTAGCATAATGATCAAAAATCACGGTATCCGTTTGGTATGTTTCTTATTGATCTGGATTATATCAGCGGTCTATTTTTATCATCAAACGATTTCTCTTGTGTCTAATATTAGACATCTACTGCGTAAATCAACGAATGATTGAAAAAGAGAATAAACAAGAAACTAATTAACATAAACTTAAAATGCTAAATCATAAATATTTCACCGTGAGAAGTTTACACAATGATACAATTGATGAAATCTCAGTATAGCATATTAAGACTTATACGTATCAATTCACATAAGACGGTCATATACAATATTACTGCTCATGCATCTGTCTTCGCTTCTGCTTTTGATTGTGCTTCCGCTTCCGCTTCCAATATTACTGTTTCTTTCGTATCAGCTGAGTTGCTTTCAACATCTGCATAACAAATATTCAGAAAATACAATAATTTAAACCAGGGCAAACTTCAGGTATGTAACATTATATCATGAGACTTGTAGAAATATTTATCGTATACCTTTTAATTTTTCTTCTTTCACCTCCTCCTCTGGTTTTACGTCCTCAGCCCCCGTCTCAATTTCAATTGGAGAAACCACAGCAGTGGAATTTTCTTCTAATTCATTCCTTTTCTCCTCGTTGTTCTCATTTAATACTTCTTCAATCCCTTCATTTAATACTTCTTTTTCCTCTTCGTTGTCTTCGCTTTTATTCACATTCTCCACGTCCAAGTCATTATCCTCCACATTTTCAATCGCTTCGGTTTTTCCTTCTTCTTTTGCTTCAATATCATCCTTCACTTGGACAGTTTCAATCAGTTCGGTTGCTTCGCCTTCTAATTCTTCATTCTCTTCTTTGCCACCATTGTTTTCCTCCTTCAAGTCTTCTATGGGTTTGCTTTCTTCTATTTCTTTTATCTCTACCTTTTTCTCTTCATTGTTATCCTTCTCTTTAACATTATCAACTTCTAAATCATTTTTCACCACATTTTCAACCTCTTCAATTTTCTTCTCTAATTTTTCTTCCTTATTCTCTTCATTATTACCATTCTCTCTCACATTCTTCACCTCCACATCTATTTTGGCCATATTTTCAACTTTTTTGAAATCCCCTTCTTTGGATTCTTCTTTTCTCTCTTCCTTGATTTCCAAATCCTCTTTTGTCAAGTTCGCATTTGTAGTTTTTTCTTTCTTCACATTTTTTGTATTGGTTGATTGCTTCTTCACAAGGTTGCCCGTTGCCACTTGAGATTGAGATTCTTTTGATGGCTTGCAACCCATTTTTTCTGCTTTAATTTATTTTTTGGGTAGATTTATTATGATGAGACGAAGAACAAAATAGAAGTTTATATATAGGAGAAGGAATAGGATGGAGATGATTACTATGCACAAAATTAGGAAATGACAGTTTTTTTAGGAGAATACCAAGTTGTTAATATTTTTAAAATTTGAGTTGGCGCTCAACAAATTATGTTTTATTGAATATTAAATTTGGATACATGAACAAACAATTTGGTTTTTCAGTTTCCACAGTTCTATTTGCGGAAATATTGCGGTTTGCTGATGTTTAAAGGGCCGACTTTTATGTTTTCAGTACCAGTCCAAAATATGCACACAAATAAACTGTTTTTGGAACATCAACAAGAAGAGTTTATTATTTGCTAACTATTTGTAGAATGGGAAGTCTTAATTGTATAGTAGCTAGTGTAACTTCCTATAGTAGCTGGTGTAACTTCCTTGAAAGGATCAGTTCAATTATCATTAGCTTTTGTTTATTATGTGTTAGTGTATTACCCGAAAATTACTTCTAGCTTCCATAACTATTGACCATCTTACGAACTCGCTTACATACTTACCGATATCATACATCACCTAAATATTGTTCGATTGTTTATCAATGTACGACAGTGATTCAGTGAATGACTGTAAAAAATTGAATACACATGGTTGTTTATTACCGTACGGTTATGAACAATCGTTGAAAGTCAAAACGCACGGCTATTTAAGACCTAATAAAAAATATTGAATTTGATGTTAATTAGCATATAAAAAAATTGGGATTTTTTTTCAATTTGGCCTCGTTTTGAAAACTATTATCACAAATAGCCCAATTTTGAAACTAATTTCATTTGTAACCCTGTTTTGGCTGGACAAAACATACTGGTGCCTTTTGAAAAGGCGCCGTTGTTTTTTTTGTTGGTTTCTTGTTGGCGACTTTTGAAAAGTCGCCAACAAGTTTTTTAACTGGGTAGTATGTTGGTAACTTTTCGAAAGTCGCCAACGTACTACCTAGTTAATGTTCATGGACGACTTTTCAAAAGTCGTCGATACGGGGTTCCGCTACAAAACAGAACCCCTCTTCCATTTTCTTCAATTTCCCCTTCAACTTTTATAAAAACCCAAACCCTCTACTTTCAATTTTTTTTAAATCATCTTAAATTTCATTTATTGTCAATAAAAGCATTAAATTTCGAAGATCTAGCTCAAGCATAGCAATTTCTCATTAAGCCGGATCCAATCAAGGTATGTAGTAGTAAACCTAAGTTTTCCGATTAGTGTATAAATTAAATTGACTATGTGATTTTTGCGTGGTTGATGTAGAATGACTCCTAGTTATATTCCAACCATATGCTATTATGACGGTGAATTGGTTATTGATGATTTAATGTGTGGAAAATATGTTGGTGGATCTTACAAACCAGCTAAAATTCAAAGATGATCTAATTTTAAACAGTTGAAAGAGTCGGTTTATACAGGGCCGACTGAATCTTCCGGGTTGCCCTAGGCAGCTGGATATTCAGGGCAAAAAATTTGATAAAAACAGTGTAAAAAAGGAATTGAACCCCTAACCTTGATATTGAAAACCATATCTACAACCACTACACCAATATTAGCTTTGCTTATAAAAATAACAACATGAAATTTTAAACTGCATACTGGAAAAGCCTGTCTCCAACCACTACCTCCCTCCACCCGTTGCCCTCACTCGGGGGTTGCCCCAAACGGCCAGGCGGCCGCCTGGCTAGCCTAGCCCTGAAACCGGACCTGGGTTTACAAAGCAACAAAGATAAACTCGGAAAAGTATGATATATATATATAGTTTGCAATTGGCCAACCGATTCTGGATCTAAAGCAATAAAAAGTCGACGACGACGATGTTGAATTAATGTTTGCTGCTGTGACTAAACCTATTGAGTTGTTTGTTGGGAAGAGCTTGCCATCTTCCAATTTGCTAAAAAAATTACTAAAATTTGATTGCTATTTAAAGTTTGGAGGAAAAAATGTAAAAATTGAAGGGTTTGGGTTTTGTGTACAAGTTGAAGAAAGGGGAAAGTGATGGGAGGGGAAGAAGGGGGTTCTGTTTAGTAGCAGAACCCCGTATGAATGACTTTTGAAAAGTCGTCAGTTGGCGATTTTTTAAAAGTCGCCAACAAGAAACCAACAATAAAAAAAATATACTGCCGCCTTTTGAAAAGACGCCAGTATGTTTTGACTAGTTCAAAGCTGAGCTGGCCAAAACAGGACTACAAATGAAATTAGTTTTAAAACCGAGCTATTTGTGATAACAGTTTTCAAAACGAGGCCATTGAAAAGAAAAAAAAACCAAAAAAATTGATACTGCCAGTATCGGCACACATTTGTTATTATGGTATATATGAATTTTTTTTGTTCCTTACTTGGCAAGTAAATAATTCTTAGCCACGTTTCAGTTACATATAAGTTTTCTTTTGTTATTATGTTACAGCTTTTGTTTTGTTTTAAATATTATTATTATGAGTCCATGGCTGATCTTTTTCCACTTTGTTGTCCAATTTGGGATTACAGCGAGTTCATTTACATAAAAAAGAATGACTATTAAGATGAGAAAGACATTGGTATTCAACATGGGGAAAGCTCATAATGGATCCACTCCTAGGCCATGTAGTTTGTTTAGAAACTCCTCAAACTTTCTTGGGCAACTTTTTTTTTTGTTATTTCACTACACTCTTTATATTCATGCGATTTGGAGTTTTAGTGGTTTGGTGGTGTTGCATTATTTATGTAGTACAGTGCGTTGATATAATGTTTGCTTGACTAATTTGCTGATTAATGGAACGTGGTAGTTTTATAGTATAATTTATGGGGAGAGCAAATAATCAGATATCCGCATCTGCATCCACAAATAGATATCAGATAATAGAAAATCTATTTGAACACAACTAGTGACACAACATATATCTATCATTGTATTGCCCCCTGAATTCCACCTTTCATGTAAAGATAAAAAGTCCAATGATGCAGATCTTTTATGTCACCATCTGTGTCACCGATTTATGTTCAAATAGCCGGTTCCATCAAATAATTATCATATGCGTCAACGATTGATAAATCAAAAATATAAATAGAAAATTTTGATTTAACATAATCGATTTTTCCCTCTATTGGTTATAAAAATATGAAAAATTAACATCTTAAAAAATTATAGCACATAGTTCGAAATTGATTTTCCCATTTCGCTTTCCCTTGAGAAATGGAGAAATGCACTACTTAATGCTCTAGCCAGACTAAAAAGTTTGTTAGAATCCTGTCAAAAAATGAGCGCCATTCATCTGTGGAAAGGTGGACTCTCGAAGGAATGAAGTCAAATTCTTACCACCCATTTCATAATTATGAGACGAGAAAATAACAAATTCTAAAACTAGTAGAAATGAATATTAATTCAAGTTCGTACCTTCAATAGTCATTTGAGGTTAGAAAAAGCGTAACGGATTACAAAAGGATAAGCTAATCTATTTCTTAATAACCGGAAGGTAAAGACGTCTCTTAATATTATACCTATGGTTCAAGTAGTCCTCGGCAAAAAGTTATTTATGTATCAACGTCACAAAGGTAACTAAAGTTCATATCCAAGTGAATATTCCTCCTTTAAGGTTGAGAGTTCAAACTTCAAATACGGATCTCTAAAAAAAAATAGTACATACTTCAAACTATAATATTCAAAAAGCAAAAACAACCATGGCGGCTAAGAGCCAGGCTTTCAAACCCTAGAGCTGAAACATCTTATCTTCTGGAAGAACATGGTGGCTCTGAATCTTTGCTCATGATGGAATGGTGAATTTACTGATGGTGGATATGGTGTTTGATGAAGTGGGGAATTAATATACAGAAAGGAGATGAAGATATGAAGGCAGTTGTGATTACAGAGATCTGAAGTGAAGAGATTTTTTATGGAAGAAGAAAGTCAAGTGACAGTTTCTTGGAAGAAAGGAGAAGGTCTGAAACAAGCATATACACTGACACAAGAAAAATGTTCACAGTTTTCATGTACACAGCAAGAAAATAGTTAAAGTATTGTGTGCTTTCAGTGAATATATTACACTGCAATCCGCATCCTTCAAGCTAGCATCATCTCCACCGTTCAATTGATCCAAGGGCTACAATTATTTCTTTTATTACTTTTGGATCATGGGCTTCCTTATTAAGCCCAATATGTATTATATAAATAAGAGCTGTGTACTGCATTTACATTGTACTGAGAATTCTGTATTGAATACAAAAGCTATTTGTTTTACAATTTTATATATCTCAAGTTTTCTAACTTGGTATCAGAGCATATTATGTGCTAACTGCACCTGTCAATCAGAGATTATAGTCCATCAGATTGAGTATCATCACTTGGACTTCCTCTCATCAAAGATTCAGCATCTTCTCATTTGAGAGTTGCTGCCATCACTGAGAGATCAGTGCCTCGCCAGTTCATCATTCTGGCTGCATCTAATCACCACTGAAAGCTTGGTGGTATAAAGATTTCAAAAGAAAACCGATCAAGAAAATCAAGAAAAAGTTTCAGTTGAATTCGAGCGCATCAAGAAAACTTATCAGAAAAGCATTCAAAAGAGAAATCATCATTTAAGTCCACAAGACAACCTCAAGATTCAACCGCAGAACTTTCTCTTTTATTCCTAATTCAAGATTTTCAGGACTGAATCTTTATACCTGATTTCTGTCACCTCACATCATTCATCATGAGTTAAGGTGAAGCCACAAGCCCACAAATGTCCAGCACAAGAGTTTCTCCCAGTCGAACTCAATCAGATCCAATTAATGATCTGATGAAGACCACCATCAAGCTTCAGAGTCAACTACTTTCTGTTCAACTTGATGAAACCAACTTCTTGATCTGGAAATTACAAGTTAAGACATCAATTAGAGGTTATGGATTAGAGGATTATATTCTTGATACAAAAATTACACCACCAAAATTTGTCAAAGACAGTGATGACAAGTTGGTGCTGAATCAAGAATACACAGCACATCAGAGACAAGATAGTCTTGTCTGTGCATGGATGATGTCATCTGTAAGTGCATCTATTCTACCACAACTTATAGGTTGCAAAACTGCTCAAGAAGTATGGGCAACAATTGAAATAAATTTTACATCTCAGTCATCTGCAAGAATCATGCATCATAGGAGGCAATTACAAAGCATTAGGAAGAATGAAATGACCATGAATGAATATCTACTCAAAGTCAAAAACCTATGTGACCAATTAGCCTCAACAGGACACAAACTTTCTGATTCAGAACATGTATTATACATAATCAGTGGTCTAGACAGTGAATATGAAGCTGTTGTTGCAATTATTTCTACCATGGAACCAACTCCCTCACTACAGTTTGTCTACTCTACTCTCTTATCACATGAAGGAAGAATTGAACATGGCAAAACAGTAAGTTCAGACATATCAGTCAATTATACTTACAACAAAGGCAAACAAGGCCAAGGAAGAGGGCAGTTCAATAACTACCAGAGAGGAGGACCATCCAACAGAGGCAGGAGAGGTGGCAGGAGCAACAACAACAACAATAAAATAAGATGTCAAATTTGTGAAAGATATGGGCATGGCGCAAACAAATGCTATTTCAGATTCAACAAGAACTTTACTCCCTCACAACAAAATAGCAATACTAATATCAATGCAGTTAACATGCCCAAAGACAACAACAATGGTCAAGTAGAGATACTTAATACTGAGACTGCTACAGTAGATGATGTCAGTGATGAATGCTGGTACCCGGACTCTGGAGCAACCAATCATGTGACCAACAATCTCAGCAACTTAAACTTGGGAAACAAAGAATATAAAGGTACACAAAATATTCTTGTTGGCAATGGAAAAACTGTTCATATTACACATACTGGAAATGCAAGTATAAATGGACCCAAGAAATTATTTCTAAAAAATCTATTAAGGGTTCCTTCAATTAAAAAGAACTTAATGAGTGTTTCCCAATTTGCAAAAGATAACAATGTCTTTTTCGAATTCTACCCAAATAATTGCATAGTTAAAGATATACTAACTCAAGAAATCATTTTGCAGGGTAAAGAAAACAATGGGTTGTACAAATTTGATTTTTGTAACTCAAATGTTTCTGAAAACAAAGGGAACTATTGTATAATGAATGTCATGAACAATAGTATTTTCGATTTATGGCACTATAAACTGGGACACCCCAGTGCAAAAATTGTAAAGCATGTCATGACCAGTAATAACATTCCCTTTAGTAATATTTCTGACTCATATATATGTGCTTCTTGCCAATTGGCTTGCATTTCCAGATTCACACACTAGCTACACAAAACCTCTTGAATTAATTGCTAGTGATTTATGGGGCCCAACTCCTATTAGTTCTGACTATGGTTACAAATATTACATATCTTTCATAGATGCTTATTCTAGATTTGTATGGATTTATATGCTAAAAGCAAAGTCAGAAGCTAGTAATATAGTTATACAATTTGTTAACAAAGTTGAAAACATGACTGGAAATCATGTTCGTACTTTTCAATCTGATGGTGGAAAGGAATTCCTACCACTAAAAACCTTCTTTGAAAAGAAAGGGATTAACCATAGGACTACATGTCCATATACTTCAGAACAAAATGGGATTATTGAAAGGAAATATAGACATATTGTCGAAACTGGTCTGACCTTGCTAGCACAAGCTTCTATGCCTTTAAAATTTTGGCCAGAAGCATTTAATATTGCTGTGCATTTGATAAATTTACTGCCAGCAAAAAATCTCAAACTTAAATGTCCACAAGAAGTGCTAACTAGGGTCAAACCAGATTATAAACATCTAAAGGTGTTTGGCTGTCAATGTTTTCCATGTTTAAGGCCCTACAACACTCACAAATTAGATTTTAGATCTAAATCTTGTACTTTCTTAGGATACTGTAACAATCAGAAGGGGTATAGGTGTCTAGATGATAAAGGAAAGATATATATTTCTAGACATGTAAGATTTAATGAGCATGTATATCCATATAGCAACTCTGAAATTAAAACCACTGAAAAAATAAGAAATGCAAGGATTACTATACCTGATCTACCTGATGAGATCAAAGCTATACCCTCAACTTAGCCCACTAGTACAACCATTAGCCCTCAACTCACCATGCCCACTAGGGAGCCAGGTCAAGAGCAAGATGATTGGGGAGATGATAACAACAATCAAAGACAGGAGACCAGAAACAAGAGTGATAATCGAGAGATTAACAGCCAAAATGATAATCAAGATGCTAGCAATGACTGTGGCTTGCAATAGTTCTGAAAATAATTCAGACATCACAATTAGAAACAATGTCAATACTCACCCAATGCTAACTAGAGCAAAATGTGGTATACATAAACCAAAAATCATCAACACTACTGTAAATCAAGATAAACCATCCTCTTACACAGAAGCTGCTCAAAATGATAAATAGAGAGCTGCTATGCAAGAGGAATACAATGCTCTAGTTAACAAGGGAACCTGGGTTCTTGTTAAAAAACCTGAAAACAAAAACATTGTTGGATGTAGATGGACATTCAAGTCAAAAAAAAATTGCTAATGGTTCAATTTCTAAATATAAAGCAAGATTGGTTGCAAAGGGGTATTCACAACAGCATGAGTTTGATTTCTCTGAAACATTCTCCCCTATTGTGAAACCATCATCTATTAGAATTATACTAACCATTGCTTTAAATAGAAATTGGAACATCAGGCAGTTAGATGTGAATAATGCATTTCTAAATGGTGTATTACAGGAAGAAGTATTTATGGAGCAACCAGAAGGATTTACTCACAATTCAAGCAAAGAGATGGTGTGCAAACTCAACAAGGCCATCTATGGTTTAAAGCAAGCACCAAGAGTCTGGTTTGACAAACTCAAGTCAACTCTTGTGAAATTTGGCTACAAATCTCTTAAATCAGATAACTCTATATTTACTAAAATCACTGATATTGCTACCACTTATATCCTAATCTATGTTGATGATTTTATCATTACAAGAAGTAGTGAACTAGAAATTAAGAAAGTTACTGCAATGCTCAATTCAGAATTTTCTATTAAAGATCTAGGTGATCTGAATTACTTTTTGGGAATTGAAGTTCAGAGATATGGAACATCAGAGATGCATCTCAATCAAAGAAAATACATTGCAGATATATTATCAAGAGCAAAAATGGACAAGGCTAATACACTACCAACTCCTATGATCACAAATCATCAACTATCAAAATATAAGGGGGAAGCAATTCAAAATATAAAGCAATATAGGAGTATAGTTGGTGCACTCCAATACGTGACTATCACAAGACCTGACATATCATTTAGTGTCAACGAAGTTAGCCAGTATATGCAAAATCCTTTAGACAATCATTGGAAAGCTGTAAAAAGAATACTCAGGTATCTCAAAGGGACAATCAATCATGGACACATGCTAAAATCGAGTCAATCATTCAACATCAATGCTTATGCTGATGCTGATTGGGGTACAGACACTGACGATCGCAAATCTACATCTAGCTACTGCATCTATTTAGGAAAAAAACCCAATTTCATGGAGTGCAAAGAAGCAAAGTACCGTGTCGAGATCTAGCACTGAGGCTGAATTCAGGTGTGTGGCAAGTGCAACAGCAGAAGTTATGTGGGTAGAATCACTTCTAAGTGAACTTAATATTACCTCAAACAAAAAAGCAACAATCTGGTGTGATAACGTGAGTACTATATCCTTATCATCCAACCCAGTTCTCCATTCAAAGACAAAACACATAGAACTGGATCTTTACTTCATAAGAGAACAAGTAATTAAAGAGAAGCTAAAAGTCGGATACATACCATCTACACACCAAAAGGCGGATATACTTACTAAACCCTTGACCAGGCTTAACTTCACAAGACTTAGAGATGAACTCAACGTCGACACTGCCGATCCTCACCAGAGATCGCGAAGAGTTGTCTTCATACCAGAATAATGTCAGATCTACATTCCGCTATCACTGGATTGTCGAATCGCCTTCTCTCAAAGGAGAAGCCGCCATAGTTTCCTGTTTTTCACAAACCCTAACCTAATCGGGTTTGAGGGGGGGAGTTAAAGTATTGTGTGCTTTCTGTGAATATATTACACTGCAATCCACATCCTTCAAGCTAGCATCATCTCCACCGTTCAATTGATCCAAGGGCTACAATTATTTCTTTTATTACTTTCGAATCATGGGCTTCCTTATTAAGCCCAATATGTATTATATAAATAAGAGCTGTGTACTGCATTTACATTGTACTGAGAATTCTGTATTGAATACAAAAGCTATTTGTTTTACAATTTTATACATCTCAATTTTTCTAACTAAAATGATAATTTGACAGAGAATTGTATATATCAGATGTAATAGTGTATCAAGAAGAGTCAAGAAATGACAGTTTGGATTTGTATTTGTAAAAGAAAATGAACAATGTATTAAAATGAATCAAGAATTTATGATTGAATTTGCAGATCTTCAAGAACAGTAAGTAAAGAAATTCAAACTGACAATTGCAAATACCAGATCCAATGCAAGAAAGACATAGGCAAGAATAGCAATTTTGACCTTAAATTCTTACACAACAAGGAATTATATGAGGAAGGTAGCAAAGATAATTGAATTGACAAAATTACTTACAGGATTTAGTAACAGTAAATACTGATGTACAAACTGATGAATATCAAGACAAGAACTTATGGATCAAGACAATTTAATGGCAGATTCAAGAACAAGCATTATTTAACAGAGAAATGGCAAAGATAGGTAATAGCAATAAGAAGAACAGAATATAAGAGAACTGAAGTATTATGTATATAACAGAAAATTATACACAACAAAGCCTTACAATTCAAGAATTAAGCAATAGGATACGAACAGAGGAATTAAGCAGGATGAATATTGAAGAAGACAAGCCTCAAGCAACAAAATGGCAATAGAATCAATAGAGAACAGAAATGCAACTTTATTTCATAATTTTTTCTTCACACCCTACATATGTCAGTACAATCATATATATAGGGTTAGGCAAAATGTTTAAATGGACTCAATTCATTATACAACCCAATACAACATTTATCAACCAATACAACATTTATCAATATCTCAACATAGCATGCACATTGCACACATGCACAAACAGATACGCTCCTTCATCGCACTGCTCCAGTCTCAATATCCACCACACTCGCCTCTGACACCTCACTGGCACCTTCCAGCGCCTTTTCTGACGAAGCAGTGATCAATAATGATGAGCTTGACATTTCCTTCTTCCTTTTAGCATTTTCCAGAGACTACTGACAGCCTTCCTTCTCTAAAACCATGTCAATCACCCCTTGGCTGTTACATCTTCGGCAATCATTTTCCTCTAAAACATTCTCTTCTCTCTCTCTGATCTACTACCTTAACCTCAATCTATCCTCAAAAAAATTATCAAATATGTTGGAACCAACTCAGTGGACAAAAGTGGACAAACGTGGGCAATGCAGATGAGTGATGGACCATGGTGACGAGGAAAAAAGGGAAATAGGCAGGGCGAGAGGAGGAATCGGGTGAAGAACTGACAAATATGAGCAACAAATCCTTTAAGCATCAGCCATGAAGAAACCTAAATAAAATTGCTAACAATAGAGGGGCTTTTCCGACGCGGTTAAGGTGAGTTATTATGATGATGCAAGAGGCATGGGGAGGAGTGGACTTGCTACTCATAAATGGAGTACGTAGAACCATGTATGGTGGATGAAAGGAAAAATTGTAGGATATCTAACGTAGCAATCAAGGAGGCGGAGGAAGCATGGTCTAATTATATAATGTTGTATGTGGTAGAGCCTAGACCATTCTATAAAGCACTGAAAGCTTATGCGAAGAGATCATGGAAGTCGATGGAGAGATTCTCAATTCAATCAAGGGATAATGGTTTTTTTGTTGTCCAATTTGAAAACAAGAAGGACTGTGAGAAAATAATAGAAGAGAGTCCATGTTTTTTTGATAAAAACTTGATAATTATGAAAAAACTTAATCCCACAATGAAAGCAGACAAGGACTTGCTAACGTCATGCCAGTTTCGATCAGACTCCGGGGGCTAAGTTTCAGGTCGTGAGGACCTCATGTTATCAATGCTTTGGTAAGTCCAATTGGTGTCCCAATAAAAAGAGATGAGCCAACTTTATGAAGAACAAGAATTTCTATTGTTAGAGTAGTGGTGGAGATGAAAGCAGACGCTGGGTTTCCGGATAAACTTGAAGCGTGGGAGAAAGCAGAGAAGTGTTCACACAAGATGTAATATATGAAAGGCTGCCTTTGAGATGTGAGACTGTATATGCTTTCGACATTTGAATAGAGTGTGCCGATGATGAAGGCTTGAGTGAAAAAGGAGGAGGAAAATAAACAAAGCTATTCAACAAAGGAGAAGAATAAACTGTGCACATAAAGTAATCGAAAAGAGCATGATGAGGTTCA
Organism: Allium fistulosum; assembly: GCA_030737815.1. Lineage (NCBI taxonomy): Eukaryota > Viridiplantae > Streptophyta > Magnoliopsida > Asparagales > Amaryllidaceae > Allium > Allium fistulosum. Next base: position 791,906,965 of record CM060908.1, read on the forward strand.
ACAAGAAGGATCAGAGAGTGGTAAAGCGGAAGAAGAGTCAGGGAATACTCTAGGTGAGCCGGAGAGTGATAAAATAGAAGAAGAGGCGGGGAACACTTTAGCAAAGCTAGGTGAGGTCATCAACCAATTACAATCTGTGAAAGAGGCTGTTTTCAGCGAAGTAAAACAAAAGCAGGCCGTGAGTAAATAGAAACGGAAAAAATGTAAGGCCAAATATGCGCTGTAAAAGAAAAGAGCAATTCTAAAGCGGAGGAGGTGGAATATAAGTCAATAGAAGTTAAGAAGAGCGAGAAGTATGAAGGAGTTGTGCACTCATACTCGAATAAGGAGGGGCAACGTCGTGTGGATCTGAACACATTCTACTCATTACAACCGAACAATTCAAAGAGGGAGACCGTGAACATATTCAAAACAACGTAACACCACCAACACCTCCAGATATTCAAATCTCATCATCAAGCAAGAACAATTGTCCCTTAGACTCTAGGACCTGCGTTCCTCATCCTGATAACTATTCTTCTGTTTTTCCCTTAAATAAGCATACAATTGAGACAAATCTAAATTCTATATAGGTAAAGGTGCATACAAAGCCAGAGTGGAAGGGGACAAATGTGACCACCACAAGGGGCAGTTCACATGATCATACTGATGTTTCTAGCAGCACTATCCCACAAGAGTTACCTATAACGACCCGAAATTTCGGACACTTCGTATTTAAATATCTGAATTATTTAAATATTTAAATCTTGGATTAAATGTTATTAAAATGATTTAATAAGCTTGTTAACCCCTTTTAAATAATAACTAATGATGGTAAACTTTTTTTGAAAAATGTTTACAAAAATACATACTTTGAAGAAATATCGATAATGTGATCGAAAATCGTTTCATTAATAAACAGTTTTTTTACCATCGGAAGTTGTTCAGATTTTTTTATATACATTTATTTTCTTATAAAATTAATAAAATTAAATATACTTTTTACCATTTATGGAAATAAACTTTTTGGATGATGCCATCGGTGATGTCATTGTGACGACCCGGAATTTTATCACTTAAATCTGGAATATTAATTAATTTTAAATATTCAAATAATTGATTTTAAATATTAAAAAATACTCTTTGACTAATTATATAGTGATAATAATTCATTTCGAATGGTTTTATAATTATATGAACTCATTTTAGAAAGAAATTAGCTTCGTCGTGTTTTTGCACTTAGAAAATATAAGTTTCTAAAAATTTTATTAAATGTTATATATATAATAGCCTTAATAAACTTCATATAATTGATATATAATGATAATAAGTGATTTATAATGGTTTTACAAATACATATACTTGTTTTATAAAAGTATACAAACTTCGTCGCATTTTGGCAGATCGACGTCGTATTTTTACAATTGGATTTTTATATTAGTAAATATGATTTTATAACTTAAATAATCTTGTTTTAATTATTTAGGGATGATAAGAAATTTATTTTCAAGTTTTGTTTAAATAAATAAATAGTTTGATTAAAAACTGAAAATGTGACCGTGATTCAGCTTTCGGATTTTCGACCTTTCGTCGAACGGAAGTTGTTTCAAATCATTACTACGTTATTTGATACACATAGACACATGCATGTACATGCATATACATACACATATACCTTCACAACTAGTTAAATCAAAGCTAAAGAAATATCTAAAATAAAGTATACATCTTTACTATTAATAATGAGAATTCCTTGAATAGGATTCAACCATGTCTTTTTGAAATTTCTAAACTACCCTTTTGATATCTATATCAATTCATGTTATCTCATGTCTATATGCAAGGTAGGAGTGACATTAAGTGGTTAAAGCGGAGGCAAGCCATGTTAAAATATTTTCTAAAAGTGCATTTGAGTAATGATAAATTCTTTTTCATCAGTCCAACATTTTGAGATGTTCTCAAATGAACAACCAAGTTCGTCATCTCTTAGATTATATACACTAACAATTAATACATTTTCGACGGTGTGGGACTAATTAAAACAATTACTACTTTAATTTATCAAATGTTGTTACACCTTACATAGCTATCTCTCTACCAATAAAAATTATATTTAGGTAGATGGCAAAGTTAGGGTCAAGCTATTTCATCGTCATCTTATCATGGCTTTGTCTAAGCTATTAATTCCATGCTACTGTAGGCCTATGCATTATGCAAAATTAACTACCTGTGATCGTTACTTAGGAGTAACAAGTCCACGCTCATTTCTGTCTCCGTCTCTATCTCTATCTCTTCTCTAATCAATAAAATATTAAATTATAGTTCAAATTATGATATATGTTAAGAGCATGCAGACGTCATTGAAGATTTATCACCTGGATTTCCAAATTCACACTTTTAATATTTTGCTTATTTTATTCTTTGTTTTCAACGTTAGTGAATTCATATTGAAAACTGAAGTACAAATTGTACTTTTTATTACATTTTTTTTCAAAATATTTTTATCGGCACATGTCAAAGCACTATAAGTTGTAAAATCAACAGCCAAAACATTTGATAAACTCTGGGCAATGGTCACAACTAACAAACAAGCCTTTTGCAACAGTTTATTAAATTAAACTGAAAAACATGCATGGAACAAAATATAAAATGTCCAATATTTGATTATTTCTTCTCAAACGAGAGAAAACACAAAAAAAGAAAAGGCAATATCAAGGTAGCAATCAAGGGCAACTAATTGTCGAGCTAACAGACTTAAAATCAAATGCACTATCCCATGCGTATTTGAACTTCATGGAATCATTAAAAAAGAAAGGCGAACCATTGTTAACACTGTAGTTATTGGCTTGGGTTTTCTTAAAAACGTTGCCATCAACTGCTGATGCACTTTGGAATCCTGGGGATGAAACAATCAGATTACTTTGGGTACAAATACAGTTATTGCTCACAATTCCTTCAAACACTGCTTTGCACGCATCTCTACTATTAATAAAGAAAATTCAATGAATAGAATTTCCACATGTCCTTTTGAAATTTCAAAAATACCCTAATGCATGAACGGAATTTCAATATCGGTTTGCAACCTCTAGCACCATCTTATTTCCAACTAACTACCAATAGAATTTTACTATCAATTTGTCAGCGACACTACAAAAAACTTGAAATAAAAGTGTTATGGTTACCCATACTTATACACCTACAACACACATTCATCCATTCATTTTTTTAATTAAATAAAATATAAATATTTTTACCTATTAAATGCACGTACGTGCGGTTTATACTAGTATATATAAACTCCATATATGCATATAAATGCAAACTTCACCCTTAAGTGTAACGACCCAGAATTTTGAACAAATTAAATTGAAAATATTTAATTAATTTTAATTTTCAAATGGAAAATTGAATTGTTCAATTTAATTCGAGTATTAATAGATTTATAAATTATTTATATACGTTGGGCAGATTCGATAATCCCTAAAGATTATGATTGTAGTCGAGTACTCTGGGCAGATTCGATAGTCCTAGGCACGGGTCACGACGACGTATGGAGTTATGTCTAGAACCGGGGTTTCCATTAGCCCTTGACGGACGGCTGAAAGAATGTGCCGGTCATTCAATTAACGGTGGTATCGAAGCAATGATAACAGTGATAGCCAGAGTCATGGATGTTTGGTTGTATCGTCATTCGGTCTCAAGAGCAGTGTTTTCTGGGTGCTTATCTGATCTTGGTTTAGGCCTTGGGGGTTTGTACTTGGAAAACATCGCCCTTGACTCGAGTGATAATTGCTTTACTTTAAATGTCTGCCTTGCTATGTCTACTTCTGCTTAGTGTGTGTCTGGGGGCTATCACTGTAGAAAGAGGTGGAGTGTGAGGGTTGGATTCCTATTCCTTTTTCCTTTATGATCTTTTGGTATGTTGTTAGTTAATTTACCGCTCACTAAGACTGTTGTCTGACTCAAGGCTTTATGTTTAACTCTTATTGCCTTGGGCTGTTCATCCATTTTGGGATGGGAAGACTAGGTAGCAGGTGACATGTGTTGTTCTTAGCTTCCCACGATGCTGATGGCGAAGACGAGCTGGAGGCTTGCATATTATTTCTTACTATAAGTACTGGATGTTCCGCTGCTTTGTGTATTCTCTGAGTGTTATGTAGTGAGGTTTGTTGTATTGAATATTCAGATGCTTGTATTCAACTATTATGAAGTTTAATAGAGATTCTGTTTTGTGAAGCTTCACTATGTATATTTTCTATTGTATTTTTATCCATGTGCTGTGAGTTATACGATAGATTCTGCTGTTTCAACTTTATCCTGATGGTCATCCATGGCTGCCTGGCACACTTTACAGCGCACTTTGTCTAGGTTCGGTGCAGGGGTCGTGGGCGGTCGTCACAATATATACACACACACACACGTATACACGCACACACACATACACACACACATAAATTTAAAACTACATATCATATTCTTTGTAAGAGTTAGAGCATTAATTTTTTTCCCCATTAAACAGTCTGATGGTTGCAAATTTCTAACTATAACTTACTCTCCTTTGAACTATATTTAATTTTAAATGCTTGCAAGTTTAATTTTTTTTATCACATTAAATCTTTCAAAGTCAACCAATATTGATTTCAAGCTTTGAATTTTTTCTGCTTAAATATTATGATTCTTTAATCTGTATAATTTCATTTAACAAAATAATATATTATAGGTTCCATTCAACTGAGGTTTGAATTTTATTCAACTTTTCATCTACTAAGTTTTGAGCATTCAATCTTTTTAAAACAGTGATCATTCTAATTTCATATTTGTATTGCAGCTGACATCGAAGTGTCCTTAAGTGAACATAGATGTAACAATGGACAGCAATAAGTTTGCTAGGTTGGTCATACAATGTTGGCCATCAAGTTTATTAATAAACATAGTCAAGGGCGGAGGGAAATGAAGGCTATCTTTGCGCAGTATGATCTATCTGAAATTTCGTAATCCTTCCATAGAAAAGCAATTTTTAGCTTTTGGCTATCTGAAACTAGAAAGTAGCCATTAATTATATTTTCAGTTATCTAATTGTAATTCTAATTTTTTTTAACCTTTGGTTGTCTTATGCAAATGACTAGAAACTTGGAAAATGAAATGGGTGTTTGGGAGACACCCTTGATAGATTTTTTGGTTTAAAAACAGAAGCTGCTAAAACATCTAATTCTTCCAAATGTTCATCGTTGCTTTGTAGTTTGAAGCTTTGCCTTACATTGGAATGTTATGTTCTTGCTAATTTGAATTCAACCGTTAAGTTTTACATCCAACAACTCAAAATATAAAATGAACCCTTGGCCTGCTTTCCTATCAAAAGAAAGGATCAAATTCCAAATAGCAGCACATGAATGTCCCTCAACTGTAGATAATAAGAGTTATAATTTCATGAACATTCATAATGCACTAATTTCATCTATACAAACCTTCAAACAGGAAATGATAAAGAACTTTTCGTCTACCACATAATAAAATCAATGACTTTATATAATGGACACATGCAGTAAAAGGGTTTTTCTAGCAATATGCTACTCAATCATCAATTAAACCAAAAAAAACATGAGTAGAATACAATACGATACTAAAAGGACACAAAAATTACATAACTACCGTGATATGAACTTTTGTCTATTAGTGACAGTTTCCTCTATCAAATATACTTCAAACTAATGAATTCAAGACCCAATATCAACAACTATAAATGAATAATTTACACTGCTATTATCAAGATTGATGCAGATGAACTCCCAGCCAGTATCTTTTGTCATTATACAATACCAATATTCTACAAGTATCCCGAACGATACAATTATGTGTTATTCATTATGGATGTAAAGCAAAAGTATGTAGATGCACATATTTGTAGCCAAAAATAGATGGGCATATAAATTAGTTTTTATACTGGACTGACCTAGTTCAGTTGCTGTGAGGTTGAAATGGAACTTTGTGGTTTTATTGAGAGATATAGCTTGCTTGGTTATATGATGGTAGTGACAATTGATGTGGTAAAATATTTGAATATATTGTATAGGAATTTGAGGAGGCTATGGTGTTTGTATTTTTATTTTTTTCAGCGTGAATGACATTCATTACTTCAGTCAAGATAAATGAGTTGCGGATTGAAATTGCAGTATTTTTAGGTTTAGCATTTATTACGTGAATTAATGAGTATTTATTTGTGTTTATTTATAACTGAAAAAAAAATAAAAAATTAATGTTTGTTTATAAAATATTTGCTTAAGATAAATTTTGAATTTACTGAATAGATAAATAATTTGCCTTATTAAATAATAATTGTTGGATCTTAAATTGAAAAGTGTGAATTGAGTGGATGATAACTTTAAAAAAGTGAAGGACTTAATTGAAATTTTTGTATTTAAGCAAATCTAATCCAAGACTTTTGATTGCAATATCAAAGTTATTACCACTGTATTTGTGGTTATTGGCGTATTTATAATAATTTTGAGTAGAGTTAATTTGGAAAATATGGAGGAATAAATTATTAAAGGGTGATTAAATGAAACTTTTTGAAAAACGTGAATGTTCAAAGGATTAAAATGAGAATATAGCAAGATAATTAGGGAGGACATAATTGGGAATATTAGCTAATTTGAATACACTAGCAGTTATCCAAATATATTTTTTGTGTGCAAAGTACAAGTCAGACATGGTTCGCTCTGTATTGTACAATTTTATAAATTTTATGTCTATAAGTTGGCAAAATGTTTTTTTGTTGTTCACATAGAGGAGATAAACTTTGAGTGAGTTATATATGTCTAATGGTTACCCGTTTTCAAGATAAAAACTAATTTGATGCATCAAATAAAGAAACAACGTACTAGATTAGTGGATAAAGCAAAAAAATTCACTACATTTTAAACGAAATAACGAAGTAGTGAAATAATATTCTGGGTAATGCATGAATCACTGCATGCACAATGTGATTAGATGCAGGTCCAATTGGACGTGCATATATACTCGTTGAACATAATTGCAGCTGTCTGCCTATTTACTTGCATTTGATGTTGAACATAATTGCAGTTTAGTAAACCATGAATATTATGATTTGGCATGCGCACGTGTGTCTGCCTGTTTACATGAAGAAACACATGAAGGAACACCTTAAGCCAAGTATTGAACTTAAACCAATAGACATACAATAGATAGTGTACAAAAGGTGATTTAAAAACTTTAAAAATATTCTCACGTGCATCAGAATTTTCCTTGTTTTAACTATATGTCTATAATTGAACTACATCCTACTGTCATTACAGCCTATCCATAGTCACACCACTCCACTTATGTCGTAGACATTCAAATTAGGCATCATGTCTCAATGATAGTTTGAAATAGCTTTCTTAACACAATACAGCCACATTTCAAGGTGTTAAACACCTTAATCCGAAGAGCACCACCATTAGGAAGTTTGTGCATTACAACACGGACCCACAATGCTAGATCTATGCACCATTCACCTAACTTTTTAAAAATCAGGTAAACAATTTTGTGACCATAAATTGTTAAAGCAATTCACAATACTAAAAGAAGAGAGTTGCTATCCGCAGCAAAATATCCTTTTAATTTATCCAGATTTCAAACGGCAACGTGATGCCAATGTTGTTTATTGCCATCGACACCTTGTTGTCTTTTATAAGAAGAAATCTTCTTAAATTACACAATATCTTCAATATAAATGGCAACAAAATGCGGATTGCTATGAAGCATGATCTGTTATCTTGCTACAGCCTAAAAACTGGATTAAACTAAGAGGGTATCTTGGTGCAAACAGTAACACTGCGAGCACGGTAAAATAGCTAACTTTAAGTTCACATATGAAACAGACACACTTTGAGCTTGTACACATTCAGCATGTCGAATGTCTTCGACCCTTGTACACATTCTGAGCTTCAACTCAGGCAGTTCCTCTTAAACACCATCCCTTCTTTCAGCATGTTTCGGCAGGCCAAAATCATTTGACATGCTCTACTTTGCCACATTGTTGAAAGTTTGCTTCACCATAATTTATCTATATTCAATTCTAAAGTAATTCAATTGGACTACGATTGTTTCATCCTATGCAGAATTACTACATTGAAACACGGTCTTTTCTCCTCCTTTCACAGTGCAGCCCACCAATATAGCTCGCTTGCTTGACACGTTTTGAATTGTTGCGCTTCGGTTCATAAACAAACTATCAACCTAATTCACAAGTTATATAATATATATTAGTTATTAGCTATATTTGATGCCCCTTGGTTTACTTGTTGTAGTAATACTCTTGTTGATCATCTTTTTTTGATGATCCCTCAATATTAGTCACATTTATCCTGTATTTTTAACATTTATTTTGTCATGTACCAAGTGTGTTGGTAGTGTTTGCTTTAATGGTTATAAAACCTTATGAGTGCTCTCCTCAGATAAACAAATCTGGTTTGTTATTTTGGTTTTCTATTTTACAACTAAACTCACACACAGTAAAAATTGTGAAATAGCTTAATAATTATGCAAAAATATGATAATTCATGCGTTTTTGCTTACCCAACAGAGTGCAAATCAGATAGCAAAGAATAGATGCAAGTTGATTGATGGAGGTGAAACAGGACGAGTAGCGGCTAAAGGAACTATCGCTTCAACTGATCTAACAATTGTGTTCCATTGGGAAAAGGTGCAGTAAAAATTTGGATAGACTTTGTGAGAGTTAATAACGCATTGCTATGGCACAACTAGAATACTTTAAAATGGGGACGGAGCATGGAGTCGGCCGGAGTCGGCTCCATCTCCTTTTTGGAGTCGGCTGGGGACGGCATAATATTTTATTGAACTTTGCGTCGGCTGGAGTCGGCCTGTAACGGATAGACGGCTAGCGTCGGCTATTTAATTATTTTCTCAATCTACTTCTTATATACACCTATTTCATTTGAAAAAATGAAAAACAGTACTAAAATGGCCAAAAAAGTAAAATTGACATGTATGATTATCAATATTCACCCAATGACGGGTCGTGATAGGTTAGATTGGTATTTTCGATGATATATGTTCGTGTAATTCGAAAAGTTATCATTGTTGAAAATCTAACTCGCACGACCAATCGATGCAACTTTTAGTCGATCCGCTATACAAATTCGATAAAGGTGGTTATATGTAACATTTTAAAGAATTAAAATAATTTTTTAAACCGTTGGGTAATCAATTATGAATTTTTAAATGTATTTGGTATAATAAAATTATATAAAATAAATTATGCGGCATAAAAATAAATTCTTTAGATCTTATGTCGATCTAAGGTATTTTGGAGATGTTTCCAGAATATGGTTAAAAAATACACGAATCTGGGGTATCGATCTTGAATTTCAAATTTATAGCCGTTCGTGGACTTTCGGACAAAAAACCCTTCGTTCGAAGGCCGAACGACCTTCAAACGGGACTAAATTTGAACCAGTGATGCTTTGTAGTGTTTTAATCGAATCCGTATGGATGGATTCGCAAAAAAATCATCGCCTACAAAATTATCCAAGAAATATGTCATTGTCTAGGAGTTAGCTATAACACTTATAATATAAGTGTTATAGCTAACTCCTACAAAATGACATATTTCTGGGATAATTGATTTTTTTGCGAATCCAACCATACGGATTCGATTAAAACACTACAAAGCATCGCTGGTTCAAATTTGGTCTCGTTTGAAGGTCGTTCGGCCGTCGAACGAAGGTTTTTTGTCCGAAAGTCCAAGAACGGTCATAAATTTGAAATTCAAGATCGACACCCCAGATTCGTTTATTTTTTAACCATATTCTGGAAACATCTCCAAAATACTTTAGATCGACATAAGATCCAAAGAATTTATTTTTACGCCGCATAATTTATTTTATATAATTTTATTATACCAAATACATTTAAAAATTCATAATTGATTACCCAACGGTTTAAAAAATTATTTTAATTCTTTAAAATGTTACATATAATCACCTTTATCGAATTTGTATAGCGGATCGACTAAAAGTTGCATCGATTGGTCGTGCGAGTTAAATTTTCAACAACGATAACTTTTCGAATTACACGAACATATATCATCGAAAATACCAATCTAAACTATCACGACCCATCATTGGGTCAATAATAATAATAGTAAATGTCAATTTTATTTTATTTTATAATGTAGTAGTGTTTTTTGTTTTTTTGAACGAAATAGTTGTAAAAAAAAGAATTAAAAAATAATATATACGGCCGATGCTAGCCGATGCAGGCCGACGCCATGTCGCGTATACAGGTTTCAGTCAGACCCTTCTTCCTCACTTTCTTTGCTCCCAAAAAAATGATTTTTTCTCTTCCCCATCACCGATTCCGACCCTCTCCAGCCGTCATCCTCCATCGTTGTCGCCGTAGAAACCTAGAACTCGCCGGAATCTCTTCTTCTTCTTAAATTTGGTAATTTTCTAAACCCTAATTTCGAATTAAATTGTTTAATTAGGTTTAAATGTACATTATTGTGATGATAATTGGATGTAGGCATTGCTAATTTAATGTATTAGGTTATTTTTAATTAGTATGAAATCGTTGAATTTGAAAGTGTGAATTGGGAATAATTGGGGTGTAGGTATTTAGAATTTGAAAGTGTGAATTTGGAATTGGGAATTTGAAAGTGTGAAAGTGTGAATTTGAAAATGTGAAAGTGTGAATTGGGAATAATTGGGTGTAGGTATTTTAGTCTATCTCTAGTTAATATATATAATTTAAACAAAAATAAGACATCAACAAAGCCTTTAGTCCCAAAAGGCTTTGGTAGATTAGAAAATACGATAATAATCACATAAAACTTCAGATGCAAAGTATATATGCGTATAGGAATAAAAAAGAAATGCTGTCGAAATTTCTAATATATATATGTTTTTAAATTAGGAAAAATATTCAACTCTCCTCTCGACCGTACCTGGATGTATGAAAGTCGAACAGGAACGAAAGCACTACAAGGAGAACAGTGATTTCCGACGGCTGAAAACCGTCGGCGGCCGTCGGAAGCCGTCGGCGACCGTCGGGAAAAGCCGTCAGAATATACGGCGTCGGGGAGCAGTGTTTTCGACGGCTTCCGACAGAGGGTGCCGTACGTATTTCCGACGGCTTCCGACGACGTCCGACGGATTCCGACACTTGTCGAGATCCGTCGGAAACCGCCAGAAAAAATGTCCTACAGGCTGTCGGAAATTGCCTACCTGGTGTTGGAAGCCGTCGAAAATCTGCTGTTTTTTTTATTCCTGCTGCAAATATAGCCTTCCATACACATTTCTCTTCCAAACACTATTACACAAATACTGCACAATCCAGTATACAATATACCAACCAAATATCAAAACTCAAACTACACAAAATTAATCAAACACACAAATACATCAAATTACATCAAAATAAAATACATAATATACATAACCATTTCAACAATAAGTGTTCTACCATGTCATACATACACAAAATCATCAACATCCACATCATCATACAACCACACAACCAAGTGTATCAAACATAATCATACAAAAATCAACAGCTACCTCCACCGTCTACCAAATCATACAAAACTAAAAAAATCATACCTGAAAAAGCAAGCAAACAATTAATCAATCTCCTCCAGATCCAGAGCCAGCCGAGGAAGGAAAGCGGCCACCAAACTGCTGCATGTACTCTAAAACCTATGTGGTCTGCATAGCCTGTTGGCGGTTCTGCTCCTCCAACTGGGACACTCTAGCCCGCAATTCTTCTATATCTGCTAGATCGCTCTAAGCTCTATTCCACCGACCCCGTCTCTGACTGCTGGCCTGCAATAAATATTAAATTTAGCTGTGTGATCTCTGTAAGTGTATGTGCATATCTCTGTAAATGAATAAAATTCAAGTTTATTGTTTTGAAAAGGTCCAAATAGCATATTTGAAGTATTCAAGATAAAATTATACATTCCAACATAGAATTTTTGACTTAAATATCAAATTAGTAGTAAAATAAATTATTTACCACTTGATTGCCAAATCCGTATCATCTGCCATGCTCTGCTGGATCCATAACGGACTCAAAAATAGCATCCTCCTCATCAGTCGTCAGCTATTCTCGACCCGTATCAGCAAGGAGTTTCTGGTGCTGCTCTATAAACTTTTCCTGCATTAACAAATTAATAACATCATGTCTTATTTCATTATAGTTTAACAAGCAGAACAATTACTACTACTGCATAAAATGAAATATGCTTACATGGCTCTTGCTGGATTTATCGTCCTGCCATGTATACGAAACAGTTCCGTCCGGATTTACATGCTCGACAGCATGCGTACGAGTGAACACGTCCATATAGCCCACGGGACCATGCGCCTCTGCTTCCTGAAGTTGATTTTTACATACAATTATTATACATTTAAAATTATATAGCATAAACTATTTACAATTATCATTCAGTAAATTTACCAACTCCTGCCGATACTGCTGAAATGACTTCGACCCTCCGCGATGAGTGACGGGATTTTTATTTCTGTTTGCAGAGTTTCTATCCGACTCTGCCTGTACATTCAAAATTTGATACATTATTTTTCGATCACGTCAAATTAATAATTCAAAAAAATTTAGTATACTTGCCTTCGCCTCGTCCGTTTCCCAGTATCCCAACCATGCTTTCCATATGCTCCCCCCCATCCACCGTGGTTTCTTACCAGATTTCTTAATTTCAGATATCGTATCCCTATAGTTCTTGCGCATCTTCTTCATCCAGTATCCTCGTGCCAGCAGCATATCGTCTGTCTGGATGTCTATCTCAGCCTGTGTTTCACGATAAAAAGTAAAAAAAAAGATTACACTGTAAACGATAAACAATAGAAAAACGACAAAAACGAATTAAAAATGGAAAACAGAAAAATGTACATACTAGGACATCCTGTCATATACACTCTATGATGTGAGGAGGGATGTTATCCCACTTCGGCCAGCAAGCACTCATCCTACTACGATAAGAAGCTCTAGAGACATCCAGCACAACCTTCGAGGGAAGTAGGTCGAACCCCCTGTTTTTAAATACGATACAGATAAGTGTAGGATCTAGATTAACCCTAGAGGGGGGGTGAATAGGGTTATCGCAAATTTTCTCAAATTAAACGCGGAAGTAAACAGTAGATAAATAAATATGCAGTAAAGTAAATCACACACAGAATTTACCCAGCTTCGGCAACCCCTGCCTACTGCTGCATTCCCAGATTTCTATTAGAGTTAAGCAGTATCCCGCTTACAAACACTCTGACAGACTCGTAGACACTCGCTCCCACTCACAAACACTCCTACAGACTCGCACACCCTGCTCCGCCTAGAGTTTCGTTTACTCGCAAACTCTGCTCCCGCCTATAGAGCTTTGCAAACTCGCAGCCTCCCTGCTCACTGAACTAACCCTAACTAGACAATCTGACAACACATAAACTCTAGGTGGTGATTAACTCTAACTGGACTTTAACAATACAAACTGAAAAACAAAACACAGTTTAAAAACCTAGGGCAAAATATAGATTGACAATTTAAAAACAATTTTGCCCTCAAATAAACTAGGCCTAAAAATTAAATCAAAAAACCCAGCCCAAATTTAAAACTAAATTAAACTTTAAAACCCTATTTAAAAAGCTAGGCCGGCCCCTTTCTTTAATCAATTATCGGCCTTGCTTCTGCTTCTTTGAGATTCGCCAGGGCTTCGGCTTTGCGCAAATTAGGGCTTCGTTCCCTTTTCTCCAAACTGATGAATTTGGGGCATTATCCCTTGAGCGTTCGCCTTTGCTTGTGATTTTGATCCGCTTGTCTTTGGCTTCGCTTTGGTGAGTTCGATTTTGCTTCAGGTAAGATTTTTAGCTCTGTTCCTCTTCGATTTTCGTATTCGAACTCACTGTGATTCGAGTTATTGGTTTATTGTTTTCTGTTAGCTCGAACTCGAATAATTAGTTTGCCGATGATGTTCATGCTTTTATAGGGTTCGAATCCCTGTTTTCTCGTTCGTATTGACATGTTTGAATTTGTCAATTAATTTTCTCGGCCGTTTGATTATGCTTTATTTTGATTTCTTGGTTGAGATGCTTTCTGACCTTTTCCCATGAACGTATATACTGCGATTTTCTGGTTGACACGGCTTTGGTTGATTTCGTGATGACCACGGTGTTGAATTTAAAACGTACACCTCATCTCTGACCTGTTCATCATATTCTTTGTTTCCACGGCATTGATTTCGAACTTATAATTTGTGATATCTCTGATTTGGTTGCGTTCTTCGGCTTTGCTGGCATTTTTGGTTTTATGAAATTCTTCGGTCTTGACTATATTTGACGATTTTGAATTCGTTCGACTTTACTTGGGTATTTGCAGTTCATCCCTGTAGCATTGATAATCATGTCTGCACTTTGAACTTGGATGATTTGAACTCGATGGATAGACTTCACTTGATCATATATTCATATATTCGTGTATATTTGCCTTGCCACCATGGTTATTGATTTTCCCTCTGTGACTTTGACACTGTCTGCATTGTGTACTCATACTTGTATCCTGTGCTTTAGCGTCACTGTATCTTGTGCTTGCTAAGTTTGATTGTTGACCTGGTTTCAATGCCATACTATACATATGTGCATTTTCAACTTTTGCTTCACTTTGAACTTGTCTGCATTGTTGTTACTTTGACTACTTGCTTTCACATGGTAGCTGGACTTGCTCGAGTTGTAATCATGAGTTTGTTGTGTTGCCATATCTTGATGTCTTGTTTCTGGCCATTCTCTGGTCTGGACTGCATTTGCATTATTTTGATTCATTTTGTTAGTTGAGTTGCAGTGTTTCATCACTTGAGTCATGTATGTCTGCACTAATATTTATAATGAGTTGTATTGTCTTGGGCTCGAGCTTGCATGCTTCATATCTTGCATGCTTTGTTGGATTGTTTGGTGAATTTGTGTAGACTGTCTTGACCACTTGATTGTATTCGAATTTGATTTTCGAATTTCACCTGAGTTGAATCCGATTTGGATTTGACCTTGTGACATCATTTTATTTTGCACTTGAGTTGAATCCTGTATTTGGGTTTGACCTGTGCTCACTTGTCCCTGTAAACATATCAAGTGTATATACATATACCGGTGTGCACGGCCTTGTGGCATGTACAGTGATACACTGTGCATGTCACATTGTTCGTGTGTGATGAATTCAAATGTAAATGATGACGAACAACCCAAATATAACTGAGGCAAATAAAATTTTCAAAAACACATTTTGTTTTATACTGCAAAAACATTTCCTTTTCAATTTTACTGCGTCAATGTGTATTTTTGCAGATTGCTCAGATGCTGGATTCACATTGGAATGAAGTTGAAGATAGATACGAGTGTGAGTGATATGTAGTGAGAAACCTGTTGTAACTATGAAATTGTATTGTGACTGAAATTGTATAGTTATAGTGAGAGCTTGAAATTGTACTATCAAAATTGTAATAAATATTTGTTTGAATAAAATATTCGTTTGAATTCAAATTCTGTGTTATTTATTTTATTCAGCAAATATCTATTTAATCTGTGTAAAATAAAATAGTACAATATCAAATACATTTAAATGAATGTATATATGTTTATTATCATCAAACAAAAAGCATATACATGCATATTCCACAATAAGTACATACGTATATCATAAAAAAAATAAGATGATGAAGAAAATTTAATTCTTACCCCTCTGCTTTAGGGACTAACGAAACTACTGGACGCTGTGACTCTTGCGATGGGCCACTGCCATCACCTCCTGATGATCGTGAAGAGCTCCTACCTCTATATGACATTATGATAAACCTGTGACATATATACACATCATTATATAAGAGAATAATAACATGATAATGAAATATATTTCATATGTAAATGACATCAACGGTATAAATTGCTTAATTAATGACTGAAATGGAAATAGAAATGGAAGTGTGATATACCTGATTCATAATGGGTGTACTGTTCCGACGATAAGCAGATTTCATTGCATTTTTAATTAAAATTTCTAAATAAATGACAAATGGAAATGACATAAAACATGTAAACAATGGTAAAGATATTTGGTTTCATAGTCACATCAATTTCATAATACATCAAGAATTCAACATAGTTACATCAATTGCAAAAAAATCAGATTCAGATTTATATCAGTCATCATCGTCTACTGATTCAGATTCGATCTCGTTTTCTACGATATTTTCCTCTGCACTGTCAAACACTTCTACCAAAACATTTGATTCATCGATCATAGGACCAAAATCTGTATGCTCGTCTGTAATTATTATTTCGTTATTTTGCTCAAGGTCTGCCTGATAAGCTTGTTTGTCCGGAATATTCTTCCCATCGAATGTGAATCTGGCCTTTGTTTTAAAAACTGCAGACCAATCTGCTTTATCTCTTTTTAGAGACGGATAAGGAGCGTAATAAACTTGCAATGCTTGTTTGGCTAGTACAAAAGGATCATACTTGTGATAGTGCGATGTATGCTTTATTTCGATAAGATTATAATCCCTGTGCACATTAATTCCAGAACCTGGAACATTGCTAAACCAATTGCATCTAAATAGAAACACCTCCTCCGCGGGTCATGAGAAATATGTTAGTTGCAAAATTTGTGTTAGAACGCCATAAAAATCATTAAAGTGATTTTCTGGATCGTCGCTACCTTTAACAAATACACCAGTATTATTTGTTAATTTTTCTGTACCGTATTCTTTGGTGTTAAATTTATATCCATTGACGAAATATATTGGATATGTCTTGACCACTTTTTTTGGTCCCATCGCAAGATGTTTCAACCCTTCGTCAACAACACAATTTCTCTGTTCATAAACGTAATTTGAAAACCAACTGGAAAATTCTTTACTAAGATCTCCATTCGGATGTTCACGTTCATAAACACTGTTTATATGAACAAATTATTACATTAGGTTATACACGCGCATGCATTATAGAAAAGAATAAAATACAAATTATTATTTCAGATTATCTAACAAATGGTGCAACCTCGGCACAATTTAGAAGAATATAAGTGTGTGCTACATGAAGATCTCTATCGTCTAGTCATATTTCTACACATTTTCCAAAAGGCTGACCATGTTGTCTAAAAATAGATAACATTGCTTGAGAGGACTCTTGTTCGTCGCCTTCGTCATTACAAAGAACACTTTCAAATGAAATATTCATATGGTCACTGAAATAGTGAGAGAAAAAGAACGAAGCTTCTTCTTCGATGTAAGATTTACATATCGAACCTTCAACTCGTGCTTTTTGCCTCACTTTTTTCTTCAGATGATTCAAATATCTATTCAAAATTAATTTATATTAACTTCATCTTTCAAATGCAATTAAATTACGTGATAACATATTACATACCTCTCAAATGGATACATCCATCCATATTGGACATGACCTCGAAGTCGTGCTTCAGATGGGAGATGAACAGGTAAATGTTCCATTACATTAAAAAAACCGGCAGAAATATTTTCTCTAATTTGCAAAGTAATATAGGAATATCCACTTCAAGTTTACGTAAACGTTGCACTTTTAAAGTAGTCGAACAAAGCTCTTTGTAAAACATACTAAGCTCCGTTACTACCTTCCAAACTTTTAACGGCAGTAGTTCTTTGAACATAACGGGAAATAAATTTTCCATCATTATGTGACAGTCGTGACTTTTCATTCCGCTCAATCTACCATTTTTAAAGTCAACACATCTACGAAGATTTGATGATATCCCATCAGGAAATCTTAACCACTCCACCCATTTTAACACAGCTTTAACTTGATTATTATCTAATTCGTAACATGCTTTGGGTTTTTTACTGTCATTTGGTTTCATATAAAGCTCAGGACGTTTGCATAATTCTTCTATATCACGTCTTGATTTCAAATCATCCTTCGTCTTCCTTTCAAATTCAAAATTGTGTTAAAAACATTATCAAATACATTTTTCTCATTGTGCATCACATCTATATTATGACGAAGCAGAAGATGTTTCAAATACGGCAACTCCCAAAAAATAGTTTGTTTGCACTAGTTATGAACAACAGATTTGACTTCAATTTCTGTTTGCTCTCCAGTTTCATATATCTTTGGATAGTCCCTAACAAGTTCATATATGTCTTCGCTTGATCATATCATCGGTGGTTGTCTGGTTTCTACTCTATTATTTAAAAAGTTTTTCTTGTCTCCTCTGAAGGGATGATTTACATGGAGAAAATATCGATAACAGTCAAACCATAAAATTTTCTTACCATGAGGTAAAGAAAACGCTCATGTTTCATCCATGCAATATGGACATGCTAGACGACCGGCGGTACTCCATCCTAAAAGCATTACATAGGTAGAAAAATCACTTATAGTCCACAACAAAGAAGCAAACATACGAAAATTTTTCTTCTTGGACACATCGTATGTTTCTACTCCTTCGTTCCACAGTATTTTTAACTCCTCAATCAACAGTTGTAAATATACATCGATTCCTTGTGTCGGATCGTCGGGGCCAGGAACGACAACAGTAAGAAACATATATTGCGTTTTTCATACACATCCATGAAGGTAAATTATACGGTGTGACGATAATGGGCCAGGATGAATATTTAGAACCAAATTGAGAAAATGGAGAAAAACCGTCCGTACATAATCCTAATCTAACATTTCGACTCTCCGTTGCAAAATTTGGATATGTTTTATTGAAATGCTTCTATGCTTCTCCATCGGCCGGATGTGTCAACGTACCCTCTTCCTCCGTTCTCACACTATGTCATCTCATATTAGATGCAGTTACAGAAGATGCATATAATCTTTGAAGTCTTGGAGTTATGGGTAAGTAATGCATACGCTTGTACGGAACTTCCTTCCCCTTCTTTTTTCTTGGTTTGTATCTCTCCTGGTTACAAAGTTTACAATTTCTAAGGTTTGCGTCTTCTTTCCAAAACAACATGCAGCCTTTTAAACATGTATCTATTTTCTGATAAGGTAAACCAAAAGCCGACATAATTTTTTTAACTTCATAGTGATTTTCACACATTAGATTATCGGGCGGCATATGTCTTTTTGCAGCTTGTACAATAGCCGTAAACCCAGCTTCAGTGATGTTGTATTTTGACTTCATCGCAATGTATTATGCGATTACTAACAGCTGAGTGCTGCTTTTCCAACCATCCCAAATAGGTTTCTTAGCAGCATCTAGTAAATCATAAATTTTTTGCTTCAATATTTGGTTCTTCAACATTTCCATCATCGCGTCAACTTCAACCATAGGAAACATTGATCGTGCTGCATCTTCGACCATATTTTCTATACGGGTCGTCCTAACTATTTCGTTAACGACACTTTCAGACTCTACAGAAGTATTTGCTACAACTTCTCCATGCCGATCCCAAACATAATACTCGGGTACGAAACCGTTTTGGCACAAATGAACTTTCACAATATCTGGTAACAAATACTTCAAATGACTACACCTACTACACGGACAACGAATTTTTGGATCGTTTTTGTTCCCTGCATTGTACACAAATGCGTATACATAGGAAACAAAAAAGAAAAGTTACGTTGAAATTTTATGAACCGTTTGAGACGAAGTAGTATACAAAATGTAAATGCTTATTGTGTTCATAACTTGTCCAATACATGGACAAATCCAACAAACATTGTACCAGATGAATATAAATGGTCGTTTTTTGAAAAAAACGACTATTTATATAACGATCATGTACAACACTCGTCAGGCGGGGCCAAAAACTGTCTAAGGGACATTAGTTAATTAAATGTGCGCATTTTACGAAAAAATATAGTTTTACTAACTTTTCACATTTACAAAAATATATTTTAATTTAACACATTTATTCGACGTATTACATCAACTTAAGGCTCGTTCGATGCATTTTTTGTTGTTGCATAAGTCAATACATGCACAATATAATATTCCTAGCTCGTGCATTCATTTTATCTTATTCCAACTAACACAATACAATGATCGCAGTGCTACACACATATACAATGGTACAACCAAGGCATACACAACAATTTCCATATACACGAACAATCACAAATTATACATGTTTTTCACAATTTCACGATAAACGATGAAATAGGTATATCATGGAATGCTCGAAACTATTATAACACAATTGGAAACAATTTCAATCACCAATTAGCCCTAATTTATCAACTTATGCAAATCTAGAATTAGGGTAAAAACTGAATTTTTCACGAAAATAAGAGATTATACCTTAGTTGGAGAGCAAGAGGTGTTGAATTCACAACGGGGAGGAGGAAAAAGCACAAAATTAGCGATTGGAGGTCGAAAATGGTGATTTGGGGTTTTTTTTGGGTTTTTTGATGTGGCTGGAAAATGAGAAAGAAAGGCTCGGCTGGGCTACTGTAATTCGCGATTTTCCGACGGCCGTAACCATCGCTCCCTCCCCCCCCCCCCCCCCGCCGTCGCTATTTGACCCTTTTCTAGTAGTGAAGGTTCTACGAAAAAACATTTTAAGGATGGTGTACATGAATTTGTTAAATTCGCTAAAGCTAATAATGAAGAAGGCGGCACACAAATTCGTTGTCTGTGTCGTAAATGTCGACATTTGCATTATCGGGAACCGGATTTAGTTATTGTACATTTGTGTAAATCCGATTTTGTGCCAAACTATTATTTATGGGATCGTCATGGAGAAAAAATTGGTGCATCTAATTCTATAGTGCTCGAGGTTGAGGTGAATATGTGACGCCCCACTCCGAGACCCACATTAGCATAGAGTATTACAAGGTAACACCGTTTGCTAATGTGGAGAATAGAGCTGGTTAGGAGCGACCATCTATGACCTTGCCTTAATTATCTACTGAATACGTCGACAAGGTAGCATATATCTATATATATATTTCTCAAGTGGGTCGACATATCCAATGGATACTTAACACAAAGCCACAGGTGGCTAAAGGATCTATCAGAACAAATATAACAACTCCAATGTATTACACGTCACAGAACAGTAGATCATCACATGCATTTACACATATATAGATACATTACAGAGTTTACAAAATGATACTTGTCATGTGGTAAAGCAAACCACAATATACAGACGGGTCAATAGAGTATATATCAGAGTTACAGACAAAAGGGACTACACAAAAATCTATGACAAAAAGAAGCTAGCGGAGTAGTCCATGCGGAAGCAAAATAGGCTAAGTCCAATGTACCTAACCTGAAACATCTCGGTCAGACCCAAGTGTAAAACACAAGGGTCAGTCTAGCTAAACAAATCAGTTAGACAAACTAAATGATAATGAACATACAAGATCATAAAGTACCATAAATATCCCCAAAGGAGATAACCAAATCATCTAACATAAGATGAATCAAAACAAGCCTCATATCATCGGCAATCCCAACAAATAAAGGATAACATATCCCAAAACACGCCAAAAGGCAAATGACAAATACCAATAAAGGTAACACAAGTTTCCACAAGGTATCGCTATATATCGTGTGGTTCAAAGAACCTACCCCGAAAGACGATACACTAGGGAAATATAATCGTCAAAGAAACAAAAGGGTGCTCGAGCTCAGTACTGTAACAAGGATCCATACGCCCGAAGGCAACGCCAAAAGGCAACGCCCGAAGGCAACGCCCGAAGGCAACGCCAAAAGGCAACGCCCGAAGGCAACGCCCGAAGGCAACGCCAAAAGGCAACGCCCGAAGGCAACAAACCGTAGTGGCGGTACTGGACGCCACTGTCCGGCGGAATGTGTCACAACTCTCAGTAAGGAACCCGGAAAATGTTAATGTGAGTCCCATACCCCACGTTCGTACTAAACGGTTTACTATCCGTTAGTCAATTTCACACTCAAAGCAGTATAAAGTTCACCTCCTATCATCGGTAAACCAGACCCGAAGGTCAAAACGATCAAACGAATAGATTAGGAATTAACTGAAAAGATGAACGCACGTGTTCATAGCACGCGTTTTATTTAATCATTTAATTCTCCTCCCTCTTCGCTCGGAGTGCGAAAGTGTGTGTTTTAAATAGAATTTATAAATCGGAGAAACGAGCTTTTAATACCATTTGAAAAGATCATTTTATAAAACCCATGTACGAAGTCGAAAAGGAATCATCAATGTCAAAATGCGATAACAACAGATTGGATCGGCACAAATTGATCAAAAATTGGAAATCAAAGAAAATAACAAACTGGGCAGAGACAAGTAGGTCAGTCGACTGAACCAGTGGGTCGGTCGACTGGACCAGTGCTTGGAAACTTTATGTTTCCAGGTCAGTCGAATGACCCAGAGTGTCAGTCGACTGACACAGGGGGATGCAGTTTTCTGCCCCAGGGTCAGTCGACTGACACAGAAGGTCAGTCGACTGATACAGACCCAGGCAAATTCCTAGGTCTGGTTCAGTCGACTGACCTACTGGTTTAGTCGACTGAACCTGCTATCAGAGCAGAAATCAGCCTAGCCCCTTATGGGCAATAGTGAAAACACGGAACGGGAGCGACGAGCGAGCAACTACGACCAAGGACTTACGTCAAGCGACAACCCAGCCTTGTATGGCCCTCCGAAACACTCCGCTAACGTGTTCAAACATCAAAGACTGGATTTTTCACAAAAATTGGATTCCAAAACCAAAAATTGGATGATTCACCAAATCGAACACAAATGAACATGAATTGATGTTAAGAATTCTTACCAATCAACAACAAAATCCATAAGCCTTAGATGTGAGTTCAAAAATCTCACCTTTAAACTCAAAAACAATGATAAGAAGCTCCAATGCAAAGAAGAAGATCAATCACTCTTCACTTCAATTCTACAAGCTTCAATCTAAGATCAAAATAAGTATTTTCCTAAGTTAGGGTTTAGGAAATTTCAGAAATCAAAGAGGAGAAGAGATGAAGATGGAGCTTACCTAAGCTTCTTCTATAATTTAGAGCAAGAATTGGAGTTTGCAATTTAAATCTAGGGTTTTGAATTTCTAATTTCCCTTTCCTCTCCCCATTTTCAGTTGCTTGAGTGTTTAAGAAAATAGAAATGAAGTGAAGAGGAGAAGAGAGGGCTGAACTAGGTTATATGATGAGTTGATTCAAACCCAAACCCAAAAAGGCCAACAGAAAATAGCAAAATTCAACTTACTCCAAACATATCGAAGCTTATACTCAAAAAAGTCGCAAACGCCATTTTGGACTCAATGAAAGTGGTCCCGAGTCCTAATTCGGCCGTTTGAAAAAAGTAGCCTTTCAGATCTTAATCCGATTAGCGACGCTATATTTAAATGAAATATTTAAATATAAAATCGTAAAATATGCGGGTTGTTACAGAATAACAATAATGTTACGACGAATCCAATAGTAGATATGGTGGAAGATGCAGCACGGTCAATGTTCCCTACTATTCAAGTTAATGATGTAAATGTCGAAGAAGAACCGATCGAGGGGGCGAAAAGAATTTATCAAGCAGATCTTGAGCCAAATAATGAATTAATAATAATTGATGATCATGTTGATATAAGGTCTTTGAATGATGAATCAAATATTCTAATAGAAGCATTTGAGACTTTAGAGGGAAATGACGATATAGAGTGCGAGACCGAGTCAGAATCAGAAAACGACAAAGATTGATTATTAATTAGTGATGATGTAATGTATATAAGATGGAAATTTGTATCGTTTGATGTATTATGTCAATTCTAGAACCTATGTTAATGTAATGAAAATTCGTATCATTTGTTGTATTATTCTTTTATTATTCTACTGTGAGCTATGTGTATGTGATTATTAATCAGGCATGTTTTCTAATTATGAAATGATATATGTTTTTTTCATTATATGAAATGATATATATATAAATATATGCATGTTTCTAGCAGATATTATGTCACACAACAGGCGGTCCCAAGGTTCACGAGGCCCTGATCATGGCGAGGGTAGTAGTGGTATGGCCGATAATCGCCAGAGAGTATACTTAGTGCCGAAGACCGATGGAGGGTAAGTATTTAATTTACTGCAACTTCATTATATTATTTAGTGCATGCAACTAGTATATTTATGATTTAGTAATTGACAATATCAAAATGTATTCAGGGATTTTGATTTACAGCCATCTGAGCCCATTCTAGCTGTGTCTCGAAACAGCTACCGTAATAGGATGACGGACTTGTGGGAGCAGTGGGATAGTATCCCACTTTATATCAGAGATACCATATGGGCTGACCTCCAGGTAAGTATAAATTTCTAATTAATTTGAGATTGACATATTTGATCTTTGAAAATTAATATGCAAGTTATATAATTCATTTAAATTTCAACGTGCAAGCGTCCTTTATTGTGGATCCCGAAGATCTCGGGACGTTCAGGACGCACTGGGAGAGGAAGATGAGGAAAAACTATAGAGGTACGCTCTCCAAGATAAAAGAGGCCGGTAAAAAGCCAAACTGGATGAGTGAAAATCTGTATGCGCGGTTTCTGCAATATTGGGAAAGCGAAGACGCGAAGGTAAATTTTCTATTTTCATATGTCTGTATTTATAATTCGTTTAAATATTTATATAATAGTTAAATTATACATGCGATAGCATCGAGGAACTCCGCAAACAGGCTTAGGAATCCTGCAACACACCGCGGTGGATCCAAGTCTTTTCAGCAATATAGAGAAGAAATGGTAAATATAAAAATTGTTATTTGTAATTTACTTATATACATTCTTTAATCATATTTAATTTCAGACGAGGGAGAGAGGTAGTGTTGCACCGTCTCATTTGGACGTCTTCACCCGAACACACGCCGTCGAGCATACAGATGAATATGGCAACGTAACATATGAATGGTCAGACGTCAAATCAGCGAATATCCGGGTATAAAGACTATAAATTTTTCCTCTTATTTAACAGTATATTAAATTGAATATTCACCTTCTCAAAATTATATTTCTAAACACAGGAGAGATGCGATCAGGAGATTGCTCGCGTGCTTGTAGAGTTTGGTAGGGAGCAGTTGACCGTTGAGGAGACAGACGGGATATTCGCTCGTATTACCGACCCGCCGACCAGAAATAGACAGTATGGATATGGCAATCAAGCGGTAATATTTATTGAATTTAATTAATTCATTAACCAGTTTATAAATTTTATTGAATATTACGTATAAACTATAACTATGAATTTATTAATATACAGGCCGCGACGCAAGCCGCTTACAATAAGCAACAGGCTGAAGAAACAATAGCGGCCCTGCAAGCACAAGTCGCCGAGTTGAATAGGAAGACTGGATTGAAGCAGCAACTAGACGAGGCGATTGCTGCTTACTTGGCATAGCACGGGACGAATATGCCGCCATCACAGGGATCTGGCGCTGATGATGGTTGGGGTGAGCGATAGCATGTTTTTATATATGTTTTTTGATGAACTTTTGATTGAATTTTGTAAATATTATGGATATTTGTGATGATGAACGTTTGGAGATGTATGGACGTTTGGAGATGTATATTGATGTTTTGTGGTTCTTAGTTGGACATATTTTTTATGTATATTGTTGTTTGGTGAAGTATATTTGTGGAATATATAAGATTGTGTGGATGGATGGTAGAAAGGGGCGCTGGAAATACAGAAAAAATTTACCCAGATTAGAGTCGGCTAGCGTTAGCCTATTGGTCACCCATTTTTTTTACACGTGGACTATGTTTAGCGTCGATCGGAGTCGGCTAGCCGACTCTAGCCGACGCTAAATTATGGGACGGACCCGTCCTCTTTGCCGTCACCATTTCACTTGGCGACGCCCTATTTAGCGACGGCTCGAGTCGGCCGGAGTCGCCCGTAGTCGGCTATAGGCCGACGCTAACAAAATTATCCTTGTAGTGTGGAGACCTACATCGAAGCCGTTCGTATTATTTTTCAGTTCTATAGTCTCCTTTATTTATTGTCCAATCAAACACTTTGTAGTTCCATTTTAAACACATTAATAGAATACATCGATAATTCAATGAATATGCAAGTCATAGTCTACTTAAGTTTGTAATCTCATTATATAAATTCAATGAATATGCAGTCAGTGAACTAGCGTATGGGCACTTGTGTAAAACAAATATCTGGATCCTCATACACACACTGATGCTATTTAATATGGAGCTAGTGTATATGTTGCTGCATTTGCGTGATTTAGAATTGCACTAGTACAATCTATCGACTTAATGCCAACTGCCTAAAAGTAGCCTAAGTTGGTAATTGGTTTTCGAATAAGGATAAATTTATTTTATTTTTGAAAAAGTGGACTGAGCAGGAAAATTGTGCATATGACATCCAAGGCCAATAAAATAGCATATATAACGGAATAAAGAATTGGTTCAAAATTTATTATTATCTGTCGAAGTAGGAAGGCTTTTTGATTTTTTTTGAAACCGCACTCGGATTCTAACATTGGTAATCGCAGTCTGACTAAGCAACCACTGCAAATTTTGTTTTCTTTAATCCTTTCTCTTGTAGCCATTTATCATGCATGGCCAAAGCATCATGCAGTGATACACCCCTGTCCAGCTAAAAGGCATAAAAGATTTTTATGCACAAGCAACATAACATAAATATACGAGTTTAGCGTGTGGGCACGTATGGCGTAGATATGGGTATGCATGGGGAGGCGGGGCAACCAAATATGTGACCACTTTTAATAATACTTAAATAATTACAGTAGCTCAATTTACTATGTACTCTTCTTATGTTTGTTTAAAAATTGCTACACAATTTAAAGCTTCTTAATTCCTCTAACTTTAACTTCAACTTTTTAATGGCCCTTGCTACTATTTTGTTTTTCAGAGCATGTATACTTGTTATCTTTGTTAAAGCCTTGTCTGCACATCTCTTCGTAGGAGCGACATAGAGTTTGGTCAATCTTTTAACAAAAGAAATCCCTTGTTGTTACATTCAGCCTAACTCATATATATACCACTTCACCTTATTATTTTTCACGACGTGGGACTATTGTTTTCAATATTTGCCCATTACCCAAATACAATGTGAGACACCTCAACAAATCTCCATCTTAGCTCGCATCCATCCATGTGTCTTCCACTACGCCAATACGATGTCTGCACCAAATCGAGACTTTTCTCAGTACCTTTCTATCAGACCCTAGATACCACGGTATAGCTCCTCCTTAAGTCCGACTATTTAAGCCTATACTACTAATCACTACGATTTATAGAACTTTTGCGCATTGTCCATTGTTTCAGGCGTAACCACCGGCTCTAATACCATGTTGAAATCCAAGATCCGTCCGCACATCTCTCCATGGGGGAAACATAAAGTCCTACATTGTGAAAAATAATAGAGGTGAAGTGGTGTATATATACGAGTTTGGTTGCATGTGACAACAAATTAATTTTTTGTTAAAAGATTTTGACCAAACTCTATGTTGTCCCTACAAAGAGATGTGCAGACAAGATTTCAACATGATATCAGAGCAGATGGTTCGCTTGGAATAATGGACAATGCGCAAAAGATCTGTAAATGTGGTGGTTAGTAGTGTATGCTTAAGTATGTTGAATATGCTGAATATGCTAGTATATGATTTTTGTTTGATGATAATAAACGTATGTATATTCAATTAAATGTATTTGTTATTGTACTATTTTATTTTCTCATAATTAAATAAATATTTGCTGAATAAAATAAATAATGCAGAATTTAAATTCAAACAGATATTTTATTTAAACAAATATTTATTACAATTTTGAATAGTACAAATTTAAGCTCTCACTTTATATACACAATTTCAATTACAAAACAATCTCAATTACATTACAATTTTCAATTTACATTTGCACCTCACTACATATCACTCGTTCACTCATAATTGTTCTTCAACTCTATTTCAGATTGAATACAACATCTGAGCGATCTGCAAAATACACACTGACGCGGTAAAATTGAAAAAGAAATATTGTGCAATATAAAATAAAATGTGTATTTTGAAAATATTATTTGCCTCGATTATTTGGGTTGTTCGTCATCATTTAAATTTGAATTCATCATACACGAACAACATGTGACATGCACAGTGCATCACTGTACATGCCACAAGGCCGTGCACACCGATATACACTTGATAAAATTACAGGGACAGGTGAGCACAAGGTCAAACCCAATCAAAAACCGAGTTCAACTCAGGTGCAATACAAATAAAGTCATGACACGAGCACAAGGTCAAACCCGAGCTATAAGCTGGATTCAACAGAGGTGCAATCAAAATGTACAAGTTCAATAAAATGGTCAAGACAACTAAAACAACTCAACCAGTCCAAAATCAAAGATAAAATGGTCAAGTTTTAATGACTGGAACAAGTCTCAACCAAAAATTCAATTTTGTACACATGAAAACAATTCAACTCAACAATGAACATGTACAAAGCTCAAATAAAAGCATGTACAGAGTAGCAGTAATAATATACATGTACTCGAGGCAACAAGACTATATGCAAGCAAAGTCTCTACATGGTGCAGCAGATATCAAGTGAAGGCCAGAAAATCAAGGAGCAACACCATGAATAAGTTCATACAAGCTCAGACTCAAGTTCAATAAAAGGACCAAAGGCACACTGGAATATACAATGCAACAAAATGAAGCAGTGCAGATGTACACAGAGTAGTGTATATTAATCAACATAGTGTGGACAATGAAACCAAGACCAGTCAACTTGAAAGTATGATCAAAGACAACAACATCAAATGAACAGTGCAGACTCGAACTAACAACTTCAAAATTCTCTACATAAAACTAGAAAGACTCAAGAGGCACAAGAATCATACACATATATACATACATATATATATGTGTGTGTGTGTATATACATGTGTGTATGTGCACTGTTTCTAACGGCTAGCTCAATGAACAATACAAATGATAATGTGACAGTAATGCAGACCTGGCAATAATGATGAACCAACAGACTATGCAACATAAAGATGGAGGCATGAAACCAGAGGTAACAGCAAGCTAATGATAAAAAAAATGAAACCAGACTACACAATGAACGCATGAGTTAATTCTACAGAGACCAGACCCAAATGTACATGAACACAATGAAACAATCAATGGTGAAGCAACTCGAGCTAGCATATCATATATACAACAAGCTCCAGATGGTACACAAGTGAATGGCAAAAACATCAAAATTCAGTGGCAACCAAACATGAATGTAAACAGCAACTATACATGAAGACAACAAGTTTACATAACAGTAAAGTATGAATGCCATGACTCCAGAGGAACAAGTGTGAACATGAATGCAACCATCGGTGTAGCTCAAAACAGTTTCAAAAAGCATGAAGTATGAATGCAAGCAGTACAACCCGATGCAACAGACTAAATGAAACAACAATGCAGTACAATTTCAAACGCAACAATACAGTGAACAAACCAAGCAACTATTTGTTACAGTTTCAACGAAGTCAAGGTCGAAATCAACCAGAGCAAAAAGAAATTTAACAAGTCGAAGTGGCCAAAGTCAAACCAGAAATTCATGGACCAAATTAGAAATCAAAACCATGGTAATCAAGCAAACTCATGGAGCCGTGATGACCAAGCCAGTGAAATTATACGAATTGAAAAAGTCAGAGAAATCACCATCATTCAAGAATAATCGAATGGCCAGCACAAAAATTATCAGACGAATTCGAAAATTTATTCGAATGTAAATTTAGGGAATCAATCCCTATTTAAACCCTTAAACATCATCGGTAATAATCCATTCGAGTTTAAGTAATAACAGAGAGCAAAGAATCAATTCGATAACTCGAATCAATCGAGTTTAAAGCAAATCAACCAGAAACGCAAAAAGGGAAATAACGTACAAATTCAAGTAAACTCGAGAAGGAACCGTGTGCTAATCGAAGAAACGATCGATCGTCAAAGCTGGAAACGCGAATACATTCATTCGATCGATCAACGAAGTCGGCTACCTCAAATTAGCAAAGCCCCGATTTCAGAACGAACGAACAACGAAAGGAGCAGCCATTATCACAAATAAAAGAAGACACGACCGATAGTGTAAAAGGAGAAAAAGGATAATTTTTTATCACTGAACATATTTGGGCCAACAATTTTTATTTTGGGCTTTTATTTATACTTTAGGGCTTTGTTTTTTTATTGTTTAAATTGTTTTTAATTTTCATTTCAGACTATTGTAAAGTCTAGTCGTGTGACTAGGGAACGAACTACGGTGGTGTAGTTCGAGAATTCGCAACTCAGTGGCTGAGTTGTGGCAGAGTTTTGAGCGTAGAGTTAGGTTAGTCTATAGCGGGTGTCGCGAGTTTACGTGTGTAAGCGTCTGACTACTTAATTTCTAGTAGAAACCTTGGGGGTGGCACGTAGGCAGGGTTTATCCGAAGCTGGGTAAATCTGTGTGTTTTGTTTTCTGCTTTTAATATTCTGCTATTACTTGTGCTGCTATAATTCTGCTATATCTGTGTTGAAATTATTTTATATACTTCCACATTAAACTTTTATAATTGATAGTATCACCCTATTCACCCCCCCCCCTCTAGGGTGACATCGATCCTACAAGTGGTATCAGAGCTAGGAACAGAATTCAATTTTTGTTTTAAAAATTTGATTTTTCAAAAACCAAATTTTGTTTTAAAAATTAGAATTTTTAAAATGGCTTCTTTTAATAATGCTTTTGCTGAGGGTCAATTCATAGTTAGACCACCAATGTTCAATGGTGAATATGCTTACTGGAAAGATAGAATGAAAATCTTTCTGAAAACCATTGATGCTTGGAATATTGTTGAGATAGGTTATAGGACCCCAACTATAATGGTAGATAATCAGGAAATAGATAAACCGATGGATTAACGGACAGATCTTGAAATATACTACAAAATGCTAATGCTAAAGCTATGAATTCTATTATTTGTTCATTGGATCAAATCGAATTTAATCGTGTCTCACATTGTCTAACTGCGTAGGAAATCGGGCACACACTAGAAGTGACTCACGAAGGAACATCTCAAGTCAAGTAATCTCGCCTTGCCATGCTGAGTAGCGAATACGAGAATTTCACAATGGCTAAGGAAGAAAATGTCAAAGAGATGTACGAACTACTTTCTAATATTGTATACAAATCAAAAGCTCTTGGAAAATCATACACAGAGTTGGAAATAGTCCGAAAAATCCTCAGAGTCCTTCCACGAAATTTTGAAGCCAAAGTCATTGCTATTCAAGAATCAAAGGACTTGAAACAGATTAAAGTTGAAGAACTCATCGGAAATCTCACCACTTATGAACTAGAAATAAAATTCAAGGAAGAGCGTGAAGGAGGTGATACTTGAAAGAAATCGATAGCTCTTAAAGAAACAACGGAAAGTGATGATGATGATGATGATGATGGAGCAGCTGAGCTGGCACTACTAATAAAAGGATTCAAAAAGTGGAACCGCAAATACGGAAATCCAGCACTAAATCAAAAATTGAAAAGTAGAATATTCAAAGCACTAGACAACTCAGTTGAGCAAGAGATCATTTGTCACAAGTGCAACAAACCCGGTCATATCAAGCCCAATTGTCCACAGAATCGATTCAGCCACGGAAAGAAACAGAAAAGGAGAAGTTTTGCAGCCACTTGGGATGAAATGGATGAGAATGATAAAAGCACTGGCAGTGAGAGCGAAAAAGCAGATCTGTGCCTTCGAGGTGATATAACTGACAGTAATGATGATGATGAGCCAAGCGAGGTATCAAAACTTACTCATCCAAGGTAGCTTATATATTTTCACGAAGTAAATGACTGTTTCGAACGATTTAGGGAGAAATACACTAAAATTGAATCACAAAGAGATACTTTGATAGATTTAAATAAACAACTTGATCAATTGGTTAAAAACTATCAAAGTAAGAGCCCTAAGTGTGAAAAGTGTCCAACATTCGAAGAAGAAATTAAAAATTGTAGAAAATTTGGACACAATCAAAATATTTGCTGGTATAGAGCCAAACTCGTGAAAACCATTCCAATTTGGGTTCCAAAAGGCATGAATATAAAATTCCTCAAAGTCAAACAAATCTAGGTGCCGAAAGGAACACATATAAATAGTTTTGGGTCTCCACAAACTTATTATTCAAAATCTGTTGCCACTAACAACCATGGACCTATAAAAACAAATAGGTCACAAAAATCTTTTATCGTATAGGTGTGGTGGCAGGCTGAGGAACAACAACAGTGTTACCTGGATTCTGGCTGTTCCAGGTACACAAGGGCGACAAATCAAAGTTCCTTAGCCTAGTATAAAGGTGGCAGAATCACAATGAGTAACATCGAAAAATTATTGTGAAGGTAAAATAGGTAATGGTATATTTATCTTGAACGATTTATTAAATGTGATAATCTACACCATAATCTGAATTTAAATCAGCCAGTTATGTTATAAAGAAATGAATGTTGATTTTGACTTATTCAAAATTGTTGACCAATCATCTTTGAACTGTTTCATATAGATTTCTATGGACTAATGATGGTGTTATATTGATTGCTGATTACTCATGATACAAGTGGATATATTTGTTTATCTTATCTGACACTATGTTCACTGCTTGTTTATTTGCACGGTTTCAATTCAAATTCAAAAGAATTTCATTTAAAAACTGTTAAAAATGATTTTAAGGAAATTTGTTGCAACTTCACGATCTGGCCTTTAACATTCAACAAATGATAATCTTGAGTCAAAAGAAAATTCGGATGCAGATTACAGTGGTAATCTAGTTGACAGAAAAATTACTAGTGGAACATAATTTATGTTGAAACATTCATTAGCTGCATCACATTTTTCAAAGAAAATATCTACATATTCTTAATTTCAAATAATTTTAAATTAGCAGACATTTTTTCTTTTTTAAAACCCCTTCCATAAAATCGTTTTGTTGACCTTGCTTCAGATTAGTCATTTTAGGAAATATGATTTTATAATTATTTTTGAATTTGATTTTAGATGACTACATTAACTAATCTGACTCCCTACTGATTATCGAAAAGATAAATAGTGATTGAAAAAGTGATGAGTGTTGATATTAATCATATATTATAACTTGAGACAGTATAATTAGTAAATTTCTTTAGAAATTTAAACAAGAGTTATAAAAACTTTTTTTGGTAAAAATTCCATGACCACCTCTAATTCTATCATATTTCTATCGACCATCACTCATCAAAATCCAATATAGTATGTCAATATGTGGTATTTTAAAACGAAAAATTATTCATTTTTCATTTCATTATATTTTTTGCAAATAAAAACATCCAAAGTATTCGCTTTAATTTAAAAGTCCTCACGGTTATGCATGGGTGAATTACTTGGAATTTTTGATTATGTGCTTCCATGCTCATTTAAAAGTCCTCACGGTTATGCATGTATACAATGCATATCAAATTGATTGATTAAATAGACAAGTTGATTCTAATCCCATTTAAAAGTCCTCAATGTTATGCGTGGTTAGAAGGTACTTGAATTCATTTTTTTGAAAAAAATAGGGAATACTACTAATCTCATTTAAAAGTCCTAACGGTTATGCATGGTTAGTAGATATTCAAATTCCTAATATAAATATACCATAAATAGACACAACTATATGGTTTTATATGATGACATCATCCCTATCATTCTAAAGTGGAATATGCGTCAAATAGAGTATTAATGATTTTTGTTTGATTTTTTATTGAAATTTAATATTTATACCCGATTGAGTATTAATACTGTATTAATGTCTATCACTATATCTTTATTTTTCCTAACACTATTACTCTTTTGCTGATAACAAAAGGGGGAGAGAAAAGTTAAGATTTTGGCAAATAAAGGTCAAATATTTTTTCCATTTGCATCTAGGTTCATTTGCATATTTTTATTTATTCTCATGCATATATGAAGGGGGAGCTTTATTATAGAAAGGGAGCATTCAAATAGGGGGAGCAAATTGAATGATCAAATACATTTAATAAATTCAAAATCTTAAATATATGTTTGTTATCATCAAAAGGGGGAGATTGTTTAATATGCTGAATATGCTAGTATATGATTTTTGTTTGATGATAATAAACATATATGTATTCAATTAAATGTATTTGTTATTGTACTATTTTATTTTCACATAATTAAATAAATATTTGCTAAATAAAATAAATAATACAGAATTTAAATTCAAACGTATATTTTATTCAAACAAATATTTATTACAATTTTGAATAGTACAAATTTGAGCTCTCACTTTATGTACACAATTTCAATTACAATACAATCTCAATTACATTAATTTTTTCAATTTACATTTGAACATCACTACATATCACTCGTTCACTCATAATTGTTCTTCAACACTATTCTAGATTGAATCCAACATCTGAGCAATCTGCAAAATACACACTGACGCAGTAAAATTGAAAAATAAATATTTGTGCAGTATAAAATAAAATGTGTATTTTGAAAATATTATTTGCCTCAGTTATTTGGGTTGTTCATCATCATTTAAATTTGAATTCATCATACACGAACAGCTTGTGACATGTACAGTGCATCACTGTACATGGCACAAGGCCGTGCACACCAATATACACTTGATAAAATTACAGGGATAGGTGAGCACAAGGTCAAACCCAATCAAAAACCGGGTTCAACTCAGGTGCAATACAAATAAAGTCATGACACGAGCACATGGTCAAACCCGAGCTATAAGCTGGATTCAACATAGGTGCAATCAAAATGTACAAGTTCAATAAAATGGTCAAGACAACTAAAACAACTCAACCAGTCCAAAATCAAAGATAAAATGGTCAAGTTTTAATGACTGGAACAAGTCTCGACCAAAAATTCAATTGTGTACACATGAAAACAATTCAACTCAACAATGAACATGTACAAAGCTCAAATAAAAGCATGTACAGAGTAGCAGTAACAATATACATGTACTTGAGGCAACAAGACTATATGCAAGCAAAGTCTCTACATGGTGCAGCAGATATCAAGTGAAGGCCAGAAAATCAAGAAGCGGCACCATGAACAAGTTCATACAAGCTCGGACTCAAGTTCAATAAAATGACCAAAGGCACACTGGAATATACAGTGCAACAAAATGAAGTAGTGTAGATGTACACAGAGCAGTGTATATTAATCAACATAGTGTGGACGATGAAACCAAGACTAGTCAACTTGAAAGTATGATCAAGACAACAACATCAAATGAACAATGCAGACTCGAACCAACAACTTAATAATGCTCCACATAAAACTAGAAAGACTCAAGAGGCACAAGAATCATACACATACATACATATGTATATATACATGTGTGTATGTTCACTGTTTCTAACGGCTAGCTCAATGAACAATACAAATGATCATGTGACAGTAATGCAGACCTGGCAACAATGATGAACCAACATACTATGCAACATAAAGACGGAGGCATGAAACCAGAGGCAACATCAAGCTAATGATCAAACAAAATTAAACCAGCCTACACAATGAACACATGAGTCAATGCTACAGAGACCAGACCCAAATGTACATGAACACAATGAAACAGTCAATGGTGAAGCAACTCGAGCTAGCATATCATATATACAACAAGCTCCAGATGGTACACAAGTGAATGGCAAAAACATCAAAATTCAGTGGCAACCAAACATGAATGAAGACAGCAACTATACATGAAGACAACAAGTTTACATGACAGTAAAGTATGAATGCCACGACTCCAAAAGAACAAGTGTGAACATGAATGCAACCATCAATGCAGCTCAAAGCAGTTTCAAAAAGCATGAAGTATGAATGCAAGTAGTACAACCCGATGCAACAGACTCAATGAAACAACAATGCAGTATAGTTTCAAACGCAACAATACAGTGAACAAATCAAGCAACTATTGGTTACAGTTTCAATGAAGTCAAGGTCGAAATCAACCAGAGCAAAAAGAAATTTAACAAGTCGAAGTGGGCAAAGTCAAACTAGAAATTCACGGACCAAATTAGAAATAAAAACCATGGTAATCAAGCAAACTCATGGAGCCGTGATGACCAAGCCAGTGAAATTATACGAATTGAAAAATTTAGAGAAATCAACATCATTTAAGAATAATCGAATGGCCAGCACAAAAGTTATCAGACGAATTCAAAAAATTATTCAAACGTAAATTTAGGGAACCAATCCCTATTTAAACCCTTAAACATCATCGGCAATAATCCATTCGAGTTTAAGCAATAACAGAGAGCGAAGAATCAAATCAATAACTCGAATCAATCGAGTTCAAAGCAAATCAACCAGAAAAGCTAAAAGGGAAATCACGTACAAATTCAAGTGAACTCGAGAAGGAGCCATGTGCTAATCGAAGAAACAGTCGATCGTCAAAGCTGGAAACTCAAATATATTCACTCGATTGATTAACGAAGTCGGCTACCTCAAATTAGCAAAGCCCTGATTTCAGAACGAACGAGCAACGAAAGGAGCAGCCATTATCACAAATAAAAGAAGACCCGGCCGATAGTGTAAAAGGAGAAAAGGGATAATTTTTTATCACTGAACATATTTGGGCCGACAATTTTTATTTTGGGCTTTTATTTATATTTAAGGGCTTTGTGTTTTTATTGTTTAAATTGTTTTTAATTTTCATTTCAAACTATTGTAAAGTCTAGTCGTGTGACTAGGGGATGAACTACGGTGGTGTAGTTCAAGAATTCGCAACTCAGTGGCTGAGTTGTGGCAGGGTCTTGAGCATAGATTTAGGTTAGTCTATAGCGGGTGTCGCGAGTTTACGTGTGTAAGAGTCTGACTACTTAATTTCTAGTAGAAACCTTGGGGGCAACACGTAGGTAGGGTTTTGTCGAAGTTGGGTAAATCTATGTGTTCTGTTTTCTGCTTTTAATATTCTGCTATTATCTATGCTGCTATAATTCTGATATATCTGTGTTGAAATTATTTTATATACTTCCGCATTAAATTTTTATAATTGATAGTATCACCCTATTCACCCCTCCTCTAGGGTGAAATCGATCCTACAAAGTAGTCAGATTTAAAGTGGAGCTATACCATGGTACGTAGCGTCTGATAGAATGGCATTGAGCAGAATCTCGATATGGTGCAGACATCGTGTTGGCATAGCAAAAGACACATGGATGAATGCAAACTAGGGTGGATTATGATTTGGTGTGATTAAGAAGAAAGGAGCGGTGATTGATCTAAACATGGTAGGCTTGTGTGTTTTATTTGATGATGCCACTGTCTTGTTTTTTCTCTTTGAAGAGACGATTTGATTGAAAATGGAAATCAAGGATGTGTTGGAGATATGTGATTTTGCATCAATGTGAAACGTTAAATTTTATTGATATAAAATCACAAATAGGAGGAAACAAATATACAAAAGAAAGAAAGAGAAAATTTTGTTTTTCCTAATTAATAGGCACATTTGGTTATGTTTATTTTTCTTTCTATTTGGCTAATCAATTTATTTTTTGTCATATAATATTAACTTAGGTAACAAGTAATTGATGTTATCAATAGAGCCCAGAAGAGAGAGTGGAAATGTGTGTAAAAGTATTTGGTATTTCTCTTTTCTTCCATCTTTGTTCTTCTTCTCCAAACACTAAGAAGCCATTGTTATAGAGATCAAGACTCATTCTCAATTAGGTTATTGATTTTATTCTTGTTTTGTTTACTTTTGTTTGGTGGGTTAATTGTAAACAATTGTCTTTTGAGAATCAATATAAATGGTTATTGGGTGGAATCTTATGTGTTGCTCTCTTAATTTCTTTGTATTTTAGATCTATCTTCACTATTGTTTATCTTCAAATATTATTATTTTCATCCAATATTATCTCTTTGTACTTGGATGATATAAGATTTTGAGATAGGCTTCCACAATAATTTTATCCTTTGTTAGATTTTGCACAACAAAAATCCTAAGAATCTTATATCTGTTAATTTATATTAAGTAGTTAACCGAGAAAAAGTTCTTATGATCTTTTAGTAGATAAGTCAATCATTTGAAATTAATACATCACCATCATGCATGTTATTTATGAAGTCCTCGAGCATGCAAATGAGGGGAAAAACATTGTTACACAAGATTCAAAAAAAGGTACAACCACAATTATTAACAAAAGAAAAAACATCAAACATACCAAAGAAGGGCAACAAATGCCCAACACCAACTGTATTGTCAATAACAATAAGCAAGTTGTAATCTGCTTTGTCTACTCAATTGCTATCTAGACCTTTTATGCTTAAGTCGATTGCTTTTCCTCCCAGCTTCTACCATAATCTTTCTCCAGCCATTATCTACACTCTTGCTTTTTTATGTCTATTTTTCTAGTGCGCTTGATTATGCTGCATATGCACTTGCTGTCTATATTGATCTCTCCTCAGCATGAGTTGGGGATTTGTTTTCCAATGATTGTTGTGCTTGTTGCAAAGTTTGTACAACACCATTTTTAGTTACTACTCTATGCTACTGCTTACATTTCATACATTCAAATACTACACTTCAGATCCAGCTCCATGGTTCATGTGCACTTATAAACGTCCAGCAACTCCAGCAACTGCATACATTCACTCCATGGCTCATGGTTGGCTTAGCTACTTCTTACATTTCTTGCTATTTGATATCAGTTCCTCTATTCATTGAATACTTCACCACTCTAGCCTATGCTTATATGTTGTCATCTCTTATAACATGCTTCCCACAATTCACGTCTTGAACTTTCACAATGCTATTCACTCTGGTTGTTTTTCCTTCTTACGTAATGTATTTATTTCTGTGTCCTTAAACTATGCTAGCTTTAGCTTCTTGCACTTTGCCACTTGCTGATCTTTGCATGTTGTATAAGGATTTTTAACGTATTCATTCTTCTGGTCTTTTTGCCACCTATCAGCATGTTGGTACCTCATATATTTTTTAAAATAAATATTTTTGAGTGCTCTCCTAATCTAAAAACCACTCATTTTCTTTACATAAGCTGCAGTTGGTTTATTTAATAATTTTTTTTTTGAATGAATGAATGTTCCCTATGAATTTCATGATTTCCATGATTTATCGCCCAATTATGTAGTTGACCAAAGATCACCGGTTCTAACTAAGTATGTGTGATATAATATTTGTATTTCAAGATCAAAACTGGGATATTTTCACTTTTCAAACAAAAATGAATTAATCTATTGTGTATGAGGTATTTTTATTGTATAGTGGTAGTTTGTCGAACAAAAATAACAACCGCTATTCTATTTTTCAAAGCATATATACATGAATTATCGGTAAAGATTAGGGCACAAAAGTTGTTTCTTAGTTGCTTTAAATTCAATGAAGTTAGTAGATAATGTGGATTGTTTGAATGTTACTTGATAATTCATGGTTGAATACATATGTTTGAATGTTGCTTGATAATTCATGTTTAAAATCTCCCACTTAGAAGTCCAAAACAAACGGTTATAGATGTCGCAGTCATCCATGATTATTAATTCTCGGTGACCAAATGCAGTAATATTAAATATATTGATATAACAGAAACACATGAGTATGAAAAAATTTCAAAATCATGAAACAGATTTCTTATTCAACTTCAA
Organism: Allium fistulosum; assembly: GCA_030737815.1. NCBI lineage: Eukaryota > Viridiplantae > Streptophyta > Magnoliopsida > Asparagales > Amaryllidaceae > Allium > Allium fistulosum. The sequence continues at coordinate 791,946,596 of CM060908.1, forward strand.
ATCATGTTTCAAATTCATTACATAATCTCAATTCATTAACCACGTTCAGAGAAATATAATTATCACAAAATACGCCAAGAGCGACATATGAAGATGCCCTTTGGAGAATCAGAGTCTAAACATAGGCAGTTAAACAACTTTGCTATTATAACCAAAACACAACGTAATCAAACACAAAAGAACTCCTAATATCTAGCTTGTCTCATGCACGTCTCCGGAAGCTTATTCATCTAAAGGAGAACCTGAAAACTCTAACTCTCAAATTACTCAAAAGTAATTGAGCACCCGAGAGTTTAAGGAGAAAACATAAACTTCGAGTCAGACAAAAAGCCTGGTGTGAATAATTGATAGAGTTAGGGGTATGCCCTAGGGGCAATTAGGTAATTTGTTACATATATTTAACTCGTTGACTAATCTTGTTTGAAATAAAAGGTATTTTCTTCCTATTATATACTTGATATAATGTGATTATATTAATTAATTAACTTAATTAAAAGTATATTTAATAGAAAAATCTATAAATGGTATATTTTGTAATAGTAGTTACAAAGTGTTGTAATCGTGAGTAGTTTATCACAACGAAACAAATATACCATTTTAAATGTGTTAGTCCTTGAGATGATGGTTTTGATGACAACAACCTTAGAATAAGATTATAAAATATAAATACTAACATTATAGTTTAGATATATATGTATATGCAGGATTTAGCCATGCAGGTACAAAGAATGAAGACTGTACATTATAGAGATTCAAGATTGAAGACTCATGAGTATCAAGAATATCAAGATTATCAAGGGTTCAAGATTTTAAGATAAGTATTGAGTCTAGAATTATGTTAAAACTTCATAATAGCACTGAAATCTTCACTTCATTTTTCTTTTGGGATGGAACCCATTTCTACCTTTTTAGTGGCTTACAAACCCATGACAAGTAGCTTACAAACCTACGACAAGTGGCTTACAAACCCACGAACATCCTGGTTTTGTACAAGTTCTCGAGTCCTGATATGATGAGATATTCTGCAGGAAGAAGCTTGCAAAACTATTTCAAAATGATTTTCAAAACTACTTTAGAATGATTTTCAAAACTGCTTTTCAAAATGTTTTAGCCTTAAAAATTATCTTTTCAAATGATTTTCAAAAAGATGTTTTTAGCCTTAAAATATTCTTTGTTTTTGTTTTTAAATAAACTCTTGTTTTAAACTTCGTTTGTTTTAAGCTATCTTTTAATATACTTAGATTTAAATATTAAATTATAGTAAAATTTTATATATATTATTCTCTATATTGATCTATGTATTTTATCTATAGTCAAGTATATTTATAAAGTTTGAATAGTTTTTAATATAAGATAAAAGTTATTTTCAAAGAAAATCAAATCATCAAAAAATGCTTTGGGATGACGACATGCCCTAGTACCCCATGTCGACATAGTGACAGTTAGATTCAAAAATTTGAATTTCAAAAGAAGTGTCTATTCGCCATAACCTTTCACGAATGGACATGGCTGTTGTTCTTCTATAAATAGGGGTTAGTTTCAACGAATTTTAATACAGATTTTCTGGTTTTTCACTTCTCTTCTTCTTCCACATTTTCTTATTCAAAATCCTATCATCACTTTGTCGAATTCAACATTGAATCTAGCTAGATCATCTCTGGTTTGGTTCTCTATCACTATCTCAACAAGATCCCAGTGCTATTCAGAGTTATAGGCTTCTTTGTAATTTATCTAGCGAGAAAAGGTGTGATTGTATAGTAAAATTATAGTAAAATAATCTCAAAAAGATTTAGTAATTTCTTATAATGCACTTAGATTTAAATATAAAATAATCCCATGTAAACCAATCATCGTTTGTTTTAAACTATCTTTTAATGTACTTAGATTTAAATATAAAATTATAGTAAAATTTTATATATATTATTCTCTATATTGATCGATGTATTTTATCTATGGTCAAGTATATTTATAAAGTTTGAATAGTTTTTAATATAAGATAAAGGTTATTTTCAAAGAAAATCAAATCATCAAAAAATGCTTTGGGATGTCGACATGCCCTAGTACCCTATGTCGACATAGTGACAGTTAGATTCAAAAATTTGAATTTCAAAAGAAGTGTCTATTCGCCATAACCTTTCACAAATGGACATGGTTGTTGTTCTTCTATAAATAGGGGTTAGTTTCAACGAATTTTAATACAGATTTTATGGTTTTTCACTTCTCTTCTTCTTCCACATTTTCTTATTCAAAATCCTATCATCGCTCTGCCGAAATCAACATTAAATCTAACTAGATCATCTCTGGTTTGATTCTCTATCACTATCTGAACAAGATCCCAGTGCTATTCAGAGTTATAGGCTTCTTTTTAATCTATCTAGCGAGAAAAGGTGTGATTGTAGCCTTGGAAATCAATTGGGTGAACTTGTTGCCCCGGAAATCAAGTATCTCTACCCAAAGGATTGTGATTCTGGAGGGTGTACCTCGTAGCCTTGAAACCGAGGGTGTAATTGTTGAATTGTTTTTGAAAGGAAATCCGTACTTAGTTGTGCGGGACTGGATGTAGGGTAACTCCGAACCAGTATAAAATCCGGTGTGTTCTTTCCTTTACTGCTTTTATTTTATTTCTACATCGGTGTTTGTTTCTGTGATTATATTTGTGTCTGAATATTGCATACATTTGTGTTCAAATTAACATAATCTCAAAAAGATTTAGTAATTTCTTATAAACACTATTCGCCCCCCCCCCCTAATGTAATTCCTAGCCTTAAGATCCGTAATCCACATTCCTCACATTTGGTATCAGAGCAAGGTTTTCAAAAGTTTCATAATCTGATTTTTGAAAAAAAAAATGGCTATATTTAAGAAACTTGTTAATGCATGTTTAGAAATATTCAAATCATCATTGTCTCTTGAGTCTGCATATAATCAAGATTCAAATAAAAGTTGTCTACTAAGATTGTTTGATGTGCAGGAATCATGCTTTATGGGAGTTGAGGAATCAATCCAGAACAAACAAACTGTGCGGATCAAAAAGAACAAATGGATACTCGATAGTGGATGTTCTAGACACATGACTGGGAATCCAGATATGCTGAATGATATAATATACAAAGATGGAGGACTGGTTAACTTTGGAGACAATTCAAAAGGTTATGCGATCGGCATCAGCAAAGTCGGTAACTCTGAAACTCCTATTATTACTAATGTTTTGCTAGTTAAGAATCTGAAACACAATTTGCTAAGTATAAGTCAACTATGCGATAAAGGATATAAAATTAAATTTGAAAAAGATAAGTGTCACATTGAAGATAATAATTCAACCATAATATTTGAGGGAATTAGAAAAAAGAATATTTATATTCTTAGTATGAAAATTTCAAATGATAACTTGTGTCTTTTGGCAAATGCAAGTGACCCTTGGATTTGGCATAAGAGATTTGAGCATTTGAATTTCAAACTCTTATCTAGATTGTCAAAACATGATCTAGTAAGAGGTCTCCCTAAAATGAATTTTAAAGTAGATAGTCTATGTGATGCATGTCAACTAGGAAAACTTAGAAAAAGCTCCTTTAAATTAAAAGATATGATTTCTACTATGAAACCTCTTGAATTACTTCATATTGATCTATTTGGTCCATCTCAAATTATATCAATAAATAATAGTAAATATGTTTTTGTAATTGTAGGTGATTATTCTAGATTTACATGGACAATATTTTTGAAACATAAAAGTGATACTTTTGAATATTTTAAGAATTTTTCAAAAAGGATTCAAAATCAACTTTCTCAAAAAATTATAACCATCCATAGTGATCACGGTGGTGAATTTGAAAATGAAAATTTTGATGAATTCTGTAATAAAAAGGGAATAATTCACAATTTTTCATTTCCAAGAACTCCACAACAAACGGAGTAGGAGAACGTAAAAATAGGACGATTCAAGAGTGTGCGAGAACTATGCTTTCTGATAGTAATTTACCAAAGTACTTTTGGGCAGAAGTAGTTGCTACCGCCTGTTTTATTTTAAATAGAATTTTAACTAGACCTTTAACTGATAAGACATCTTATGAACTTATTTACTCAAATAAACCTAGGGTATCTTATTTTAGAATTTTTAGAAGTAAATGTTTTATTTTAAATACAAAAGATAACTTAGATAAATTTGATCCTAAATCCGAAAAAGGTATCTTTATCAGATACTCTAATAGAAGTAAAGCATACAGAGTATTTAATTTAAGAACTAATATCATCGAAGAAACAATGCATGTTTCATTTGATGGAAATTTCAAAAAATTTGAAGAAATAAATGATGAAGAGGATTTAATCACTCAAAACCAAGAGTCAACTAAAACTAATAATGAATTAATCATCCTAATAAAAGGATTAAACTTTTAAAAGATCACCCTATAGAAAATATACTTGGAGATATGCAATCTGTTGTTAAAACTAGAAACCAACTAAGTCAAATGAGTAATGTAGCTTTATATCAACTATTGAACCCAAAAATCCAGAAGAAGCATCAACTGATGATTCATGGATTTTGGCTATGCAAGAAGAATTAAATCAATTCACTAGAAATGATGTTTGGGAACTTGTTCCTAGACCTGAAAATAAAACAATAATTGAAACTAAATGGGTTTATAAAAATAAAATGAATGAACAAGGAGAGGTTGTTAGAAATAAAGCCCGGTTAGTCGCTCAAGGTTATTGTCAATAAGAAGGAATAGATTTTGATGAAACCTTTGTCCCCGTAGCAAGATTAGAAGCCATTAGGATTCTACTTGCTTTCGCAAATCATAATAATTTCAAATTATTTCAAATGGATGTTAAAAGTGCATTTTTAAATGGTTATGTAAAAGAAGAAGTATTTGTTAAACAACCACCACTTTTTGTAAATGATAAATTTCCAAATCATGTTTACAAACTTAAGAAAGCTCTATATAGTCTAATGTTGGTACTTTTCTATTGATTAGAAAAGCACAAATTTTAATAAATTCTGCAAGCGCACAGGCATGTAGTATGCAGGTCGAACACAGGGAATTGTATTTTAAAACAATTGAAATCCATATTTAAATCTTAGGCGTGTTAAACGTATTCGACGGTGAATTTGAATAGAATATAAAAACAATAATATACTTCGAATCGATTCCGAAACTAATCGAAATTGCAACCAAAATATAAAATGATAAAAATAAAAACAGGAATTAAAATTTCGGAGAAGAAAATAACAGAGCAAACAACTGAAATATTTATTAACTAACTGAAAAGAGTGCAGAAAATAACTAAGAACAAGAATAAATAAATTGCTAAATCTAATCAACAATCCTACATATTCTGTTTGAAAATAAAAACACTGCTGAATTTAAACTAAACTAGAAGAAGAGTGATGGGGTAGGAGATGATTTTCCATCTGCATTGCTCTCTCTATTTAAAGACTTCAGCCTCCAAAAATAACCCTACTATTTAGGTCCATGTGCTTGATATTTGGAGAATAATAAGGCCACCTCACTTTGAATTGGTCTTTGCTTTGTTATTTGATTAACAAGTGGCCTTGCTTTGAGAGACTTTCGGGCTAAACTTTGAAAGTGTATTTTCAGTATTTGCATTTAATTTCTTGCATGAATAGTACACATGTTGGTGACGTGAGATGCATTTCTTCATGAATGATATGTACTTTCTCTTCGAATTATTCGATACTCAAAATGTTGCACTCTTTTTTTTTGTGTCATTTAAACCAATGGACGGCACAACCGATTAATTTCAACATTGCACTTCAGAATCTATAATCTGCAAAACCACAATAAAATACCCGTATAATACCGCTTTATTAAAATAAAAATATATGAAACAAACGGTTTAAAATGCAGAAAAATACGTTCATCAAATACCCCCAAACTAGAACTTTATTCGGCCTCGAATAAGCAAGAAAATAAAAACTAACTAAATCCTTTTTCGTAGGAAACACGATTGCATTGAGCGTATGCAACAAGCCGTTAAACCTCTAGGTGTCCCTAGTAGGAAGAGTGGTGTCTCGTGAGGGTTTTCAGTGGATACTACCTACAAAATCCAAATGCAGTATGTGATGATTCTAATGTACTACATGAATGCAAAATTTTAAATAAATGGAGACTCGATTTACTTCATAATAACAAAATAATGTATATCGGTTTGAGTCAACTTCTAGAAATTTTTTGGTTCCTCACTAATCACAAATTTCAATATAACTCAAGTTTTCATACATTAGATTCTAGTTTGGCCAGTTATTTCAGCCGATAACATAGTGCAGCCATGAAATAAATTCTTTATTATTAATCACAGTTTTCCAAAATGGTAGTTTTCATTTCCATTTGTATAACAAGCCAAATCAATAAAGTAAAGAAGTGTTTGGGTTTCAATAGCTTACTCTCTCTTTATTTTTATTTTTTTATATACACCTAACTTTTGGACCAAAGTATACCACCCATGCACTGCCTCGCGGGCTTACGTGAGAATTGGGACATAGCTTGGCGGATTGTGCTAACCGACGCTGACTATGTCAGAAAAGGTCGGTAATCCTTAGGTGATTATTTATTTAATTTATTTATACACCTAACTCTGAATGTTGAGGCCAGATATACCATCCATGCACTGCCTTACGGGCTTACGTGAGAAGAGTACAGAGCGTGGTGAGTGTACACACTTTCATAAGTGTGTACACCTATTGACTCTAGGTGTTTCTTAAACCATTTTTTTTATAAAATGAACTAAAGAGAGTTATGCAAATCAACTTAACACCACTTAACTTCAATGATTTGAAATGTCAACGCATGTACTTTTAATCTACCACTTTTTTAAACAAAGACTACAATTTAGAAAGGATTTCATAACCATCACCTACGAATCCCCCTATATACCAACCTCAATATTATCGCTTGTAATTCAACTTTTCATTATATTTTACCTTTGAAATTAGTGATTCACAAAAATTCTCATCAATTGACTTCAACTATTTACTTACTTTGTCGTAACTAATTAAAAATAAATCAAAGTCTTGAAAATAATGGAAAATGAGATGAAGGTTGAAAAAAAAATTGAAAAGAAATTTGAAACAAATAATGAGATGATTTTCTTTTAAGTGATGCCACACTGTGAAATATGAACAAACAGAATGAGATATGCGTCCCCCCACACTGGAATGAGATAGTGTCTCAACTGTCAAATGGAATGCAAATGCAAAAAAAAAATACAACCTGATATGTACAAGATAGTGAGTGGCTTATGCTGAATAGCTAGGTTCGTGGAGATCCACAAACTCGTCGTCCTCGTGTTGTTCAAACTCTAGAAATGTCTTCAAGCGTTGTCCATTGACCTTTGAAATGAAACCGTCCCTAGGATTTTCAATTTCAACTGCACCATAAGGGTACACTGTTTTCACAATATATGGACCTGTCCATCGAGATCTCAATTTGCCCGAAAATAAATGAAGTCTGGAATTATATAAGAGAACTTTCTGACCTACTTCGAATGTCTTACGAAGTATGGATTTATCATGATAAAATTTAGTTCTCTTTATAAATCTTTGCATTTTCATATGCTTCATTTCTTAGTTCTTCTAATTCTGACAATTGTAATTTACGATGCGATCCGGCTTTTTCGATGTCAAAATTAAGGTATTTGATTGCCCAAAGTGCGCGGTGCTCGAGCTCAACGGGTAAATGGCATGCTTTTCCAAAGACTAATCAGTATGGTGACATTCCTAGATTGTTTTTATAAGTTGTGCGAAATTCCCAAAGGGCATCTATTAATTTAGATTACCAATCTTTTCTATTGAAGTTAACTGTCTTTTCAAGAATTTGTTTAATTTGTCTATTGGAAATCTCGACTTGACCGCTAGTCTGTGGATGATATGGAGTAGATAGTTTATGAGTGATAGAGTATTTCTTAAGAAGAGATTCAAAAGCACGATTACAAAAATGAGAACCGTTATCACTTATAATAACTCGAGGTGTGCCAAAACGAGAAAATATGTTTTCTTTCAAAAATTTGACAACAACTTTATTGTCATTCGTTCTAGTAGGAATGGCCTCAACCCATTTAGACACGTAATCTACTGCAAGTAGGATATAGAGATTTCCAAAAGAGTTAGGAAAAGGACCCATGAAATCGATGCCCCAAACATCAAAAATTTCGATGATAAGGATTGGGTTTAGGGGCATCATGTTACGTTTGGAAATACGACCTGTTTGTTGAAATCGAGCGCATTTGGAGCAAAATTCGTGGGCATCACGAAAAAGAGAAGGCCAATAAAAACCGCACTGTAACACCTTAGCAGTAGTTTTCTTTGCTCCAAAATGTCCTCCACATGCTTGATTATTTGAAAAAGAGAGGATGCTATGGAATTCATTTTCGGGGACACATCTACGTGTGATTTGATCGGTGCAATATTTAAAGAGATAAGGATCGTCCCAGTAAAAGTTTCGAACATTGGAGAGAAATACTTGTTTATCTTGTTTTGACCAATGGGAAGGTGTTTCATTTGTGACAAGATAATTTACGATGTCCGCGTACCATGGTGCACTGGAGAGGGAAATAATTTGTTCATCGGGAAAGTAATCGTTGATTAGAGAGTTATCGATGTTTTCATGAACAATACGAGAAAGATGATCAGCTACGACATTTTCAGAACCCTTTTTATCCCGTATTTCTAGGTCAAACTCTTGAAGAAGGAGAATCCAACGGATTAAGCGGGGTTTGGCATCCTTCATGAGTAAATACCGCAATGCGGCATGATCGGTGTAAACTATGAACTTAGAACCTACGAGATATGATCTAAACTTATCAAGGGCAAAGATAACTGCTAAAAACTCTTTTTCTGTGGTTGAGTAATTCAATTGAGCTTCGTTAAGAGTTTTGCTAGCATAATAGATGACTCGAGGAAGTTTATCGATTCGTTGACCTAAGATGGCTCCAATGGCATAATCAGAAGCGTCACACATTAATTCGAAAGGCAAAGTACAATTTGGAGGTTGGATGATAGGTGCAGTGGTCAAGATCGATTTAAGGGTTTCAAAAGATGTATTACATTCATTGGAAAATTCAAATTTAACGTCTTTTGCCAGAAGATTCGAAAGAGGTTTTGAAATTTTTGAAAAATCTTTAATGAACCTCCTATAAAATCCTGTATGGCCGAGAAATGAGCGAATGTCCTTTACGGACCTTGGAGGAGGAAGGCCAACAATAAGATCAACTTTAGATTTGTCAACTTCTAGGCCATTTTTAGAGACAACATGACCTAAGAATATTCCTCGCTTAACCATAAAATGACATTTTTCCCAATTAAGAACAAGAGATTTCTCCTTACATCGCTTTAAGACACGTTCTAAACGATGGAGGCATTGATCAAAAGATGACCCATAGATTGAAAAATCGTCCATGAATATTTCCAAGAAATCCTCCACCATATCAGAAAATATACTCATCATACATCTCTGAAAGGTAGCGGGAGCATTACAAAGACCGAAGGGCATGCGACGATAAGCGAAAGTTCCAAAGGGACAAGTGAACGTCGTTTTGTGTTGTCCTCTAGCGTAATGGGGATTTGATTATAACCGGAGTAACCATCAAGAAAACAATAATATTCATGATCGGCTAAGCGTTCGAGCATTTGATCAATGAAAGGGAGGGGAAAATGATCTTTTCTTATAGCTGCATTGAGTTTTCGATAGTCGATGCAAACGCGCCATTTTGTTTTGACTTTTGTCGGAACAAGTTCGTTATTCTCATTTGTGGTCACAGTGATTCCAGACTTCTTTGGTACAACTTGCACCGGATTTACCCAAGTACTGTCAGAGATAGGGTAGATAATGTTATTGTCTAAACATTTGATAATTTCTTCCTTTACCACTTCTCTCATATTAGGGTTTAATCGCCTTTGAGCTTCGCGAATGGGTTTAGCCTCGTCGACTAAATGTATTTGATGTTCGATGATTGATGGACTAATTCCCTTAATGTCAGCGATTACCCATCCTAATGCCTCTTTATTTTCCCTTAAAATTTTCAAAAGTTGTTCTTCTTGGTCCTTAATGAGATCGGAGGCCAAGATTATAGGGAAATTTTCTGAAGAATCTAAGTATGCGTACTTAAGATTGTTTGGAAGAGGTTTGAGGTCTAATTTAGGGCGTACTTCTTTTGAGGCTTCGGTAGACATCAACTGATTGAATTCTAGTGAATTATGAAAAGAGCAGAGCATATCATTTAATTCATAAATGTATTCATCTTCATTGCAATTGGAATTAAAATGATCTAGGCACATGTTAAGAGACTCTGTAGTATCACTAAAATCATTTTCTACAATTGTTTGGATCATGTCAACTTCTTCTATTTCAAGATCCCTTGGTTGTCTGTTAAGATTGAATATATTTAGTTCAATGGTTAGGTGCCCAAAGGAAAGTCGGAGTTGACCGTTCCTACAATTTATGATAGCATTTGATGTTGCTAAAAATGGACGACCTAATATCAAAGGGATCCGACCATTAGTATTTGAGACAGGCGCAGTCTCTAGGACTATGAAATCGACTGGGAAATAGAATTTCTCGATTTGTATCAGAACATCTTCAACTATGCCCAATGGTTTTTTGACAGATCGATCAGCTAGTTGAATTGTGATGTTTGTAGGCTTCAATTCCCCTAGTCCAAGTTGACAGTACACAGTATAAGGCAAAAGATTCACACTCGCTCCAAGATCGAGTAAGGCATGACTAATGTGAGTGTTACCGATTTTACAACCGATTGTAGGACAACCGGGGTCCTTATACTTTATTGGAGAGGGATTCGAAAGAATAGAGCTAATGTTTGCAGTTAGAAATGCAGTCTTAGGAACGTTAGTGGCATGTTTTTGAGTACATAGCTCTTTAAGACATTTGGCATATTGAGGAATCTGCTCGATGGTATCAAGAAGTGGAATATTGATTCGAACTTGTTTGAAGATTTCAAGAATTTGGTCAAAATTAGCGGGCTTCTTCTTTTTGTTGAGTCTGTGAGGAAATGGAGCTATGGGTTTATAGACTCGTTTGGCGGTTTTTTCATTCGAAGAAGAAGGTGTTATATTAGAGGGTGAAGATAAGGAAGCTGGAATGTTGGGGTTGCCAACATCAGAAGGTGAAGAGTGGTCGGGATTGCCAACCTTGGATGAAGAATGAGAGTCAATTGGATTGACAATAGTGGGTGTCAACCGAGTCTCAGAATTTTGAACATGGGAAGACTTAAGAAGGACGTCGGGGTTGCCGACGTGGTTGTCTACCTTCTTTCCAAACCTTAATGTAGTGACAACATTAACTGGATTTACATTTTCGTCCTCACATAGATTTACTCCTCGAGAGTTATACTTTGGATTCACTTCGGTTTGACTAGGCAATTTACCTTTCTCATTGATTTTCATACGATCCTTCATCATTATCAACATTTGTTCATTTTGTTTAGTGATTTGCTCAATTCTCGCATCTTGATTAGTGATTTGTTCATTTTGTTTGGTGAGTTGTTTTTCCAATCGAGCAATTTCTTGTGAAGGCTGAGAAGGTTGGGTTGATGGATTGAAATTAGGATGCCTATATGGTTGATTTGAAGGTATTGTTTGAGGAGTGAGTTGAGAATTTTGAGCATTAGAAGTTGGGGCTCGATAATTCGGATTTGGTATCATCGGATACAAATGTGATGGATTAGCCGCATTATTAGGATTTGACCACGATAAATTTGGATGATGCTTCCAGTTAGGGTTGTATGTGGATGAATAAGGACTATTTTGAGCTATAGCATTGATTTGGTCTTGTGCATAGTAATGGGATAGTCCTTCTCCTTCTTGAGGAGTTTGGGCTTCTATAGGAAGATGTGATGGGTCAATGGCATGTACTCCTCTGTTTGGAGTACGAATTGGAACATGAATTGTTTCCCATTGCATATCCTTTTCCGAATATTCTTCTAAAAATTCCCAAGCTTCCTTGTCTGTTTTTGCCATGAATTCTCCTCCGAACATTGATTCGAGTTGGGATCTTGTTTGATAGTTAAGCCCTTCATAGACGATTTGGCACAAGACGTGTCTAGGGATTGCATGATGAGGGCAACTATATAACAATTGATTGAACCTTTCAAAATATTTCGAAAAATTTCTCCTCCATTCTGAGAGAATTGATTGATTTCAGTTCGAATTTTAAGTGTTTTGTGGAAAGGAAAAAACTTTTTCAAAAATATAGTGACGAAATCGTCCCAACTTTAAATTGAATTTTTAGGAAGAGAATTAAGCCATCATTTTGCACTTTCTAGAAGCGCGAATGGAATAAGTCTTAACTTGATGGATTCATTAGAAAGTTGTTGCATTTTAGTTGTAGAAGCGTATAACTCAAATTCACTAAGAAATTCATATGCATTTTCAGACCCAGTGAATTTTGGTACCCCTTGGATAAAAGAATATTTTAGCTCAAAATTATTTCCTTCGGCAGGTGGAAATGAAATAACCGAAGGTTGAACGGTCCTAGTTGGATAACATCGGTCTCTAAGGGATAATGGTCGGTTCTCATGAAATTCATCATTTCCAACATGTGATTTAGGTGATGATTTTGGTGAACTGTGTTGTGAACTGTGTTGTGAACTGTGATTGCTCATATTTGTTTGATTTGAAATTTCCGTTAATTTGTTTAATGAGATATTTTGACTTTCTAAACGGTTTAAATTATTTCTTGCCCAAATGCGCATAAACAAATCAAGGTGTAATAGTCAAAAGTAAATTTAAACAGTTTTCAGTTGGACACCTATAGACTAGAAAATTACTTATAGAGGGGTATGACAGTCCGTCCAATGCAACTGAGTAGCGCTAGTGGATCAAACTCCACAGTTTGCGGTTGCTATGTTGTTTCTACCTGTTAGATATCTAAGAGCTGATAACCTTAGAAAAAATGAAACATGAGTGAATGAAACTGCAGCAAAAGGCAAGTGTGTATATATTAATGAAACGTGAGTGAAATAAACTAAATGGAATGTAACTTGATGAAATAATGCAATGAAGTATGCTTTGGTTATGTGAAAAACTATGTGTGAATGAAACGTGTACTGCAAACATGAGGACTATGCAAACGTGAAAACACAGTGAACGTGAAAATGCAACTTGAGCTATGTATAAAATGGGTACTGCAATGATCCCTGAAAAATGAGTGCAAAGTGAATGAACGTGGAAGCAAAGTGAAAACACAGTGAACGTGCAAAATGAACTGTGTAAGCGTGAGGACTATGCAAACGTGAAAACAATGGAAAGTGTAAGTGCAAAATAATGTGAGAATGCAACTGACTGACATGCAAAACAACACGTGGAAGGTAAACCAAATATGAAACTTGAAAATATGCAGTTAACGGAAGGGAAAAAATGAGATCTCCTTTTTTTAAAAGTAAAACGCTACTTTGGTGAAAGGAATTGAAAAACGAAAAAAAAACTTTTTTTTAAACTACTGCAAAAAAAAAAGAAAAATAAATTAAAACGAATAGATTTTAAAAAAAATCGAAAAATCGAAAATTTCAAAATAACAATTCCTCGGCAACGGCGCCAAAAACTTGTTGGTACTTTTCTATTGATTAGAAAAACACAAATTTTAATAAATTCTGCAAGCGCACAGGCATGTAGTATGCAAGTCGAACACAGGGAATTGTATTTTAAAACAATTAAAATCCATATTTAAATCTTAGGCGTGTTAAACGTATTCGACGGTGAATTTGAACAGAATATAAAAACAATAATATACTTCGAATCGATTTCGAAACTAATCGAAATTGCAATCAAAATATAAAATGATAAAAATCAAAACAAAAATTAAAATTTCGGAGAAGAAAATAACAGAGTAAACAACTGAAATATTTATTAACTAACTGAAAAGAGTGCAGAAAATAACTAAGAACAAGAATGAATAAATTGCTAAATCTAATCAACAATCCTACGTATTCTGTTTGAAAATAAAAACACTGCTGAATTTAAACTAAACTAGAAGAAGAGTGATGGGGTAGGAGATGATTTTCCATCTGCATTGCTCTCTCTATTTAAAGACTTCAGCCTCCAAAAATAACCCTACTATTTAGGTCCATGTGCTTGATATTTGGAGAATAATAACACTTAGAATTGGTCTTTGCTTTGTTATTTGATTAACAAGTGGCATTGCTTTGAGAGACTTTCAGGCTAAACTTTGAAAGTGTATTTTCAGTATTTGCATTTGATTTCTTGCATGAATAGTACACATGTTGGTGACGTGAGATGCATTTCTTCATGAATGATATATACTTTCTCTTCGAAATATTCGGTACTCAAAATGTTGCACTCTTTTTTTTGTGTCATTTAAACCAATGGACGGCACAACCGATTAATTTCAACGTTGCACTTCAGAATCTATAATCTGCAAAACCACAATAAAATACCTGTATAATACCGCTTTATTAAAATAATAATATATGAAAAAAACGGTTTAAAATGCAGAAAAATACGTTCATCATCTAAAGCAAGCTCCTAGAGCCTGGTGTGATAGACTAAGATCTTACTTGTTACAATCAAATTTTGAAATAGGTAAAGTAGATAATACTCTTTTTATTAAAAGAAATAAAAATGATATTCAGCTAGTACAAGTCTACGTAGATGATATCACTTTTGGATCAACTAATTTTTAAATGAATAAAGAATTTTCTGAAATAATGACAAACGAGTTTGAGATGAGTCATATGGGTGAATTAAACTTCTTTTTAGGTTTACAAATAAAACAATTAGATAATGGTATTTTTATTAGTCAAGAAAAATATGCTAAAGACCTAGTTAATAAATTTGGTTTGACTACTGCGAGTGGAAAACCCACTCCCATGGCAACCAATGAGTACCTTAGTAAAGAAGATCTCTAGAAAGATGTAGATCATAACTTATATAGAGGAATGATTGGATCACTACTCTATATCACTGCGAGTAGACCAGATATCATGCATAGTGTCTGTCTCTGTGCAAGGTATCAATCCCAACCTAAAGAAACTCACTTAAAAGCTGTAAAACGTATTATAAGATATGTTAAACACACCTTTGATTATGGCTTATTTTATCCTAAAAATGATTCATTTGACTTAATATCTTACTGTGATGCTGATTATGCTGGTTGTAAATCAGACCGAAAAAGTACAAGTGGAACTTGTCATTTTTTAGGGCATTCTCTGATTTCCTAGTTTAGTAAAAAGCAAAACACAGTTTCTCTATCAACAACTGAAGCAGAGTATATTTCTGCTGCTTTGGCTTGTTCTCAAGTAATATATATGCAACAAACTTTAAAAGATTTTGGTTTAAATATCTCAAAATCACCAATTTATTGTGATAATACTAGTGCAATAAATTTATCCAAAAATACTACTCAACATGCTCGAACTAAACATATTGATACCAGACACCATTTTCTCAAAGATAATATAAGTAGAGAAGTAATTACTCTCGACTATATCAATTCTGAAAATCAAATTGCTGATATTTTAACAAAACCCTTAAATAAATCTACATTTACTAAATTAAGAAGAGAATTAGGTATTTGTTCATTAACTGAATATAAAATATAAATAACAAAGTATAATTAAAAAATAAATCAAAATAAATCAAATAGTAAAAATATTGAGAACCATGTCGACATCCCTCCTATACCCATGTCGACATATAACGTTTTTTAAATTTTAAAATTTTTTCCCACCAAAATTAAAATAATTATTTATATATTCTTCTTATTTTCGAAATTTTCTTCATTCTCTCTGTTCTCCTTTTGTTCTATCTTCTGAAATCAATTTATCAATGGCCTCCTCTTCCAAATCAAACATAAAATTAACCTTTTCGTTCCCTTCTCCTACCTCTGGTCCATTCCAACGTACTACACTCGCCCGAGTGACAAAAATGGAGGATTCTCTGAAGGATGCAATTCGGTTAATGACTGAAATTCAAATAGTGCAACTCCGAATGGAAAAAGAACAGGAAAGGCAAGGGAAAATCCTTAGAAATTTGCAAAAATTTCTAATGGACAATCATGCTAATCCAATCTTGATTGACGAGGACTCTTCAGGAGATCATGAACAAGAGGAAAGTGAAGAAGAAGAAGAAGAACCAATGGAAGAAGAGCATGCGGAAGATAACGACAAAGTCATTTGCATTGGTGAAGTATGTTTTGAAAAGGACGGAAACTTGGTTGAACAACGTGGAAATTTCTATTTCCATTATCCAAATTGTTCGATTCATAGATCTCCAATTGTCAAAGATACTCTGTATTTTCTTCTCTTTCGTTTTCATCATTTTGTGTATACTTGTCATGTTTTACGAAAATGTAAATTTAAACAAATATATAATTAATAAATGTTGTGTGTTCTTATATATGATTCCTATATATGTTATATATATAAGTATTATATGGATACTTGGTTAGGAATGTTAGTAGTTTAGGACTAAGTTCTAGGTTTACAAGTAAGTATTGATTATCTATGATAAAACTATCATTGTAATCATATAGGGTATTAGACTAAGAGTTATATAGTTTGGAGTTAGTTTGTTTTTGTTGATGACAAAGGGGGAGAAGTATAAAATAGGGTAGTTAGGCATAGATTAAGGGGGAGTTATTAGTTTTAGGGGGAGTCAATAGGATAGAAGTAATATTTTATAAACAAAGGTTGTCATCATCAAAAAGGGGGAGATTGTTAGTCCTTGAGATGATGGTTTTGATGACAACAACCTTAGAATAAGATTATAAAATATAAATACTAACATTATAGTTTAGATATATATGTATATGCAGGATTTAACCATGCAGGTACAAAGAATGAAGACTGTATAGTATAGAGATTCAAGTTTGAAGACTCGTGAGTATCAAGAATATCAAGATTATCAAGAGTTCAAGATTTCAAGATAAGTATTGAGTCTAGAATTATGTTAAAACTTCATAATAGCACTGAAATCTTCACTCTATTTTTCTTTTGGGATGGAACCCATTTCTACCTTTTTAGTGGCTTACAAACCCACGACAAGTAGCTTACAAACCTATGACAAGTGGCTTACAAACCCACGAACATCCTGTTTTTGTACAAGTTCTCGAGTCCTAATATGATGAGATATTCTGCAGGAAGAAGCTTGCAAAACTATTTCAAAATGATTTTCAAAACTACTTCAGAATGATTTTCAAAACTGCTTTTCAAAATGTTTTAACCTTAAAATTATCTTTTCAAATGATTTTCAAAAAGATGTTTTTAGCCTTAAAATATTCTTTGTTTTTGTTTTTAAATAAACTCTTGTTTTAAACTTCGCTTGTTTTAAGCTATCTTTTAATATACTTAGATTTAAATATTAAATTATAGTAAAATTTTATATATATTATTCTCTATATTGATCTATGTATTTTATCTATAGTCAAGTATATTTATAAAGTTTGAATAGTTTTTAATATAAGATAAAAGTTATTTTCAAAGAAAATCAAATCATCAAAAAATGCTTTGGGATGACGACATGCCCTAGTACCCCATGTCGACATAGTGACAGTTAGATTCAAAAATTTGAATTTCAAAAGAAGTGTCTATTCGCCATAACCTTTCACGAATGGACATGGCTGTTGTTCTTCTATAAATAGGGGTTAGTTTCAACGAATTTTAATACAGATTTTCTGGTTTTTCACTTCTCTTCTTCTTCCACATTTTCTTATTCAAAATCCTATCATCACTCTGCCGAATTCAACATTGAATCTAACTAGATCATCTCTAGTTTGGTTCTCTATCACTATCTCAACAAGATCCCAGTGCTATTCAGAGTTATAGGCTTCTTTGTAATCTATCTAGCGAGAAAAGGTGTGATTGTAGCCTTGGAAATCAATCAAGCGAGAAAAGGTTTGATTGTAGCCTTGGAAATCAATTGGGTGAACTTGTTGCCCCGGAAATCAAGTATCTCTACCCAGAGGATTGTGATTCTGGAGGGTGTACCTCTTAGCCTTGAAACTGAGGGTGTAATTGTTGAATTGTTTTTGAAAGGAAATCCGTACTTAGTTGTGCAGGACTGGATGTAGGGTAACTCTGAACCAGTATAAAATCCGGTGTGTTCTTTCCTTTACTGCTTTTATTTTATTTCTGCATCTGTGTTTATTTCTGTGATTATATCTGTGTCTGAATATTGCATACATTTGTGTTCAAATTAACATAATCTCAAAAAGATTTAGTAATTTCTTATAAACACTATTCACCCCCCTCTAGTGTTATTCCTAGCCTTAAGATCCGTAATCTGCATTCCTCACAAAATGTTCCTAGTCAAGATGCATCGAGATTAGATATCAATGTATCTGTTGAGACTGGAGTACGTAACGCTTTCCAAATGTTGGGCAGTGTATTACTCATAACTGCTGGGGGCACCTAGGGGTTACGTACTAATAGTTATGACCTAGGTCAAACAAAAAATATTGATGTGACTGATTTATACAGTTCTCTCGATTTGAGAATACTATGGATCTTCAATATGAAAGCTTCGCTTTGATTATAGCCAAATCATGGCATGGAATCCATCGAGTGACTATAGTTGAGTCGAGTGGAAGTGTTGGAAGTGAAGCACTATTTAGGAGAGGATTTTTCTCCTCAGTTATATGCGGTTAGTATCATAGTCAACTCAAGTCAACTCAAAATCAAAGTCTCTGGACAGAGCATTTCGGTTAATAATAATTGTTATTATTGAACCAAGGACTTTGTATTTGGACTATAAAGTTGAATGTGGATGAGGTTGGAATTTTGTCCATTACCAAATTCCATAAGTTCAAAGTGATATAGTTTGACGAAGAGAATTGGTGTAAACAAATGTCACAACCGGGTAACGCTTATTAAACTAAAATTGGTTTTTACCGAAAATGAGTAAGCGATATATTTAGTCATATTGTCACACCACCTGCTAAATGATGTGTGAACGTTAACATTAGCATGGTTCGATGTTAATCGCTGACCATATTTACACCCAAGAGTTACACAGCCATATGATGAATTCCCTTAAGACGGAACGGTTTAATTAGTTTATAATTGTTATAAATTAATTAAATTAATTAATATTTATGAAATATTAATTATAAAATTTGAATATGATTTGAGAAATAAATAATGTTATATATATTTATAACAGTTATAAATATATCGATTGATATACAATATCGACAAGCGATTAAATTAGATTTAATTGCATAGTATTTTGGCTTGGGCTTAGATGGGTTTAAGGCCCATTATTAGGGCTGCAAAATTTTGGTTTTGGGAAGGTCTAGGGGTGGCAAAAACATAAGGAATTGGCTTGGAGATAATGGGTTGAGATCAAGTGAGAATGGGTAAAAACTTTTTCCTCGTTTCTCTCTAATACAACCCTATGTATATATATATATATATATGTGTATGTGTGTGTGTGTGTGTGTGTATGTTTCTCTAGAAATAATGATGAACCTTTTTTGCCGCCATTACCTTCTACATTGCTGATTAAAACATAGCTCTCAATCCACTCCAAAATTCTTAAATATATTTCAAACTAAAATAATACTATTCGATAGTTAGAGGTCGGTGATATCGGACTTGCAATCTGACGAATCAAGAACAGTAAAAGGAAGGGAAGTCATTGCTTCAACGTGAATTCAAAGGCATCATTAAATTGGTAATTTTAATTCATATTACAGTAATTAAATTATATTCTATGATCCTATAATGAGAAATTTCATATATGTTTAAATATATTGCTGTTATGTTTAGTTAGGTGAGATTTTGTGAGTAGATGTAGTTGTCACAAATCAGTTTGGTTATGTACACAATTTGTTTATTATACTATTTTATTTATGTGTAGACAAATGTTGTTCACTGTACTAAATTAATTTTTATCATTAATAATTGTTATATATATATATTTATTAATAAATTCATATATATATATATATATTAGTGTATATTTCTCTCTCATAATAGCATATATGCATATATAAGATATATATATGATTTAAAAAATTTAGTACACTTATTTAAATACAATATGAATTTACAAATTCGAAATTAATTATCATACATATATTCATATTTTAAATTAACATTTATTGATTTTTTGAATTGTTTATTATATATAAAATAATTATTGCATTAAAAATTCAATTTTATATTTTTTTAAAAATATTAGATCATTTCAGAAATGTATAGAAAAAATTTAGGAATTTTTCAATAAAGCTTATTATTTTTAATAATTAAAATTATTTCGGAAAAATTGTTTATGATTTATTAAAAATAATAATTTAATTGAAAATTTCTTCAAAAAATTTCGTAACCTTTCATTCATGATCCTACAATTTCTGAAATTTTAAAATTTAAATATTTAATAATATATTATTTTATATTAAATAATTATTGCCGAAATCAATGTATTTGTTTTTACTAATAATATTTCAACTTTGAAAAATCTCCAGATTTTTTGTAACCTCTATTTTATGATCTTAGATTTTCAAAAATTGTAAAATTTGAATTTTCATTAATAGATTATTTTGTGTTAATTATTTATGGATGAAAACATTATTTTATTCATAATATATACAAATTAAAATTATTATGTTTGCAAAACTAAGTTAATTTTGAATTATAAATAATTTTTCTCTTTCTATATATATATATTTATCTATATATAAATGTTTTATGTTCATATATTATATATAATATATTTATACATACATATGTGTGTGTATTTGTTGTAACACATATTTGGACAACATACACGACATACAAAGTGAGCTAATATGTCTGTTGCGATGTAAATCGCAACATCTACATATGGGCATATTATACCTTCCACGGATTATTATGTTACACATGCACTCACACATATATGTATATGATGCATTTATGTATAAACCAAATCAAATAAAAGGAAATTAATGTCAAGGACAAAATTTCTCAGTATTTTAGCCTCAAGGACAGACCTTCAATATTTTAGCCTGAAGGACAACTTTCTTTAGGTATCAGTTTTTAGTTATTGATAGCAGTTTTTAGGTATCAGTTTGTAGTTATCGGTAGCAGTTTTTAGGTATCAATTTGTAGTTCGGTAGCAGTTTTGGAAGAATGTTTGTCCTTATGAATAATTTTGGAAGAATGTTTGTCCTTAAGAATAATATTTAGGAGAATGTTTGTCCTTGTGGTTAAAATATTGAGGTCGTGTCCTTGAGGCTAAAAATATACAAATTTTTGTCCTTTAAATTAATTCCCCCTAAAATTAATTTCATATATTAATATATTTGAATTTAAATAAAATAAATGATTTTATTTAAATGAAATTTAGAAACGTTCTAATTTAGTTAGACTTCATAGGCCCAATAAAGATCCAATAGGGTAAAAAATTTGAAATTCACCCATAACTTCCACTGCGGGCTGGTCCAGTTCCAACAATAATAACCTACCATCTCGAACCATATAGATATCTAGTGAGATCACGTCGCTTAGCGTAATGAGTTTTTCCCCTCACAAGTACCCTAACCAAAATTTATAATAACCATATACTGTGCATCTGCATCCACAATGGTTAAAACATAACATAATAAAATATATCACGATGATATGCAAACATGCAATATACTCTGGATTTCCCATCTCCATTCATTTGACTATCTGTCTCAGTTATAGTTTCTAGGGTCACTATTAACCTATTAGTTTTCATGGGCTGACTAACAATTTGTTCATAGCTTACGGACTATCTGTTCGGTTTCATAGTTTCTAGTTTCACCATTAACCTATTAGTTTTCATTGGCTGATTAATAACATGTTCAAAGCTTACAGACTATCTTTCTGGTTTCATAGTTTTCATGGGATCACCAATAACCTATTGGTATCTTCCAATAACTTCATCCAATCATAGTTTTTGTGGGCTCACTATGAACCTATTAGGTTCTCCAATAATTTCTCTCATGTCATAGTTTTCATGGGTTGACTATGAACCTATTGATATCTGTCAGTAACTTAATACGGATATAGTTTTCATGGGATCACTAAGAACCTTTTGGCCTTGCCAATAACAATTTCCAATCATAGTTTTCATGGGTTTCACTACACCAAAACAGCAAATTTGGCACACCAAGAAGCGGAGATTTGATACGGCTCTAAGCTGTATCAAATTTGATACGGCTCAGAGCCGTATCAAATTGCCTCTGCGATCCACACCCCCACAACACCTAAAATCTAACCCTACGTTTGAAAGGCCGCGGATCACTACATTTTGCTCACGCTAGTTTTCATTTCCCGCACTATTTTCATTTCGCTCCATCCCTAAATTACACAATCCCTAAATTAAATCACGCCCTGCTCACAATCCGTAAAAGACATGTGGTTCTGGAAAGCAATAAACTCCAAGGACAGAGTAGACAGCGCCCTGAAAGACATGTCAGTGGTGATGAAACAGCAAATAGATCGGAAGAAGCAATCCAAGCGATAAAATCATTCCGGCATCTATGTTCGAAGCAAGCACAAGAGTCGTGGACAACCTTCTAATCGACCTGTACAAAAAATGCAACCTGATAGAGGAGCAAATCGAGTTGTTGAAGCATAAGCTGAAGGCGATACACATGGGCGAAGCATTCAACGGGAAAAGCACGAAGACGGCGAGGTCTCACGGGAAGAAATTTCAGGTGTCGATAAAACAGGAAACGTCGCGGATATTGGGGAATTTGGGATGGGCGTACATGCAGCAGGGGAATTACGATGCAGCGGAGATGGTGTACAAGAAGGCGCAGGTGGTGGAGCTGGACGGGAATAAGGCGTGCAATTTAGGGATTTGTTTGATGAGGAAGGGGAAGTTTGAGGAGGCGAGGAAGGTGCTTTGGGATGTGGTTGGAACATACAGGTGTCGATCAACTTTCAATATCAATTGAGACGATCAGTAATTGCAGTGTAAGATAGATTCTAATCAAGACAAGTCTTGCATTTCCGTTGTTTATTTAACCATTTATCTTAGATTTGCTTGTTATTATATTTTTATACTTTTTTTACAATTATTGCAGGCAGAGCAAGGCTATGGATCATTTTGATGATGATGTGCAAGAACTAAATGCCAGAGTGAGAGGAGCAAACGTTCGCACTCGTCGCTTGCTTGGAAAATAGTACAAGAGAGGATCAACAAACATTGGTGCACGCAGATTGTTTTCTAATTAATTTTCTACTTATACATAGAATCATCAACCATATCTCATACAAAATAAAATTAAGGCATTTGAAGATACTCGACATATTAATTTTTCTTTGTATCAAATCTGCCGTGATGCATATGTATCGTTACATTTAGATGTAAGAATGAAAACTATTTCTGAAGTAAAAACACTGTTTTGCATTTTGTAATGAAAGCACCTTCTTTTAAATAAATAAAAATTTGAAGATTTTAAAGAAAATGATGACCACAGTTTAAGTTTTGGGCTGCAAGTTGAAGATCTATGACTATATAGCAAAATGTCTTACTAGTATAATTGGTGCTGCTTGGTTGAATTTGAATATACTAACAAGCAAGGCTCTATGACAAGCAAATAATTTGTTATGACACTCCAAAAAGAGGATTGCATGGATGTGCTGAATTTAAGTTTGAAATTTGACGGCGGTATGCCAAATTTAGGTCTGAAATTCGATGAGGGTTCGACGAACGTAGCGTAAAAACAAATATTTCGATGGGATGCGTTTGATTTTATGTTCTATCTTGTTCCCTTCATATCATATTCACTTTTGGAGTTTCAGCAACAGCATCCTTTTTACGAAGAAATCAGTTTTTATTATAAAAAAACTTATAAAAGGAGATTAATAGAAAAAAATATTATTTTCAGCGAATAAGTTAATTTATCCGCGTATCATCTGCTTCTTCTTTTATTTTACTTCCAAATAAATTCAATTGCTGTCTAACGTTCTTTCATCAACCTAATTTAATTGCTACACCTAGTTATATTTTCTAAATTCAATGAGGGAAAAAGGGCATTGATGTAATAACATGAAAAACTTTGATTGTGATGGAAAAGCTTCGTAAATTTTATCAGTTAATAAAAAATTGTCAATATGCTGGAAAGATTCAACGGACAAAGACGAATCAAATGGTGACAGCGATCGTACATCAATTTCCTATCTTTACTTTTTTGCTTTTTTCATATTTCCTATTAACGTATTATAATACATTGGGGTTGTAAAAAGATTATGTTACTTCAACCCGTTGAAGCATTTTATCATAAAGGTTCATGTTACTGAATACTTCAACGTTTGCTTAAGCCGGCTGCTTCTATTGTCACATGGAACTATTCCTCCTACCACGAATTTAGGTTGCCTCCATCTGGAATAAATCTATGTAGCGGTGCTGCTAACTTGTTTCCTACTTTTCCCGCATCTCTATTTGTTGGTGCTGCCTTTAGTCAGCAACCTTCTATTGCTCATGTGGTAGCTTGGTCCTCCTTGTTGCCTGACATGACTAAGAACGTTGGTTCCTATGTTGCAAAATAGTTAGACTTGTGTTATGGCGATGAGGCTCTGGTGCCTTCCAATGGAAGTTGTTGATGTAGGTACCACTTTTCTGGAAGGATCACTTGGTCTAACTTGTCTTGATTAGAATCTATCTTACACTGCAATTACTGATCGTCTCAATTGATATTGAAAGTTATATGAAAATTAAAAGAAGATCATGAAAGCGTCTTTTGATTATTGGAACATAAACTTTGTATGTTGTACTGCTAGAAGAAGATGTCAGAATAAATTTTTACTTTAATAGAGAGCAATGCATTATTTTTTTTACTTTAATACATTAATTTGATACGGCTCAAAGCCATATCAAATTCATGAATTTGATACGGCCCAAAGCCGTATCAAATTCATGAATTAGGCAGTGCTTTGAGCCGTATCAAATTCATGAATTAGGCAGTGCTTTAAGCCGTATCAAATTCATCAATTTGATACGGCTTTGGGCCGTATCAAATTATTAACCACGCCAAAATTTGATACGGCCCAAAGCACTGCCTAATTCCATTTGATACGGCCAAAAGCACTGCCTAATTGGCATTTCTGGTGTAGTGTTTACTATGAACCTGTCTAAACTAACAACTCTTCGATCAGTCTTTGGGCATCCTACCTTTTGGTCTACCTGACCTCCTGAATGTTATTCTACTCACACAGGAATTAACTCAATATATATTCATTACTGGGTCAACCTAGCTGGTTATTCTACCCTTAATACCCCAAAATGCAGTTATGAGTTACTTATAAAGTGAATATGTTTATAAAAAAAGCACGTATGATAACTGATCATAACATAATAATGTAAATATTTTGGTTTTATTTCCTTGTAATCATTTTTCAAATGAAATATGGTTAATACCTTTAACCTATTGTCTTTTAGCAAGGAAAGCTTCTTCAAAACACCAAAGTTAAATGCCATTTCAAAACTATTTTATATTGCTATGGTTTCTTCGGGTTCTTTGTTTTGAAAAACTAAGGATTTCGAAACCTTAGACTCTCTCTTTCGAAACCATTGAAACATACCTTTCAAAAGTATTCAAATCTTCTTTTCAAAACACTTAAATATATGCCTTTCGAAATACTCAAAACATCCCTTTTGAAAGCATCAAAACCTTCCTTTCGAATCCATTAAAACATTCTTTTCGAAAGTATTAAAGCTTGTCTTTCGAAACTACTTAGTTCAAGTAGGATTTACAAAAGCGTAGCTTCGAAACCATATGAAAGCATCTCTTTCAAAATCATTAGGTTTAAACTTTAGTATAGTTTCTGGGTCAAAGTGAACGTAGGCGAAAGTAACCCTTTCGAAAACATTAATCTCCAAGTAAAAGAGTTTGGGGAAACAAATGGCTTCGAAACCACTCTTTCGAAAGCGATAATCTTTAACTAAAATAATAGGGAGAAGGATAACTTCGAAATGACCTTTCGAAACCATTGCCTTTGAAACCTTTAATACAAGTGACTATAGGGACCTTTTCGAAAGCATTAGGAATAGGCTTCAATATTAATAAAACAAAAGATTTCCATTCGAACTCGTTGTTATAAGAAAAGCGGCCTTTAACCAATTAGAAAGGTATGAAGATGGCAGCAAGGTTTCGACTAGGTTCAAAAGCAACTATCCTTTCGAAAGCTTCTTTTCAAAACTTAATATGCGGCAACTCAATCGAAAGCTACTTTTAGAACAAAGGTTAGCGACAATCCCTTGGAAAGCTATGTAAAAGTACTTCAACCTTTTCGAAAGCTTCTTAGAAAATAAATGGCAACTCCTTCGAAAACAAAACAAAGACAAGTGGGTTGATTTGAAAGCTATTAAAAGTGGCATCAACCCCTTCGAAAGCAAGCTTTCGACACCATCCCCTTTCACCTTCCTCCAATACACTACATACCGGCTATTTGATATTATTTGTATTGGTTTCGAATGAGTTCGAAAGGCAATCTGGTATGATTTCAGTATCAAGAAAATGGAATTGGCATGATTGTAATTCGAAGCAAAACTGATTTTAATCCATTAAAAGAAACTCATTTATACCGAACTTTCCTTATTTGTGAAAATATGATTGGTTGCAAAATCCCTTACCAAAATATTTTCCAAAAAGGCTGCCGAATTCATTCATTAATAATTAAAAATATTTTAGCAAAGAAGCCCTTCCTCTTAACAAAACAATTAAGACATTTAAGTCCCCAAAATTGATCAATTTAATTTACATAGTAGATCACTTAGGAAAAATCTCCAAAAATCATTTGAATTCACGTTTAATATGTTTTCTAACATATATATATATATATTGGACCCAAAATACTTTATATAATTGCCGAAATTAATTTTAAACCCAAATTATCTATTTCTTCCATCAAAATTCATAATAAATTATCCATAGCTTGGATTATTATGAAACTTTAAAATCATCTTCAAAATAATGTTTTACATAACATATCAAATCCTCATGGCCTTCAAAACCCATTTTATACGATTTTAACCTTAAAATCGAATCAAACCTTTACAAACATACTTGTTTAAATCAAACATGGCATATAAACAAAGCATATCATCATTCAAACCCGAAATCAAAATGTTCATTAAGACATAAATGAGATGGTTTTGATTATTATTCACCTTATTTTGGATTAAAAAAATTGAGATTTGTTTTTGCTTGATTCTTCCTTGCTTGAATCCTTAGTTTCTAGTTGATTTTGATCCCTTTTTCTCCTAGGGTCATGGCCGTCCTTGAAGCTCTTCTGTTTATGTTTTTATTTTGTGAAAACTTGAATGAGAATGAGGTAAGGTTTTAGGGGTTACGGGATTATGGTACATGGCAATTTTCCATAATACCCTTGACTTATTCTCTTGAGTAGTTAATTTATAAAACCATTTTATAAACCCATTATTATGATTTCATTTAGTTAAGCACGATCTCTATTTAGTTTTCAAATCTCAATCTCCATATCACTCTAGTCTTTACATTATTCTATTTAATTTATCTAATTAAATTTCTTGAATAATGTTATTTAAAATTAGGGGTGTTACAGGCTCCCCTCCTTCAAGAATTTCATCCTCGAAATTCAGTAAGGACTACACAATAAACATAGTAATCATCTGTAACATCTCCTAACTACCATACTGGCCTACCTGACTAGCAAACGATCTGTATAAAGAAAATATAGAACATACCCCTACAACAGATCAGGATAAGTGTCTCTAATCCTATCTTCGTCTACCAAGTATAGTCTTTCTTATTGTCGCTCCACTGAACTTTCACCAACTTGACTGTCTTATTTCTTAACCTTTTCTCATCTCTCACTACAACCCGAACTGGTTATCTAATAAAAGTCAAATTCGGTTCTACTATTTAAGTCTTACAACCCTATCGGAAGAATAGTAGTCTCCGGATCATGCACAGACTTACGAATATGAGACACATGAAACACATTGTGGAGACCTGCCAAACTGCTCGGCAACTCTACTCTATAGGCGAGTTTTCCGATCCTCTCTATAATTGGGAACAGACCAACATATCTCGGTGCCAGTTTCTCTGACTTTCCGAATCATATCACACCCTTCATCGGTGATACTTTAATGAAAACTCTATCTCCAACTGAGAACTCTAGATCCTTACGCCTCTTATCTGCGTAACTCTTCTATCTAGAATGAGCTTCCCTCATCCTTTCTTGAATCAACTCAATCTTCTATATTGCCTCTCTTACCAGATCTGGTCCTAAGACTAGTCTGTCTCCAGTTTCCAACTAACATGCTGGTGATTTGCATGGCCTTTCATACAAAGCTTCAAAATGTGCCATTCCTATACTAGGATGGTAACTATTATTATAGGAAAACTCAACTAAGTGTAGGTGATCTTTTCAAGATCCACCAAAGTCTAGCACACAAGCTCTTAATAAATCCTCGAGCACCTTATTGATGCTTTCTGTTTACCAATCTGTCTGAGGGTGATACGTAGTATTCATCTTGAGCTTGGTACCCAACACATCCTATAGACTCTTCTAGAATTCACTAGTAACCAAAGTATCTCTGTCATTGACTATACTACTAGGAATTTCATGCAGTCTAACTATGTTCTTCATAAATAGTTTAGCTAAAACAGGTGTCGTCCTGATTGACTTAACTGAAATGAAATGGGCACTCTTTGTCAACCTGTCCACTATGATCCATATACTTTCATTCCTCGATTCGACCTTGGCAACCCGTCTATAAAATCCATGGATATCGAATCTCATTTCCAAACTGGTATCTCCAAAGGTTGAAGCAATCCACTCAGCTTCTGATGTTCGGCCTTCACTTGTTGACAGTTCACACACTGCCTAACTCACAAGCCAACATCCTTCTTCATACATTCCTAGTAGAAACTCCTCTTCGTATCTTGATACATCTTGGTTCCCCCAGGATGAATTGTAAATTTGGATCGATGGCATTCCTTAAGAACTTCTTTCCTTAAGTCTCCAACATTCGGTACACACAATCGTCCTTTCTTTCTCAGCCATTCTCTCTGGTCAAGATTAAAATCCTTTAAATCATCAATCTCTGACCCAACCTCAAGCCTTCTAATCTTCTCGGCTAACAATGGGTCTTCTTTCTGCTTAGAAGCAATCCTTTCGATCAATACTGGTCAAACTTCCAAGCAAGATACCAATGCGGTGCTCTGACTAGAACTAGTAGTTGATCTTAACTGCACACCACAAGTAGTCAAAGCCTTGAGATCTTTCCATTCCGCCAACATGGCTAACACCACATTCTGATGTTTTCTACTAAGAGCATCCGCTATTTATTTCCTTTTCTAGGTGGATATTCTATACCAAAATCATAAGCCGCTAAAAGCTCCAACTACCTCTGCTGTCTTGTATTCAACTCCTTCTAAGAGAATAAATACCTTGAGGACTTATGATCGGTGTATAACTCAAATCTCTCCCCTAAGAGATAATGTCTCCATATTTCCAATGCGAAGATCACCGCTACTAATTCTAAATCATGAGCAGGATATCTCACTTCATGCGGTCTAAGCTGTCATGAAGCGTATTCAATAAATTTACCCTTCTACATCAACACAGCCCCTAATCTTGTTCTACATGCATTAGTATACACTACTAATCCTTGGTTTCCATCTGGGACCACTAACACAGGCACGTTGGTTAAAAAATGCTCTAACTTAAGGAATGATTCCTTATATTTTCCAGACCAAATAAACTTCACGTCCTTCATGGTTAGCTTAGTTAAAGGCGCTGCTATCCATGAGAAATCCTTAATAAATCTCCGATAACAGCCAGCGATTCCAAGAAAACTTCTAACCTCAGTCACTATCTCTAGTCTCTTCCAGTTGTTAACAGTTTCGATCTTATCTGGATCAACTAACAAACCCTTCTGTGAAACTACGTAACCGAGAAACTTAACCTCTTCTTCCAGAAATGACACTTTGAAAACTTCGCTTTCAGCTGATGCTATCTCAGTGTCTCAAGCACTATTCTAAGATGAACTTCATGCTCTTTTTCATCCTTAGAATATATTAAAATGTCATTTATGAATACCAATACAAACCTATCCAAGTGCTCTCGGGAGATTCGGTTCATCAAATCCACAAAGAAAGCTGGTGCTTTCATTAACCCAAATGGTATTACTAACCATTCGTACGAACCAAACGCCGTCAACGAAATATTGTCCTCTGCCACTCTTAGTTATGGAAACCTGTTGCCAAATCCAATTAGGAAAATTCTCTGGCTCCACTCAACTGATCAAATAAATCATCGATTCTCGACAAATGATACTTATTCTTGGTCGTCTTCTTGTTCAACTTACGATAGTCGATACAAATCCTTAACGACCCATCCGGTTTCTTTACGAACATCGCGGCCGCTCCCCAAGGTGAACTGCTTGGTTTAATAAAATTCTTCCCTTCTAAGTCCACTAGCTGCACCTTCAATTCCTTCATCTTAGTCGGTATCATCTTGCTAGGTGGTCTACTTACCAGTTCGGCTCATGGTACAAGATCTATCCTAAACTCGACAGCTCATTTCGGTGGTAATCCTGTAACTAGCTCAAAAACATCTATAAACTCTCTTGCTACCTGAACCTGGTTCAACTCTTTTTCTATTTCCATAGTACTCAACAAAGCACAAGCACTCCGATCTGAATTCTCCACTGAGAATATAATTGGGTTATGACTATTACGGTGTCTTAGCGATATTTCCCTATCTTGGAAAAATATCCTAGCATCATATTTATCTAACCAATCCATACCCAAAATGATTCTGAAGCCTACGAAATCAAAAACATACAAACTACATGCATACTTATGACCTAACAAATCAAGTTCTAACTGGTCACATCTTATTCCCAGAGTTGCATATGCTCCTATCGAATTCGCAACCCTTAAGGAAGTAACAAGATATGAGGGTTCTAAGCATAACCTATCAACTAAACACTGAGATATAAATGAATGCAATGCGCCGATATCAAATAGTACCCTAACCGGTATACTCTAAATCAAAAGTGTACCTTCCATCACAGTCTTTCACTTCTCAGCAGCAGTTGGCTTAGCTGACGATGATCCTAAAGCGAAGAATTTTCCTTTGTTCTCTTTGACCGGTTCTGGACACTGATTCTTATAATGCCCAATCTAGTCGTAGTTAAAGCACTTCATTCCTTTCTTTTCTGTAGCCTTCTTCCCTTTTCCAGTTCGACATTCATGAGCATAATGTCCCTTCTTATCACACTTAAAGCAAACTAGATTAGTCTTTACCTTCTTGGCAGCTTCTCCCTTCTGGGTTCCTTTCTTCTTAAAGAATTTTTTCTTCTTGCCCCGAAAACCCTGGGTTTCAATTTGCTTCTTCTTCCCGTAAGTAGAAAGCATCTCTTCATTCTAGATTGCCATCTCCATTTCAATGGTACTTGGATCATGGAGATGTAGCATTGTCGTCCTAGCAATCTCGAGTCTTAACCCTCAAATAAACTTCTCATTCCTTTTGATGACGGTGTCAATGGTAGCATATCCGTATTTGGATAGCTCATCAAACTTCGTAGCATACTCTATCACCGACATCTCACCTTGCACTAGATCCATAAACTTTTTCAACAATATTGACTTAGCAATTTCAGACAAAACTTTCTTCAAATCTCCTTCGAAATTCTGCCCAAGTCAACTCTTTCTTAGGAATTCCAACGGTAACACTATTCCACCAATGAAGCGCTGCTCCCTGCAACTATCTAGAGGCAAGTATCCTCGCCTGCTCATCATTTAATCCCAAGTTAGCAAAGATCCATTCACAATGCAAAAGCCAGTTCTCTACTTCTATAGCATCCTCTGTTCTCAAAAATGGCTTCCTACCAAGACTGGTATAATCTCTGCTCAGCTTAGCATAGTTGTTACTGACTGGGGCCATGGGATTAGCTCCTCCAACATTCCCAACCACTCCAACAGCTGCTCTAGCTTGCATCGAATTGACGAAGAACTGATACATCATCCATATATCTACTGGCGGATTTCCAGCACCTATGTTGGCATTTGCATTTTGATTACCATTTGCCTGCCAACCCTAGTTTCTCCTATTGGGTCGAGCATTTCCATTGATTGTGGTGCTTCCTCCGCTTAGATTTCATCTTCCGTTTCCTGCCTTCATATCTTCCTTTCTCGTAAATCTATATATGAGCCTTAGTAAGATACAGAAGAACGGTCTAAGAAAGAGGGGAGTACGTACTTATAAATATACACATAGCAAATACAAGTACGTTACTATAGCGCTAACCCAAACCTCGATCTTATTTTCTAATTCATTGGGTTATGATTTGAAAATCTTTTAGGTTTAAATTTCTTTTTAATTTTACATAAACCTATGCTATGATACCAACTTGTAACATTCTCCACTTGGAGGCCCAAAACTAACGGCTACGGGTGTTGCAGTCGTCCATAGTTATTAATTCTTGGTGATCAAATATGGTAATGTTAAATACATTGATATAACAGAAACACATGAATATGAAAAAATTTCAAAATCATAAAATAGATTCCTCATTCAACTTCAAATCATGTTTCAAATTCATTACATAATCCCAACTCGTTAACCACGTTCAATGATATATAATTATTACAAAATACGCCAAGAGGGACATATGAAGATGCCCCCTTAGATGATCAGAGTCTAAACATAGGCAATTAAACAACTTTTCCATTATAACCAAAACACGGTAGAATCAAATAGAAAAGAACTCCTAATAGCTAGCTTGCCTTCTGCATGTCTTCGAAAGCTTATTCGTCTAAAGGAGAACCAGAAAACCCTAACTCTCAAAGTACTCAAAATTAATTGAACACCCGAGAGTTTAAGGGGAAAACATAAACTTTGAGTCAGAAAAAAAAGCTTAGTGTGAATAATACCCTACCATCTCGAACCATATAGATATCTAGTAAGACCACGCCGCTTAGTGGAACGGGTTTTCCCCTTACTAGTTCCTTAACCAGAATTTATAATAACCATTACTGTGTACCTGCATCCACAATGGTTAAAATATAACATAATAAAATATATCATGATGATATGAAAACATGCAATATACTCTAGATTTCCCATCCCCATTCATTTGACTATCTGTCTCGGTTATAGTATCTAGGGTCACTATGGGTTCACTAAGAACCTATTGGTATCTACCAATAACTTCATCCAATCATAGTTTTCATGGGCTCACTATGAACCTATTGGGTTTTCCAATAACTTCTCTCATATCATAGTTTTCATGGGTTGACTATGAATCTATTGATCTCTGTCAATAACTTAATATGGATATAGTTTTTATGGGATCACTAAGAACTTATTGGCCCCTGCCAATAATAATGTCCAATCATAGTTTTCATGGGTTTACTATGAACCTGTCTAAACTAACAGCTCTTGGATCAGTCTTTGGGCATCCTACCTTTTGGTCTACTTGACCTCCTGGATGCAATTCTACCCACACAGGAGTTAACTCAATATATACTCACTACTGGGTCAACCTAGCTGGTTATTCTGCCCTTAATACCCCAAAATGCAGTTATGGGTTACTTATAAAGTGAATATGTTTATAGAAGAAGCAAACATGGTAATCGATCATAACATAATAATATAAACATCTCTGGTTTAATTTCCTTGTAATCATTTTTCAAATGAAATATGGTTAATAACTTTAATCTATTGTCTTTTAGTAAGGAAAGCTTCTTCAAAACACCAAAGTTAAATGCCATTTCAAAACTTTTTTATATTGCCATGGGTTCTTCTTTAAAAATGAGATTGGATCCTTTGTTTTGAAAACTAAGGCTATCGAAACCTTAGACTCTCTTTTTCAAAATCATTGAAACATACCTTTTGAAAGTATTCAAATCTTCTTTTCAAAACACTTAAATATATGCCTTTTGAAATACTCAAAACATCCCTTTCGAAAGCACCAAAACCTTCTTTCGAAGCCATTAAAACATTCCTTTCGAAAGTACTAAAGCTTGTCTTTCAAAACTACTTAGTTCAAGTAGGATTTATAAAAGCGTAGCTTCGAAACCATATAAAAGTATCTCTTTCAAAATCATCGGGTTTAACCTTAAGTATAATTTATGGGTCAAAGTGAACATAGGCGAAAGTAACCCTTTCGAAAACATTAATCTCCAAGTAAAAGAGTTTAGGGAAACAGATGGCTTCGAAACCACTCTTTCGAAAATAATAATTTTTAAGTAAAATAATAGGGAGAAGGATATATTTGAAATGACATTTCGAAACCATTGTCTTCAAAACCTTTAATATAAATGACTACATGGACCCTTTTGAAAGCATTAGGAAGTGGCTTCAATATTAATAAAACAAAAGCTTTCCTTTCGAACTCATTGTTATAAGAAAAGTGACCTTTAACCAATTCGAAAGGTATGAAGACGACACCAAGGTTTCAATTAGGTTCAAAACAACTACCCTTTCGAAAGCTTCTTTTCAAAACTTAATATGCGGCAACTCAATTGAAAGCTACTTTTAAAACAAAGGTAAGCGGCAATCCCTTCGAAAGCTATGTAAAAGTACTTCAACCCTTTCGAAAGCTTCTTAGAAAATAAGCGGCAACTCTTTCGAAAGCAATACAAAGGCAAGTGGGTTGATTTGAAAGCTATTAAAAGTGGCATTAACCCCTTCGAAAGTAAGCTTTCGCCACTATCCCCTTTCACCTTACTCCAATACACTACATACCAGCTATTTCATATTATGTGTATTAGTTTCGAATGAGTTCGAAAGTCAATCTGGGATGATTCCAAAAGCAAGCAAATGGAAGTGGCAAGCTTGTAATTCGAAGCAAAACTGATTTTATTCCTTTAAAAGAAACTCCTTTATACCGAACTTGCCTTATTTGTCAAAATGTGATTGGTTGCCAAATCCTTTACTAAAATCTTTTCTAAAATGCTATCTAATTCATTCATTAATAATTAAAAATATTTTAGCAAAGAAGCCCTTCCCCTTAACAAAATAATCAAGACATTTAAGTCCCCAAAATTGATCAATTTAATTTCCATAGTAAATCACTTAGGAAAAATCCCCAAAAATCATATGAATTCACTTTTAATATGTTTTCTAACATATATAAATTTCGGACCCAAAATACTCTATATAATTACCTAAATTTATATTAAACCCAAATTATATATTTCTTCCATTCAAAATTCATAATAAATTATTCATAGCTTGGGTTATTATGAAAATTTAAACCCATTTCCAATAATGTTTTATATAACATATCAAATCCTCATAGCATTCGAAACCCATTTTATATGATTTTAACCTTAAAATCGAATCAAACCTTTTACAAAAATACTTGTTTAAATCAAACATAGAATATAAACAAAGCATATCATCATTCAAATCATCCAAATGGTTTTAAACTTTAAACCCAAAATCAAAATGTTCATTAAGACATAAATGAAATGGTTTCGATTATTATTCACCTTGTTTTGGATAAGGAACTTGAGATTTGATCTTGCTTGATTCTTCCTTGCTTGAATCCTTAGCTTCTTGTTGATTTTGATCCCCTTTTCTCTTAGGGTTATGGCCGACCATGAAGCTATTTTGTTTATGTTTTTATTTTGTGAAACGTGAATGAGAATGAGGTAAGGGTTTAGGGGTTATGTGATTATGGTACTAGGCTATTTCCCATAATACCCTTGCCTTATTCTCTTAAGTAGTTAAATTATAAAACCATTTTATAAACCCATTCTTATGATTTCATTTAGTTAAGCACGACCTCTATTTAGTTTTCAAATCTCAATCCCCATATCACTCTAGTTTTTACATTATTCTATTTAATTTATCTAATTAAATCTCATGAATAATGTTATTTAAAATTAGGGGTGTTACATCATGTCTATAATTCGTATTGTTGATTGTTAAACTTGTCTATGAGTAATTAGCTTTTCCGGAGTGAAGATCAGTTGCAACAAAGAATTTTCGGTAACCAAGCAATGAACATGGCTCTAGTTGTCATATATATTATAATATTTTGTCAGTTCTAGTTATGTAAACTTGTTTGTGAATAGTTATGATATGTGGATTCGCTCATTTTATCGAAAAACTATTATTGAAATGGTTATGGATATTATATTTGACTATGGGATTAACGTGTTTTTTAAATTATTTGAATATGATGGTTATATAATTGATTGATTGTTGGTTTGAATATGACTATTATGTAATTGATTGTTGATTTCAATATGACTATTATATAAGTAATGGTTGGTAATGGCCATTAAAAGGAAATAGCGGCGTTTAAAATATGCTGCAAACAATCAATAACTTTTAGTAGCATTTTAGAGTGCTATGGAAATAATATAGTAGCATGAAAAAAACGTGGTGAAATGTACTGCTGCAAGGTTATCAAGCGCAATGAAAATTTTGCAGTAGTGTAAAAATGGCCAGAAAATCAAAGAAGGATGCAAGCAAAAAGCTAGTAAAAACGTTAATATTGGTAGCATGTAGAAATAAACTTTTGTAGCGTTTTAAAATGGCTACAATATGTTAAGTTTGCATTGCGTTTACTACGACGCAACATAAAGTTTCACGCTTTAGTAGCATGTTGTATTGTAGGGTTTACCGTAACGCATAAAAGTATTGGTAGAGTTTTTTCAAGCTACGAAAGGCCTTTTCTAGTGTAATGTACTAATATAGGGAAATAAATTAAATAAAATAATAAATTGCATTAATTATGAGATAAATTAAATAAAAGGTGGGTTAACCAATGTAGAGTAAATGAATGAAGAAAGAGGAGTTAGAGGTTTATTAAGACTAGTCTAGAATGAGGTTTTAACCCAAAGCTCAAATTATTAATTTCTTATATTCCAACGCTATATTCATATCTCATTTCCACTAAAACTAAAGAAAAGAAAGCAAGGGAGGCCCGCGATGATTCGTAGGGAAAGAAGAAGAAGATATAGATAAAAAAAGGAACTTTCATCATTAAGGAAACTTTAAACAAGGCTTAACCAAACCAAATATGAGTATATACTTTCCCTAAAACCTGCCCATACTAGCTTAGGTTCGGATTTCATTGTGTATGAATGTTCTTGGTAATGTAAACATGTTTGGATGATAAAACATTTATTGGTTATGTTTAGAAATTTGAATGAAATGAATCTATTCATATTTTAGGGTAACCATGATTTAATCATAGCTAAATGGTTCAAAAATGATACATGATGTTTATAATGATAGGAAAAAAAGATGGTTTCTTAATTTCATAATTTTTGAAATTAAATTGGATTTTTTGTTAACTTTTTAGTTGAGTAAAGGGTCAATTTCAAGTAAATTAACTATTAAAAATATTAAAATTTATTATTTTGACCTAGAATTCTATAACAAGATAAAACATGATGAATTTGATTTTTTTGTGAATTTTGGGATTTCCCTATCAAATTCGATTTTATATGAATTAATTGACTAAGGAAAGAAGTAATTAATTAATTAATCAATGATACTTAATTAGTTAATGGAAGAGGTAATTAGCTCAAATCTGAAAAGTGAACTATAAAGAAAGGGGATCGGATTTGCCAATAAGAATTCAATACCAAATGAGGATTTGGTGTAAAGTAACTACTTAATATGGTAACAAAATAGTTTTCACCTTAATTACAAGAATGACATTTTAACTTGCGATGGGTACTTAGTAAATCAACACGTGATAGCTATTTCGACTATCAACATGCGATGACATTAAGGCTATCAACCCACGATGGCTTTGGGAAAGCCAACCCACGAAAGCTCTATTGAGCTTAACCCACAAAAGCTAGGAAGGAAGTTCAACGGGCAATTATACTAAAGCTATCAACCCACGATGGCTTTGGGAAAGCCAACCCGCGAAATCTCTATTAAGCTTAACCCACGAAGGCTAGGAAGGAAACTCAATGTGTAAAGGCTTTGATGGAGCCAATATGCGATAGTAGAGAAGTTCACACGCGATGGGTAAGGGAGTTAACCCACGACCGCTACTTGAAACTTAAATACGCGATGGCTTGGGAAGATGTCAACCCACGAAAGCTTGGGGAAGTTAACACACGATATTTGGGGATTATCAACTAGCGATAACCTAGGATTAATTAACTAGAGATGGATTTGGGGAGGTCAGGATGCGATAGGTTCTTGTATCTCAACCCACAATGGCTAAAGGAAGGCCTATCCATGATGGCTAATAAAAGGCCGATGACATCCAATGGCTGGGATACATCAACATGTGATGACCCTAGGAGGTATAACATGCAATGGCCTTGTATAGCTAGCTTGAATTAATGAACTAAAGTAGGAAATGAAGGGTAAGTGCAAAGTGATGGTTGATCCTAAGTATGCAAATGAACTTAGCAAACGATAAGTTAATAAAGAATGACTTAACTAAAGAATGAATAAAGGATTAAGCTTGATTAAGCTATATGAGATGAATGGAACCATTTATGAGAATATAAATGCAAATGGAAGGGTTTTATGGCAATAAGATGTATAAATCCAACTTCTTATTCGATGATGAGTAATGTATTGTACATGAAGGGGGGCCTGTGTGGCTACCGAATGTCAAACCCATGACTTTAAAGCGAGAATGATGGAGTACGGCTTGCATAACATCTAATTGTCTATTCACGAACTTAAGTGAGTACGATGGAGTAAGGCTTGTGTAGCACCCAATTGTCTGTTCACGACAAATAAACAAGAATGGAGGAGTAAGGCATGTGTAGCATCCAATTGTCTATTTATAACAAAATTCAGAAATAATGGTGTAAGGTCTGTGTGGTAACCTAATTATCTGTTTACAATAAAACGAAGATAAAAAACTTATGAATAATCCATAAGTGTTGAGAATTGAAAATTTAATTGATAAATTTAAGCCTATGTGACAATCCAAAATGAGACTATAAAGATTAGTTGTGCATGTATGAATGAAATCTCATACTTATGATGAATTAATGATTATGCTAGTTTATATTATATGGTTTATATTGCTATTATAATGAAGTGAGAGGAAAACTATTCCGTGTTAGCAGCGTAGTCTCACTATGGATGATTAGGGTAAAGATTTTACTCATACCAGACTTTATGTCTGATTCGTATTTTTGTTATTTTCTATAAACTCTCGGGTACTAATTTGAGTATGCTGAGTTTATGGAATAAACAAGTATCTTTTGAAGGACGAATAAAGACTCTAAAGATGAAGCAGGACAGTACTAGGGGAGTGGCCAAATGCTGCTTCAGCTCCTTGAATGCCTTAGTGCACTCATCGTTCCAAGTAAACAACTTCCCCTTCTTGATGATGTCAAAGAAAGGAAGACATCGGTGGGTAGCCTTTAAGATGAACCAGCTTAATGCTGCTACCATCTTATTCAAGCTTTGTACTTGATTCGTAGTTCTGTGGATTGCATGTTTTAGATGGCTTGGATTTTTTGGGATTAGCTTTAATACCTTTGGTGATCACAACATAACCAAGGAATTTACCGGACCAGACAGTGAAGGAGCGTTTCTTCGGGTTCAGCTTCATGTTTTACCGGTGTAGTATGCTGAAGATCTCGTCCAAGTTCTGTACATGCCCCCGGCATTTTCAGACTTTACCAGCATGTCATCCACATATACTTCCATGGACCAGCCGATCTGTTCAGAGAACATGTGGTTGACGAGGCACTGATAAATGGTGCGTGCATTTTATATCCCAAAAGGCATGGACGATAACAATATAGGCCAACATTTGTGATACGGAGGTATTCTCTTAGTTTAGGCCATGCATGACAATCTGTTTATATCTAAAGTAGGCATCCATGAAAGTGAGGAGCTCATGTCCACTGGTCGCATCCACTAGCTGATAGATGCCAAGCAATGGAAAGTTATCTTTTGGGCATGCTTTGTTGAGGTCAGAGAAGTCCATGCAAGTTCTCCAAGTTCCATTTGGCTTTTTGACCACCACCGAGTTAGCTACGAGATCGGATATTCATCCTCTCGAATGAAGCCATTGTCTAACAGCTTCTCTACCTCTTCTTTTAGATCTCTTAGTACCTCTGTAGGTTGAGTGGTTGATGCTTTTAACGAATGGGAGTAGCTATGGGATCAATGTTGAGTGCTTGGCAAATGATACTAGGATCAATGGCAGTCATGTCAACGTAAGTCCATACAAAGACGTATTTACTTTACGGTAGGAATTTGAATAGCTCATCTCTAACTTTCGAGTTGAGTTCTATGCCAATTTGAACAACTTTATTGGGTCGGAACAGTCTATAGATATTGACTCCAAAGGAGTGGCTAGCCTGCTCTCAATGTTTGAATCTCACATGCAAAGGTCGAGTGGGTTGCAATTAGGATCTAGTTTGTTTCAAAGTCACATTGGTCCAATGCAATAATCATGCATTCTATGACATCCTCATCCAGGACATATGTCCATGCTCGAGTCGATGTACTAATGTTGCCCTTGGCTTTCACGAATGAGTTTGTCGATATTGAAAGGCTAGAATTTGTTGTGTGAGATATCCTCGCTTGCTAGCGTGGGTGCAACTTGCTAATTCCATGTTATGATGAACTCTTCTATCCTTTAGGGAGTTGCCAAGGAGATGAGATCGTTGCCATCCCAATCTTAATTGTGGTGGGCAGTTCCGAATTGACCCTGAGCATTGTTGGGCTTGAGGGTGCTCTCATGTGACACGCTGCTAGTTGATGCAGCTTTATGGCCGAGTGCGGTCTCGGCATGGCCCTGATCATTACTAGGCTTGAGGCTACTCTCGGGTGACACACCATTATTACTTGTATCTTCAAGGGCAAGGACGGCCCTGCTATGACCCTGAGTGTTGCTAGGCTTGAGGATACTCTCGAATGACACATCACTGGTTGCCGTGAAATGATTGGTTAGGACATTGCTGGAAGGAGGAGCGGTTGGTGTTGAGCTTAAGAGTTGACGATGGTTTTGGCTTGAACCAAAACACTGACCAGACCTATGGTTCTCTCATATGATTCACCACTGAGCATTGCAACACTATGGGAAAAAACGCATCAGACGTCATATATGCTCCGTTGTCTGATTCCATATCTATCTGTCGTTAAATCCTATACCGTCTCATTGCACATCAGACTATAGATATGCCTCGTCATCTGATATGCACTAACACAACAAAATAAAAAAGCCATATGTTGTTTGATGTTATAGTATCATTTCTAGAATTTCCTATTAGATAATATGTATATATTGACTAATATGCATACCAATTACACTTATGTTATATTTGCAGAATGAAATAATGAATGGCAATTTTATTTAAACAATATTTTTATTTCAAATCAAATTCAAATTCAAATTCAATACAACTTTCATTATACTTACATTTTTAAATACAATAATACAACTTTCACTACCACTCTCATATATACAACTTTTCTCTACACTCTCATATGTGAGGGTTTTTTTACTAGCACTCGCTCACGCTCACTCGAGTTTTTTTTTTATGTTGATCTTGATTTGCTTGCTCCATCTTGTGTCATGCCATCTCCTATACCTGTCAAATAAACAACATAGTAAAATGGAAAAGGAAACAAACCTAAATTGCCAAAATAAAATTGAATTTGAATACTAATATTGCCTCAGCTTATGTGTTTGTTTTCTTTTCATGTTTTAGACAGGGACAGATATATATGTGCACAGACAATTTATGATACGTGCAATGTATCACTATGAATATCACAAGGCCGAGCATCGATTAAATCTCACAGACTATTGCAAAGGTCAAGTCCGAAGGCTCAACATAGGTAAATGTGCAGAAGGTCAAGCCGAAGCCTCCTCGGGCTCAACTCTGGTGCACAAATCATAAAAATAGTTTCAGCAATTCAACAACTCAAAACAAACCAAGCACAAGTACAAGTACAAGCAAACCAAATAGCAAGCTTTAGAGCTCAAGTAATATACATATATATACATAGGTATATACATGTATGTATGTACATACTAAAAAGGTTCAAGCTCAAGTACATACTAGTATATGTGAGAACTGAACATAAATAGATTTGCAATTGAAAGTGTAACAAGAAATCACAG
Source organism: Allium fistulosum (assembly GCA_030737815.1). Taxonomy (NCBI): domain Eukaryota; kingdom Viridiplantae; phylum Streptophyta; class Magnoliopsida; order Asparagales; family Amaryllidaceae; genus Allium; species Allium fistulosum. The sequence goes on from CM060908.1 coordinate 791,988,627, forward strand.
TGCACATAAACAAGCTCAAGCAATACAACAAGTGTTGTAGCAAAACACATATACATATATACACATATGTATATACATGTATATATGCAACACATGTTCAGAGATTCAACCAACAGCAAGCATCAGGGAGTCAATTAAAACAAACCAGGAACATATACAAGTACAAGCAAACCAAACAACAAGCTTCAGAGCTCAAGTAATATACATATACACACATATGTATATACATGTATATATGTACATACTCAAAATGGTTCAGCTCAGGTAATTCAAAATTGGTTCAACTCAAAAGTATCAAAAGTATCTTAACACTGCCTTGAACCAGGCAGCAAAACCAAGCACACACATTGACTCAAATGCAATTCAAAATGGTTCAGAACTGAAAACAAGTTCAACTAAACCTCAAAATGGTTCAAGCATGGAAGTTCACACATTAAAACAGCAATTGAAAGTGTAATAAGAAATCACAATGCAAAAGCAAGTGCCACAAATTATAACATATATACGCAGATATAAGAACATTCACACATATATACATACATATGTGTGTATGTATATACATGGAAGTTCACACATATACACACACATATGTAGTGATATGCAGATATATATATACATATGCATATATACACATATGTATATACAAGTGCGAGTGCAAATGCAGTAAACAAGGGACAGTTTCGATATAACCAAGTACACACATTTCGACATAACCAGGCACACTAATATACATATATACACATATGTATATACATGTATATACGTACATAGTGAGTGGAAAGGCAACTCAACAACATGTATGGATGAACCAAGACAGCAAAAGCAACATGGACCATGAAAGTGCACAAATAAGGCATCACCAGTGTGCACTGCCTTGTCACAAATTGAAAAAGCAAGGGACACAAATTAAAGTAGCAAGTGAAACAAATTAAAGCAGCAAATGACACAAATTGAACAAGGCATGGATTGAACAAGGAAGTGCCACAAATTAAAACAAGGCATCGCCACAAATCATACCAAGGAGAACAAGAAAATTAAAAAAGCAAAGAAATCCACAGTCGAGAAATCTTATAAATATACCAAAACAACAACCAACATAAGCATAAACATAATTAACTGTACTCACACACAAGGAAGCTCCAGGAAAATCGAATTCAACACAGAAAACAACTGAAACAATAGCCAACATAAGCATCAAAGCAAGAACCAACCAAACTGCCTTCATTATCAACTAAGCAAGAAATACAATATTGTACAACAAGTACAAGCAACACATACGAGTGTGGACATGGAACAATAAAAATCAAACCATGAAATTTTCAAAACCGAAAATATATGGAATAAAACCCTATAAATATACCCAAATCATCATTGCTTTAAACATAGAAGTCGAGAACAATATAAATCGAAAGGGGCAGAAATCGCACCAATATAAATCGAAGAACTTTCGACAAGAAGCAGCCACAACCATAAATTGCCTACTAATCGATGAACACGAGCATTGATTGAAGAAGAAAATTAATCCATTTCAAAAATTCCAAAGTGATGGTTTCAAATCAGGAACCTTAAATCAAAGCATGCAATCAACTTAGTAACGAGCCTGCAAAGAAAGGCGATTGAAGAAGAAAGGTGATTGAAGGAGCAAGACGATTTGAACAAATTTCAAAGCGGTGGAAACCCTAGTTCCAGAAATGGTCGAAATTTTGAGAGTGAAAGAAAGAAACGAGTAAAAAATAGAACAAAAAAAAAGGGGAACAAAAATATACATGGGAAAAAAAGCGGCCATGAAATAATTGAGAGGGAATAGATGGAGCCCAAAATAAAAAATTTGATAACTTAAATCAGACTACAAATAGAATGTTGTTTGAATAACAAGCTTGTTCATAGAGATTTCATGGGATATTCAGACAACAGATGAAAGATTTTGTGGCTCTTCAGATAACAAATGATTTTGTCATGTGTTGTGTGAAAAAGTGTGATAACAGAAATCTACCTTATGTTGTGTGACCATTGTTTTCTGATTCACTATATGGCATAGTGCAAGTTCTTGCTTAAGCATGAGAACACCCATCTTTATTTGTTTGAGGGAGATCCCATAACACTCCCTAGCCTTTTTCGGATTACCCCGAATCTCACTAATTCTTCCCTTGATAGGGAACTTCCTGACGAGTCGGTTGTAAGAGACGATTGTGTCCCGTTCAACAAGTGTCGACCGCCCTATCAGAAGATTGTAAATAGACGGGCAATCAAATACTACAAAATTTACATGAATCTTTGTAGCATAGGGTTCTCAACCGAATGTTGTCATGAGTGAGGTGGTGCCCACATGGATAACACATACACCTACAAAGCCAAAAATCTGCAAGGCATGGAGGAGAGGTTGGTGGTAGGAAGATTGAGAGCCTCAAAGACATGTCTGAACATGACATTGATTGAGTTGCCTCCATCCATGAAGACTCGATGCACATTTGATTTGGCCATTACAAGAGTGATGATTATAGAATCATTGCAAGAGTTGCCTCCACTTTAAGTCCCGCCATTTTCCACCACATTCGCTAAATCAAGGCTTTTTAGCTCCCGCTTTAGCAACATTAATATAAAAAGATTGATTTGACTAGTTCTCTTTTAAACCAAATCAATAAAGTTAAGGTAAGGGCCTAATTTTAAGTCATAAGTGCTTAATGTAAGTTAGAAATCTACTGTAGTCATCAAATCTGGACTGCATAAATCATGATATTATTTGGTTTTGTTATATAAGGTCAAATAATGTTTCGTTTTTCTACACAAATGATGTGAGAATGAGAATAAATTTACTTTAAATATTTGGTTTTATATTTCATAAAGCATTTGCACCTTCGCTATTTTCCGCTATATCCTCACTTTAACCCTGCCATAACTTTTTGCACCTCCGCCGCTATGGAACTGCTAAGCGCTTGAACTGCACAGCTTTGAATGCTTGATGCTCTAAAGAGTAGATTTAGCCCATTGAACCCACTTCTCTCTGATATTGAGACTATGCTCCCCGACTGCTAATGGCCATATATGGGCCTCCACATATGGTCAAGATGTCGATTATTATTGCGATGTTGTTGTTGGTTTACTAGGGTGGAGCTGGCTGGTTGTTGCGATCGGTCCTTTGTTCCACTTGATTTCGAACAAACTCTAAAAGAGTCCCCTCTCGGATCAATCTTTCAATATTTTTTTAAGCACCCAAAACTAATTGGTGGAGTGGTCGTTGATTTGATGGAATTAGCAGTACTTGCCATGAGGTTCCCCCTTCTTCCGCCTCTAGTGGTGTTTGGTCTTTGATATTGCACCCAATCCCGGGTTGTGAGATATGTTATCTTCATGTTCCTATTCAAAGTAGCATTGTTAGCGCACTAGGACCTATATTGGGTACTCGTCTCTACACGCCTCTTGGTGCTGGTCTTCCGACCATTTGGTCTATGGTCGGTTTTATCGTGAGGACCAATTGGTATGTCTGGTTTCATTATCAATGTTAGAAAGGTTAGCATCTTCCATCCTCATAATAGCATTCACCCATTGGTAGAAGTCAGTTAGAGACATAGCTGATTGCTTTTGGAGTTCCCTCCACATTCTCATTTTGTACTCAGCCCCCAAACAGAGGGCCACCACCAGGCTGTTTATGTCAGTGCTCCTTACCTGGGTGGATTCTTTATTGAAGCGATTTATATATGACCGAAGACTCTCGGTCGGCCTTTGTCTGATATTGCCTAGTTCACTAGTCATCATAACATGGGTCTTCAAAGTGAAGAATCTGGCTTTGAAGTCTGCACATAGCTGGGCTCAATAATGGATTCTTGCTAGTCATAGATGCAGGAACCAGCTAAAGGTCCATCTTGTTAGAGTGGAGGAGGGTTGGCACTTTGTTAGGCCAAAAAGCTGCTCGGTATGGGTGATGGAGTTGAATTCGGTAATGTGATCAAACAGGTCGGCGCTCCCATCATACTTATCAATGGATGGTAAGGCATATCGCATGTGGATGTAAGCGTTCAGGATGTCTTAAGAAAATGTCTTTGTAACACTCCATAATTTTATGAAATTAAATATTTAAATGAAAAGGGTGATATTGTAATTTTAACTTAAAGGACAAAATAGTAAATTTCTATAGAAATTGGAATTAAACTTTTGGACCTATTCTATTGTGTCTGGAATGTTGTCTATAGTCAGAAAACATATATTATTTCCCAATTTGGTTAAATAGGCTGGAAATGAGAAGAAGTCAAACCCAGTGGTATTTTCGTAATATATTAAATTCGAGATTTAAGCCAAGATATTATACGTTTCAGCCTATAAATAAATCACTAACCATATTCCTTTTTCTCAAATAATCTTTCCACCACTTCTTAAACCTTAATCCCCAAATCAGTTATAAATTCTCCAAATCAATTTATAATCCGCTAAATCAAATCTAAATTAAACAAATAAATATATGGAACAGATCAACTCGAAGAGAGCTATGCAAATAAATTGAAATTATCGAGAGATTTGCAATTTTGAAGGCATGAAAAGTTTAGATAATGAAGGAAAGGAAGGATCTACATCAAATCGGAGAGGAGGAATGGCTAATCGGTGAGTGAGATTTATCATATTTGCATATGTACTGATAAGATGTGGTAATTCAATCATTTTGATCTTAAACCAAGTATAAACAATGTAATTGGAAATTAAAAAGTAGTTTTTTGATATATACTTGATTAGGATGTAGTATGCCAAGGATAGATAATTAAAAGTGTATTTTTTTATCGATTATAATTAAAAAAAGGTAATCTCATTTTAGTTTAAAACGTGTGAAATATAAACCTATTCCAAACATGACATTTTATATATCAAAATTATAGTTCTCATCAACACGAATCCACTGATAGTGTTTGTTCATTGATGCGTTTACGGATCAATAGAAAACACGATGGAAGTTCGGTAAATGTGGACCGTCCATTTTGTTCCAACGGTAAAACAACGATGGTAGAACGATCGAGGACCGGGGATGAGAAGAGGACAACGAGCAGATGGTAGCAACTGTATTACATTACTTGAAGATGGCTGCATTTCACTAGATTAAGCGAATCAAAGCAATGGTTGTGCTTTGGCCAGAGGCGATCGGAGTGGACGTGGGCGACGGTGTTAGACACGGCCTGGCATGGTGTAGTCAGTTATGAAGTTGAATTGGGGCAAAATCCCCTGTAGCGGTGGCGATTTAACGTGGAAGGGAAGTCTCTAAGGCTTCAGCACAATATCATGGTGGAAGGAATATTGTAGCATGCACGGTTAAAATATAATATAAAAAATAATCAAATTATAAATTATGATATTACCCTTTAACTTCAAATGCTTATAACTCTTGCATACAAACTTCGTTTCATGCACGGTTTGTTGCATCGAGATCATGTGGGATGAGAAATGCTTTGGTATGTTGTTTTATGTGTTTTAAACTACTTTAACAAGGTGTTTTATTTTAGTAGATTTTGTTATATGGGGTCATACTAGGATATTCTGGGTACATGAATAAGGAAAGTAGTCCTCAGTTGTACTAACGATGTTGGCGACGACGAGTTGGAGATTGGTCCAGTAGCTTCATAGATGGTGGGGTGATAACGAGTTTTGGGCTTGATCTCGATTGTGTCGTTGATCATTAGGCGAATGTATAGCATGGACTTTAAGCTCAATCATAATATAGTGTTTCGGTATATGATTAAACCCAGTAGACATTTTAGTGAAACCTTAACTTATGATGTCACTATAATATACTATCGTGTTTAGATGACTTTTTGGGTGCAGGTGACACAGGTTAAGGTATGGTTTTCGAGTATAAGTGTTGATTTATTAGCTTAGTAGTATTATACTCTTATATGATGCGTTCCACTTACCAAACATATGTCGACACCCTTAATTGTTCTCTTCTTTATAGATGTACTTTGATAGGTCTATAGAGAGGATTGGTGGTGACTTGGAGGCGTGATGGTACAACGGAGATGCATACTTATTTATAGCTCTCTACTATTTTGCCTCATTTATTCCCAAACATTAGGCTGATTTTGTTACTAGCATAGAGAAATATTGTAAGTGAAGCTTATTTGATATTGTATTACTTTGTTCATCTAAGATTACTGTATTCTTGATTAGTATATTTTATTCCTTCCATTGTGAGTTTCAGAAAGTGTAGAATATTGTAAATAGCTATGTTATTTGTTTTATATATTTTACCTCAAAATGATCCACTGTCTATGAGGTCTTTCATGTCTGCATCATTTAATGCGTGAATTGGGGCATCATAAGTGGTGGGTTTTTATAGGCTCTCTATTCCCATCATCGGAAAAAGCTTCGCTCTCGGCATTTCGGGCTTGCATTCTGTTAAGCTGTTGGTGTAGGATAGTCATTTCCTCCCAATGGCCAGCATATGCTTGCTGTAGGATTGTCTGACCAATGATCCACTGTGGGCTCGGCTGGTGCCTTTGTGGAGTGGAAGATCCATGAAAACGAGGTGATGGAGAGTGATGGTGATGTTGAGTTGGAGTAGGAGACCTTCTCTCCCTATGCATAGAGAGCGACCGTGAATTACCGACACACCCATCTCTTAACCTAGGCCCGGCTACACCCCTACGAGATCGGCAGTGCATCCATTGGGCTCTTGGCTCTCCACCAATAGCATTGGAACCATCGCTATAAGACGCTCATACCTTAAGACTCGTGCTCCATTTTCTGCTTAGAGGCAATCAAAAACTGATTCCCACTCCGTTGAAGGAGAGTGACGGTGTCTTTATTTCCTGTGTGTGGCTATCTTTGGGTCCATGTCAATAATGAGACTTGGCACACATGCAACATGTCTTCTTAGATGGGAATGAACATCCATGACCGGGGTTTCAAGTGAAAGTTACCGTGCTCCGATACCAAATGAAAGTGTGTTATGGATCATGTAATATGGATATACGATAATACAGAATATAGTGATGATAGCTATACAGTAAATAGTGCGGAATATAAGAGCAGTATAATAAAAATAACACCGAAGATTTTTATACTGGTTCGGAGCTCCGTCCTACGTCCAGTCCCAGACTCCTTCTGGAATTTCACTAAAATAATAACCCTCACTTAACCCGGAGGAACACGTCTATACAATCCTTGAGCAGCCGAACAAGGACATGAGCAGCGGAACAGGATTTTAGATTGATGACAACCTGTAAATGGATATAGATTTCGACTGTATATAAAATATAAATACTTACTCCCCCTGAATCTTTGACGATCTATTTTCCTGCATTCTCAATCTTAGTGATAATATTTCTCCCCCTTTGTCATCGACAAAAAGGAATAAAAATATAAAAGTATGATGTATAGATAGATATTATGAAGGAGACGAACATTCACATATTATAATATTTCAAACAAAAGTCTTGAAATAATACGAAAAGAGTGGCTATTTAATACAAGCCATAATGATGTTTGAGAAATAAAGACTAATGTTTTTATAAAAAAATAAAAACTTAAGACATTCTATGCTTACCCCTATCATCATGCGATGTTTGACCACCACTATCGCCTCCATCTCCACCATTGTCGCTACTACTTGCTTGATCATTGGAAGAGGAAGACCAAGTAAAAACGGGTTGCTTACCCAGATCACCTAGTGTAGCCGTGGAAGTGCCGGATGAACATGAGATAGCTTGCCATAACTTTGTAAAAAATCCTTTAACCTTATCAAGCTTTTTGTCAACTTTAGTGATATGAGTTTGAAGAATTTGTTGGTTATAACATATCAAGGAAATCGACTCATGTGGAGGAAGGCTCGGATTAGGAATCAAAATCTCGTCTTATTGACGAATAGTTGATCTTCGGCGATGAGATGCTTCACCTTGTTGTTGTTGTGGTTGATCTTGAGATAATTGTCGTTGAGTCCATTCTTCAAAAGTAATGATAGTAGGAGGTCGAGCAACTGGTAGCTTCATTAATGCTAAAGTGCGAGAGTTGAAGTACCCGACGGTAGAAACCGGTGAGTCGGGTTCCAGAATCTCACATGCTTTTAGAAATCGCATAATATACTCACTATAGTAGATGACATTCATTCGACCATTGTTGAAGCTTAAGAGTTCATCAAGAATTAATCATAGCCAATTAACTTTGATATTTCCGAAGATGGCGTATAAGGCTTTGAAGTTATATTCATAAACAAGTTCAAAACTCCCGGTTCGCGGAGTTATACAGTTTTCATTAACGCATGGTGTATAATTCTAGCTTTTGGCATTAAGGACATGGACTTGAGTTGATACATATCGTCTTCCAAAAATAAATGACTTATATGGTCACGAACAACCATATCGCAATCAACATTGCTTAATTCAATACCATCATTTTCAAATTTTAAAATGTGAGCCATTCGATCTAACGAGAAAAATATGAGTTTTCCACAAACTAAACTCCATACACAATCTTCTTGGTTTTGAATGTTTTGGTGACCTAAGTTAAGATTTGCATAGAATAGTTTGACCATAATTTGGTTAATTTTATGCTTATTTTCGTCAATATTGAACAAAGACTCCAAATTGCTCCTTCGGCCAATTCTCGTATATGGTATGGAGAAAAATTGGCAAATTTTACAAACGAACCTTCAAAGATGCGGGAATCTTGCATTCTCCTCCATCTTCTAATTGCGGTATCATCGAAGAGCCATTGTTGGATTTGCTCATTGGAAGGAGGTTGGGAGGATGAAGATGCTTGTCATTTTCTCTTTGGAGCCATTTAATTTGATTGTTTGGAGGCAAAAAATGAATTTTTGAAGATCTAGGGTTTTTAGAAAAGTTGAAAATCTGAAATGAAAGTGAAGAGAGAAAGGGAAAGTGAAGGTTAAAAGGTGAAAAAGTGAGTGGGTAGGAGCAGTAATTTTGCTCAGATCCACGAATCAGTCGACTGAACCTGAAATTCAAAATTTTCGAACTTCTAGTTCAGTCAACTGAATGCCTGATTCAGTTGACTGAATATGTTGTATAGATTTCGTCTTTTGATCCAGTCGATTGAGCCACTGTGACAATCGACTGACCCTGCTTTATTAAAAAAATTATTTTCAGTGCCAGTCGACTGGTACCTTGGTTTCGTCGACTGACCTAAGTTAATTTTCCCAATCAATTTTGTATTGAGTAATATTTTATATATTTTCATACTTATGAACTTTGTAAATTTATTTATGAATATTAGAACTAGTATATATGTTGATAATACGAAGGAGAAGAAATGAATTATTCCAAAAAAAATTGTACATACTTTAGTTAAATTATTCGAAAAATAACAATTAATAACAACTACTCTTATTTTGAAGGGCTAGGAGTTTTATAGCCCTGTAGCTGTTTGCGACGGACATTTGATGCTTCATTTCTATCCATGAATTTGGTGAGACAGATGGTCATGGCGGAGATGAGGTAGAAGGTCGTCGAATAGGTGAAACGGCGTGTTCGTCTATTGGATGTGATGAAGCATCGCAAAATTTCATAGCAATGTGTTCTATAATTCCTAGACACCTCGAGATGATATTTTGCTCGTAATATATTTCACGTTGAAGCATCAGCGATTCTTGTTGATAGTGATGCAAATCATCTATCTTTTGTTTAGTAGTTGGAGAGACATCAGACATCATCTTCTCCCCTTTCTTTTTCTCCGGAGTGTATCCGGTATGATCGTGAGAAGTAAAAGGTGGTGTAGAATGATGGACGGGTGTTTTTGTTGGTGAATCGGAAGTTATGATTTCTATGGAGTTAGTAGAATGAGAGGAATTTGACATAATGAAAGGATTTTGTATTTTTGTTAGTTTAGTTGTTTGTATGAAAATCAGAGAATAAGAATGGCTATTTATAGATTATAGAGGAGAATAAAAAGGATAATATGAATGGATTGTATTGTTTTTAGCTACAACAAGGTTGTTAGTTAGGAATGATAATTGCTATTCTGGTGGTTTTCTGTTATTTGTGATTTACTTATGTAAATATAATATGTTTGTTTATACATCAATCATATATATAAAGATGTGTTAGACACAATTTAGAGTATAGTTGTTACCATATAAGAAATCCCTGACCTGGATCGTAATGAAAATAATTAATAGCTCAAGTGGTTAAGACATCTGGGCTATTCACAACAGGTCATAAATTCGAGTCTCAGCATGGTCAGAAAAATGAATTTTTGTCAAATTTTTTTGAGTTTTGGTCTAAAATTACGTATTTTATCATAGTAGAACTATTTATATATCTTTTATTGACATTATACTGAGTTCTCGACGTAGTTTTATAAATGTATTTTCTAATAACGGTTTTGTAAAAATATCAGCTAATTGATTTTTAGATGGAACGAAATCTAAATTTATCACATCTTTCTCTATATTGTCACGTAAAAAATGATGTCGAATATCTATGTGTTTAGTTCTAGAGTGATTCACTGGATTTTTCGATAGATTTATTGCACTGGAATTATCACAGTAAATTGTTGATTTTGATAAATTAACTCGAAAATCTTTAAGTGTCTGTTGCATGTAGATTACTTGTGCACAGGCTAATGCTGTAGATATATACTCTGCTTCACAAGTTGATAGTGAGACACAATTTTTTTTTTGCTAAACTACGATATTAATGATTTACCAATGAAGTGACACGTTCCGCTTGTACTTTTTCTATCCATCCGTTATCCTCCGAAATCAGCATCGCTATATAACACTAACTCGAATGAGCAATCTTTTGGATAGAAAAGTCCAAAATCTTTAGAATTACTAAGATAACATAGTATACGTTTTACGGCTCGTAAGTGTGATTCTTTTGGGTCAACTTGAAATCTCGCACATAGACATACACTCGTCATTATATCTGGTCGACTAGTTGTTAGGTATAATAATGATCCTATCATACTACGATAAAGTTTTTGGTCTACAATCTTGCCATTTTCATCTTTATTAAGATGTGCTGTTGTGCTCATAGGCGTTGGTTTAGCAAAAGTGTTTTCCATTCCGAATCGCTTGATAAGATTATTACAGTATTTTTCTTGATTTATAAATATTCCATTTGAAACTTGTTTTATTTAAAGACCGAGAAAATACGATAATTCTCCCATATGGGACATTTCAAATTCACTAGTCATTATTTCAGAAAATTCTTTACATAATTTATTATTAGTTGAACCAAATATAATGTCGTCTACATATATTTGAACTATTAAAATATCATTTTTAGAATGTTTTATAAATAGAGTCTGATCTACTTTTCCTATTTCGAATCCTGATTTAATTAAATAGCTTTTAAGACGTTCATACCAAGCACGTGGTGCTTGTTTTAAACCATATAAAGCTTTCTTAAGTTTATAGACATGATCTAGATATTTTTCATGAACAAATAAAGGTGGTTGTTCAACAAAAACATTTTCTTTAATATAACCATTTAAAAATGCACTTTTAACATCCATTTGATAGAGTTTAAAGTTATTAAAACACGCGTAAGCCAGTAAGATTCGTATTGCTTCTAGTCTAGCAACTGGAGCAAACATTTCTTCGTAGTTTATTCCTTCCTCTTGATTATACCCTTGTGCTACTAATCTGGCTTTGTTTCGAGTTATATTTCCTAATTCATCTGCTTTGTTTTTATAAACCCATTTAGTTCCTATAACAGTTTGATCGGTCGGTCTGGGTACTAGTTCCCAAACTTCATTTTGTTCAAACTGATTTAGTTCTTCTTGCATAGCAATAATCCAATTTTCATCGTATGATGCTTCCTTTGTATTCTTAGGTTCTATAGTAGAAAGAAAAGCTACATGACCCATTAAATTTAGTTGATTTCTAGTTCGAACATTTGAATTTATTTCTCCAATTATATTTTCTGTAGGATGATTTCGTAAGATTCTTGGAGGAGATCTTATTATATTGGTGATATTATTTTCTGAATTATGAATAATGTTTTCATCTTCTCTAGAATTATGAATAACGTTTTCATCTTCTCTTAAATTATTGGTTTCTATATTCGTGTTATCACTTAGTAAATCATCGTCATCATTAAAACTTGAAATATGTGTAAAATTTTCATCAAAAGATATGTGGAGTGTTTCTTCAATAGTATTAGTTCGTTTATTGAAAATTCGATAAGCTTTGCTTCGATCCGAATATCCAAGAAATATTCCTTCATCGCATTTTGAATCGAATTTACCAAGATGATCTTTGGTATTTAACACAAAACATTTTGATCCAAATACTTTAAAATAAGATATGTTTGGTTTTCTTCCGTTAAAAATTTCATAAGATGTATTCGTAGTGAGGGGTCTAATAGATACATGATTAATACATAACAGGTAGTTGCAACGGCTTCTGCCCAGAAATGTTTTGGTAACGTGGTTTCGTTTAGTAAGGTTCTAGCACATTCTTGTAGAGTCCGATTCTTTCGTTCTACAACTCCATTTTGTTGTGGAGTTCTAGGAAACGAAAAGTTTTGAAATATTCCTTTCTTTTTACAATAGTTATCAAACAGTTCATTTTCAAATACTCCTCCGTGATCACATCTAATATTCTTAATTTTAGTACCTTTTAAAATTTGAATACGTTTAACAAATATTTTGAAATTCTCAAAAGTATCGCTTTTATTTTTCATAAAGATAGTCCACGTATATCTAGAAAAATCATCAACTATTACAAACACGTATTTATTGTGATTTATGGATTGAACTTGGGTTGGTCCAAATAAATCCATATGAAGTAATTCAAGTGGTTGTAATGTTGAAATGACCATTTTAGATTTAAACGAAGATTTAGTTAATTTACCTAATTGACATGCGTCACATATATTATTAACTTTAAAACTCATCTTTGGTAATCCTTTTACAAGATTATTTTTAGAAATTTTATTTATAGTTTTGAAATTGATATGACAAAATCGTTTGTGCCATAGCCAAGGATCATTTCTTTGGCTATTAAACACATGTCCGAGTTATGATTAACTTTCATATTTAAAACGTAAATGTTTCTATCTCTATTTCCTTCGAAAATAAGATTCTGATTTTGATCGAAGATACTACATTTATTCTCAGAGAAAGATATTTTAAATCCTTTATCACATAATTGACTTATACTTAATAGATTATGTTTTAGATTCTTAACTAATAAAACGTTTGTAATAAGAGGTAAATTAGATGTACCGTAATTGCTCACATCGCCTTTGCCGATGATATATCCCTTGGAATTATCTTCAAAAGTGACAGAACCTCCATCCGAGTATGTAATGTTAGTCAGCATATTTTTGTCTCCTGTCATGTGTTTTGAGCAACCACTATCGAGTATCCATTTTCCTCTTTTCTTGAGTGGGACCTGTAAAAAATATGAGATGACGTTGGTACCCACCTTTTTAATAGGATCCTAAGAGTTAGATCTTAGGAAACCAAACCCAAGTGGATTCAGTATCCCTTTTATAAATATAATTCTTATTATTATGAACGATTTCTATGAATGATCTAATATACTTATTCCTTATTAACTTGTTATTTGTTTTAGGTACCCATATATTTATAGTCTTAGAAGCTAATCTTTTTGAAGATTTAGACTTAACATTATTTAAATTACTGGATTGTGAATTCTTGACTTTCTTATAGCCTAGTCTGTTTTTATTGTTAGCCGGTTGTGAATTTTCAATAATTCTAGATAAATTTTCTCTACCTTTATTAAAATTTGAGACATTTTTAGTGATTCCTTCTAGTTTGGTCTTTAGGCTCGAGTTTTCTAGTTCTACCATTTTGATATTAGTCTTTAGATCATGATTTTTAGAAACAAGAACTCATTCTTTTCTTTTGGAGTTTCAATTTCTTGACTCAATAATATTAGTTGAGAATTAACATTTGAAAGTGATTCTTGAGTTTTCTCAAGTTCTTCTTCCAAATTTTTCTTCTCATCTTTAAGCATGTCTCTTTCAAATTCTGCCTTGTTCTTATTTTCAACATCCTCTTTATATTTTCTTTCGAGACTTTTTAAAGTATCAATAATTCTGAGTTTATCTCTATCATATCATCAAAAGTTAAATCACTAACCTCATTATCTTTGGCCAAGCATACATTGGCTTGTTCATTATCGCTGTTACTCTCGCTTTCTGAGGAGGAAGAGGAGTCTGAATCATCCCATGTAACTGAGAAAGCTTTCCTTCTGAACTTTTCCTTCCTTTTATTGCGATATTCTTTCTTTTGATCAGGACAATCCTTCTGTATATGCCCCTTTTGTGACAGTTAAAGCACTCCAATACTGATGAAGATGGTGGTTTATTACTGTTTGAGCTTCTCTTGCCATTATTCTGTTTCCTTTTCTATATTTCAAGAATTTCATGAAATTTTTAGCAATAAAGGCTAGGTCGTCTTTGTCTGAATCTGATTCTTCTTGTTCTGCATGGAATGCTAAATTCTTTTTATCTTGAGCTTGAACTCGTTTAGCCTGCAAATTCACTTCATAGGACATTAGATTTCCTATTAACTCTTCCAGAGTTATTTTGGAAATATCATTTGCTTCTTCAATTGTGAGAACTTTTCTTTCCCATTCATCCGTTAAAGAGTTAAGAATGTTGGACACGATATCAAAATCTGAATATTTTTCTCTTAGTCCTACTAATGAATGATAGATATCCTGAAATCTTGAATACATATCGTTTATAGATTCATTGTCTTTCATTCTAAAGTTTTGAAATTGACTTTTGAGCATGGATATCTTGCTTTGTTTGACCTTGTTAGTGCGTTCGTGTGTAATCTTGAGTGTACGCCATATTTCATATGCAGTATTGCACATGCTAACACGGTTAAACTCATTTTTATCTAAGGCACAAAACAACATATTCATGGCTTTTATGTTAGTTGTGGCATCTAGTTTCTGTGTATTTGACCAAGTAGAATACTCTTCAGTAAGAATAATATATTTTGTCTGAGTTATATTCCATGAATCAAAACCATTTGCTTGCATATATATTCTCATTCGTGTGGCCCAATAGTTATAATTTATGCCATTAAATAGTGGTGGACGTGTAGTGGATTGTCCTTCAATGAAGCTAGTGTTAATGCTAGTGCTAGTGTTAGTTTCCATATTATTAGATTATCAGATAACTGTGTTACGGTTATATGATGACCTTGCTCTGATACTAAATGAAAGTTACTATGCTCCGATACCAAATGAAAGTGTGCTATGGATCGTGTAATATGGATATACAATAATACAGAATATAGTGATGATAGCTATACAGTAAATAGTGCGGAATATAAGAGCAGTATAATAAAAATAACACCGAAGATTTTTATACTGGTTCAGAGCTCCGTCCTACGTCCAGTCTCAGTCTCCTTCTGGAATTTTACTAAAGTAATAATCCTCACTTAACCTAGAGGAACAGGTCTATACAACCCTTGAGCAGCCGAACAAGGACCTGAGCAGCGAAACAGGATTTCGCCTCAGCAGCTGAAGAGGACTTCACACGCCTGAGCAGCAGAATAGGACTTCAACAAATACAAAAGATTGTTTTGACTTTGTGTATTCTAATAACACGGATTTGTCACTTGTAGTACACCCTTCTTATAATCTTCTCCTCGAGTATAAATATATATATTTGAAGTTTATAAAGAATAGAAAGGTATAAAATTGCTTTAATGCAAAATATTTGAAAGTATAGTTGCAAGTAGATTCCGGAGTGTTAGATAAGAAAGATAAGAAAATTCGGTAGTTTGGAATCAAGTTAGAGTATGTATTTATAGATGTTAAAAAGCAGTGACTGTTGATGAAGAGTTTCGATTGAAGTGTTGCATCCAAATCCTTTCGTAGAGCTTCGTAACTCTTCACAAATAGTCGTGTCTTTTCAGAAAATAGCTGTTGTAGAAATTCAATCAACTGAGCCTCTGAGTCAGTCAACTGGATATTCAAACGATTTTTATTATAAATATATATATATATATATATATATACTTGTGCACCTGTGCATACTGCACTGAAACTAGCAGGTCAGTCGACTGACCTACCAGGTCAATCGATTGACCTGGTATTTTCTGTGCAGTTTGCACAGTTTACGCAAGTATATATAATATATATATTATATAAGATTCTAACATTAAAATCTTGATAATATATATTTTATATGCTTATATATGTATAAATCATTTGAAAATAAGAAAACTATATATATAAGCTAATATATATGTAAACGAGGAGAGATCTTAACAATAATGACATAAGACTCAAAACAAAATAATATAAAAGTTGATGCACCGATTTTGATGTCTTGTCTCCACGTAGTATATATTCTCTTTTTGTCGTAACAGTAGTAGAATCTGTATGTTGTAGTGATAGCTTCGAGTCATGAATCAAAACCAAGTCTCAACATCAAGCACCACCTTACCTCAGCCCTCAACAGTGTTCATGATGTCATGAGCATTGGGGGATAGGTTAGAGAGGAGTCAATTCGACCATTGGAGGGGGTGGTTGAACAAAGTTAACAGTTATCTAGGCGTCCACCTCGTCCTCTATTCATTTACATTGCGGGCTAGAGTTCTCACATTAGTCAAGCTTTGGATTATACCTCGCTGCATGTCATTGTAGAGCGCAGGGATGAGACGGCTGTGCTAGCGACCATGTTACCATTAATTTCATGGTCATTAGAGTTAATAAGTTCATTCTCTCCATTAGAATTTGACACGGTGAAATGGTGAAAATAGTGTGTAGAGAAGAAAAAATGAAGAAAGGTGATAGCTTTTAGGGCAGGCCCTCCTTCTAGCACCAAAATGTTGACTGATAAATTAGCTAACCTCGGAATTGGAGTAATGCATTTGTGGAAGAAAATGTTACTTGCTAACACTAGAGTTAAAAATGTAAAATGTGGAGAAATACAAGAAAATTAAAGTAAATGACATGAAGATATAGAGTGGTTTGGCTAAGTTTGCCTATGTCCACTATGAAGATCTCTTATGATGTTTCTTTCATATAATTACAAGGCATTACAAGTGAATAATAAGAAACTATACACTTAAGACTAAAAAGTTGCTAATTTTAAGGGCTTTAAGATGATTTGCTTGGTGGAAATATGCATTCTGAGCATAAAAATCAGCCTTCAACCTCTTTGATGTTGCATGATATGGGGTATTTATATTAGCTAAAATGGATGATGGATGACTGAGATTATGCAGAAAAACAAGTAGGAGCATGTCTGACTGTCGATCTATTCGCATGGGTGAGTTGAAGACAATTGTAAAGGTGTATGGAATGTGTGGTTGAGAAGCATGCTAATTTTCCCTATGTATTAGGTGCATATTTGTATTTAATGTGCATTTAATGCTGGCGGTGTGCTAAAGGAGTGGACATGCTTCTGGCAGATCTGCTACAGTACTTAGTATGCCCGACTGTACGAATTGTCATCTACTTTGCTTGTCCATATGGCAAGGCGGATGTGCAGCTTCTTCCATGCTATGTTGGTTGGTCGCTTGTTACTAACGCTAGCTAAGGAAAGATGAATATTGCTAAGGACCAATTTGTAAGGAACATGCTGGGCTAGCTGTGGGATGACTTGACATGCTGCTTGGGATTGGTTGAAGGTGGGCTGTGATGAAGCCGGTCTAAAGACGGTTCACGCTTAAGTTGAGCCTTGCCAGATGAGTTGGTCGTTAAAGCTGTCTTGAGTTGAGCCAACCGATAATAGACTTGGAGTGTTGCCGAGTAGATGGCTGCCTTAGGGCCTGATAGAGTTTGAGCTAGTATGAACTAGCCAGGCTTAGATGTGTTGGTCCAGCTTGGAGTATGTCGGGTTGTGTCTAACTGGCCATCTAACTATACTAGTAAGAATTTGAGCAACATGGTCCATCGCCATTTTCTCCAGTGTTAGAGTTGTTTTAGGTCCTTTCTTGTTGAGGATAGCCACTTCATCATCAATAGAGACATCAATGTCATCTATATCTTCCAACTTCCCTACTTCTCAGAGTTATTATCGGGGTTAGAGCTGAAGGGTAGAAACGGAATAATATATGATGTTGTGATGGTGGTAGACATGTTTGTAATAACACTAAGACCTGGGGCATGAGTGACCGGTGGTAGAGATGGCAATGGTGGCAGTTGACCTATAAGTCGAGAAAAAGAATAGTGTAGAGTAGTGATGTCTCTAGGAGAGAACTTAAGTTTCTCGAAGATGGAAGTTATGAGAGACATACCTTGAGTAGTTGAAGTTTCTTTTGAAGGAAACTTGATGTTTCCCCTACCTCAAGAGCTTTTCGTGGTATAGGCAAAGTAGGAGGAATCGTCGGAGGAATGAAGGCAGGAATGTCTAGGTTATAGCTCTTAGAAATAGCAGTATCAAAAGTCATGGTCATAGGTGCTTCAGTGATGGCAACCTCAAGAGTGGTCGCCGCAAAAGCGATGATTTATACTCGAGCCTCTTTTGGGGTAGGAGTGACGTCGTCCACACGATTCGAGGAGCTGGTCTGATCATCCCTGAACCTGAAATGTCTTAGACCGACTCGAGTATTACGTAAATAACACGCATGTTATACTATATCTAAATCAAGGGGTTAGGTAAATAACACGTGGGTCAGACTATATCTAGATCAAGGGGTTATGTAAATAACACACGGGTCAGACTATATCTAAATCAAGGGGTTACAGAATGGCAGCAACCACAAAACCAAGCATTAAGATGTCAATACCGATATAAAATAACATCAAATATTATTTAATTGAAACAATATCAAATGGGTGAATCATCCATATACAGAATCATCATCAAAGTTCATAAATCATCAAATATGAGATATCATCAAGTATAGTTAGGCTAGCAAACAGTAATTCCCAAATATATCTATCGATCTCGAGTAATAGAATACCAACATCAATTAGAATATAGGCCACCTATTATAGAAATCATATACGATAAAAGATATGTGAATCCACTATACTCTAGACACCTTTCCAGATATAATCTCATCCCCTCATGTATAAATAAATCAGGATAAATCATGACGGGGAATGATTGTATGACAGACATGAAGTCCAAAGTAGAGTCATATATACATCAATATTTGGGTTACCTAATCCATGTCTATACTTAAGTGAGATGCATCAATAGAATATGCTAATCTACCACTTTGTCAGAAATAGAAGGAAGACTGGTGGTTGTCTGCCCGCTCCAGGATCCCAGGGTCATCTAACTGGATATTCCCCTACAGTCTTCAGTTACCTCAATGGACATCATGACACATATCCACCAATGGCTTGTCAACACATAGCATCAGTTGCGACCCTGTTTTGCCCTTATAGGTAATAGACTGCTGGCCTATGCAACAAAAAGGGGCTATATGGAACCAACCCTGTGGGTCACCTAACCCAAATCTCATGATATAGAGCACCTACCCTATGGTCACCTAACCCAAACTCTGTGATGCGCATCAAATAAAATATCCAATAAATGTGTTGCAGATCTGGAGCGCGACCCTAAGATCAGGCCGTTAGGGTGGATTCTAGCCATCTGATCCTCTCTAATGCCAATAAAAGGAGTACATTATGATAGTAGCGCACAGTATCAATAAATATAAGGGCACCTACCCTGTTCACATCCATTAGCATCACCTCGCGTAAGTACAATCTCATAATATAATTCCTGTCACATGAGTGCCATCTATTTACAATGAATAGCCGAATAAATATTACAACAGCATCATATACCACTGAGTGATACTCAACCGTTTATTCATAGCTCATAAACTACACTCAATCTTCATAATATTCTATATAATGAGTCCAAAGAATAACCAAAGAAATATTACCGAATGCCCTATTCCAAGTGGTATTATTACTACGTTTATTTAGATTCCTCCTCACATAGAATGAAATATAACAAAACCATATAGAAGGATGTCATCATTGTATCATATCAAAACTGCTAATCAAATCAATATCAACGGTGAATCATTCATATCATCCAAATTAATATTAAAGAGATGAGGAATTAGAAAAATATAATAAAATCTCATCAATCAAATATATAAGAAATATCTTATTTATACTTATTAATTTTACTTTAAAATACTTGAAATATTAACTAGAAAATTATTCCTTATTTTTAAGAATTAAATCATTTTTGAAATAATTATTTAAAACCCAAATACGTATTAAAAGAATGATTATATTTTTGTAAAAATGTAATAAGACTTCCGATACCAATTTTATATTTTGAAAACAATAAGAACCTTTAAAATATATTTTATATTTTGGAATAACACATTCACTTTATTTATATAGTCCTAAAGTTTTAAATATAAAAATTCGCTTCCAAATCTTTACTTGTATATACTATAAAATATTCAAGATTACTTACAAGCCAAATATCCTTTATAATAGAATTTCCACAACTTTGTGTAATTAGTTACTATTTTTAAATACACACACACTTCAAAATAAATTATATTTATTTCAACCCATAGAATATAATTCAATATTTTCACTTTATACTCAACTAATTAGAATTAAACATTTATTTTTAAATAATACCATATTTGACATTCTTATATTATAAAAGGAGATTTTTATTTATTCAAAACATATCCAAAACTTTATAATTATTTCATAAAAAGAATTCTATGTTTTTTCAAGGTATGAAACTCTTTTAAAAATATATAAATAACCTTCATAATAAAAATCACTAAAATGAATATTGTTATTATCATAATATATTTTATAAAATAGCATTATATTTTATTTTGCCTTTAAAATAATTCCAAAATTAATATATTATAATATTGATTTTTAAAAGAATTTTGTAATTGAAAGTAAACTATACTTATACATATTATTAAAAATAGTTAAATTAGGTAAAATTTTAGTAGATTATTTATAAAATACTTTTATAACATTTTGAAAATCCTTAAATAATTTTTCCTAAGCTTTTCAATAATTTCTCAGAATAAGAAAATAAATAAATATCTGAATATATAATTTATGGAGCATGATACTCCAAGAATATTAATAAACTGATCAACACAAAATTTATCCTGTGACCCAAGTTGTGTTCTGTCAAACTCCGATCATCCTTACATACACACACATCAATATATATATATATATATCAATTTTCAATCGACAGAATTCTATTTGCAAATTGACACTTTTAAACAACACAATCAGCCAACTTTCTAATCAATCCTAAACTAATGTACTAAACAATTCATTCAGCAAATCAATTCAATTAATGTAAGATATAAATATAAATATTGCATAGCAATAAAGATATATGCATATAGTGTGAGTGTAAAACTCACATAAACGATAGGAAGATTGGAGAAACTAAGAAGATTGAGAAGGTGAGTGCTATTGATGATGGGAGTCATAGTCGCGCCCGAAATGGTCACGTGGTTTCCTTTGTTCATCATGTCAACGTTGTCTTTCTTTAGCTTCTGCCCGATCCTTATCCTTCCTCCTCAACCTTCCACTCTCAGACTCATAGTAAGAGCCACGATAGGAGTGGGAGCTTCCCAGAGTTTGGGAGCGATATTGACTAGCCTTCATAGAGTCTTTCGAGTTAACTAATTTTCCCTATTATATCTTAAATGAAGCAAAGGATTATGTCATAATTAGGTTGCTGGATTGAGAAGAAATGCGAAGTAGTCGTGCTTGTGATCCTAGAAACTTATGTGAAGTGTTGGTGTGCCCTAAGTACTCTATGACCATGTTCGAGAGGTTTTAAGGACGAAGCTTCTTCACCCTTGGTGGGCCAAGGCAAATTGCTCGAAGGAAAGGTAAAGTCATCGAGACTGGAGCTCAAGATGTCTTCGAAGTTCAGTTCTCCAGAAAGGAAGTTAGGGAGACTCCTGAGGTCGTTCATTGAGTCAAATATGCTATCAGTCATGCCTGCTAGAGGGGTTTACTAGCCAAAGGGACTAGATGTGGCTTGGACGTATGCTGAGAGGACTTGATAACTAGTCATTTCAGCTTAGGAGGTGATGTGACCAAGGTGCTTTTAGGGGATGTCTCCCTGGAAATCTGTTTTCACTGACCCTAGCGATTGAAGAACGAACATCTGGAACTCGTTGAAGGAAGGTAGGGCTTTAGAAAGGCACATGCATTGGTTATATGCTGTGTAGCTGGCCGAAGGAAGGTGAGCCCTTTGGTGGGGTTTAGGGAGGTATTCATCTTTGGGAATCCCGTATTTTAAAGAGACCAATCTTGGTTCTTTAATGGTTAGTCTAGATGCTGTGGCATCTGGGGGGTTGTCTAGGATCATAAAAATAGGTTGATCTTCCCCAAAAAAAGTAAGACCATGGGGTTCGACTGCTAGGGAGGCTTGAAGATGGAGTTCTTGTGTAATCGAATGCCTTACTTTTTATGATGTAGATGTTGTAGCAGAAAATGAACCTACTTTTGGAGGTGTGGTAGAGATAGTACTAGTTTGAAGATGAGGAATCATCTAAGGTCAGCCATATTATACTAAAAAACTTAATAACTAATGCAGTCGGGTATGATTTATCATGATGCTTTATTTCGACCTTTACTTTTTCTATCTTTTCCAAAAGATTCCATACTTATAATTAAAAGTGATTGTGCTATAGGATCGTGTAATATGGATAAACTACTTGTGCGGAATAAGTAAATAAATAATTAAAGCAGTAAATTAAATGACACCAAAGATTTTTATACTAGTTCAAACTTCTGTTCTACGTCCAGTCCCAGACTCCTTCTGAAATTAAACTAGCAACCCTCACCTAGCTCGGAGGAATAAGTTTACACCGCCCGAGCAACCGAACAGGACTTCTACCGCCTAAGCAACCGAATAGGACTTTTACCGCCTGAGCAACCGAACATGACTTCTTTACAACTAGACAAAATTATCTAACTGTAGTGTGCTCTTTAAATAGCACTGATAAGTCAATTAAGTACAATCTTCCTATAATCTTCTCCTTTATGATATATAGTGTAATGTGCTTGAGAATTTGTGGAAGATAGAATGATCAACGATCAGAGAATGTATGCAGTTTGAGTGTAGTTTGAAAATAAAGAATAAGAGATAAGAATTCAAGAATATTAAAATCGGTTATCGTAAATTGTTTGTTGAATTCTAAAATCTATTTATATAGATTAAAATGTTGCAATCACTCATGAAAGATAACATTGAAAAGAAACAGGTGCAACTGTTGATTTGAAGATGTTTCTCTTCGATGAAGAGAAGTGTCTTTTCATAAAAATAGCCATTATAAATATTCTGCCGGCTGAAAATATAATTCAGCCTTCTGAATTTGTTAATTTCGAAAACAGCAAAGAAATAGGCATATTTTGGCCTAAAACAGCCGGCTGAATTAACTCATTCAGCCGGCTGAATATTGTGAAACAATAAAAATGTTTCAGCAAACAAACGGCTGAATGAGTCCATTCAGCTGGCTGTTTTCAGCCTTTTGTGCATGTTTGAGCATGTGGCTGTATGTTTATATATATATACCATTCAGGAGAGATTTTAACATATTTCTAAATAGTATACAGACTCTAAACAAAAGACTATCAGCTTTAAAATATTCTGAATACGAATCTGCAACGAATCTCCTGCATAAGTGATTAGTACACACAAATATTGATTTATATAATTGTCACAATCAAAACGATTAAAATCGAGATTCTAACATTCTCCCCCTTTTTGATGATGACAACTATATAAGTATAAATAATATATTTACATAAATACTTACATGAACACTGTTACTCCCCTTGTCAATATGCACAATAATTTAAGCTAACTTTCTCCCCCTTTGTCATCGACAAAAAGAAGGATATAAAATAAACACATGTAAACATTGCAGAGCAAAGATTAAAAGACATACTCGAGATGTCGTTACGAAAATAAAATCACAATATCCATACAACATTATATAAACTACTAAAAGAGAACCATAGAAGTTTTGAAACACTATTACAAACTGAAAAATAAAGTTCATAGATTATAATAAAACTAGATAGAGGTAGAGGGCTCATCATCATCATTATCCGAACTCGAAGACGACCATTGGAAGGAAGATGGGTTGTAAGCTTCGGTGGATGTAGAACCCGAACAAGAGATTTTATCCCATATCCTATTAAGAAATCCTTTTATGGAGTTGAATTTCATCTCCGTCTTCTTTTCAAGAGATTTAATATCCCGATGAAGTTTTGATTGATTTCGAGAGAGGGTGATGATAGCTTGTCTGGAGGAAGTTTCTGGGCCAACAACTTAAATGGAGTCATCATCCTCTTCTTCTTCATGTTGGATATGCGAAGAGGAGGCAATACTAGTGTCACGAGTTTGTGGAACACCTCATTGAACATTGTGAGACCATTCTTGAAATGAAATGATTTGTTGTGGAGGAGGACGGGGAGGAAGACCCATCAATTCTAAGGTTTTTGCGCCTAACTCGCTAATGCTTGAATACTCGGAGTCGGGCATTGGAATGCCAAAGTTGAGAAGGATATGCATAATATAAGCGCCATAATAGATAGTCTTATATTTCCTTCGGATTGTGATGTCTTGAAATTCATCTAAAATGATTTTACCCCAATTTACTTGTTGGTTGGAGTAGATTTAATAGAGGGCTTGAAAATCTCTCTTATAAACTTTTTCATAACTTCCCGTTCGAGGTTGTAAGGAGCGAATGAAAGCACGGTGAATAAGGCGTGCTTGTGGACTTAAGGCGCTAGATTTTAATGCACTTAAATTGGTAAGGTGATCGGACAAGAAACGATGTGAAAATTCATCTCTATGATCCATATCAACTTCTATATCATCTATATCAACACCTTGATAGGGACAATTTAAAATATTGCCTAATCTTTGCAAAGGCAAAAGGATTTTAGTACCACAAACTATTGACCAAACACAATCTTCTCGATTTTGAGAATTATGGTGGTCTAGATTCAGATTTGCAAGAAAAAGTTTAATCAAAAGATGGTTAATTCTAACATTATTGGGAGCATACCCTATGAGATTATCAAAGTGGAATTGCTCGGCCATTTATCTAATTTAATAAGCTGTGAAATCCGGGAACTTCATGAAAGCCCCTTCAAAAATGTTGGAATTTTTTATAGAATTGTAGCGGGAGACAACAACATCATTCCAAAGCCATCGACGAATCTAGTCTTCGGAAGGACTGGAGGCGGATTCCCTTGTGCGTTTTGATCTAGGAGCCATTAGAGTTAAAACTTTAAGAGTAAAAGTTGAGAATTTGAAATAATTGAGCTAGGGTTTTGAAGAAGAGGTAAAAGGTGAAAAGATGAATTTATAGGTAGGTGAAAAGTAAGGGTAAAGTTGGTAGTGGAGATGTAGGGCCTTGTTAAAAAAAACTTCAGGAAGGATTCAACCGGCTGTTGTACTGTAAACAACCATCTGAATTCCTTCCCGCAAGGAAATAGTCCAATTTTGAACTGATTCAGACGACTGTTTTCAGTGATTCGGCTGTTTGAATCTGGAAAATATTTTCTTTTTGGACAATATTCAGCCGTCTGTTTCAGTGAAAACAGCCGGCTAAATTGTTTGTAAAAGTATGACCGCCTTCTTCTTTTATAACAAATGTTATTAGTAAAAGAACAGCATATACATATTTGTATAAACAAAGTAGATTACATATTAAATACTTTTAAACATATTTTGATGAGGAGCTTGGAGTGTGATATTCACCCGACTCTATTTTTGTGTTCTCCTGTAGTGGCCTGAGTGGCAACCATCTATTGCTGCGTTCCCACAAGTTCGGAGATACTGGTGGACATTGCAGTGATGGTTTCCAAGGATTACGCCGGGATGGAGAACAAACAGGAGACGATTGATGAACCGTGATCTTGGATGAGGAACCATGGAATTTCAAGGCAACTTGCTCCAAAAAGCTTAAACGCTTGGCGTTAACCTTTTGTTCTTAATAATGTTCGCGCTGTAATTTTAGCATTTCCCTTTAGTAGTGGTGAATGTCGTCTATCTTTTCTTTGGTAGATGGTGAACTGAAAAATAGAGAGCGTCTTGTTCTTTTACTGGGTGGAGTGTAACCCGTGTGAGTAGAAGGAGGAACAATCGGGACCGGTTCATAAATCGGTGTAGGAGTAGGTAAATTTATTGATCTCGAACTAGGAGAAGTATATGAAAGTGAGGAGGATTTAGAGTTGTGTTGGGAAGACATTTTTGATTAAGAGAGTTGAAACTAGTTTTTCCTTTTGTTTTGATTTGCAAAAAAATAAAAGGAGAAGAGGTATTTATATGCAAGAAGATCATATAAATAGAAACAAGATTAGTGGTTAGGTTGTTAAGAACCAGAGAAAAAAAAGATAGGTTGTAAAGAAGTTGAAAAGGTAAGGTGGAAAAAATAAATAAATGAAAATAGAATGTAAATCAAGTTTAGTTGAAAAGTAAAGTGTAGTGTAGTGGTAGAGCACTAGATTTTCAAGTAAGAGATCCCGAGTTCAAGTCTAGGAAAATTTCAATTTTAAAAAAAATTATGTTAAAAAATTATAAATCTTTTATTGATACAATTCCTAATTCTCTTCTTAATTTTATGAAGATACTTTCATTTAAAGGTTTTGTAAATATATCAGCCAGTTGATTTTCAGAGGATACAAATTCCATTCTGACTAAATCCTTTTCAATATTATCACAAAGAAAATGATGACGTATGTCAATATGTTTAGTTTGTGAGTGATTGATAGTTTTTATTGGATAAGTTTATAGCACTAGTATTATCATAGAAAATAGTTGATTTAGATAAATTTATACCAAAATCTTGAAGTGTTTGTTGCATATAAATGACTTGAGCACAAGCTAAGGCAGCAGAAATATATTCTACCTCACAAGTTGAAAGTGAAACACAATTTTGTTTCTTGCTAAACCAAGAGACTAAGGATTGTCCAATGAAGTGACAAGTCCCACTAGTACTTTTTCGATCCGTCCGACATCCTCCAAAGTCAGCGTCACTATATGAAACCAACTCGAAAGGACATTCTTTCAGATAGAAAAGTCCAAAATCTTTGGTTTTGCTTAGATAACGCAATATGCGTTTTACTGCTCGCATATGTGATTCTTTAGGATTTGCTTGAAATCGAGCACATAAACAAACACTTATCATTATGTCAGGTCTACTAGCAGTTAGATAAAGTAATGATCCAATTATACTTTGATATAATTTTTGGTCTACACTTTTGCCATCTTCATCTCTATCGAGATGAATCGTTGTACTCATTGGAGTTGGTTTAGCAGAAGTATTTTTCATACTAAAGCGTTTAATTAGATTATTACGATATTTTTCTTGATTAATAAAAAATC
Organism: Allium fistulosum; assembly: GCA_030737815.1. Lineage (NCBI taxonomy): Eukaryota > Viridiplantae > Streptophyta > Magnoliopsida > Asparagales > Amaryllidaceae > Allium > Allium fistulosum. The sequence continues at coordinate 792,015,902 of CM060908.1, forward strand.
CATTTTCTAATTGTTTAATCTGTAAACCAAGAAAATAAGGTATTTCTCCCATATGTGACATTTCAAATTCTTTGGTCATTATTTTTGAGAATTCCTGACATAAATTTTCATTTGTAGAACCAAAAATAATATCATCTACATAAATTTGAATAATTAAAATATCCTTTTTTATTCTTTTAATAAAAAGAGTTTGATCAACCTTCCCAATTTCAAAACTAGAATCTATTAGATAGCTTTTAAGACGTTCATACCAAGCACGGGGTGCTTGTTTTAGACCATATAAGGCTTTCTTAAGTTTATAGACATGGTCTGGAAATTTTTCATGTGTGAATAAAGGAGGTTGTTCAACAAAAACATTTTCTTTTATGTAACCATTTAAAAAAGCACTTTTAACATCCATTTGATAAAGTTTGAAATTATGAAAACATGCAAAAGCCAGTAAGATACGTATTGCTTCAAGTCGTGCAACTGGAGCAAATGTTTCTTCATAGTCAATTCCTTCTCCTTGATTATATCCTTGTGCAACTAATCTAGCTTTATTCCTAGTTATATTACCTTGTTCATCTGCTTTATTTTTGAAAACCCATATAGTACCAATGACTATTTGATCACTTGGTCTAGGAACTAGTTCCCAAACTTCGTTTCGTTCGAATTGGTTTAGCTCTTCTTGCATAGCTATAATCCAATAGTCATCAGTAGAGGCTTCTTTTGCATTTTAGGTTCAATTTTAGAAAGAAAAGCTACATGGCCTGTTTGAGTAAGTTGATTTCTAGTTCTAACATGTGAATCAATTTCTCCTATGACATTTTCTACTGGATGATCTTGTAAAATCCTAGGAGGAGATCTTAATTCATTTTCATTATGAATAATGTTATCATCTTCTTCAAAATTATGAACAATGTTTTCATCTTCTTCAAAATTATTTTGAGTAACCGTTTTTGTGACCGTCTTAGGTATATCTTCATCATCCTCAAAAATTTTATTAAATTTGAAATTTTCGTCGAATGAAACATGAAGTGTTTCTTTGATTGTTTTTGTTCTTTTATTGAAAATTCGATAAGCTTTGCTTCATTCCGAATATCCTACGAAGATTCCTTCATCGAATTTTGGATCGAATTTTCCAAGCTTATCTTTTGTGTTTAAGATAAAACATTTTGAACCAAAAGTTTTAGAATAAGAAATGTTCGGTTTTCTTTGATGAAAAAGTTCATATGGAGTGTGTTTTGTTAAAGGTCGGACGGAAACACGATTCAGAACATAGCAAGCAGTTACTACAACTTCTGCCCAGAAATGTTTTGGTAATGTGCTTCCATTTAATAAAGTTCTTGCACAATCTTGCAACGTTCTATTTTTCCTTTCTACAACTCCATTTTGTTGTGGTGTTCTAGGAAAAGAAAAATTATGATTAATCCCCTTTTTATTACAAAAATGCTCAAAAGCTTCATTTTCAATCCATGATCACTTCTAATATTTTTAATTTTCAAATTTTTGAGATTTTGAATTCTCTTTGAAAAAATCTTGAAATTTTCAAAAGTATCACTTTTATTTTTCAGAAAAATAGTCCAAGTACATCTTGAGAAATCATATACTATAACAAATACATATTTACTATGGTTTATAAATTGAACTTGAGTTGGACCAAAGAGATCCAAATGCAATATTCTAGTGGCTGTACAGTAGAAATATTTTTCTTTGATTTAAAGGATGATTTTGATAATTTTCCTAATTGACAAGCATCACAAATATTGTTTACCTTAAAATTCATTTTTGGTACACTTTTTACTAAATCATTTTTAGATAACTTATTTTTAGCTTTGAATTAATATGACAAAATCTTTTGTGCCATAACCAAAGATCATTTTCTTTGGCTATTAAACACATATTTGTATTGTAATTTACATTCATATTTAAAACATAAATATTTTTATCTCTAAAACCTTCAAAAATAAGATTTTTATTTTGATAAAAAATGCTACACTTATTTTCAAAAAAAAGAAATATATCCTTTATCACACAATTGGCTGATACTAAGTAAATTATGCTTCAAATTTTTAACTAATAAAATATCTGTAATAAGAGGTAGATTAGATATACCATTATTGCTCGCATCGCCTTTGCCGATGACATATCCTTTGGAATTATCTCCAAATGTGACAGAACCTCCATCTGAGTAGTTAATGTTTTTTAGCATCTCTTTGTTTCCTGTCATGTGTTTTGAGCAACCACTGTCTAGTATCCACTTTCCTCTCTTTTTAGGTGGTACCTACAAAATACAGAATTAACATTAGTACCCACCATTTTAGTTTAGGTCCTAAGAGTTAGGTCTTAGGAAGCCAAACCCAAGAGGGTTCAGAATTCCTTTTGAAAATAAAATCTTTGTTTTTATGAACAGTTTTTATAAAAAGATTTTATATACTTATTTCTAATCGAAGAATTATTTGTTTTAGGAACCCAAATTTTAATTGATTTAGTAACATTTGAAACTTTAGAACTAGGTTTTTCAACTTTATTATTCCTTTTATATGAAAAAAACTTTTTCTTTGGAATAATTTTAAAGGATTATTTATATTCTAGTCATCTTTTATTTGAAATAGTTTGAGAATTTTTTATAATTTTGAAAAGATTTTCTCTGCCTTTATTAAAATTAGAGATATTTTTAGTAATATTATCTAACTTTGTTTTAAGGCTAGAGCTATCTAATTCTAAAATCTTAACATTTGCTTTAAGATCATGATTTTCAATTAATAGAGCATCATTCTTTTCTTTTTGTGTTTCTATCTCTTGACTTAGCATAGAGAGTTGAGATGTCATATTAGAACAAGATTCTTGAGTAGCTTCAAGTTCTTCTTCTAAGATTTGTTTCTCTTCTCTTAGAATATCTACTTCAATTTCAGTTCTATTCAGTTTTTCAAGAGATTCTTTATATTTTCTTTTGATGTCTTTTAGCTTATCAAGTAATTCTAAGTTTATTTCTAATAGATCATCAAAATTTTGATCACTTACCTCCTCTTTTGTGGCCATAAAACATACGTTGCTTGTTTTGTATCACTATCTGAGTCACTATCTGATGATGAAGATGATTCTGAATCATTCCAAGTGACAGAGAAAGCTTTCTTCTTGAATATGTCTTTCTTGTGCTTATTTTTGTCTTTCTTTTTCTCAGGATAGTCTTTCTTGATGTTGCCTTTCTTGTGACATTCATAACATTCTAGAGCAGATGATGATGGTTTATTGGTGTTATTATTGCTGGAGCTGCTCTTGTTATTTCTGAATTTGTTGCTCTTTCTGAATTTCAAAAACTTTTTTGAAATTCTTAGCAATGAACGCCATATCTTCTTCATCTGAATCTGATTCATCTTTTTCTGCCTTGAATGCTATATTCTTCTTATCTTGAGCCTGTACTCGTTTTGCATGGAGATTAACTTCATAAGACATTAGATTTCCTATTAACTCCTCTGGTTTTATGGTCAAAATGTCGTTAGCTTCTTTGATTGCTAAGACTTTTCATTCCCACTCATCCGTTAGTGAGTTGAGAATTTTTGAAACAATATCAATATTTGTATAAGTTTCTCCTAATGTTATCAAAGAATGATATATATCTTGAAATCTAGAGTACATTTCATTTATGGTCTCATCTTGATTCATTTTAAAATTCTGGAACTGATTTTTGAGCATAGAAATTTTACTCTGCATGACTTTGTTAGTACCCTCATGTGTAATTTTAAGTGTACGCCAAATTTCATGAGCAGTTTTACACATGCTTATTCTATTAAACTCATTTTTATCTAATGCACAATATAACATATTCATAGCTTTAGCATTTGCAGTAGCGTTTAATTTTTGTGTGTTAGAACATGCTGAATATTCAATAGTAGGCATAGTATATTAAGATTGCATAATATTCCAGGTTTCATAGCTACTTGCTTGTATATAGATTCTCATTCTAGTAGCCCAATAGTTATAGTTCATTTCATTAAATAGAGGTGATCGTGCAGTAGATTGACCTTCTAGAAAGGTAGTGTTAGTTACAGTGCTGGTGTTATTTTCCATATTTAAAAAATATCAGATAACTATGTTACGGTTATATGATTGCCAAGCCCTGATACCAAATGAAAGTGACTGTGCTATAGGATCGTGTAATATGGATAAACTACTTGTGCGAAATAAGTAAGTAAATAATTAAAGCAGTAAAGTAAATGACGTCAGAGATTTTTATATTGGTTTGAACTTTCGTTCTACGTCCAGTCCCAGACTCCTTTTGGAATTAAACTAGCAACCCTCACTTAACCCGGAGGAATATGTTTACACTGCCTGAGCAACCGAATAGGACTTCTACCGCCTAAGCAATCGAATAGGACTTCTACCGCCCAAGCAACCGAACAGGACTTCTTTACAACTAGACAAAATTATCTGAATGTAGTGTGCTCTTTAAATAACACTGATAAGTCAATTAAGTACAATCTTCCTATAATCTTCTCCTTTATGATATATAGTGTAATGTGCTTGAGAATTTGTGGAAGATAGAATGATCAACAATCAGAGAATGTATGCAGTTTGAGTGCAGTTTGAAAATAGAGAATAGGAGATAAGAATTCAAGAATATTAAAATCAGTTATCGTAAATTGTTTGTTGAGTTCTGAAATCTATTTATAGAGATTAAAAAGTTGCAATCATTCATGAAAGATAACATTGAAAAGAAACAGGTACAACTGTTGATTTGAAGATGTTTCTCTTTGATGGAGAGAAGTGTCTTTTCATAAAAATAGCCATTATAAATATTCAGCCGGCTGAAAATATAATTCAGCCTTCTGAATTTGTTAGTTTCGAAAACAGCAAAGAAATAGGCATATTTTGACGTAAAACAGCAGGCTGAATTAACTTATTCAGCCGGCTGAATATTGTGAAACAATATAAATGTTTCAACAAACAGACGGTTGAATGAGTCCATTTAGCCGGCTGTTTTCAGCCTTTTGTGCATGTTTGAGCATGTGTGTGTATGTTTATATATATACCATTCAGGAGAGATTTTAACATATTTCTAAATAGTATACAGACTCTTAATAAAAGACTACCAGCTTCAAAATATTCTGAATACGAATCTACAATGAATCTCCTACATAAGTGATTAGTACACACAAATATTGATTTATATAGTTGTCACAATCAAAATGATTAAAATCGAGATTCTAACAATGATTTCCTTTAAAATATTCATTTTAAGAATCTATGTACTTTCACAAATCCATTCAAAAAGGTTTAAAACTAATGTTACTTAAACATTATCACTACAAACCCAAAAGCATTCCATTTATGCTTGTCTTTAAAACATTCTTTTAAACAATTATTTACATTCATAAACTCGTGTAGCCGATGTATAGAGTCCAACGGATGTTGATGTGTGTTGACTAATTAGATTATGTACATTCATCGGTGTAGTGCAACGTGTCAATGTATATAGTGCGTCTCCTGTGTCCATGACACAGTGTAAGCGGACACTATATGTAGATAGCCCGCTCGTGATGGAAAACGAGCCTCGTCAACTATGGAACCCTATGTCGATTTTACCCATTATCGTAGAATACATGATGATATAACCGTTGTCTGAAGTGACACGAAGTTTATTTTGCAGGATCGTTGGATCATGTTGTTCGACTTGAAATGTCTGCACTTGAGTCCACTGAGCGTTGGAGTATGTTCAATGTGACGATTTCTTGGAAGTCGCTTTTTGAGATCTAAACCATGGGCCCATATTCAAAATGACCTCCGACATTGCAATCTTTCCTCTTTCGTTCACTACTACGTTCTTTGATGAGATTAGCTTGGAGTTCAGTCTCTTTGAACCCCAAGCACAGATGTACTGAGATTGAAGTACCCTAAGCCATCTTAATGGAATGGTGGCAGCAAAGGAAGGAGGACAGGTATGAGTTAGGATATGGATCAGCGGTGGCGGTGCAACGACGATGGAATAAGTGTTAGTGACAAAAGGTCATGGCAGTAGTGCCAAGATCAAAACCTACCTTGAATCGAGATCTAGACAATGAAGTTGGTCGAGATCTAGTGGGGTTTTGGTTAAAATGGTCGAGGATGATTTGTTGCAATGACTTAGATGGTGGCTGCGATTGAGGTGTAGCGGCGGTGCTGGAAAAGCCGAGGCAGTAGCGGGTTGGAACTCGCAAAGGAAGAGGACGGTAAACATAGCTTTGGAAAATGAAAGATGGAACTTAGAAAAATTATAAGTGTTTCATTTATACTTTAGTGGAAAATCATATCGGTACCAACATGATCATGTCGGTACCGATAGGTTTTGAACCCTATGTAAAAAAGGAGAAGAAATAATGAAATCTACTCGACCGAGAGACAACGTTGCTTCCAGAGAGTTGAAGGCTCCAACTTCACTACAAGAAGTGATTTGACAACTATGCGGAATAGTGCACTGATGATCTTGAAGTGAACGAGATGCTTCAAGACAATGGTTGATCAATTGAAGACTTCTATGTTGATAACATCTGGTCGCTCGTCTCAATCTAAAGCATGCTTTGTTGTTACGAAAAAATACTTTGTAAGGCAAATGTCATCCAACATTTAAACCAAGCGACATCTCAGTGGATCTGAACGTCAAAACGATGAAGAAATGGATGAAAATAACTTAGGAGGTACCAGGAATGATGAACAAATGGAGCATGAGAAGTTTGGCGAAAATTTGCACAAGGCAAATCATGTCAGTGCTGCCATGATTGATCGTGTTGGTATCGAGTTTTTTGGCTAGAGGGACCCGCTTTGAATAGTAGATGAAGTGGCATTGTACTTTGAAGCAAAAAGACAAAGACTCGAATATAACAAGATTTAGAGAGGCAATTTTGTTACATACATATCAGGATCGTTGGATCATGTTGTTCGACTTGAAATGTCTGCACTTGAGTCCACTGAGCGTTGGAGTATGTTCAATGTGACGATTTTTTGGAAGTCGCTTTTTGAGATCTAAACCATGGGCCCATATTCAAAACGACCTCCGACATTGCAATCTTTCCTCTTTCGTTCACTACTACGTTCTTTGATGAGATTAGCTTGGAGTTCAGTCTCTTTGAACCTCAAGCACAGATGTACTGAGATTGAAGTACCCTAAGCCATCTTAATGGAATGGTGGCAGCGAAGGAAGGAGGACAGGTATGAGTTAGGATATGGATCAGCGGTGGCGGTGCAACGACGATGGAATAAGTGTTAGTGACAAAAGGTCATGGCAGTAGTGCCAAGATCAAAACCTACCTTGAATCGAGATCTAGACAATGAAGTTGGTCGAGATCTAGTGGGGTTTTGGTTAAAATGGTCGAGGATGATTTGTTGCAATGACTTAGATGGTGGCTGCGATTGAGGTGTAGCGGCGGTGCTGGAAAAGCCGAGGCAGTAGCGGGTTGGAACTCGCAAAGGAAGAGGACGGTAAACATAGCTTTGGCAAATGAAAGATGGAACTTAGAAAAATTATAAGTGTTTCATTTATACTTTAGTGGAAAATCATATCGGTACCAACATGATCATGTCGGTACCGATAGGTTTTGAACCCTATGTAAAAAAGGAGAAGAAATAATGAAATCTACTCGACCGAGAGACAACGTTGCTTCCAGAGAGTTGAAGGCTCCAACTTCACTACAAGAAGTGATTTGACAACTATGCGGAATAGTGCACTGATGATCTTGAAGTGAACGAGATGCTTCAAGACAATGGTTGATCAATTGAAGACTTCTATGCTGATAACATCTGGTCGCTCGTCTCAATCTAAAGCATGCTTTGTTGTTACGAAAAAATACTTTGTAAGGCAAATGTCATCCAACATTTAAACCAAGCGACATCTCAGTGGATCTGAACGTCAAAACGATGAAGAAATGGATGAAAATAACTTAGGAGGTACCAGGAATGATGAACAAATGGAGCAGGAGAAGTTTGGCGAAAATTTGCACAAGGCAAATCATGTCAGTGCTGCCATGATTGATCGTGTTGGTATCGAGTTTTTTGGCTAGAGGGACCCGCTTTGAATAGTAGATGAAGTGGCATTGTACTTTGAAGCAAGAAGACAAAGACTCGAATATAACAAGATTTAGAGAGGCAATTTTGTTACATACATATTAAAAGCTTGGAGACTTAAACAAATAAAAAGAAGAGTCGAAGATGCAAGCTGAAAAAACATGTCAACGTCAACATGATCATGTCGGTACCGACTTGTTATGGATGTCGAGTTTTACTCGTTTTACATGCCTGAAAGCTTGGGCCTAACCTTTTACTTTTCCTACGCGAAACAACGACTTTTCGACTATAGACATCTATCATTTTGCAATGAAATAAGGACTTGTAAATACTTGCATCCAATTGCCGACATGTTTGTTGCCAACCAGTTTTTGAGTTATACTTGTTAAAGTGTTATAATTGCAAGGATCACCCGAAATAAACTGATAGTCCATATCCAACCAACCTGGACCGAACCACTTAAAAATCTTATCTTACTTTCTGTTTCGTTTTTTCACTTTATTATTCCTGTTTTTACTTGAATTTGGGGCGCAACAAAATATTCTAAAACACTTAGGGCATCTCCAGTGGTACACTTACATCCTGAATTCGAAAAAAACCCCCCCAATCGTTGAATTCAAGCTTAATATTAAGCTGAAAGTTCAGGATCCAATTCAGAATCCTGAACTGGACTTGGACGCCCATTTAATGGGCGCCCAAGCCCTGGCGCCCATTTAATGGGCGCCAGGCTTCTGGCGCCCATTAAATGGGCGCCTGAGCCAGGCCATTTAATGGGAGCCTGGCTCAGGCACCCATTTAATGGGTGCCTGGAAATCAGGCGCCCATTTAATGGACGCCATTGGGTGCCCACTCCGGACTCAGGGCTGAATATTCAGCGGGCTGAATCCACTGGAGATGCCCTTAAAAGAGAACTTTTTTTTTTTAATAAACTGAAAATAAGCGGCTAATCCAAATTTCCAATTGTTAATGTACGTCTCACTTAAGACCCTCACTTAAGACCCTAACTAGGGTTTGCATTAGGACGAGATATTTCAACCGAAAATTGTTAAGCAATCCATTTATCGCTATCCCGATTTGGATAAACATAAAAGAGATTCCGAAAATCGGTTGTTTCCGTCCCATTCTCGATCCTCATCTCTGAATCAGAGAAAGAGTGCATCTTCTTCTCTTTAAACCCTAACAAGGGTTTCTGTTAAAACGAGATTTTTTAACTGAAGATTAATACAGCGACCAAGGGTTTACAGTCGGACCAGATCAATTCCGATAGGTCAAATGGTTAAGCAAACCATTAATCGCTATCCCAATTTTCAAAAGCCCAAAAGATATTTGAAAAAACTCAGCAGCTACTGAAGAATCAGCTGAGGTTTAGTTAGAAAGAAGAAAAGAAGAGGAAAGAGAAAAAAGGAATACATTGCTTTGATGATAATAGATCATTCTGAACAGTGGGTCACTTCTGAATATGGTGCATTGATCAGAGAGTTGGACTGAGGGTCTGCTACATGGTGCTTCAACCAGTAAGTTAATCAGAAACCAATCAAGGATTGATATAAGTGAATCCATCTGATTCACATAAATTATTATCCAAATTATAAGTTCATAATGAACACACCTTGTTTAATTTTATGCAAGGATAAAATTTGTCCACTAATGGATAATACATTATATGATACAAGTATTTGCTATGGTGCGCGTGAATACATTTAAGAATATTGATATATATCCTTACAAGAATAAGTTGACTGAATTGCATAATTTAGTATGCGTTAAAAAAAAGGTGGAACCCAGTGTACGAGGCTTCCGTACGATAGCGTGCTCTGGGAAGGTCGATAATTTGATATGCATTAATGGATAAATTTTACTGTTGCATAAGATTAAACAAGGCAATGTCTTCATTTATGAACTAGCTTGAGCTGAATGCTCCAAATAATGTTTTAAGTGATACGGGTATTGTTTGTGGTGTGTGAATACATTTAGGAATTTCGATATATCCTTTGCCAAAATAGGTTGGCCGAATCACATAATTTAGTATGCATTAGTTGATAAGTTTTACCGCTGTATGAAATTAAACATGGCGTGTTGATTATGAACTAGCTTTAATTAAATGCTCTAGATGATGTTAATTATGCAATTTAGCCAAACTATTCTTGTAAGGATATATATCAATATTCTTAAATGTATTTACTTGCACCATAACAAATACTTGTATCGTATAATGTTATCCAGATAAAATTTACCGTTGCATCAATTAAACAAGGTGATGTCATCATTTATGAACTAGCTTTAGCTGAATGCTCCAAATAATGTTTTATGTGATACGGGTATTGTTTGTGGTGCACAAATACATTTGGGAATATCGATATATATTCTTTGCCAGAAAAGGTTGGCCGACTCGCATAATTTAGTATGCATTAGTGGATAAATTTTACCGTTGTACGAAATTAAACACTGTGTGTTGATTATGAACTAGCTTTAAATGCTCCAAATGATGTTTTATGTGGTATGGGTATTGATTGTGGTGCGTGGATACTTTTAAGAGAATATATATATATATATATATATATATATATATATATATATATCCTTACCAAAATTGGTTGGCTGAATCACATGAATTGGTATCCATTAGTCAATATGTTTTACCGTCAGTTAAAATTAAACATGGTGGGTGTGCGCTGGCGTATATGTGTTTGAGACACTAATTAGGACGAGGCCTGTGCTTTGCACATGAGATATTGTTGGAATTGTGCCATTGATGGGTGTTTTTTTAGTTACTCATGTTTGTACTATTATTAATCACATGTAAGTTTGGTAGCTATGTTCCTTTAGTAGTCAACACTATATGAAATCCAACTTTTACTTGATTAGCCATATGTACAGAATTACGTTTTTGTATGTGATGAGTCCCTCATCATTCCTTGTCTACTCTAACCCGCTGTAAAATTTCCAATAGAGATAAATCCATTTTCAGTCAGATTAAAATTTTAGTGTGGTAGAAAGGTGGAAATTGTTTTGAAAATAAATAATGATATCGTTTGTTACTAATACAAACTGTATGCCTTGATCTAAATCTTTAATGAAGTTCAAAAAATTAAGCATTACGAAAATATGTAATGGCTATAAATAATTTGCATTCGGTACGCTGGAAAACACTGTAGGAAGCATATATAGGTCCTGTTGTATTAGACTTGGCGTAGGTGAAAGTTGTTACTCTCCAATGGATCATGTATGTTGTATTTCCTCACATTACCTGTTCAGAATTGTTGTATTGATGAGGTACCGATATATAAAAGCTTTACCAAATGTAAAAGTACATATGCATTTTGCATAGAATTCATTTTTATTATTTGCAAGCTAAATTTGTTAAAAAAATATCACATGCGGGTATATATCACACCAATCAATTTTAAAAGTGAAATTATGCAGATGTTGATATTTTGTTTGCGTGAATAATACTTTGTTTAAAAACTAACAACTTGTAATTAGCATTGTCTAAAATTAAATCGCTAAACTTAATCATCAAATAAAGAAATAGACGAAATCATAACAAAATGAGATTCACTAAGCTGAAAATCTTGCTTCTAGGTTCTCTTGGTGTTGCTTTTGGTTCATGTTTCTTAGCATATATGCTTGTTATAAGCACTCAAAGTTATGTTTCATTGTCTAAACACATATTCCCGGAGAATTACATAGGGTAATTTCAGTCATTCAATGATAGCGTTGACTCTTTCATTTACGGTTATTCTTAAGAAAAAATAATTTGAGGTATGGTAGTAGTGCATCATGCTTGTAAAACAGTAACATATATGATAAAATACATTTCTATACGTTAGTTTTCACATTTTTTTGTAATATGGACCGTGCGCAAAAATTTATGTGCATGGTTCCATACAACACTAAAATAAACCAACATTATCAGAAAAGTAGATGTAAAAAAGTGACCTCCTCAGTAGCCAATGGAATTATGGAACAGACTTTGCCAAATCGCAAAATTAGAGTGCATAAAATATCTTAAGGTAACACTTAGTTTCACGATGATCCAACTCGAAACAAACTTCCAGAATCCGTAGGCACTAGAAACTGTCATCAGCCTCTCAGATACTTCTTCTATATGTACTTCTCTTCAATTATCATTAGCCTACTTAAGAGATTCTGTAGGATCGTTGATGCACTCCTCGAAGAAGTTCACAAGGAGTACAGAAGCTTTGTAGGCATGTAAGGATCAATATGATATCCATACACTCCATTCACTATAATTTCAGTTGGGCCTCCATATACAGTTGCAAATATTGGAAGCCCACAGGTCACAACTTTAATAATCATGAGCCCAAATGCTTTGTTAGGTTGAACAAAAGAATTCTTGGTGTCAGCAATGCAACAATAAAATTCACCATTACGAACACTGTTCATCTGAGCACTTGTTCCTATACTTTTTTTTTTCCTTTATTTCTCCTATATCCTTTGCTTCCTTTCCATGATCCCCGACCACCACCACAAGGTTAACTAACTCTTGTAAACGATTGTTCCTAGCGTATCACTCCACCAAGTCCGTTGTGTTCTTCAACCTATCCATCCTTGCCATCAATAATATTATTAATTTGCTTTGGTTCGCAAGATACCGATTGTGCTTAGAGTTATCAACTGGGTTGTACAGCAGTTCTTCAATCTCAGAATGCAGGGCAGTTGACCTTTTACTCTGACCAGAGTAACAACATGTCAACACCAAGAGAAACTATGTTGAACTTGGGTTCAAAGACATTGATCCCGTGCACCACACGGTACAGTCCAGGCACTGTGAATGTAGTGTGCGACTCATATTGACCTACAGTATCCTGCTGCCAGCAATTTCTTAGAATGTACTGGTGATGATGAAGTCGGTATGATTCATGGAGAATAGATCTGTAGTGAATTGGCTTGAGAAATGGTACTGATCATCCAACTTTTTCCAGTGAAGATCCAAGTTTGCGTGGGTATTTGATTTCTCTAAAGCATGGGCTATGCTACAGTGTGTAACTCCTAGTTTATGTGCCAAAAGCATTGCCACAAGATTTCCATCACTGGAGTTACCGATGATAAGGTTTGGCATGCCTTACAGTTCTCCCACCAACTCATTAGGGACATCATTGGTAAAAGTCTCCAGGTAAGGCCAGACTTCAAATATGGAAATCCATTTACGGAGTATTCCCTTTTCAAACGTAGAAGTGACTCGAAGAATGCTAGTGTGTTCGGTTCCAACCACCTTCTTGAGTCGCTGTCCATGCGTGGTCCACACCGCATCCGGTAGCAATCGCGTCACATGTGTAGTCATATTGTTTGGTAGTATTGTGAGTTGTCAAATGAGTTTGAGATAAAAAGGGATTATGATGGGTAGTCTTCAATTAAGATGCGTGGCTTGATGTACTTTATTCTAAGGAGTTTTTTCAACTAATGCACGAACTCGGTCATGGATGTTTACGACTTGGCCACCGATGTCGGGATATCCCAAAACGTTAGCTTGAGCGAAGTATCCATCTGGAGGAAGGATGATGACATTGAACACCATTGGAATTCTACCAAGGAATGTTTCAAGAGTGCATGGATTAGGAGCAGGTGAATCGTTCCATACACAACCTGAACTGTATCAGCCCACCTCCTTTCAAGTCCAAGCTCTTGGAACCTAAATATACATGTGTACTATTAATAAAAAAAATCTTTGATCTTGATATATCAAAGTAAAACTTTGTAGACTGAGGTTTACTTGTGGTGGAATTCGGAGTATGGAGTTTCTTCTTGAAGGCTCGAATTGTGTTTATCAGTTTTCCTTAATGTAGATCGAAGAGCAACGAGGGTTTGAATTCTATCATTTTACATCATGGTCGGCATGTATTTGTTAATAATTTTTATTTATTGCTGATAAAAGTATATATGTAACAAAACCAAGAGTTTATAAAGTATCTTGAGTTATGAATCTTATGATGCACGTATGAACACACACACATGCATACATACATATAGATATATACATACAACACACACGCACACATTTATTTAAATGAGAAAATTACTATTCCCCTATAGCTATGAGCTTGAAGAAAGTTAATCAGAGGCCACATGCTTTCCTTATCGTGAAACAATTTAGAAGACAAGCGACAATTGAGGAGCCAAACTCCATTTCCAATCGACTTAGAAAGAGATGGTCGAGGGAAAGAAGCATTGAAAGGCTCAAAATCGAGTTCTAGGATAAAGTTCTGTTGAGAACTGAAAAAAATGAAAGCCATACATAAATAAAAATAATTGATTAAAAATAATGAATGATAATAATATGACCTCACCTTCCATCTACAAGCCCTCCTTTTAAATTTCAATTACTCAGAAACACTTAATTCTTTGACTGCTAATTCACCAAGTTAACTTGAACATATATATTTCCAGGCTCCTGTTCTTGGGCAAATTGCAAGAGCAACCCATGTAGGTAAAACTAACCTGATATGAGAAGCTTTTGGGACATCCTCAAAGACCCATCCTTCTGACTAACGTGATCCGTTTCATGACATCTTTATACTCCGTCAACAGTCGATGTGGTTGCAGAATTCCATTTCCTTGCTTAATAAACCTGGAAAATAAAGCAAGCAATTCATCGGTGTGCGTCCACAAAGCGTCGCCAAGGTATCTGACAATGTATTTAGTATTTCAAAAATGTAGGTTCTAGGTTGAACAGAATTTTGTGTTAACCGAGCTCAAAATGCATCTGACAATATAGTAGTCAATAGCAATGGTGTAAATACAGTTGTCAACAAACTACTTAACCACCAAATTGAAAGAAAATAATAAGTGGAGTTGACTTGAGAAATCATAGGACATTCATATTATACAATTTAATAGAAAGTGAAAAATACTGTAAAAATAACCGTCAATTGTTTGAGAAGTAAAGAGAATGCCCTGAAGTTAACAAACAACAACAGTAGATGAAGAATAATTAAACCTGAAATTTGGAAATCGTGAAGAACATTGGCTCTAACACCATGTTAGAGAAAAGGGTATACCTCCAAAGGGATTTTGAGACATCGTTTAGGTAAATTTATCTGGAACGGTTATAGGAGTGGAAAAGGTAGAAATCGGCAAACCCAAAATCTAACGATTCAGTTGAAGTTATTAAATCCTCTTTTGTGAGTGTAAACTAAGCATTTTTATTGACATTAAAATCAGTACCGTTATCACGTATGAGAAGGAAATTGAATTGTGCAATGGAAATGCAATTAAGTTGAAATGGACTCTGTCAAATTTCATGTATAGGAGCGAGGGAGAAAGCAGTTTTGGATTAGTAGGGAAAAAGCAGTTTTGGAGTAGTCATACTGAATTTGGTTTCTACCGTGGAAATAAGAAGGGCTTCAATTCATGGGTTTGTAGAAAAGATAGAAAAGGATCAAGATTTTGTATTTTGAAATAAAGAAAAAACATGATGCCACATATACAATGTTTAGCAGTTGTTTTTAAGTTTAAGTAATAGAATAGATAGATTATACACACCTTTTCAAATTTCTGATTTTATTAGGATTTTCTCGTCTGAAATGCTTAATTTAAGCCATCTTTGAATTTATTTTCCCCAGCATATTCAACTCTCGATCACAGATTCATTTTTGACTTCTGAATTTATGCCATCTCTTTAACTTTATTTTTGTACCATAAATAATCTGCAAACTGTTTTGAGATAGACATGAACAACTGATAAGCAATAATTGCAAATGCTCCAAATGAGCTTTGGTATAGACCTGTCAAATTCATCCCAACCCACCTACCCTATCCAATTACCCTATGCTTACATGGGTTAGGTATAGCCCTACTTATTTTATTTTTTCCTGTTCAACCCAGTATGCTTCTGAACAAACTAGGGTAGAAAAGCCTAAAACCGCCGAACCCTAATTTAACCCTACATCTCACTCTAGAAGCTCTGATTGCGGACTTGGAAGTATTAATGTAAGCAGTGCTCTTGTAAAATTCAATTCTGTATCAGACTTATTTGGGACTTGGATTTGAGAATAAACTGCTGTATGTAATGGATGAAGTGATGAAACTCATTTCTTTTGAGTTGTGCATTTAAACCAAAAGGGGTTTGCTGGATCAAACTAAAAGGTAGGTAATTCATTAATTATTATTAATTGATGTTTAATTAGTGATGTTACAGCTGAAAAAAATATCACTAGTACTGCTGAAAATTTTGCTGTTATAGCAAAACTATAAATACTTATGTTTTCTGTGTTCCTTAATGGGTCCAGAAAACATTAATAGACATACAAAAATTGAAGTACTAAAGGCCGTGAAATTTGATTAATAATCGTTACCATTGTATTTGCCACTTTTTAGAAAGCTAACAAACTTTGATTTATTGTACTCAAGTTTTGTTTACATGGAGAATGATACTTTGCATGTATACATTTGTAATTGCCATCCCAATTGATTTTGCAGATCTAAGTATAATCCATGATTCTTCCTTCACACCTTTTATATTTAATTCTCATTTTATGTGCATTACAAAATGATAACAGAGAAGATTGTGTGCATTACAAATTCATAACATAATTCTGCATGTATTAACAAGCACAGCAAAAGAATAGAACCAAGGCTTTTTAACTAATATGATAGACTGTGTGCATTACAAATTCATACATCTCTAAATTTAGTATGTACAACTTCATTTCTGTGATATTTCCCCCTGTTTGTTCGCCTTTCGGGCATGCCTTTTACTTTAATATATGATGTTTGATCACAGTAGTGATGTATGCTTTTTCGTAGGACTCAAAAATAACATTACGTTCAATTTTGCAGGTCAGTCCCAGGCACAACAGTAACCGAATTGTCGTGCATTTGCATTTGCATGGGGGTATGATATTTTATGTGCTGGTTATTATGGGGTTTGAGAATTCTGAAGTTCGATTCGATTTAGTACTGGATAATCCGGGCGACGGTTGAGTTTTGTAAAGGATGATCCGGGTTCGTGGATCCTTGCCATACGGATGTTCATGTTACTTGGAATCTGGCGCTGTTGTGTTCCCGCTGCAGTTCTTCCTTCATCTGGTTTATTCATCCTGCTTAATGTGCTTTGTTTGGTGTAAGACATATTCAATACACTAAACCGGCCCAAGTAAATGCTCTTCTGGTATTGGACCCGGTGGAACAAAAAGTCAAAACTAATGTTGCCCTCCTACAGCCAGATCAAACCCAGACCTAACTATTCAATCATCCATCCTCCAACCACTTTGACATAATATAACAGCAACTGTTTATTTTGTACAAGTTTTTTGTATGTTCTATTTATGTATAGCATTAATGTTTTTATGTTGCCTTGATTGAGGGTTACTCCAGTCCACGGACGGGTCTTTCCTTAGGCTGGACCTTTCAATACAACAAAATATATCATTTGCACAACGAGAAAATGTTGTAATATGTGTTTTACAGGCATACATCGTAGCAGACCAAATTGTAAAAGGGTCAACTTTTTTGACCATTTTTTCCCTCGTTGCATGAGGTTGGAATAAATTTGGGAATAAATTCGTATTATGAATTTTATTGAAAAGTTGTAATGTGGACTACTACAACCTTTTATAAAATGTTGGAATAATTAATCAATCGTAGAGTTAGGGGTATACCCTAAGGGTAATTATGTAATTTGTTATATATATTTAATTCGTTGATCAATCTTGTTTGAAATAAAAGATATTTTCTTTCTATTATATACTTGATGTAATGTGATTATATTAATTAATTAACTTAATTAAAAGTATATTTAATAGAAAAATTCATGAATGATATATTTGTAATAGTAATTACAAAGTGTTGTAACCGTGAGTAATTTATCACAACGAAACAAATATACTATTTTAAATGTTTCAAGTCAAGATGCATCGAGATTGAATATCGATGTATCCGTTGAGACTGGAGTACGTAACGCTCTCCAAATGTTAGGCAGTGTATTACTTATGACTACCGAGGGCACCTAGGGGTTACGTATTAATAGTTATTGAATAACTATGGAACGATTCACTCGATAGTTTTTTGTTGGTTAATATAACTAATGTCAAATAGAAAATATCGATGTGACTGATTTACACAGTCTCTCGACTTGAGAATACCGTGGATCTTCAATATGAAAACTCCACTTTGATTATAGACAAATCATGTCATGAGGTCCATCGAGTGACTATAGTTGGGTCGAGTGGAAGTATTGAAAGTGAAGCACTATTCAAAAGAGGATTCATCTCCTCAGTTATATGTGGTTAGTATCACAGTCAACTCAAAGTCAAAGTCTCTGGTCAGAGCATTTTGGTTAATAATAATTGTTATTATTGAACCAAAGACTTTGTATTTGGACTATAAAGTTGAATGTGGATGAGGCTGGAATTTTGACCATTACCAAATTCCATAAGTCCAAAGTGATATAGTTTTGACGAAGAGAATTGGTGTAAACAAATGTCACAACCGGGTAACGCTTATTAAACTAAAATTGAATTTTACCGAAAATGAGCGTAATGCCCCTGAATTTTAACTAACATTATTCAGGATATTTAATTGTAAATAAAATAAAATAATGTGAATAATTAGTGAGATGAGATTAATAAATCTAATAGCTGTGTCTTAATGAATGAATTAAAATAAGACTTAACTAAACTAAGAAGGAGGAATTTTCGAAGGGGTAAACTTGGAAATGGGGCTACATTTCTTAGTATAAATCTCTTCATCCACTTTAATAAATTTACACTCTCTCATTCATAACTCCTCACCAATTTCGACCGGCCATTAAAAGCTCCAGGAAGAGCATAAATTGAAGAAAAAGCTAGGAAATTATTTCATTCTCCATTTAACTGATCAAGGTGAATAATCATGTTTATCATCTCATTTTTCTGTGTTTGGATTGGTTATGGGTCATACCCGATTCATGTTTATGATTTTGGTTAGGATATAACCATTTAAACCTTTGTTTGGATAAGGCAGGTGTTTTAAATGTTAATAGGCTAATTAACGCGTTTTTATTCGGTTTTGGTTAAATTCCAAGTTGTTTTTATCTTCATTTGCTTTGAAATTTTAATATGTTGAAGTTTATGATTTATCTGATTTTTGGATATTTTGGGAATTTTTCCTTAGTGATTTACTAAGGTAATTAAATTATTTAAGCCCGAGGGCTAAACTGAAAATTTGCTTCCGAAATTACTTAAATTTGGAAGGAAATTGACTTTGGAAATATTTGGGGAAGAAGTACAGTGTTTTAAGAAAAATGTTGACTTTTGTATACTTTTTACTATTTGGAGTACAGAAGAAGGTTCCTCAGCCAATCAAAATTAGACAAGCGAGATAAAACATCACTTCAGTGGGCCCATTTCTGCCTTCGACTCCAACAAGCCCGCTTTTACCCTTTCGTCTAAAACGAAAGGTAACTGTAGTTACCTTCCGCCAAAGTCAAAAGGTAAGCACGGTGTCGAAGGAAGAGGGGCGATGGATGGGCAGGCTGCTTCCTTTGCTTTCGAATAGAAACATAATTGCTTTCGAATAAGTTGAAGGGGGATCCTTTGAATATATCATTTTATAAACGACTAAATTTTTTATATATTCAAGAAGAGGTTTCGAAGGGGATCTTCGAAAGCTTAAACCTTCATGAGTATTATTTTAAAATGTTTCCTAAAAAGACGTTTTAATACCTTTCGGCAAAGTCGAAGGGTTAACCTTCCGACATGGTCGGAAGTATACTTTCGAAGGTTTGGTTCCAGCACCAACACTTCATTGTTTTGAATGATTGCGAAAGGTTTTTATTTCGAAAGGTTTGATTTCGGAAGGTTTTGAAGGGGTTATCTTCAATGATTGCGAAAGGTTTTGATTTTGAAAGGTTTTGAAAGGGTTATCTTCAATGATTGCGAAAGGTTTTGATTTCGAAAGGTTTTGAAGGGGTTATCTTCAATGATTGCGAAAGGTTTTAAGTTTGATTACTTTCGAAAGGTTTATAAATGGTTTTATAAGGGGGGATACCCCAGGCTTTCGACAAGGTCGAAAGGTATGATTTTGTGATACTTTAAAAAGGAAGGCTTCCGAATGGGCTAACTTCGAAGGGTTATTTGCTTTCGAACGAGACTTTTTTAGCCATTTTTCTTAAGTAAAACTTTTCTAAGTCGAAGGGGTTACTTCGAAGGGTTATAGCATAAAATATTTATCTTTGTCTGCATATATAAGGGGGATCCTTATTTAAATTGAATGTTATAAAACCTTAAGGACATCAGGGTGGGTTTAATGTTTTCGATACATAGTTTGGGGTTACGAACAGAAATATGCTTTCGAAAATAGACAATGGGGCTATTTTTATTTAATTTAACTTAATTGGGGCTACCAATAGGAATAAGTTAAACATGTGGAATACCCGGGGAAAAATATATTATCATGGGGATCATGAGTTTTTATAAATAATCATAGGGATCATGATATTTTTGGCCAAGTGTTGGGTTCTTGGTTAACCTAGGAAAACCATGAAATGTGCGGTGGATAGCCCACATCAATTTCTAAAAGAAAAGAACGTTTTGCCAGAAGGTGGTTAGCCTTGGGATTTGGCACCCAAAGGTTCATAGTCATCATAGGAAAACTATGGAGTGTGCGGTGGATAGCCCACACCATTTTTATAAAACAGTGTACGATGGATAATCTGCATTTATTTTGAATGGATTTGGGATGGATAGTCCTATTAAACTATGACGGATAGTCATTTTAATGATTTTAGAGGGGAACTCTAATAAATTGATTTTTAGATGGGAAATCTAATAAATTGCTTTTAGATGGGATATCTAATAAATGGATGGATGAGATATCCAATACATACGATTTATGGCTTTATTTCATATTATGTTAAGACTAATCATTTTGGGTGCATGGGCATAGTAAATGATTTGAATGTTTCGTTTTGGATATCAGTGAGGGGAAAACCCGTTCCGCTAAGCGGCGTGGTCTCACTACCTATCTATTTATGATAAGAGATGATAAGGGATTATTCATACCAGACTTATTGTCTGACTCGAAGTTTGTGTTTCTCCATAAACTCTCGGGTACTCAAAATTAATTTGAGTAGTCTGAGAGTGGGAGACTTTCAGATTTCTGGATGAATAAGCTTCTGGAGACGTGCAGGAGGCAGTGTTAACTGTATAGGAGCTATTTTGTGTATTCCACTATGATGTACTAAGAACTGTAAAGTTCATATTTATTAGTTCTCTGATCATCATAAGGGGACATCTTCATAAATCGCTCTTATCGTA
Organism: Allium fistulosum; assembly: GCA_030737815.1. Taxonomy (NCBI): domain Eukaryota; kingdom Viridiplantae; phylum Streptophyta; class Magnoliopsida; order Asparagales; family Amaryllidaceae; genus Allium; species Allium fistulosum. The sequence continues at coordinate 792,037,174 of CM060908.1, forward strand.
TTTTGTACATGTTTATGTGATCCAAACGTGGTTAACGTCTGAGATTATGTAATTGAATCTTAAATTGAAATTCATAAGAAATGAGAAATTCTGTTTTGTTGAAGCTTAAAATTTTTCATATTCTTGTGTTTTCTGTGTTGCCAATAGTTTCAAGATTCCAATTTCAGTCACTCAGAAATAACACCTATGGATGACTGCAGCATCCGTAGCAGTTAGTTTTGAGCCTTCAGAAGCGGGATGTTACAAGTTGGTATCAGAGCATGGTTTATGTACTTAAAAGGAATTTAAACCTTAAAAGATTTTTAAAGCATAATCTAATGAATCTAAAATATAGTTGGGCTTGGGTAAGTGTTATAGTAACGTATGTGTACTTTGCTATAAATATCTAAGTATGTATTCCCCACTCTCTTAGACCGTTTTTCTGTATCTTACCAAGATTGGATTTCAGGTAGTAGAAAAGTAAGATATGTAGGCAGGAAACGAAAGAGTGAGTCAAGTTGGAAGAAGCACCGCAACACGTGGAAATGTTCGACCCAATATTAGGAGCAACCAGGGTCGATAGGCAAATGCAAACCCAGATGCAAATGCCAATGTTGGTGCTGAGATTCCGCCGGTTGAGATAGGGATAATGTATCAGTTTTTCGTGAATATGATGCAAGCTGGAGCAACTACGGGAGTGGCTGTAGGGAATGCTAGAGGGGCTAATCCGGTGGCCCCAGTTGGCAATACTTATGCTAAGCTGAGCAGGGATTACGCTAGTCTTAGAGGAAAGCCTTTTCTGGGAACCGAGGATGCGGTATGAGTGGAGAACTGGCTATTGCATTGTGAAAGGATATTTGCAGATCTCGGCTTGACGGATATGCAGAAGAGGAGACTTGCTTCAAGGCAATTGCAGGGAGCAGCATTGTTTTGGTGGAATAGAGTTACCGTAGGAGAGCCAGAAGAAGACCTGACTTAGGCTGAATTTCAAAGGAGGTTTGAAGAAAGATTTCTATCAGAGGTTGCCAAGTCAGCATTGCTCAGGAAATTTGTAGATTTAGTCTAGAGGGATAGATCGGTGATTGAGTATGCTACAGAGTTTGATGAGCTGTCCTGTTACGGATATGCTACTATGGATACAATCATTCGGAGAAATGATAAGTTTATCAGGGGGTTGAATCCTGAGATCACCAGAGCAACCATGCCAAACCTCCGGGATCCGTGTCATATTGTTGTTGAGATGGCTATTCGGAATGAAGAGATGCTTTCTACTTTTGGAAAAGAGAAACCATTTGAGGTTCAGAATTTCAGGGTAAGAAGCGGAAGTTCTTCAAGAAGAAAGGTGCCCAGTCGGGGTAGCAGCTAAGAAGAGCAAGGCTGATATTGTTTTTACAAGTGTGACAAGAAGGAGCACTATGCTAATGAGTGTCGCTCGGGTGATGGAAGAGCAGTTGCAGTGAGGCCGAATGTGAAGTGCTACAACTGTGGCCAGATGGGGCATTACAAGGACAAGTGTCCCGAGGCTGCTAAGGCCGGAAAGGGAAAGGTCTTTGTATTGGAACCATCATCCTCTAGACCAACGACTGATGAGTAAGAAAAAGCTGTGATGGAAGGTATGCTTATGATTCAAAGTACTCCGGTTAGGATACTATTTGACACCGGTGCATCGCACTCATTTATATCTTAGTATTTGGTAAATTGCTTATGTCTAGCACCTTTATACCTTATTACTCCTTTAAGGGTTGCGAATCCTATAAGAGGGTATGCAACTCTGGGAACGAGATATGACCAGTTAGAACTTGATTTGTAGGTCATATGTTTGCATGCAGTTTATATGTTTTTGATTTCGTGGGTTTCAGAATCATATTGGGTATGGATTGGTTAGATAGGTATGATGCTAGGATATTTTGCTAGGAGGGAAAATACCATTGAAACATCCTAATAGCCGTAACCGAGTTATTTACTCGGTAGGGAGTTCGAACAGAAATGCTTATGCGTTATTGGGTGCTATGGAAATGGAAGTAGAGTTGAAGCATGTTTATGTAGCAAGTGAGTTTGTGGGTGTGTTTGAACCAGTTTCGAGCTTGCCGCCGAAAAGATCTATCGAGTTTCGGATAGATCTTGTACCGGGAGCTGAACCCGTAAGTAGACCACCTAGCAGGATATCACCAACCGAGATGAAGGAATTGAAGGTACAACTAGTGGAATTGGAAGGAAAGAATTTCATCCCGCCAAGCAGTTCGCCTTGGGGAATGGCCGCAGTATTCGTGAAGAAGGAAGTTGGGTCATTAAGGATGTGTATCGACTATCGTTTGCTGAACGAGAGGACAATCAAGAATAGGTATTCTTTGCCGAGAATCGACGATTTATTCGATCAGTTGAGTGGAGCCAGAGTGTTTTCCTAGCTGGATTTGGCGACAGGTTTCCATCAGCTAAGAGTGGCAACAGTATTCTTTTGACAGCGTTCAGGACCAGAAATGGGTCTTACGAGTGGTTGGTTATGCCATTCGGGCTTACTAATGCGCCAGCTTTTTTGTGGATTTGATGAACCGGGTTTTCCGAGAGCACTTGGATAGGTTCATGTTGGTTTTTATTGATGACATTTTGGTATATTCTAATAATGAGAAAGATCATGCGGATCATCTTAGAATAGTGTTGGAGACGCTAAGGCAACATCAGCTGAAGGCGGAGTTCCCTAAGTGTCATTTCTGGAAGAAGGAAGTGAAGTTCCTTGGTCATGTAGTTTTCGAGGAAGGTTTAGCAGTTGATTCGGATAAGATCGAAGTTGTTAACGATTGGAAATGACCAGAGATAGTAAGTGTGATTAGAACTTTCTCGGACTTGTAGGTTACTACCGAAGGTTCATTAAGGATTTCTCGCGGATAGCGGCATCCTTGACTATGCTAACCAGGAAGGACGTGAAGTTTGTTTGGTCTAACAAATGTGAGGAGGCATTCCTTAAGTTGAAACATTTGTAAACCAATGCGCTCATGTTTGTAGTTCCAGATGGGAATCAGGGGTTGGTAGTTTACACCGATCCATGTGGTACCGGGTTTGGTGTTGTGCTAATGCAAAATGGAAAGGTTATTGCCTATGCTTGTAGACAGCTTAGACCGCATGAAGTGAGATACCCTACTCATGATTTGGAGTTGGCAGCGGTAATCTTTGCATTGAAGGTGTGGAGGAATTATCTTTTGGGAGAAAGGTTTAAGCTATTTACAGATCATAAGTCTCTACGGTATTTATTCTCTCGGAAGAAGCTGGACATAAGACAACAGAGATGGCTGGAGTTTGTTGCAGCTTATGATTTTAGCATCGAGTATACACCGGGAAAAGGAAATAAGGTGGCAGATGCGCTTAGCAGGAAACATCAGGATGTGGTGTTAGCTATGTTGGCGGAATGGAAAGACTTGGAAGCACTGACTGCTTGCAGTGTGCAGTTGAGGTCGACTACTGGATCTAGTCGGAATATCGCCATGATGTCTTGTTTGGAAGTTCGACCAGTTCTGATCGAATGGATTGCTTCTAGGCAGAAAGAAGATCCAGGGTTAGCCGAGAGGATTAGAAGGTTAGAAGCTGGAACCGAGATTGATAATTTGAAGGATTTTATTCTTGACCTCAGGGGTTGGTTGAGAAAGAAGGAACGTTTATGTGTTCTGAATGTTGGAGACCTTAAGAAGGAAGTTCTTAGGGAATGTCATCGATCGAAGTTTACGATTCATCCTGAGGGAACCAAGATGTATTAGGATATGAAGAGAAGTTTCTTCTAGGAAGGAATGAAGAGGGATGTTGGCTTTTGGGTAAAATAGTGTTTGAACTATCAGCAAGTAAAAGCTGAACATCAGAAGCCAAGTGGGTTGCTTCAGCCTTTGGATGTTCCAGTTTGGAGGTGGGACTCGATATCCATGGATTTTATTGACGGGCTGCCAAGGTCAAATTGGGGTAATGAAAGTATATGGGTCATAGTGGACAGATTGACCAAAAGTGTGAAAGTGTGTTAAGGATCATGTAATATGGATATACGATAATACAGAGTATAATGATGGTAGCTATACAGTAAATATTGCGGAATATAAAAGCAGTATAATAAAAATAACACCAGAGATTTTTATACTGGTTCAGAGCTCCGTTCTACGTCCAGTCCCAGACTCGTTCTGGAATTTCACTAAAACAACAACCCTCACTTAACCCGGAGGAACAGGTCTATACAACCCCTGAGCAACCGAACAGGGACCTGAGCAGTGGAACAGGATTTCGCCTCAGCAGCCGAAGAGGACTTTACACGCTTGAGCAGCAGAACGGGACTTCAACAAATACAAAAGATTGTTTGACTTTTTGTGTTCTGATAACACGGATAAGTCTGTTTATAGTACACCCTTCCTATGATCTTCTCCTTGAGTATAAATATGTATATTTGAAGTTTATGAAGATTAGAAAGGAATAGTATTGCTTAGAATATGATATATAAATCTAATTCAAGCAATGAGTATGTTGAGAATGCTGAATATTTGAGAGTATGATAAGAGAGATAAGCAGATTAAGTTTTTGGAATGAAGTTAGGACATGTATTTATAGTTGTTAAATAGCAGCAACCATTGGCGAAGAGTTTTGGTTGAAGCGTCGCGTCCAAATCTCTTCGTAGAGATATGTAACTCTTTACGAATGATCGTGTCTTTTCAGAAAATATAGCTGCTATAGAAATTCAGTCAACTGAGCCTCTAGGTCAGTCGACTAAATATTCAAACGATTTTTATTATATATTATATATATACTTGTGCACCTGTGAATGTTGTACAGATACTAGTAGGTCAGTCGACTGACCTGGTATTATCTGTGCAATTTGCACAGTTTACACAAGTATATATAATATATATATATATATATATTATATGATTCTAACTTTAAAAACTTTGATTATATATATATATATATTATATGCTTATATATGTATAAATCATTTGAAAATAAGAAGATTATATATATAAGCTAATATATACGTAAATGAGGAGAGATCTTAACAATATTGACTTAAGACTCAAAACAAAATAATATAAAAGTTGATGCATCGATTTTGATGCCTTGTCTCCATGTAGTATATATTCTCTTTTTGTCGTAACAGTCATTGAATCTGTATGTTGCAGTGATAGCTTCGTGTCATGAATCAAAACCAAATCTCAACATTCTCCCCCTTTTGATTGATGGCAACCTGCAAATAGATATAGATTTCGATTGTATATAATATAATATGAATACTTACTCCCCTTGAATCTTTGATATATATCCTGCATTCTTAATGTTAGCGATAATTTTCTCCCCCTTTGTCATCGATAAAAAGGATAAAGAACATGAATAATCGTATGATGCATGTATAGATATTCAAATCATAGCAATAAAAGAAACAATCATTCGTACATTGCAACATCATAAACACGAATTTTAAGGTAACAAAATAATACAAAATATTGGCTATTTAGTACAAGCCATGTTTTAATGTTTTGAAATGAAAGACTAATGTTTGTAGATCATTTTCTTTGGCTATTAAACACATGTCTGAGTTATGATTAACTTTCATATTTAAAACGTAAATGTTTCTATCTCTATCTCCTTCGAAAATAAGATTTCGATTTTGATCGAAGATACTACATTTATTTTCAGAGAAGATATTTTAAATCCTTTATCGCAGAATTGACTTATACTTAATAGATGATGTTTTAGATTCTTAACTAACAAAACGTTTGTAATAAGAGGTAAATTAGATGTACTGTAATTGCTCACATTGCCTTTGCCGATGATATATCCCTTGGAATTATCTCCAAAAGTGACAGAACCTCCATTTGAGTATGTAATGTTTGTCAGCATATCTTTGTCTCCTGTCATGTGTTTTGAGCAACCACTGTTGAGTATCCATTTTCCTCTTTTCTTGAGTGGGACCTGCAAAAAATATGAGATGACGTTGGTACCCACCTTTTTAATAGGGTCCTAAGAGTTAGATCTTAGGAAACCAAACCCAAGTGGGTTTAGTATCCCTTTTATAAATATAATTCTTATTATTATGAACGTTTTCTATAAATGATCTAATATACTTATTCCTTATTAACTAGTTATTTGTTTTAGGAACCCATATATATTTTTGAAGATATGGGTGTTTTATTAGACTTAACATTTTTTAAATTACTGGACTGTGAATTCTTGAATTTCCTCTTATAACCTAGTCCGTTTTTATTGTTAGCAGGTTGTGAATTTTCAATAATTCTAGATAAATTCTCTCTTCCTTTATTAAAATTCGAGACATTTTTAGTGATTCCTTCTAGTTTGGTCTTTAGACTCGAATTTTCTAGTTCTACCATTTTGATATTAGTTTTCAAATCATGATTTTTAGAAACAAGAACATCATTCTTTTCTTTTTGAGTCTCAATTTCTTGACTCAATAATATCAGTTGAGAATTAACATTTGAAAGCGATTCTTAAATTTTCTCAAGTTCTTCTTCCAATATTTTCTTCTCGTCTTTAAGCATATCTCTTTCGAATTCTGCCTTGTTATGATTTTCAACAGCCTCTTTATATTTTCTTTTGAGACTTTTTAAAGTATCTAACAATTCGGAGTTTATCTCTATCATATCATCAAAAGTTAAATCACTAACCTTATTATCTTTGACCATAAAGCATACGTTGGCTTGTTCATTATTGATGTCACTCTCGCTTTCTGAGGAGGAGGAGGAGTCTGAATCATCCTATATAACTGAGAAAGCTTTCCTTCTGAATTTGTCCATCCTTTTATTGCGATATTCTTTCTTTTGATCCGGACAATCCTTCTGTATATGCCCTTTTTTGTGACAGTTAAAGCACTCCATAACTGATGAAGACGATGGTTTATTGCTGTTGAGCTTCTCTTGCCATTATTTCTGTTTCCTTTTCTATACTTCAAGGATTTCTTGAAGTTTTTGGCAATAAAGGCTAGGTCGTCTTCGTCTGAATCTGATTCTTCTTGTTCTGCACGGCATGCTATATTCTTTTTATCTTGAGCTTGAACTCGTTTAGCCTGCAAATTCACTTCATATGACATTAGATTTCCTATTAACTCTTCCGGAGTTATTTTGGAAATATCGTTCGCTTCTTCAATAGCGAGAACTTTTCTTTCTCATTCTTCCGTTAAAGAGTTAAGGATTTTAGATACGATATCAAAATCTGAATATGTTACTCCTAGTCCTACTAATGAATGATAGATATCCTGAAATCTTGAATACATATCGTTTATAGATTTATTGTCTTTCATTCTAAAGCTTTGAAATTGACTTTTGAGCATGGATATCTTGCTTTGTTTGACCTTGCTAGTTCCTTCGTGTGTAACTTTGAGTGTACGCCATATTTCATATGCAGTGTTGCACATGCTAACACGGTTAAACTCATTTTTATCTAAGGCACTAAACAACATATTCATGGCTTTTGCATTTGCTGTGGCATCTAGTTTCTGTGTATTTGTCCAAGCAGAATACTCCTTGGTAGGAATAGTGTATTCTTTCTGAGTAATATTCCATGAATCAAAACTATTTTCTTGCATATATATTCTCATTCATGTGGCCCAATAGTTATAGTTCATGCCATTGACTAATGGTGGACGTGCAGTGGATTGTCCTCCTATGAAGCTAGTGTTAATGCCAGTGCCAGTGTTAGTTTCCATATTATTAGAGTATCAGATAAATGTGTTACGGTTATATGAAGAACTTGCTCTGATACCAAATGAAAGTGTGTTATGGATCGTGTAATATGGATATACGATAATATAGAGTATAGTGATGGTAGCTATATAGTAAATATTGCGGAATATAAAAGTAGTATAATAAAAATAACACCAGAGATTTTTATACTGGTTCGGAGCTCCGTCCTACGTCCAGTCCCAGACTCCTTCTGGAATTTCACTAAAACAACAACCCTCACTTAACCCGGAGGAACAGGTCTATACAACCCCTGAGCAGCCGGATAGGGACCTAAGCAGCGGAACATGATTTCGCCTCAGCAGCCGAAGAGGACTTTAAAAGCATGAGCAGCAGAACATGACTTCAACAAATACAAAAGATTGTTTGACTTTTTGTGTTCTGATAACACAGATAAGGCTGTTTATAGTACACCCTTCCTATGATCTTCTCCTCGAGTATAAATATGTATATTTGAAGTTTATGAAGATTAGAAAGGAATAGTATTGCTTAGAATATGATATATAAATCTAATTCAAGCAATGAGTATGTTGAGAATGCTGAATATTTGAGAGTATGATAAGGGAGATAAGCAGATTAAGTTTTAGGAATGAATTTAGGATATGTATTTATAGTTGTTAAATAGCAGTGACCATTGGCGAAGAGTTTCGGTTGAAGCGTCACATCCAAATCTCTTCGTAGAGATTCGTAACTCTTCACGAATGATCGTGTCTTTTAAGAAAATATAGCTGCTATAGAAATTCAGTCAACTGAGCCTCTGGGTCAGTCGACTAAATATTCAAATGATTTTTATTATATATTATATATATACTTGTGCACCTATGCATGTTGTACAAATACTAGTAGGTCAGTCGACTGACCTACCAGGTCAGTCAACTGACCTGGTATTATTTGTGCAATTTGCACAGTTTACACAGGTATATATATATATAATATATATTATATGATTCTAACTTTAAAAACGTTGATAATATATATATATATATATTATGCTTATATATGTATTAATCATTTGAAAATAAGAAGATTATATATAAGCTAATATATACGTAAACGAGGAAAGATCTTAACAATATTGACTTAAGACTCAAAAAATAATCATATAAAAGTTGATGCACTGATTTTGATGTCTTGTCTCCATGTAGTATATATTCTCTTTTTGTCATAACAATCGTCGAATCTGTATGTTGCAGTGATAGCTTCGTGTCATGAATCAAAACCAAGTCTCAACAAAGTGTCCATTTCATTCTGGTAAGGTTAACTAGGATGGCATTTGTTTTGGCTAAGTTGTTCATGAAGAACATCGTTAGACTACATGGAATTCCTAGTAGTATCGTCAGTGATAGATTTTATTGACGGGCTACCAAGGTCAAACCGGGGTAATGAAAGTATACGGGTCATAGTGGACAGATTGACCAAATGTTCCTATTTCATTCTGGTAAGGTTAACCAGGTCGACACCTGTTTTGGCTAAGTTATTCATGAAGAACATCGTTAGACTACATGGAATTCCTAGTAGTATCGTCAGTGATAGAGATGTTTTATTTACTAGCGGGTTCTGGAAGAGCCTGTAGAGTGTATTAGGCACTAAGCTTAAGATGAGTACCGCATATCATCCTCAGACGGATGGGCAGATAGAGAGAGTCAATAAGGTACTAGAAGATCCGTTGAGAGCTTGTGTGCTGGATTTTAGTGGTTCTTGGGAAGATCATTTGCACTTAGTGGAGTTTTCCTATAATAATAGTTATCAGACTTCTATAGGACTGGCGCCTTTCTAAGCTTTGTATGGAAGGCCATGCAAATCACCAACATGCTGGCTAGAGACCGGAGACAGGTTAGTCCTTGGTCTAGATCTGGTGAGAGAGGCGACGGAAAAAATTCAGTTGATACGGGAAAGAATGAAGGAAGCTCAGTCTAGACAGAAGAGTTACGTGAATAAGAGGCGTAAGGATCCAGAGTTCTCAGTTGGAGATAGAGTTTTCATCACGGTATCGCCGATGAAAGGTGTAGTTCGGTTCGGAGAGACTGGGAAGCTAGGACCAAGATATGTTGGACCATTTCCTATATCAGAGAGGACTGGGAGACTCGCGTACCGAGTAGAATTGTCGAGCAGTTTGGCCAGGGTCCACAATGTGTTTCATGTTTCTCATCTTAGGAAGTGTGTTCATGATACAGAAACTACTATCGCTTAGACGGCACTGGAGGACTCAGTGGTGGAACCGGATATGACTTTTGTAAGGCAACCGGTTCGTGTTGTGGCAAAAGATGAGAAGAGGTTAAGGAACAAGACAGTCAGGTTGGTGAAAGTTCAGTGGAGCGACAACGTGAAGGACTGTACTTGAGAGACAGAAGACAGGATTAGAGCTACTTTTCCTGGGCTGTTTTAGATGGTATGTTCTATATAGAGTTTATATAGAATTTGGCTGGTGGGTTATACTAGGTTTGCTTGCATGGGCTATATGCTTGTTGTTTTGTTCTTACTGAAATTTCGGGGACGAAATTCTTTAAGGGGGGAGTCTGTAACGCCCTTGAATTTTAATTAACATTATTCGGGATATTTAATTGGATAAATTAAATAGAATAATGTGAATAATTAGGGAGATGAGATTAATAAATCCAATGGCCATGTCTTAATGAATGAACTAAAATAAGACTTAACTAAATTAAGAAGGAGGAATTTCCTAAGAGGTAAACTTGGAAATAGGGCTACATTTCTTAGTATAAATCTCTTACTCCACTTTAATAAATTTTCACTCTCTCATTCATAACTCCTCACCAACTTTCGACCGACCATTAAAAGCTCCAGGAAGAGCATAAATTGAAGAAAAAGCTAAAGAATTAAAGCTAGGAAATTATCTCATTCTCCAATTAACTAATCAAGGTGAATAATCATGTTTATCATCTCATTTTTGTGTGTTTGGATTGGTTATGGGTCATACCCGATTCATGTTTATGATTTTGGTTAGGATATAACCATTTAAACCTTTGTTTGGATAAGACATAAGTGTTTTAAATGTTAATGGGCTAATTAACGCGTTTTTATTTGGTTTTGGTTAAATTCCGAGTTGTTTTGATCTTCATATGCTTTGAAATTTTAATATGTTGAAGTATATGATTTATCTGATTTTCGGAGATTTTCGGGAATTTTTGCTTAGTGATTTACTAATTAAGGTAATTAAATTATTTAAACCCAAGGACTAAACTGAAATTTTGCTTCCAAAATTACTTAAATTCGAAAGGAAATTGCCTTTGGAAATATTTGGGGAAGAAGTACAGTGTTTTAAAAAAAATGTTGACTTTTGTATACTTTTTACTATTTAGAAGTACAGAAGTAGGTTCCTCAGCCCATCAAAATTAAACAAGCAAGATAAAAACATCACTTCAGTGGGCCCAGTTCTGCCTTCGACTCCAACAAGCCTGCTTTTATTCGATGAAGTCGGAAGGTACCTTTCGTCTAAAATGGAAGGTAAACAATTACCTTCCGCCAAAGTCGAAAGGTAGGCAGTGTCGAAGGGAAGAGGGGCGAAGGGATGGGGAGGCTGCTTCATTTGCTTTCGAATAGAAACATAATTGATTCAAATAAGTTGAAGGGGAACCTTCGACTCTATCATTTTGTAAAAGACTAAAATTTTTATATATTCAAGAAGGGGTTTCGAAGGGGATCTTCGAAAGCTTAAACCATCAAGAGTATTATTTTAAAATGTTTTCTAAAAAGGTGTTTTAATACCTTTCAGCAAAGTCGAAGGGTTAACCTTCCGACATGGTCGGAAGTATACTTTCGAAGGGTTGGCTCCAGTACCAACACTTCATTGTTTTGAATGATTGCGAAAGGTTTTGATTTCGAAATGCTCGATTTTGAAAGGTTTTGATTTCGAAAGGTTTGATTTCGAAAGGTTTTGAAGGGGTTATCTTCAATGATTGCGAAAGGATTTGATTTCGGAAGGTTTTGAAGGGGTTATCTTCAATGATTGCAAAAAGTTTTGAGTTTGATTACTTTCGAAAGGTTTATAAATGTTTTATAAGGGGGGATACCCCAGGCTTTCGATAAGGTCCAAAGGTATGATTTTGTGATACTTTCAAAAGGAAGGCTTCCGAAGGGGCTAACTTCGGAGGGTTAAAACCCTTCGAATGGGACTTTATTTGAAGGGTTTTAAAGGGCTTTTTCAGCCAATTTTCTTAAGTAAAACTTTGCTTAGTCGAAGGGGTTACTTCGAAGTGTTATAGCATAAAATACTCTTTTTTTCGAATATATAAAGGGGATCCTTATTTAAATTGAATGTTATAAAACCTTGGGGACACCGGGGTGGGTTTAATGTTTTCGATACGTAGTTTAGGGTTACAAACAGAAATATGCTTTCGAAAATATACTTTGTGGCTATCAATGTGTTTTTATTTAATTTAACCTAATTGGGGCTACCAATGGGAGTAGGTTAAAATGTGGAATACTTGGGGGAAAATATATAATCATGGGGATCATGAGTTTTTATAAATAATCATGGGGATCATGATATTTTTGTCCAAGTGTTGGGTTCTTGTTACCTAGGAAAACCATGGAATTTGCGGTGGATAACCCACATCAAATTTATTAAAGAAAAGAACGTTTTGCCAGAAGGTGGTTAGCCTCGGGATTTGGCATCCAAAGGTTCAGTCATCCTAGGAAAACTATGGAGTGTGCGGTGGATAGCCCACACCATCTTTTATAAAACAATGTATGATGGATAATCTGCATTTATTTTGAATGGATTTGGGATGGATAGTCCTATTAAATTATGATAGATGGTCATTTTAAAGATTTTAGAGGGGAACTCTAATAAATTGATTTTTAGATGAGAAATCTAATAAATTGCTTTTAGAGTGGATATCTAATAAATGTGTGGATGGGATATCCAATACATATGATTTATGGCTTTATTTCATATTATGTTAAGACTAATCATTTTGGGTGCAGGGGCATAGTAAATAATCTGCATGTTTCGTTTTGGATACTAGTGAGGGGAAAACCCGTTCCGCTAAGCGGCATGGTATAACTAGCTATCTATTTATGATAAGAAATGATAGGGGATTATTCATACCAGACTTATTGTCTGACTCGAAGTTTGTGTTTCTCCACAAACTCTCGACTACTCAAAATTAATTTGAGTAGTCTACGAGTGGGAGACTTTCAAGTTTCTGGACGAATAAGCTTCTGGAGACGTGCAGTAGGTAGTGTTAACTATATAGGAGCTATTTTGTATATTCCGCTGTGATGTACTAAGAACTGTAAAGTTCATATTTATTAGTTCTCTGATCATCATAAGGGGACATCTTCATATGTCGCTCTTATCGTATTTTGTACAAATATATGTGATCCGAACGTGGTTAACGTTTGGGATTATGTAATTAAATATTAAATTGAAATTCATAAGAAATGAGAAATTCTGTTTTGTTGAAGTTTAAAAATTTTCATATTCTTGGGTTTTCTATGTTGGCAATAGTTTCAAGATTCCAATTTCGGTCACTCAGAAATAACACCTATGGATGACTGTAGCATCCGTAGCAGTTAGTTTTGAGCCTCCTGAAGCGGGATGTTACAATGAGTAAGCGATAAATTTGGCCATAATATCACACCACCTGCTAAGTGACGTGTGAACGTTAATATTAGAATAGTTCGATGTTAATTGCTGACCAAATTTACACCCAAGAGTTACACAGCCGAAATGATGAATTCCCTTAAGACCGAACAATTTAATTAGTTTAGAATTGTTATAAATTAATTAATATTTACAAAATATTAATTATAAAATTTGAATATGATTTGAGAAATAAATAATGATATATATATTTATAACAGTTATAAATATATCGATCTATATACAATATCGACAAGCGATTAAATTAGATTTAACTGCATAGTATTTTGGCTTGGGCTTAGATGGGTTTAAGGCCCAACTGCAAAATTTTGGTTTTGGGAAGGTCTAGGGGTGGCTAAAACATAGGGAATTGGCTTGGAGATAATGTGTTGAGATCAAGTGAGAATGGGTTAAAAGTTTTTTCTCGTTTCTCTCTAATACAACTATATATATATATATATATATATATATCTAAAAATAATCAAAAAAAAAATAAAACCTTTTTTGTCCGCCATTACCTTCTACATTGCTGGTTAAAACATAGCTCTCAATCCACTCCAAAATTCTCAAATATATTTCAAATTAAAATAATACTATTCGATAGTTAGAGGCCGGTGATTCCAGACTTGCAATCTGACGAATCAAGAATAGTAAAAAGAAGAGAAGTCTTTGCTTCAAGGTGGATTAAAAGACATCATTAAATTGGTAATTTTAATTCATATTATAGTAATTAAATTATATTCTATGATTCTATAATGAGTAATTTCATATTTGTTTAAATATATTGCTACTATATGTTTAGTTAGATGAGATTTTGTAAATAGATGTAGTTGTCACAAATCAGTTTGGTTATGTGCATAATTTGTTTATTATACTATTTGATTTATATATAGACAAATGTTGTTTATTGTACAAAATCAATTTTTGTCATTGATAATTGTTTTATATATATTTATTAATAAATTCATATATATATATATATTAGTGTATATTTCTCTCTCATAATAACATATATGCATATAATATATATATATATACTATTTAGAATTTTTAGTACACTTATTTATATATAATATGAATTTAAAAATTCAAAAATTAATTATAAGACATATATTCATATTTTTAAATTAACATTCATTGAATTTTGAATTGTTTATTATATATCAAATAATTATTACATTAAAAATTCAATTTTATATTTTAAAAAATATTATATCTTTCCAGAAACGTATAGAAAGAATTTAGGATTTTTTCAATAAAGTTTATTATTTTTCATAACTAATATTATTTCGAAAAACTGTTTATGATTTATTAAAAAATAATAATTTAATTGAAAAATTCTTAAAATTTTTTCGTAACCTTTCATTCATGATCCTAGAATTTTAAAATTTTATAATTTGAATTTTTGATAATATATTATTTTATATTAAATAATTATCCGAAATCAATGTATTTGTTTTAAAAAATAATATTTCAACTTTGAAAAATCTCTAGTTTTTTTTTCTAAGCTCTATTTTATGATCCTAGATTTTTGAAATTTGTAAAATTAGAATTTTCATCAATAGATTATTTTATGTTAATTATTTATGGATGAAAACATTATTTTATTCATAATATATACAGATTAAAATACTAAAATTATTATGTTTGCAAAACTAAGTTAATTTTGAATTATAAATAATTTTTAATAATTGTTCTCTCTCTTTCTATATATATTTATCTATATATAAATGTTTTATGTTCATATATTATATATAATATATTTATACATACATATGTGTGTGCGTGCGTGTGCGTGTATGTATATATATATATGTGTGTGTGTATTATAAGACATATACATGCGCATATTTGGACAACATACATGACATATAAAATGAGCTAATAGTTCTGTTGCGATGTAAATCCCAACATCTACATATGGGCATATTATAACTTTCACAGATTAGTATGTTACACATGCACTCACACATATATGTATATGATACATTTATGTATAAACTAAATCAAATAAAATTAATTCCATATCTTAATATATTTGAATTTAAATAAAATAAATGATTTAATTTAAATGAAATTTAGAAATGTTCTAATTCATTTTGGCTTCATAGGCCCAATAAAGATCCAATATGGTAAATTTTTTGAAATTTATCCATAACTTCCGACGCTGGCTGGTCCAGTTTCAATACCTATGATATATTAAATCCTAACAAGTGGTATTACACACACTTTTCTTTGATTTTATCTGGAATATTTGATTGTAAAATAAGAGTTTATATGTACTAACGTAATCCCCATGATTTAATATTAAAAAAAAAATTACACTTTGGACTTGTCATATATATAATATGAAATAATACTTGAGATATTACTTTATAAAATTGTGATCTGAAACAATGTTTCACGGGCGTGTATAATTGTGAAGTTATTAATTTTGAATTCGGCTTGTTAGGCAAAGTTAAATTACGAATTAAACGCAAATAGACATCAAAGAAATGAAACTAGGTAGATCTTATCATACTATTCTCCAAGTTTTGTTAAGTAGCTTAATTAACGCAAATAGACTTCAGACCGTGCTCTTAGCTCGATTAGTTGGTCAATAACCACTGTTAATGGCCCCACGTTCATGTTAGGCATGCCTGCTTACTTGGTGTACCTAAGTTGAATATTGCTCTAGATCATGAAGTTTTTTTTTATAACTGCAAATGCATCAGGACTCCATTTGGAAAAAAATGAATTTAAGTTGGGAGTTACCTTTTCTTCTTTGTTTTTGATGTCCGTCGCATCTTAAAGAAGCTTGGATATGCGTGTGCTTATAAATGCTTAAATACGCATCTTAAAAAAAGGGTGGAATAAGGATTCAAATTTGTTATTCGTACTAATTATTGTTCAAAATATCCATCTATAGAATTGATTAAAAAAAAGTTTTTGTACATGAACAGATCAATGTTTGTACTGTTCAGATTTGTTAAATTACATTTTTACTATTTGAGGTATTATATGGCTATATATAATATAATAGAATGGTAAACATGTGATGTGATCTGTCAGTGATGCATAGATTAATATTTAGGTGTATACATGCGTTCTGACCATGAGTTGATATTGGAATTTTAGTACCATGCGGGTTTTTTTGTTTCTGTCCTCGTGTGAAAGCATTTGGCTTCGGCGATTGTATTTATAATTAGCAGCAAAAGACCTCTCTGCATTAATTAATCTGACCATATTAGTATGTGCGACTTGGGGAACAATGAATTAGGACTTTGTTGATTAGTTAAGCAATCAAGTTGGATACAGACCCACGTTTACATTAAACCCGTGATTGTTTTTTTATGGCTTAAGCAACTACGTTGATTAGTACCTAGTCCGGATGGAAACTTTATGCTTTCTAAGTGGGTTAAATGTACAAAACTCAAGTTGCTCAAGTTAAACCAGATTGTACATTTGTTTTTACGGAATAATTCAATTGAATTCTATAAAGTTGATTGATTCATTTTAATACAAAGGGTTTCTTATTAGCATAATGCAGATGCCGTTGTATGATTTTGTCGCAACTTAACATGCGCAATTTGGTATAATGCGTTGCACAACAAATAAATAAAGTAATAATTTAATATAAATTCAACTTTCAGGAAATTTTCCTCAAATACAATTTTTAGGGCTTTTTTTGAATGTAGGACAGCCCACTAATAATTTTCTCTAAAGGACAAATTATCGTATTTCCTTCCAGCCCACTTTCGCGTGCTTCTTCTTCTTCTTCCTTTCGATCAAATTTTTTCAATCGCGATCAAATCTCTTTCTCCCAATTATAATATCGATCAACTTCGTTCGTTTAATTCAAATTCGTCCTTCTGAAAATAAAATCGATCACCTTCGTTCGTTTCTTTCAATTCCGTCCTTCTGAAAATAATATCGATCAACTTTGTTCGTTTTTTTCAATTCCGTCCTTCTGAAAATTGTACTTCATCGATCATTTTTTTTCTTACGTGCGTTTGTTGATCTCGTTCTTTCCATATTTGTACCGTGATCTCGTTCTTTTTAGGTATGCTTATATTATTCTGTTTTTTGTTGTTTTTCTATTCGAGTTAAAAAAGTTTGTCTGTGCTTTCTATTTGTGTTCATTTTTTTGAATGATATGCAGTGTTGTTCTTCTCATTGTTTGTTCGTTCGTCGATGGAAAATTGTGGAAGTAGCAGCAGGTTTTTTATTATTATACTCGTTTCTTTATGCAGTGTTGTATTCTAGTTAGCTTTTCATTTAATTTATCTTGCATTTTCTTGCATAAATGTTGGGATGATTGGAAAAGTATCGTTGCTTGGGTTGTATATAAAGTTGTGATATAGTGGAAAACTATTGTACTTTAGGTTCAGTTTCTGGGTATCATTTTTATTTTTTCTTAGTATCATTTTTTTTTATTATCAGTAACTAGGTATCAGTTTTGTATACGGTAGGTATCAGTTTTGTGAAATTGAATAATTAATGTTCTAAATTGAATGTATTTTTACTAATGTTTATTTTTTATTTTTTTTTGACAGTGGGGATAACAGTCTTCTTTGTCTGTTTGTGTTGAATAATAACACTTTTAGCACTCGATTGTCTATTGATTGCTCTTTGTATGATTTGAAGAATGAGATATGTCGATGTTGGTCTCAATTAACTCCTCTTTCTATTCAGATTTCTTATGTACTTGAGGACAAAGTTATTATGGTTGACATTGATTCTGATATTCAGAGTATAATTTGTTTTCAGTTATACAAGAAAAGTTCTTTTTTTTGTTTTACTGTTAAGGTTAAGGGTTCTGAATTGGAATATGTTGATGGTGCTTCTATTTCAAGTTCATCCGTTGTTCGTGCTTCTTCATCTTCTACTGTATCTGTCTGTTCAAATGTTGTTGTTAACAGTAAAAGTTATTTAAAAGATATGTTGAGGAGAGGGTCGACATTAAGCATTTCCAATTTTGTTGGTTTTTGTTTTGGAGGAGCTGAACATTTTAGAGAGTTTTTGATGGCATATCAAATTCAAAAGGGGTATGAATTAGTATTTTTAAAGAATTGTGCTACAAGAGTTACTGTGATTTGCTCTTCATATAAGGATGGTTGTCTTTTCAAAGTCCATGGTTCCTGTGATTCTGGAGAATTGAAAAGGTTCTTTATGAGAAATTTGGTTCCTGATCATTCTTGTGGGGCTGGTCTTAGACATGTGAATAATCCACATATATCTAGTTCGTTTGTTAAATCGATGATTATTGATGAGATCCGCGATTGTCCAAGTAAAAAGCCTAAGGATATTATACTTGATTTTAAAAGAGAATACAATTTTCAATTGTCTTATGGTTATGCTTATCATGGGAAACAACTTGCATTGATGGAGTTGCACGGTAATGATGCTTTGTCTTATAACGATTTGAGTTGGTATTTGGAAGCAGTGAAGAAATCTAATCCAGATAGTTATGTTGATATGGATGTTGATCCTTGTAGTAATGAATTTGAAAGGGTGGTTATTGCTTTTGGCGCTTGTTTACTTGGTTTCAAGTCTTGTCGTCCTATGATATTCTTAGATGCTACTCACTTAAAGGGACGTCCTGGTGTGTTGATGGGTGCTACTGCAAAAAATGGTGATCAAGATATGTCTTTGTTTTCAGATTTGAGTTATTTGTATTGAGATCATAATACTTGGCATAATCATTAATATACATTTTTTATCATAATTTGTATTCTGTTGGTATCAGTTTTAAGAAATGTAGTTTATAAGTAGCAAGTTTCTAGTATCAGAATTTTCATTGTATTGAATTGTAAGTTTGTATTTGGTATAATAATTTCATACTGCTAAACAGGAGATTAGTATCAGTTTTTGTATAATCTTAGTATCAGTTTCAAGTATGTTCATATATGGTATCATTTATAGTTATGTAGTATTGAAATTTCCTTTGTATCATAATATATGTCAATTTTTGTTTCTTTGTTGTTTTAGAATGAAGATTACTGTGCATAATGTTGTGGTTATTAATATTTTTTATAATGGTCATATCAGGTTTTAGGTATCAGTTTTGTTACTGTCAGTATCAGTTTTATGAATTGTTTTATATTTATGGTCATAATTACTTTTAGTTTTTTTTTACTAATTATTTTTGCATTTGCAGGTTTCTTCCCTTTAGCTATGAGTGTAGTTTCTGTAGAAAATGTGGATAACTGGACATGGTTTTTGAACCATTTAAAACAAATGCTTCAAGAAGAGCGTACTTTAGTTTTTATGTCAGATCGCCATCAAGGTTTGCTTTCAGGTGTTCGTGATGTTTTTCCTTCAGATTATCACAGTTATTGCTATTTGCATATGGAACAAAATCTTCTTTCAGCAGTGAAAGCCAAAAATGCAAATGTGTCTATTGTTGATCTATTCAAAATGTGTTCTAGAGCTTCAAATCTATGTGAATTTGAAGGAGCATATTCTAAGTTTTGTCAAATTGGTGGTGTTGCTGGTGTTAATTTTTTAAAGGATAAGCCATTTGATAAGTGGGTGGATTTATTTTTTCCAGGGAAACGTTATGGCGAATATAGTTCCAATGTTGCAGAAAGTTTTAACAGTTGGATTTTAAATGAACGAACATTGCCTATTACTTTGTGTTTAGATGGTATTCGTGTTAAGATTATGGAACAAATGGCTAGAAGAAGAGAAGAATGTCGTTTGTGGAGAACAAGTCTATGTCATTCTATGGAGTTACGTTTAGATAAGTTGATTGAAGAAGGATTTGGATGGGATGTATATAAATCTTCTGATTTTGCTTATGAAGTGAAATCTCCAAACTCTCATTGTGTTGATTTGAAGGAGCGGGTTTGTAGTTGCAACCAATGGAAAATTACGGGATTTCCTTGTGCTCATGCTATAAAGTGTATGAACAAGTCTAAGTTGTCTGTATATGATTTTGTCGAGAAGTATTTCACTGTTGATGCTTATCGATGTTCTTATGCCAATGCTATAAATCCTATTCCAAATTATGATAGGCCTATTGTTGATGGTAGCATTCAAGATGTTATCAAGCCACCAAAGGAGAAACGTGGTGCTGGTAGACCATCAATCAAGCGCAAAGGAGGATTTTCATATTTTCAGAACAAGCAAAATAGATGTGGCGAGTGCAAGCAGTTTGGTCATAATAAATGGAATTGTCAAGCTTCAAAGAGGATTTGATTTTATATTTTGAATTTGCTTAGATTAATAAGTGGTTGTGTGACTTGTTTTGATTGTTTACTGTAATTGAACCTTGTTATTAATTTGTGTTCAGTATAGCATATTATCAACTTGATTTTAATTTCAACTATGTAGTATAAATGATAGTATCAGTTTTAGTATTAGTTATATGTTTTTATAGTATCAGTTTTGGTGTTTATTTATTTATTTATTTCAAACATTTGTTTTGATATTTGTTGCATACTGTTAATATCAGTTGTTTAGTATCATGTTACGCATTCTGTTGGTATAAATTATGGTATCATTTTTTCTTTGTGTGATATCAGTTTTGTTTAATTTTGTATATTTTAGTTATTTATAATAAAGTAGATATTATAGTATATGGGATATGATAATCATTGTGTAATTGATTGAAGAAGATGATTGAATTGATATATGCTTTCTTTTGGTCGGTGATAATGTTTGTTTGATTGGATATAAGGACTTTAGTACCAGTTTTGGTTAGTTTTTAGTATCAGTTTCGTGTATTATAATACATTCTATAACAGACATTAGTACTAATTAATAATTATAATGATATTTTGTGTTAGCAAAAACTGACACTGGCCTTAATTGTTGTTTCATAAAGTATGTTGAGTGTCAGTTTGAGCAAAACTGATACTATTAGTTATTAAAACCGATACCCAGTTACTGTTTGCTATTGATATATGATATGAAATCTTATAATATTATTATACAACTGGTAGTTGAATCATAAAACTGATAATATTATGTAGGATCAATAGTTGCATGATAGAATATTCACTGTATAATCATATTATAATATAAACTTCAGGTTAAGAAATGAAAATCAATTACAGCAAATCATTCCACCAGATCATCATTGTTTTTACAAGTAAGATCAACATTGTTTTAAGAACAGAACATCATCAGAAATATGTTCATAGTTTGTACAACAAATTGTACTAATATAAAGCATTGATTGTACCAACATTAAAACAGAAATTAAATTCAACTACATATAACAAAATATCTAAAATGTACATCAGTTCATGTGAAAATATTAGCACTTTTTGCAAGTTGTTTGATTTGTTCATTTATCTTTCTTCTTCCAAACTTGACATGAATTTGGCTAAGCTCCAGCAGTGCTCTTTGTCAGTTAATATCTGATGTGCAATTCTTGCTCTTGATTTCAGCATTTGTTCATGGGCTATTTTGAGTGGTATTTGACTTTTGTTCAATGATATGATGAATATCATCACGTATATACCACAGTCAAGTCTGTTTAAAAGAATATTAGCAATATCAGTTTTGTCAGTTTAAGTGTCAGTAGGTATCATTTTGAACAACATAAACAACTTACGTGTCTGATCCTTGTTGTGCACATGGTATCTGATGCATTTCATTTGCCTTCACCTCCTTATCCTGTATGTTTTTCTTTTTCCAAAGTTCTTTCAGCATTTCTTCAATTTTATTTCTCTATTGAAGACAAAACAATACAAAGTTAGTTAATGTTCGATTTGTTTAATTAAATTATTTTCTTTCCTAACAAAAATATATCATACCAATATCATTGCCTGCTTTAGACTGGGGTTGTTTCTTTCATTAGAATTCCTTCTTGGACGTCTAGAATCTAGATGACTCCATTCCATTGTTGGGTATGTCAAAGTTACTACCGTCCAATGGAATTCACAATGCAATGGAAAATATATAGCATCTGTGTATTCATCATCCACAATTTGTTCAAGGAAAGGCAGCACTAAAGATTTTATAATTCCATGTACATTGAAAACTATAGCTTGCTGTTAAATAAAAAAAGTTAGAATTCAATATATATTTAGCATTTATCATATTATTGTATATTACAGTTTTATTTACCGTCATTATTGTTGTGAATGCATAGTTGTGCTCTTTCAGCCCACATTTAGATAAATACCAGTCAATTATCTACATTAACAACAAGAAAATGTAATTTTTTGTTACTAATGAAGCAATATTCAATGATAATTAGTATCTTTTGTTTAAATAGTGGTAAAATATATTACAAATTACAAGAATAATTAAGCATGAAATATGATGAAACAGCTTCTGGGTATCATTTTTGCACTGACTTAGTATCATTTTTGTACATGCTGTTAAATCAATTGCTACTAGAAAACAAAAGTATGAATTTATATCAACTGCCACTAGGAATTAGTTTTGCACTATTTTGGTATTTATTTTGTCATACATGATAGTTAATACATAATTCAACTAATAGACCACCACTTTGTAATAAATAGTAATTAGGTATCATTTTTGGCTATAAATAGGTATCAGTTTTGGTACAAATAGCAGTGGACATAGCTATTACACATTATTTTTTGTAATTATTTTTATTGGTAGCAGTATTATTAAACAAAAAAAAGTGTGTACCGATCCATGTGTGGCATTTTCTTCAAGAAGTTCTTGTAGTACTTTTTTTGTTATTGTGCATCCTCCTCTAATTGTGTCATTATCTGTCCATGCTATATCTCTATTTTAAGAAAATAAGTTACATATCAATTATACAATGTTATTTTAACCAGCAAAATTAGTATATATGTTTGTATACTTACTCTTTTGATGATGTCATAGCAAAGAAAGTTTTGATTGTATTTTGTTGTTCTATATTCAAGTATGCCAAAGTTTTGCTGCAGTGTCCTAGTCCTACATTTGAAAGTGTTGGCTCTATTACTTGAATTGGCATCGGGATTGACTCTTCTGCACTTTCTTTTTCATCATTTTCTTCCAGTTTTTCATCATTTTCATTTGCTTCAGGTTTTTGTTTTTTTGCTGTTTTTTTCCTTCTCTGACCATATTCAAAGCCGAGGCTTTCTCTTTTTTTCCTTGCTCTTTCTTTTATTCTTTTCACATAAGAAGATGGCTTATGAAATATTTGTTTCCTTTTCCGACCAGAAGGTTTTGCTGGTTTGTTTTCTTTGTCCTTTTCTGTTATTCCCAATTGCAACTGTTGTGTGATATTGAGATTGAAAGATGGAGGTGTTAGGTCTTGTACTACATCACTGTATTGTGCAAATTTGCTCTCTTTATTGGTATCTTCTTCCAATTTTTGAGCCTCTTTTATATCTTTTTTCATTCTTTTATCTTCATTTGTTTCCAACACTGTTTCATTTGTTTTGTTCAACACTATTTCAGTTGTTTGATGAACTTGTTCTGTATTAGTGTCAGTAGTTGTGTCTTCAACTTCTTCTACATTTTTTTCAGTTGAGAATCTGTATTAACAATAAGAAGCTGTCATTTTTTGTTATTGGTGAACGAATATAATATTATTAGTATCAATAATGTTAATAGTGGCGGTTTATGGGTATCATTTTTGCATAGATATCAGTTTTTCAAACACAAAGTAAGTATCAGTTTTTCATACATATAGGTATCAGTTTTGATTTATTTGATAGTGAAAATTGTTTGTAAAATAACCAACATTCAGTTATAATCAAACAACTTATGCATATAAATTGTGCATTATTTTGGTATTAGTTCTCTACTAAATGGTGGTGAACATAAATAGTTCAATTTACATACCATTAAGTTATAAGCAATGGAACGTAGGTATCGTTTTTTAATAGATTTAGGTATCAGTTTATTTTAACTTATACTCAGAATTATTTATAATATTTATCATATAAGCAAGCATGAATTTGAATCAAACAGTGTTATTTTCAATAGTAAAAAATCATGTACCTGTCAATTTGTGTTATTTTTGCTTGACACTTTGTAGGTTCTTGTTGACACTCTGGATTTTCTTCTTCAATAATTTCAGCTGTGAATGTTTTTTCTTCATTTTGGGCTTCTATATTTAAACATTCATCTTCATTTATTTTATTTGCTGTGTTAACTTTTTCCACATAAGGCTCAACATTTTTGTCTTCATTCTCTTCTTCATTGCTTTCAGTTGTGGATTTCTTTTCTCTGTTTTCTAATTCTGTTTCTACATGTGCATGTTCATTTAGAATGTTGTCAGGTTCATCTTCCATGTGCTTACTCTCTAGTTCAACTTCTGAATTTTTCTTTTCATTTTCTTCTATTCTTGATTTGAGTTCTTTCAATTGTTCTTTCAATTTCAAATTTTCTTTTTCAACCTTTATCCTTAACTTCTTTTCTTTGTCTAATTGCTTCTTTGTCTTCTTACCTTCTTCTTCCAAATCTTTAATGTGCGTTTGCAAAACATTAAGGCTTACAAAATCTTCAAAAGATCGATCACTCTGTTCGGCTTCTTCAATTTTTCTTTTTTTCCTTTGGTTTTCTTTTCTTTTGTCACTTGATTCTTCTTTTATCGATCCTGTTTGGAGTAGCTTCTGTTCATGTGGAAGAATATTGCTTATTTCTTTCACCTGTGTAATTGAAATAGTAATTTTGTTTTAAAATTTAAATGAAAATGTTTTATGCTAATATGTTGTAACTTATAAGTTATAACTGACATTAATAAGTGATTAGTTTAATAGAATAAAATAGAATAGTAATGAAATTGATACTATGTACACTTACTAATGATTGTGTGGAGTGTTAAAAATGATACCAAGTATTATTGTATATTATAATTGATACTGTGCAAAATGACAAGATGTACTATGCTGAGGCAAAAATGATACTAAACAAAAATTTAAAGCTACAAATTGAAACTGATACTAATTAGAAGCTAATGTGATACTGCAAAGAGACATATGTGATACTATGCAGAGACAAATAATTATTCTAAGTGTTGAAACTGATACTACAGACAGAGAGAACATAAAATGTACACTGATAAATACTACTGTAAGTAAGAATTAACTTTAACTTACATTGCCAACTTTTATATCATTCAACAATTGTTTCACAACAATGTCTTTAAGTTTTCTTACATCCCATCGTGCAAATCTGGGTAAATTTTCAGCAAGTTGCTTTCTTGGTTGAATAAGGTTCATTTTCTCACAGATGCAATACTATAAAAATTTAAAGATATAATTAGATAAGAATGTTGAATATAACAATTTTTTTAAATTAAAAATATTTTGCATAACACATCTTACCAATGGAAGCATAGAACATCCAGACATGTTTCTTGGCTTAGAGATAAACTTTTTTACAAATTTACTAAAAATTTTCTCTATTGTTTGTGGCCATGAGACAGTTTGCATTGTTTCACTATCAATCAAATAGGGTAGAATTCCCCATCTCAGCTTTTGTTGGTTGTTGGGAAAGAAAAATGTCAACAGTATTTGCATTACTATCAACAAGGGGAGATCTTCTTCATTTTCTTTTTTCCTTTTTGATATTTCTTGTTTTATTCTTCTTTCCACAACATTTCTTGTTATGTAAGTATTTGTGCCAAAGTTTCTAGTTGCAAAGTCTTTGCAGTCTGGTGGAATGGTTCTGCTCGTCAATTTTTTTGTTGGTTCTATGTTTTATTCCTTTTAATGGCAGACCAAACAGCAAGCTTATATCTTTGGCAGTTACCTTCATTTTGTCTTCTCCTAAGATGAAGGTATCAGTTTCCATACAGTAGCAGTTGTATAATGCATCCAAGTTTTGTTGATGCTTTTTGCACTCTTTCATTGTTATTTTTTCTTCATAGATGACTTTGAAGAAGTTGTAAAATGGTGTCTTCTTTAAGATGTCAAATTGCTTTTTGGTCAATCCATTTTTTTCTTTGACCAGTTTTAATATCTTGAAGATAGCTTGTAAGCCACATCTATAAGCAGTTTCTGGCTTAACATGTTCCGATTTTGCTATCTGTTTTGTTGTTTGATCTGATGTTGCATGCATGCTTTTACGACAAGGATTGACAAAATCATCATCGTCCTATTTCATGAAAATTTGGCATTAAGTTGTTAGTGAAACAAACAGCATTGAAACTAAACAAAATATAACATGATATACCGGTTTCAGTTTCTACAAACATGAGATAAAACATGGTATTTTTATTTAACTAGAATTTGCTATCATTTTTGCTAAATGTAGGTATCAATTTTTTAATAATTATGGTTGAAATACTTCTAAAATTGGTACATAATAACTTCAAAAGAAACATACTGCATGTATAATTTTTAGCTTATATTTGTGTTATTTTGGTTGCAAATTACAATGACAGTACTTTGTACAATTAAAAGTACAAAGTTTACAGAAGATAAAGTGAGTAGCATGTTTATAAGGTGTATGCATCAGTTTGGTTCTAACAAACAGTATATCAATTTTAAGATATAATGTCCATAAAAACAGATAGTAGGTATCAGTTTTTCATTTCATTGATTTCAATTTTATATTTGTGATAGTGGGTATTGTTTTATGAATATACCTATATCAGTTTTGTTATAAAGTATATAATTTTTTTTTTAAATTATGAAGTTTTTTCTTCAGTTAAACAAACAATAGGTTCATTTTTTGAAATATAGGTATCAGTTTGTTATACAGTAGGTATCATTTTCTGAATTATAGGTATCATTTTATTGAAAAATTACAACATTGTCAAATGAACTAAAACATTTTATACAGTGGGTACCATTTTGTAAGAATTTAGTTTCGGTTGTACTAGAAAAAAGATGGTGAAATAATTTGTAAACTAAAATGAGACAGCTACACACAATTAGACTATAGGTATCATTATTGCAGTATGTTGGTATCAGTTTTTATTTGTGTGCTTAATTTAATTTTCCTAAATACAAAGTATCACATTAATTCTAACAGATGTTTGGTATCATATTTTCAATATATTAGTATCAATTTTGTAACAAATAGCAATGAAATCTATTTTTAAACCAACTAATCTTTGACTTCTACCAAACAAACTATAACTATCACTTTTTGAACATGAAAATCTTTTTTAGTGATATGGCTTGTACATTTACCGTGTTCGCTTGTTCGTCTTCAGATTCCTCAACAGCTATTTGCTTTGCCTTATTTGTTTCTGCTTTTTCCTGTTATACATATTAACAATATTAAAATACATCTAAAGATTAAATAGTATCAGTTTTATAACTGAATGGTATTAATTGCCTTTTGAAGTTGCTGCTGAATTATTTTCTCATTTTTTTTCTTTGATCTTAATTCTCTTTTTTTCATTTGTTGTCCAGTTGATTTGTCACCAGCTGTTTTTCCCTACATGGTTCCTTCATTCTTCTGTAAAATAAGTTCAATAGTATCATAATCAATGTACAATGGATTTGTTATGCTACATTTAATAATATCATTTACCTTTTCTTCTGTTCTATTTTGTTCATGTTTCCTTTTTGTTATTCTTTCCCTTTGTTGCTGTATACCTTCTTCCATTAGGCTTTTTGATAGTTTTAATTTTGTTGATTTCTGCTGCGTCTCAACTGCTAGGTTTTCAATTTCGTCTCGATTCTTAGATTTAGTTTCTTTGTTTCCAGATTCGAGCTGATGATCAAAACGAGACGCTAGGGTATTAGGTTTTTGTCGAATATCATTTTGAGGGGATAAGGTATCAGAATCGTTCTCAAACTCTGCTTGTTCTTTATTTTCTGATGAATGCGATTGAGATGGAGGTAGCGATCTTGATGTGGTTTCGTTCGCCATTTTTTCTTAATTTTAATTTTGTACCGTGAAGATGAGTGTGGATTTCAAAATTGCACTGGAAGACGAATGAACGGAATGGAAATATGTTTTGAAGCGCGAATGGGCTCTGGGCCTGTCCTTTGGAAGAAATTTTTTTGTGCCGGTCCTTATGAATAAATTTTTTAAATAATTTGTCCTTTAAAAAAAATTCCCCATATACTTTAATGTCTCTTTGTAGATTAACATTGCCGTCTCTTTGTAAATTAATTATCGGTATCTTATATTCTAAATGAGTTAATTGAAATAACATATCATCAAAGGGACCTCTCTTGTTTTGATTTTTCATCAAGAGTATTTAATATTTGTGTGTATGTCGTCATGCGGATGTTAGCCTGGCCAAAAGAAGATTA
Organism: Allium fistulosum; assembly: GCA_030737815.1. NCBI lineage: Eukaryota > Viridiplantae > Streptophyta > Magnoliopsida > Asparagales > Amaryllidaceae > Allium > Allium fistulosum. The sequence goes on from CM060908.1 coordinate 792,065,598, forward strand.
ATATTTGATTGAAATACCTACACATGTGTCATAGTACAAAATGTGACAATTATAGGTTTTACAAGTAAATAATTGATTGGTCTAAAGAAAGATTATTATTTGACTTGAATTTATTGTTGAGTGTTTAACCATTACAACAAGAGTATCAGTTATAGTTAATATTACTGTCCAAATATTTGATATTAATGTTGTGCTTGTTAGGGTATTTTCCAAAAGTTCATACACAGTAAGATTTATAAGAGATAAGAAGTGAAGAAAAAACACACAAATTCCTCCAAACAAAACTTTTATTAGTTCATCAAAAGATTGCAAATAAAACCAAAAAAATGAGAAGATATCTCAATCCAAAAACCTAGAAAAGTAAACTTTTTCCCACATACATCTAATGAACCATTCATATGCCTATTTATAATAGTCTTGACAAAATATCTTCTTTGAGAAGCTATTGAATACTTTCATAAGTCTTTTCCATGTAAATAATTCGTTGCCTTCTTTAATACAATAAAAAAAATCAATTAATCACTCTCCAAAATCTATAGACGAGACGATGTATTTGAATCACACTTCTACCTAAACTCAAATATCTTTAAAATATACTAAGTATGAAATATTATATCATTAAAATATAACAATCTCCATCTTGATACGATATTCCATAAATGTCATCCAAGCTCCACCTAGAACCTCAAACTCTAAACAATCTCTAATATTACCATGGAAACAAATGTCACCATTCGAAAAACTAACCCACTTCCAAACTGCCTAATTACACATGCCCCCCAATTGAACATACATATCATTAACAAATCAGAATTGTTTATAATACCACAATGATCTTCATGCGGTCTTTATGGCTTTCCGTTGCTGACTCCAACTTAATTCGGACAAATTTACCTCTTCAATGCTACTTTTAGAAGTTCCTCCATTCTCTATCATTCTCCTAAGCAATTTGTACATATTATTGCTTCCCCGTTTTGTGCACAGTACCTCCCTATTACTCTTCCGAACCCTTGTGACTCCAACTCGCATCGAAAATTTTTAGCCTTCTACCTCCAACTATCCCACATAAACAAGATTCTTTGTAATTTCTAGGATGTGCCTAACACCTATAAGCTTCACCATCTTTCCATCATGCATCTTCAATCTAACAAAACCTATCCCCTTAACATGCAAGTCTCCACCATTGGAAGATCCACCTTAGCATCTTGCTCTTCATAACCAACAAATGCCTTCTTTTGATAGCATATGTGGAAGCATACACCTGAATCAAGCACCCAATTTTTGATTTTGTCTTTATCTACACATAGGACATTGTCATCAAATTCCTCACCATAATTCACCTCATCATAGCTATTATCATTTTGTTCCTTTTGATCTTCTTGCAATACCTTCATCCCCTCCTTGTCTTTTCTAATCTTATTGCAAAATTTCAACTGATGACCAAGTTTTTCACAGTAAGAGCAGATGAAATTCCTCTTCATATTTGACCTATTTGATCGCCTTTCTATGTTTAGTTGGTAACCCCTCATTGCAAGATGCACCTCTCCAACTGGATTTTCAATTTCTTCTTTTTCCTTATTTTTTCTTCCATTAGGTTCATCCTTCGCGTCTCCTCGTTGAGCAGGCTACTAACCACCGATCCCATTGAAACCACTTCATTCGAGTTTGAGTTGTTCAATGTCATCACAAGTGTTTCCCAACTTTTTGGTAAAGAACTCATCAATATCAAGGCTTGTGTCTCATCTGTTAGGGTTTTTCTTAGGATCCCTTCACAATTAGATTTTAGAAGAGATAAGAAGCAAAGAACAAAGAACAACAAACAAATTCCTCCGAACAAAACCATTATTAATACACCAAATTATTACAAAAGAAAGCCAAAAACTGAGAAGATATCTTAATTCCAAATTTTAGAAAAATAATTTTTCCCCACATGCGTCTAATAAACCATATACATGCCTATTTATAATAGTTTTGATAAGATATCTTCTTTAAGAAGTTATTAAATACTTCTATAAACCTTTCTCATGTAGATAATTCATTGCCTTATTTAATGCAATAAAAGAGACCATCTCCAAAATTTACAGAATCTATAAAAAAAGACAATGTATTTGAGTTCTAATTTCACATTGTTAACCCAAAAAGTGGATCAACACCCAGATATCAGATGAAAGCACCAGTTCAGATGAAAGAAAAATAAAAAGTAGAAAATAAACAAGAATACACAGTAGTTTTTATAGTTGTTCTAATCTCTGGTCTACGTCCACTTCAATTTTTTTGTTAGTTGATCTCTCTCTAGATTAAAATTTGTTAGATCTGATCTGGCCATAATCTAATGGATCCCAGATTTACAATAGAGTTAAGAATGTTATTTGAGGAGAATATAATGGAAGCTCCAAGTCTAAGAGTGTTGAAGGAGATCCAGTAGAAAGAAGCCCCTTTTCTGGTAGCAGGTAGGTTGTTATTTATAGAGGAATTGGGCAACATAAAGTCAAAGGCCCAATAGAAATAAAGTCCAGGAAATAGTGCAAAATCATGCCAGAAGACCAAGGTCGACCCGAGTCTAAAAACTCGGTGCCGAGTTAAGGTCCTTAACTCGGGGTCGAGTTTAGGACCTTAACTCGGGGTCGAGTTTAGGCGCTTAGACCAATCATGGTGAAATTTTCTCAAGTTCTTCCTTTCCCTTTATTAAGTGCTCTTGCCAAATTTCAAGTCATTCTGATTCCGTTTCAATCTTCTACGTTCAGTTGAAGATGCTTTAGTTATAATTCGATGCTCACTCAAATCCTTAACTTAGTACCAACTCAAATCATTAACTCATCAAATCCTTAACTCGGGGTTGACCTAAGGCCTTAACTCGAAGTTGAGTTAAGGACTTAGCCAATTTTCCAACCAAATTTCCCAAGCTCAATTCTCTAGTCCTTTTAAGAGTGCCTCCAAGTTTCCAAGTCGTTTAGTCCTTGATTGAATCTTCTAAGTCCAGTTGAAATCTACTTTGGCTCAAAAGCAAGGTAACAGTTTCCCTCCAAAGTACGCCTTTCGAATGTAAGGTGTGCTTTTCTCAAAAAAAAGTTCTAGCAATCCATAATCAAATTCTGATAGTTGAGCTCTCCAGCTATTCTAGTCTAACTCTCTGGCTGCTCCAATCAAAATCAAGCTCTCCGGCTACGCTAATTAATCTTTCTGGCTATCTAAATCCTGATCTATCATCTAGAAGTACCATATCTGAAATCCAAGTCATCCTTTATTTGCCCAAGGCTTATCTTCCTTTCTCCGATTGCAAGACGTCCAAATCCTTTTATCCAATTTGCATCCACTCCCGGTCATAACCTCACCTGACCATTTATCTTCCAATCTAGGACTTGACCTCTCTGTGCTATTCTTCATCCACTCTAGGGTTCAATCTCTTTAGTGGTCACTTGCCGAGTCTGATCCGCTTGCTCCCCGGCAAGGGGACCCAACGACCGAGTAGGCCCATCTACTTACTCTCCAATAAAGGGACCTATCCTTGACCTCTTCGATCCCTGCTGAGCCCAATCCACTTACTCTCCGGCAAGGGGGCTTAACGATAATCAAGCCCATCCACTCACTCTCCGGCGAGATGACTTACTTCTTACACCCTAGCCCCGTCCCTCCGGACGGTAGCTTAAAGCGATCCAATCCGTACAAGCCCATTCGTTCACTCTTTGATGAGGGGACTTGCACCCTACACTCCGGCCGCGTCTCTTCGAACAGGACTTAAAAGCGATCAATATCATACAAGCCAATCCGCTCACTATTTGGCGAGGGGACTTGCACCCCGCACTTCTGCCCCGTCTCTTTGGACGGAACTTAAAAGCGATCAATATCAGTCATCACATTTAAATGGATTTTTCAAAAGTCAAATATTCAAATCAAAGCAAAACAAACAAGCAGAAATCCTAAGCGTTCATCTCGGACATCCGACTTAGAGTGTGTCTAGAGACCAATCTAAGTCTCGTACACGTGCAAGCAGTCAAAGATTATTATCGTCCTAAATAGTCATCTCAGGAATCCGACTCAGAGCGTGCCTAGGAACCGTTCGGGATCCTATACATATGTAAGCGGTCTGAGGTTGTTATCTTTATTACATAATACAGAAAGATAAACTCAAGAAAAGAAATGAAAAAGTAAAGTGCGGGAATCGAGTTTGACTCCCGTTCATCCCGATCATGGGATTTCGAGCCTCGGACCAGATCCCTGGTTATTCCTTGATGTATTAGCTGCAGGTGGTGGTTGCTCCGATCACACCATTGCAGTTTGGTTCCTCACATACTACTGCAGCTGGTTGCTCCTAACCAGTTCTTCTATTAGATCACGATGGTGTTGGCACTCGTTCATTTCATGTCAATCTTGCTCATAGAAGATGGAAATCTTTCCAAATCGTTTCTTCCGATCAGTAGGTTCTCTCCTAACTGGCTTTCGATAGAGGATCTGCCCCCTAGTATCTTGATATATCCTCTTGGGGGTTTCAGTCAAGTCAGTGTAGGAAGAGAATTTCATCTCCTTCCTTTGTCGTTTCAGTTCCCCGAAGTCGTCATCAGTTTTCCCTTTTCCTTTGTCTTTTCCATTTCCTACATCGGACCGTCCTCTGTCATCCACAGCGTTAACTTCAACATCCTCATCCTCAGCTTCGACATCTTCTTGATGCAAATGTCTTTTAGCTTCATGGTAGAACTCTACAAGATCCATCGGTGGATCCCTCTCTAGTATAACTTTCAAGTCGGTCTTGATTACGACTCCAGATACTGCCGTCATTAAGATTATCGATGGATCTGGCATATCGACGGCTGCAGCTACCATGTTGAATCTTGTCAGATAGCTTATCAAGGTCACTCCGGGCCTTTGTTTCACGCTTGATAGCGTCATCACCTTCTAAGACGTGAACTCTGAACTGCCTCAAGAACTTACTCATCAAATTGGTCCATGTGTTAATGGACTTATTCTCCAACTGTCTAAACCATATTGCCGCAAGTCCGTCAGGTACAATGGATGCAACACCCTATTACCTCCTCAGAAGCACCCAACACCTACATATGTCGAATATATCTCATTATACAAGTAGGATCCGACTTTCCATCGTACATTTACAGCGTCGGAAGCTTGAAATCGGGAGGATTTCTCGCATTTCGAATATTGGAAGTGAATGGATTCCTATTCATGTCCTCTAAGCTTTGATATGAGGATCCACCTTTGATCATTCTCCTTACCAACTTAGTAAGCCGGTTTTCAAAGTCCAACGAAGGTCTCCGTCCAAAAGCATTACTATGTACCATGTTCATGTAGGGGAATTCTGGCACATACTCTGGCACATATTCCTCTGATTGCACATTAGTGTTCTGATCTATAACTCCGGTTTCTTTCTGTCATCCGTTCCTACGGGGAAGTTTCGGCACATATCCCTCCGGTTATTGTGCATTTACATTTTGATTCGTGTTTCTAGCTCCATCGTTATCCATTCCTAGCATTCCAGCGGTCGCACCAACGTTGCCTCCTTGTATAATCCTTGCGGTATCGATTTGGTTTAGGTTGGCACCGAGCTATTCTGTTTGTGAGGAACTTTTCTTCTTTGCTCTGCTCCAACTCCAGATGCTCCTACATTAGCTCCTTGTCCTTGGTTCTAAATTCCTGTAGCTCTAGCTATTCCTAGTTGTACAATTCTTTGGAAAAATCCTTCCAGCATCTCATGTCGTCAAGTTATCATCCCATCTTGCATCCCCTTCATTATTCTCTCTATTTCTTCCTCAGTCACATAGATGGATTGGTGAGAATTTGAGGACACCTCATGGCTGCCCCTAGGCTTTGGTTAACTTCCTCCAACTCTTGATTTAGTGTTAGGCCTCTTCATTTCCTCCAAATCTCAGATTCAAGCTTCAAGTTTTCAAATCTGGCTCTTAGTTCACAGTGAAAGCACCAAAATGTTAACCCAAAAAGTGGATCAATTCCCAGATATCAGATGAAAGCACCAGTTCAGATGAAAGTAAAAGAAAAGGTAGAAAATAGACAAGAACACACAGAAGTTTTTATAGTGGTTCATTGTAATCTCTGGCCTACAACCACTTCAATCTATTTTGTTAGTTAATCTATCTCTAGGTTATAACTTATTAGATCCGATCTGGCCATAATCTAGTGGATCTTAAATTTACAATGGAGTTAAGAATGTTATTTGAGGAGAATAGAAGTGAAGAAAGTGTAATGGAAGCTCCAAGTCTAAGAGTATTGAAGGAGATCCAGTAGAAAGAAGCCCCTTTTCCAGTAGCGGTAGGTTGGTATTTACAGAGGTATTGAGCAACATAGAGTAAGAGGTCCAATAGCAATGAAGTCCAGGAGATAGCGCGTAGTCATGCTAGAAGACCCAAACCGACCTGAGTCAAATCCTAATCTCGGTGCCGAATTATGGTCCTTAACTTGGGTTGAGTTTAGGTGCTCGGCCCAATCATGATGAAATTTTCCCAAGTCCTTCTTTTCCTTTTACTAAATGCTCTAGCTAAATTTCAAGTCAGTTCAATTCCGTTTCAATCTTCTACGTCCAGTTAACGATGCTTTAGTGATAACTCAGTATTAACTCAAAATCTTTAACTCGGTACACTCAAATCCTTAACCCATCAAATCCTTAACTTGGGGTTGATCTAAGGCCTTAACTCGGGGTTGAGTTAAGGACTTAGCCAATTTTCCAACCAAATTTCCTAAGCTCAATTCTCTAGTCCTTTTAAGTGTGCCTCTAAGTTTCCAAGTCGTTTCGTCCTTATTTGAATTTTCTAAGTCCAGTTGAAATCTGCTTTGGCATAAAAGCGGGTTAATACGCATTGACTCAAATATCTCCAAAATCTACTTAAATATGGAATATTATATCACCAAAATCTGACAATCTCCACCATGATACAATATTCCATAAATGTCATCAAAGCTTCACCTAGAACCCCAAATTCCAAACAATCTCCATTATTACCATGGAAACAAATGTCTCCATCCCCAAAACTTTAGAAACCTCCAAACCATCTAAATATGCTCATACCTTAATTGAACATGCATATCGTCAACAAATCAGAACTGATTGTATTACCATAAAGGTATCCAAGCAGACTTTATGGTTTTCTGTTGCATGCTCCACCTTGATTCAGACAAATTAGTTTCCCCAACGCTATTTTGAGAAATTCCCTCATTCTCCACCGTTTCCCCATGCAATTTGTATGCATTTTTGATTTCTCTTTTTGCGTGCAGCACCTCCCCAGTACCCTTCAAAACTTTTATGACTCCCCCTTGAGTTGAAAAGTTGCAGCCATTTACCTTTAACCATCCTACTAAAATAAGATTCTTAGTAATTTCTGGGATGTGCCTAATTCCTGTAAGCTTCACCTCTCTTTCATCATGCATCTTCAATCTAACAGAACCTATGCCTTTAAAATTCAATTCTCCACCATTAGCAGATTCCACCTTAGTAACTTGCTCTTCATAATAAATAAATGATTCCTTTTGATTGCATAAGTGGAAACAAGCACCCGAACCGAGCACCCAATCTTTGCTTTTCCTGTATCCATACATAGGACATTGTCATTAAATTCCTCACCAAAATGCACCTCATCATTGCTATTATCTTTTTGTTTATTTTGGTCTTCTTCCAATGTCTTCATCCTCTCCTTGTACTTTTTAAGCTTATTACAAAATCTTTGCCGATGACCATACTTTTCATAGTAATAGCAAATGAAATCTCTTTTCAGTTCTGATATAGTTGACTGTCTTTCCATATTTGGACGATTAACCCTACTTGTAAGATAGACCTCTTTAATTGGATTTTTTTCTTTTCTTTTCCTCCTTATCCTTTCCTTCCACGAGGTTCATCCTCCGTATCTCCTCATTAAGTAGGCCACTAACCATCGAACCCACTGAAACAACTCCATCAAATTTTGAGTTGTTCAGTGCAACCATAAGCATTTCCCAACTCTCTAGTAATGAACTCATCAAGATCAAGGCTTGTGTTTCATCATCCACTTTGTAATTTACGGCCGTCAATTGGTTCACAATTGCCTGAAAATCAATAAAATGCTCTCCAAATGACACACTTTCCTTAAGCATTAGATTTACCAATCTTCTCATTAGAAGAGCCTTGTTAGTTGCGGAGTTCTTTGCATAGATTCGTTTTAATTTCCTCCAAATTCCAAAAGTAGATGTTTCATTAGCAAGAATACGAAACATAATATTCTCTAGAAAATACCGAATAATCGTAGCAGCCTTCCTATCTAAAGTTTCCCACTTTGCTTCATACACTATTAGGTTTCTCCTCTTTGTTTTCCAATGGTTGGTGAAAATCATTGAGATATAGAAAATCCTCCATCTTCTCCTTTCATTACCCCCAATTTCTCCCATTAATTTTTTCAACACTTATCTTCTCCATAACCAAAATTCTCTTCAAATTTTTTTTGTAGTAGGCTTTGATATCAACTGTTAGGGGTTTTCCTAGAATCCTTACACAATTAGATTTTAGAAGAGATAAAAATGAAGAAAAAAGAACAACAAACAAATTCCTCTAAACAAAATCTTTATTAATTCACCAAATTATTACAAAAGAAAGCTGAAAATTGAAAAGATATCTCAATTCCAAAACACTAAAAAAATAATTTTTCCCCACATGCATCTAATAAACTATATACATGCGTATTTATAATGGTCTTGATAAGATATCTTCTTTAAGAAGCTGTTGAATACTTCCATAAATCTTTTCCACGTAGATAATTTATTGCCTTCTTTAATACAATAAAATAGGCAATTAATCATCTCCAAAATTTACAAAATATACAAAAAAGGCAATGTATTTGAATTCCAATTTCACATTAACTCAAATATCTCTAAAATCTACTTAAATATGGAATATTAAATAACTGAAATCTAACAGATCATTCACCTTGATCATAACATCTAATTATTGTGTGTATTAGATGTATTAATCTATATACAAATAATTAATTGGTTAGCCATACATGGAAGGATATGGTCTAATTGTTGTATCTAAAATAAAAGGAAAGTTCTAAAAAAAATGAACTCTAAATGAAATAAAATCCTCCTTTCATTTGTTTGAATTAGATTCAATTTAATTTTCAATCAATGGTTGACCACTCCTCCTCTACCTCTTGTCGTTGTATATTGACATTAAATATAGTTAGTTAATCAGGTTAATTAAATAAATCATAACATTCAAAATTAAATAATATTTTACTATAACAACTAGTCTGGATCTAGTTTTAAACATTAGACTTCATAGGCCCTCTAAGATTCAATTAGCGATTTTTTATGAAATTTTTCTATTCACCCACTGCTAAACAGATCGCATTTCTTTAATGGTATCAGATTCTAAATGATCTATGAAGTTTAATTAGCAACTTTATTGCCAACTAATTATACCTACTTATTCAATGTGTGTCTAGAAAAGTAATGTCTAACCTTGGGGTTGAATGATCAAGTATTATCCTCTCTCTGGCTACCGACATGTCCCAATGGATGAAGTGAGTCCAAAAGATTGGCCCAATAGAAAAGGTTAAATTGATTTGGGGCATTGGGCTGATTTTCATAATTAAGATGAAAATTTAAAATATAGTTTAAAATTAAAAGTTAAGTTTATAATGTAAAATATGAAACTTATAAAAGTTAGATAATATTTCCAAAATGATTTTAAATATTTTGAATATTTTCAAAAATTATTTAATATTTTACTAATTGGATTAATTAAATAAATAAATAATTAAAGGTTACTTAATTGAAACAAACATATGTAATGCTATATGTATACATATTTATCTTAAATTATTTAAGGTAAGTTATAAATAATTTTTTTGAATTTTGTAAAAATATTCAATTAATTTTTTTAATTAAATGAATAATTTGTTTAATAAATAGATTAATTAGACATTAATTACTATAAACACACACATATATAGTGATTCTATTAATATTATAGCCATATATTTACCTTAAATTTGTTTAAGATGAATAATATTAAATTTTTGGTTTAATTTATATTTTAATAAAATTGTTTAATTAGATGAAAGAATTTATCAAATAAATAAATTAACTAAATGTTAATTAATTGATATTTGCATATATTGATATGTATATATAAATAAACTATAATTGTTATCATGCAATATTAATCCTAAATGGTTTAAGATGAATAATATGAATTTTTTGAAATTTTATTAAATTGGTTCATTAAATAAAATTGAAAATTAATTAAAAGATTTAATTGATAAGAATTATAATTATTAAATATGATTTAATCAATAAATATGAATGCATATATTATATAAGTTAATTAAATTATACAATTATAAACAAATTAAACTTATATAACTCTATATGTATATATAATGAAAATGGGACTTAATAAACACAAAATAGATTTTTAAGTAAATACATACGTACGGTACTTATACCGTTATTTCATATGTGTTCAACACTTGAACTGCAAGGGTATTTCATAAGAAATACATTATTCTTTAAGTTGATATCACTCAAATATATTAACTATTATGAATCTCTAATATAGATTTGTCCTCTGTTATTTATATATTAATAGATTACTTCCATACTCCTTAGTTTTTAGCAAACTCATGCTAGGGATGTTACGTGTTGTATTAATAATAAATTGCGAGATAAGGTAAATTACAGGCCTATATTTGTTTACCAAGCTTAACATATGTGCATTACACTTATGCTGTAGAGAAATGGTGGATGGGAGTGAATAATCCCTTTTGATTTGTTGAGAAAACGAACGGTCGAGATTGAGGTCAGGACATAGACCGCAACACCTTAAATTTTGGTTGCATATTATTTTGGATATTTAGTTAGGAAATAATTAAATAATAATGTGGGAGAAATAAATGTATAAATAGTGTGGATAATTGACATATAAACATGATTTGTATTTCAAAATTTAAATAGAGAATTGGTTTATGTGGAAGGAAATAAAAAGGGCCTTAATTATATAAGAGAAATATAAGAAAGAAAGATAAGCACTAAATTATTCTCTCTAACATACTTCCTCTCCCTCTTATATATCTTTGATCACATAACATTAGCAAAGAAAAAAAAACCTCATAAAACTCCATTAAAGTTCATTCAGTAAAGAAGAAGAAAAAGAGGAAAGCTTAAGGGAAGAAACTAAGGCTATTATCTTCACACAAGATCAAACTAAGGTGAATAATATTTCCATTTCTTTATTACCCGTTGTTTGATTTCGAATTTGTGATGAAACCTGGAATGATTATTGATGTTTATCATGCATATGGTTCAGATAACCATTTGAATATGTTTTGGGTATCATTGGATATTTTCATGAAATTTCCTTAAGGGATTTTGATGTAATTACTATGTTTTTTTATCTCCAATTGCTTTGAATTTTTGATATAGTTTAGAATATTATTTTGAAGGTGGGGTTTGAATTTTATGAATTATTATGGAATTAATATGAATTTTCTAAGTTGAGAAAATGATTAATTTCAGATTTTAATTATTTAAATAGAAAATAATTATTTTGCTTCAAAATTTTTATATAATGTTGGAAAGTAAAATTTTTATTTTTGGGGATTTTTCCCAAGTAATTACAATTTGATATAAATTATTTTAAGCAAGGGGGTTTTAATTGCAAAAAGGCACTTAATGGCATTTATTACGCCTATATTTCATGAACCCTGCTAAAGGCAGAGTGACGTAACACCTAGATCAGAATGGGATGCCCTTACGATAAAAGTTGAACCACGAAAAGGAAAAGCAAAGAATAAAGCGAAGTCAAGAGAATACTATGCTTGAAAACTATAGGATGACGACAAAGGTTCAAACTGCACTGATCCCCTAATTTCATTTTCACATTATGATCTGAGCCTGAAACTAGGCATGGTCATAGGGTGCGGTAAATAATCGATAATTATAATACTCGAAGCCATAGCGTAAGCAAACCCCTAGATAATGATTAGACGTTAGTGCTATGCTACGACATAGAAAGACATATTAATGGTGTTAAAGCATAACACACCCTATTTAAAAAGACAATATACGAACGATGATATACTGCACTCACAGACCGATATACACAACTAATAGAACTATGCTAACAATCTTGCATTAAATAGATATAGGGATGAGCTACCCCCTTCTTTCATTTTACAACTAAAAGAGAACGGAATGACCCAACGCGCCGCCATTAGGTGGATGCTGGCATCAAAACAATTCAATAAAGAAACAAGCCGCCATTAGAATAATTCAATAAATAAACAAGCCACAATCGGAATATGACAAGCACATGAGCACAAAGATAGAAACCGTGCTACAACTTACCAAAATCTGCCCCTGACCATTCCGAGCAGGCCATAAATGAACAATTCGCATGTCAAGTGACCTAGTAAGCCTAACTATCATTCCTGAAATATAATTCGATGCTAACACTTTAAAACTCAGAGCTACACTACGCATACCAAGGGCTCTTTAAGTAGTACCACGAGGAATCCAAAGCATTCCAAGAACTGCACACATGGTTACCTTAACGATGCTCCATTGCAGTTCTTCACTTGTTAGGAAACGACAAAGACACGAGCAGCTCTTATCGAGCAACTTGCACATACCAATATCGATGGCAGCTCGAAACACATGCATATAGATATTGGGCTAACACCACATGCATAAGCAAAGTAACTCAACTCCAACTACCCTTTGTCAGACACACACGGTAAGCTAAGGCTACCCAAACAGTGTTCCAACAATGTTCCGCACTGACAGCTCAAACTGCACCTCTATTCTCAAGTAGTATCATACCAACAATGCACAAGCGGACTGCGCAAGTAGACCTCAAGGGTCTCAACGACACCCAGGGCTGAGCAAGAGGGGAATGCCTCATCACACTCTTATTCCTGAACATGGGCAACTAAGATGTCGTCTACTCCTCAGACCAGAAGCAGGAAGCCAATCCAAATTCAAGTTCCTTGCTCTGATTTCATATATTCCCCCTCAAATTCTGAGGTTACCACTTCAGTTTCAAACTTCCCGCCAATACCCAGAATTTAGCCCCTCAAATTATAGTTTTTCAACAAAGATGCATCAGTAATCCACAAAGCAAACTAACAATGCGGATGGGCGACACATGGTAGGATCCAAAGATGGAGATCAAAAAGGAGTTGGCGGATGAGTTGTTTTCATGCGGATTTGTTCTCTCCCAAACTATTCGAACTATTCTAATAACTTCTTAGACAGTTCTTCATATGTAACGACCTCAGCAATGAAAATTTTGCAATGAAAATTTGATATTTGGAAAACGTCTATTTTATCATAGCATGTGGTAAATTTTTATTGGAAAATATGAAAGTTTGTTTTGTTGTGAAATTTCAATTTTTAAATTTAAAATCAGTTAAATTGATGAAAATAAAATATTTTTGAAATTTAAATACTTTTTTATAATAAAAATGTATATCATTTTCTAAGTGAGACGTCATATTTCGTTTCGCCAAATTTGGACTGCTCTAGCTCCGTTTATATTATTTTCGACGTTTTAGCAGCATTTTCGGCAACGGATATCGAGTCTTGATAGGTAGGTTGTGCCTATGATATCTGTGTACCATCTTGCTCGTCTCATCGCGCTGATCTTCGCAGTAATTTCATTTGCATTTCGGCGTCCGTTACACGGCCAAATCTGCGAAACGGTTAGCCGTATCGGTACCCATTTTTGAACCTTTTGGTTTCCCTGTGGCCAATCATTTATCCACCGGTTGGAAACAAATAGGCAATAGCTTTTATTATTCTTGAATTCAACTCTTAACTGTCACTATTCCTCTAGTTTGGTATTTGTATTGGTTTCTGCCATTCCTTCTCTCCTCTTCTTTGCATTTCGTCATGTTCTTAAAAGAAAAAAGAGAAATAATATAACCCAGTTTGCTTGTATTTCCTAAGAACCTTCTCCTCATATTGTTTTGCCGAGCTTGCATCCTCCACTGCCATACTCCCACCTTTATCCTTGTCCGCGCCGGCCTCTCCTCCCTCCGCCTTTTCCCCTCCACGTCGCCCTCCGACCCATCACCTCCTACAACAGCCGCACCCTCATCTCGTCTTCCACCTCCCCTCCGTTTGCTTCACCGAAACCTTGCCTCGCTTCGACCCAAAACCCTCAAGCTTAGCCTTGCTCGACTTCCCAACCTCCACCCTCTCCACATCGCCATAACCCGACCCGCCTCCGCCTGTGAAGCCATCCTCCACCACTCCCAGGCCGAATGCCTTCCCTCTCCCCCAAGCAGCCGAACTCAATAGTCCTTCCCCACAGCCCACTGCCGATCCACACACCTCCGCTTTGCACTGCCCCCATCAGACAACCCACCCCCCACCTGATCTCACCAACTTACCCGAGCAGATCCCCTTGGCCGCAGCAGCACCTTGGAGGTAATCCCTAGGCTTCTCTGTGTATAATATATATATAAGTTGTATATATATATTTGCTGGTTTCAACATATAAGTTGCATATTGGTTTTGAGAACAAACCAGCTCGTCTCCCCATTTGCCGCAGCACCTATCTCCGCTGTCCGAAATTTATTGCAGCGATTTTACTGCTTTGTCGCTGTCCCACTTGTCAATCCTTGCTTATCCGTGTCTATTTGCTTCGTATTCTCGTGTTTTCATTGCCTTGAAATGTGAGCGATCACTCACGATTAACATTCAGTTGTTTAGTAAATTAAATTCACATGAAACGACGATTGAAACATGATGTTAAAATTGAATTGGTTAGAAATTTAATTGTTGAATATGATATGTTATTATTTAAATTTTTTCACCTATGATTGACATATGACAATGTAACATGTTGGTGTATATATTATATTTAAATTGTTAATTATGTTATATGCTTGTCATTGATATGAGTGCCATTTTTATTATTATTCTATTGTTCTCACACCGCAAGTTCCTTGATAGTTAGGAAAATCCCTATGAGTTGAAATGATACATACCCGAATGATCTCATAGATTAGGGAAAATCGTTATGGGTTGAAATGATAAACCCAAGCGATTTTATTGATTTTGAAATTTTGGGATTGCGGGTTGAAATGATATATACCCGTAAATATTAAATTATTACGGATTGAAATGATAAATATCCATATCGCTTGACCATAGGATAGAAAACTATATACTGACACCGTTGGTTTATTTTTAAATGATTTCCAAATTTTTGAGAAAAGAAAAATATATATGTTTTGATTTTAAAATATAATATAAAGATTTTATTTTTAATTTTTAAAATATGAGAAGATTTAGATTTTTAAATTATATGTTTGGAAATTTTAAATTTATAAGTTAAGTTTTGAAAATGTAAATTTTAAGATTCTACTTATAATTTTATTATTTTTAAATATTTAAAATAAAATTTAATATAATAAAAATTTAATTTAACTAATATATATAATATGTTTTAAAATATTTATTTGGAAATTGTATTAATATTTTTAAAATAGATTTTGTAATAACTTTAATAAATTAAGGTTGGAAAGATGAATTGAAATTGATTTGAAATTTTATTTGTTTAAGAATTGTATGTAAATAAAAATTGATTTGAAAACTTATTAATTTTGAGATTTTAAAGATATAATTTTTATAACTTGATAAGTGGATTTTGATTAAAGGTGATTAAATGAATATTTTCAAATTTAAATAAAATTGAAATTTAATGTTTAACATTGATTTAAATTTGTAATTTGAGATTTTATTTAAATGTCATTAAAAACGATTAAGTGAATATTTTTAAATTTAAATAAAATTAAAGTTGAATTTTGAAATATAAATGAAATTTATCAAACTGAGTTATTGTAAATTGTTTGAATATTTAAACCTTGAAACCTATTGAATTGGAAGTGGTTTAAATTTGTAGTTCAAACCTGGATTTGAAATCGATATAAATTAAAAATGGTTTTAATGAGAATTTGAATTGAACCTTTAACTTTTTAATTGAAATTGTTGAACTGAGATTGATTTAAATTGAATTTTGGAACTAAAGTTGATTTGAATTGATTTGTAAAATTGGAAGAAACAATTCTAATTTGAAACTATTTTCGATATAAACTCTTTTTAATATATAAACTATTTTTAATATATAAACTATTTTAATCTATAACCTGTTTTAAAATATAAACTATTTTAATGTATAACTATTCCAATATATAAACTACTTTCAATATTCAAACTGTTTAAGTTGGAACTATTATGGTTTAGATTTAATGGATTTAAATGCGAATACCTTGATATGATGATTTAACCTATTTTGTTGTTATGATTTTCGAAATGAATATGATTTAAAGTGAATAATGATTTCAAAATTAAATATGATTTCAAAAGTGAATATGATTTCGAAAGTGATATGATTTTTGAAATGAATATGATATTTTGATATGAAGTATGAACTGTTTGAAATGTAAATGACCACGGTGTGAAATAAGCGTTTGGTTGTTAAAGAGACCGGGATCGGATATTGTCATACTCTCTGCCAATACCGAAAACCACTTTAACAATTGTGCATGTGGTGGAGAATCTAGAACGAAGTAGGATGGTTGGCGAACGTCTGTATGAGGTATGAACGTAGCCCTGACCCCCTCGGGTCAGCTTGATATGACTAAAACAGGAGCTATACTAGGGACAAGTGAGGTCGCACCTCCGATCAAGCATGCTTCTTCGAAACCATTCTATTACTTTGTGATTTGATTTGGTGCACCTTTGATTATGGGACTGTGTCTTGAGGTGGGCGATAGTAGCTGCTATGCATTACCACCAACCAGGTTCTGCAAAACGGTAGTATCCTACCCTGGGCATTGCCTCGCGTGCCTTGTCATATGCCTTATTAAGCCCATTATGAGTTTGGTTTGTGTCGTACACTATGTAGTGCCCTCTGATAGCCCTCCAGTTTACGGAGGAATTACGGTACTGTATAGACTACGACATTTATATAAAAATGTGTTAAGAGGGATATGGATAACACCTTAACGCTATTTTGATATTTTACTTTACTGTAGACATCATCTATGTAGCGTATTGTACTATGTATGTAGATAGTTCCATGGATCCTTAAAGGATGGAATCCCAAACATCCTTTAAATTATATTGCATTTCACTTGAGTTGATTTACTTGCATAAGAATGTTAATTCTGACTCGAGTGTTTTGTGTTTTGCTTTATTCTCGGGTCAGCCTGAGTGTCACAACATTTGGGACTCACCTTTGGAGCTTTGCTTGGAGATCTATCTTTTATCAATTCAGCTTTCAGTTATTTCCAGTTGTTTATGTTCAGACTCGTCATTTGCTTTTGTATTAGAGATTTCTATGTATTTGGGATTTCTGTTGTATTTGCTTTAGACTCTGATGTTCTGTAGTAGCTTCATGAACTACTATTTATCTATTCCGCTGCGTTTTGTTATATTACTCCATGTCTGCGATTCTGTGATTTATATATTTACTGTATATGCTAAGTTTTTCCAAATATAAAAATTAACAATCTGTTGTTTTGAGCGATTTAAGTTTGACATGTGTGGATTATTGTCGATTTGAATGGTTCGAAATGGCAGGTTGTTACATCATATTTGGCCAAAGTTGGTTCTTTTCCTTAGTAATCTCCCTGCACTTGGTTCACAACTAATTGAGAATCACTGTGAATTTAATGTGGCTTATCTTCATTACCTGGGCCATTCTTAGGCGAGGAGAGCCTTACATATCGCCACATTGTTGGTTGCTTTGAAACTGAGCTATACTGCTCCATATAGTTTCTACCCATTTAGAGTGATCGGTACATACACAATTCCTACCCTCTGTTCATTCGATGCTGCATCCATGAACAACTACCGAAACCATGGGGTGTTTCTTCTTTCACTAATTGGGGTTCAGCTGGTAGGGTGCACTCTGCAATGAAATATGCAAGTGCCTGGCCTTTGGTTGCCTTTCTGGGACAATATGTGATATCATACCGACTAAGCTCCATCACCCATTTTAATAAGTGGCATAATGTCTTCGATTCTGCAGTATCTGCCTGAGGAGTTTGCCTGTGTAGACTTTGATGGGATGTGCCTGAAAATAGGGCCGCATCTTCCTTGCTGTAAGGAGAAGGTTATAGGCCAGCTTTTCAACGACTGAGTAGTTTAGCTCTGCTCCTGACAGCTGCTTGCTTATGAAGTGGATAGGTTTTTGGGTCCCCTCATCTTCTTGTACCACTGCAGCACTAACAACTTTATCGGTTACTGCTAAATAAATGTACAACTTCTTAGCTGACACCGGTTTTGATAATATTGGAGTATTGACCAGATGATCCTTTAGGTTTTGAAATGCAGCTTTGAATTCCTCAATCCATTCGAAGTTTTGCCATTTCTTCACCTGGTCAAATAACGGGATGCACTCGTCCATTGCTTTGGATATAAATATGTTGAGCGTCTCTACCCTACCATTTAGACTCATCAGATCCTTTGGCTTCTTTAGGATTCCCATTCCTTTTATGGCATCAATCTTCTTAGGATTTGCTTCAATGTCACATGCGCTTACTATATATCCTAGAACTTGCCTGACTGGATGGCAAAGGTGCATTTCAGAGGGTTCAACTTCATATTGTATTGCCTTAGGACTTCAAATGTCTACTCTAAGTCTTGGACGTGGCTTGATGTTGTCGTGAACTTAACCAACATGTCATCTACATATACCTCAACGTTCTTTCCAATCTATTCTACAATAACCAGTCTCTGGTATGTTGCCTCCACGTTTTTGAGCCCGAATGGCATGAACTTGTTGCGGTAGAATCCCTTATATATCACAAAACTAGTCTTCTCCTGATCTGGCTCAAACATGGCTATCTGATTATACCTTGAATATGCGTCTATGAATGAGAGCAGTTCATGCCCACTGGTCGTGTCTACTAACTAACCAATTCTAGGCAAGGGAAAACTATCCTTTGGAAAAGCCTTATTGAGGTTGGTGAAGTCTATGCAAGTTCTTTATTTCCCGTTAAGCTTCCTTACAAGTATTGGTTTGGCAATCCACTTCGGGTAGTATACCTCCCTAATGAATCCATTCTCCATCAATTTCTTAATTTCCTCATGCAGAGAATTGTACCTTTCCTGGTCTAGGGTTCTACGCTTTTGTTTGACCGGATGGGCATCGGGTTCAATGTTGAGTGCATGATAGATAATAGTTGGATCTATTCCTACCATTTTTGAGTGTGTCCACGTGAATACATCTGTTGATTTTTTCAAAAAGTCTGTCAGTTCAGTACGAGCATCTACACTGAGATTCTTTCTGATTTTGAGAATCTTCATGGGGTCTCCTACATCTATTTGTATGTCTTAGAGATCATCTACCAGCTCTAGCTCTTTCTTTGATGCCCCTAACCTCGAGTCTATCTCATTTTCCATTTCTTCTTCTGGTTGGGAGTTCACCGAGGATGCCTGTTTTTGGGCTTCTTCGAAGAAGTACTGTGCATAAACTGAATTATATTCATCAGTGCCGATCATGTGCATCTATATTCTTTTCTCTATTTTCTTAGCTTTTAGGGGTGCGGGATTACTTGTTTCAGCGTTAGTTTGGGTATCTAGTACCTGCGCAGTTTTATGAATCGATTTGTCTTCTTTTTTCATTATTATCATTACAAATATTAGAAGAGACACCAAAATAATTTCGAACAATTTTATTGCCAAAAGTAAGGTTTACATTGTATTACTCTCTAGCTAAAAATTGTTCGCCTCTTATTGACCCTATTCTCGTAGGAGTATTGAACTTCATAAGTAAATCTTTCTGAGAGACGATTGGTCCCATGTTTATCAAAGCAAGCCTTCCTAGAAAGACATTGTATGGTGAGGGTTGGTTAATGATTGAGAAGCTTGCATAGAATGACTTGTGCGGTAGGGTAGTTCCAGTGGTAATAAGCAAGCACGTTGATCCTATTTGGACAGTAGTAATGTTGTTGAAGCCAAAGATTGGTTTAGGACTAGGTTTTAGGATTTCCGGTGGAAGCCTTGTTTGATCGTATGTAGACTTGAAGATAACAATGACCGAGCTCCCAAGATCAACAAAAACTTTCTTCATAGTGTAGTTTGATGTCTGCACTATCATAATGAGTGGGTCTTGGTGAGGAAAGATAACTCCCACCACATCAGCTGCCATAAACGTAATCTCTAGAGCAGGCTTTTATTTGATATGGAAGATTGACTTCTGTTGGACTCTTGGGTCTTGCACATACCTCTCTTGTGCCTTTTTTACTCACACCCGTGGGGGTGTGCTCCTCATGGGTGATGCTATTAGGTTAGAGGGGTTCCTAACTTGGTTCTCATTTGGGTCAGGAGTCAGATTTCTGATTCCGCCTTTGCCATTATTCTTTTGAAAGTTGTCTAGGTATTCTTTCTAGATCAGCCTCTCTATTTCGTTCTTTAGATGTCAACAACTGTCGATATGATGGTCATTAGCTCGGTTGAAGCAACAATATGTCCCACCCAAGTTCTGTTCTACGTTCTTCCCTTTGTTGGGCATGTTGTAAGCAAGTTTGGCCCTGGTCATCTCGTATATCTGACAAGAATTTTTTGTGAGGGGGGTTTCTGGTGCAAAGCTAAGTTAATTTTATCTCTTTGCTGGCATGTTGTATCCCTCCACTCCCCTTTTCTTACCATAAATGGGGAAGAAGATATATGAGTCTGTGTAGTGGAACCAACTTCTTCCATCCTAATGTAGCCAATGACTCTTTCATAGAAAGCCTTCATGTTAGACATGGATTTCTACTTTTTTTTTTCCACATTGAGGTCTGCCTTTTGAACCCGGCATGGGCATCATCATTAAGGATCCTTTATTGCTTACTCTAATCCTAAGAGCCTTAGACTTGAATTGCTTAATAAAATTGTGTAGACTATCATTCTCACCCTACTTAATGTAGGACATCGTGCTTATATCAGGGGAGGCTTCTCTTACTGAATTGAATTGTCTTAGAAAATAGATAAATAGCTGTCGCTAAGAACGGACCTCTCCTGACCCAAATCTCCTAAACCATCTAGCTGCAGCTCCCGCTAAGTAAACTAGGAAAAGTTTACATCCATCCATCCTTCCCGCTTTCAGAATGTCCATGTGGTATTCAAATGTACAGAGGTGAACGTCTGGATTTGTAGTCCCATTGAATTTGTCAATCAACGGGTCCTTGAAGTTGTCAAGGAATTCTGCTTCAATGATAGTCTCGTTGAATGGGGACGATCCTTCCTCCCTAATCTTCTCCCTAGTTCCCTGTTTGCAAAGTTTAGCCAACTGCTCTACATGATCTTTTAACTGGCAAATTTTGTCATCTCTTGATTCTGACTGTGACGATATATCCTTGAACAATGAGGTGGAGTCATCTTCTTCCAGAGTAGATTGAGTTTGTTACCTAAGCATTGGAGGGTTGATATTGGCTGGTTTTCCTTGACTTGTGGATTTGCTTGAATCTTTCCTTTTAGCTGGGTATTGAATTTTAGGCCAGCATCACCGTTCCCATCTTTGGAAGTGCCGATATCATTCCCCTATCGAATAGTAAGCGCAGTAGATGAATGAAGGCGGTTAGCTATTGATCGAGGTGGAGATGATGGTCTTAGGACAGTATGTTGGGCCACAATTTTCTATAGCCCTTCCATATGTTGGTTAATTTTGTTTTTGAAGGATTTAAATGCGACCAGGAGGTGATCTGTGGGGACTTCAGTCAAAGCTCCCGCCTCACTTTGGGCTTTTGAAGTTATGAGTGACTTGTTGGCAGTCTTTAAAGCCAAGTGTAAATGTTCCTGAACAGAAGGGATAGGTGAATTGGTGGGCATGTTACGTGGATAAACATGGGTAAAAAGGGAAACACAAGTTTGTTGGAAGTCAGAAAAGGGGAACGGAGGTTGAAGCCCTCCTTCTAGCACCAAAATTGTTGGTAAGATTTTTCGTCTTACAACACTCCTACTGATGATGAAGTTATTATCGTACTAATTACCTCAATGATTTTGAATTAGCAAAGTTAAATAGTATTAAATTTTCCATTAAGTTGTAATTATGTCACTGGATGCTTACTCAATTAAGATGTGGCTTGATTTGTTTTAAGGACGGAAACACAAATGCTTTTTAAAAATTGTGTTTAGATGTTTTTGAAAATTTGTGTTCAAATGCTTTTGAAAAGTTATGTTTAAATGCTTTCGAAAATCTTTTTAAAATATATTTCTCATCAAAACACTTTCAAATAGTATTATTATTAATTTTGAAGGCTTTGAAAACAATTTTGAAAACAAAAGGATTTTAAATTCTAAAATTCTCAATTTAAAAAAAAATCATTTCTATATATAAGCTCTATTATAAATATACTAATACAAATTCCCTATCTTATTACCAAAATATTCCATTAATTTACAACTTGGTCATTTTAACCAATTCTTATTTTAATTGATTTCAATTCAATTTAATTATCGAATGCTTCATAAAATAAAATTCATTAAGTATTCTTTTTATTTTAATTCAACCAATAATCGATGATAATTAAATATTATCATCTCCTAGCAACTATCGTTCATTAAAAATTATCATTATATATACAAGTACTATGGCACGTCCGTTGGACATTTATGATGAAATATGTGATTTAATTTCTCTTTGTTGCAAAACTATACCCACACACGGTCCTAAATTACCTACAGAAATATCTACCTTTTTAACAAATATTCAATAGATGAATTCATACATGTAATTGATTGGACAGAAGGCAAAACTGTCTACAACTATCTCAATAGTGTCATTTTCGCCACTTCAGCCATCACTAAGCTTTTCAATATAGTGGTGATAGTGAAGAGATCAGTCGTATAAAAGGTGAACCCAGCATATATTCACATGCAAAGCACTATTAATATGATACTGTCCTTTTTACTGCACTGTTTATGTTCTGTTACAACTTATAACCCAATACAAAGTATAATATATTATTCTGTGATGTTTTTCTAAAAGTGTCTTGATATAATTAACTTCATGGAAACAATTTAAAACTACAGAGTAAGTGGAATATAAACATATAAACAAATACAGTAAAAAAGAGAGAAAATAAGTTTATTTTAAATGAGAAGTTACGTATTATTATTAGTTGGCCTGTCTTTAATTTAGTACGCAATGAGTTTTCAATATGTGCCTCGTTATTACTCCTTACAAATGTAAATATATCAGTAAATAAATAATAATTACCTAGTGGATTAAAGCATCTATATAAACTTCAACAATAGAGCTGTAGTTGAGTTGTCATAAAATGTTGAGAGGATTAAAGCAATAGGTAATATAGAGTCATCAACTTCCTATTGTTGATTCCAGAATATATCTAGAGTTGTTGAATACTTGCATTAGAAGTATTCATTTTTCACTTAAAAACTTTATCATAGTCTCAGATTGATCCAATAGTACATGACCATTTTTAAAGGCATGTCATCTCCAACGTATTTCCCACATCATCATATGTACAAACCCGAATACTGCAATAGGTCTTTGAAAAAGAATATGGCACACGGTGATATTTTATGAAAAAGAATTTTGCAGCGTTGTGCTTCTAACACATTTGATCAAACATGTTGTAGACAGTACATGTTAAAGGATAAACTTTCAATAACTACTGCAATCCAATACAAAAATACATTACAACTCCAAGAAACCACTGAAATAAAGTAAAACGACAGAACCGCATTAAAAAAAGAAACCGGAAGTGGAGAAACTAATGACAAAAAGAAGCAAATGGGTCCATTCTCATTCTTATATGATTTTTGATGATCGTATGTTATATAACTAACATACTAATTTAGCCTTGATAACATATGTTTTTGAAATAGGACTAAATAGATAAATTTATCATATGCCAACCTAATTATATGCCTGTGAAGATTTTAACTTATCAAACATAAGATTAAATATTAGTTGCATGTTTGATTGACTGGTTTCGCAGACAAATAGCGAATAACATCTTTGTGGAAAATACACAATCGGAATTTTAAAGCACTTAGACATTAAAAAGTCTTCTTAATGATATTCGACTCAAAATTAGGCTTCTAACAATTTTTAAAGGAAGCATTAACATTTAGACCATAATATATATTAAAAATTACCTAAGTCTTATGATTACCCAAAACGACTTAAAAGTACTCAATTCATTACAACGTTATTTCAATCAATTGGAATTTTCCATATAAGAAAATCCCTAGCTTACAAACCAATGGACATAAGCATCATGCAAAAGGCAACAAAGTTTTGATAATATTCTTTTTAGGCAGCATTCTTTTAACAATAACCTGGGTAATTTTTACCATGTGTACAATTCAAAATTCTATTTTATTTTTTATTTGGCAATTTTAAGTGGAATTTTCTTAGATGAACGCGAAATCTCTTTTAAAAGTTGATAGATGACAGAGTGAAAATATCCCAAGGAACAAAAAATCCTGATTAACACTATGTGGAAGATGCAACCCTGCTACTTGTTTTTACTTCCAATTTTTCACATGCACTACATGTTTGTTAAATTGTGCACTTGACGAAATAGCCAATAGATATCAAGTTTATCAACATTAAATAAATCAACCAATGATTATAACATTTAACAGCTTCATATTAGGATTCAAAATTAGTATTAACAAAATATCAACAAAAAGATATAGAATTGAAGAAGACTACCTTAAAAAACATGGTTAGCATATCAGAAGATGAAACAGGAACCAAAACGGACTCTTTTCCTTCTTCTGCCATTTCTCCAGCTGCTTCAATAGTTCGATTCATAAATAACAGCTCTCTAGTTTCATGTGCAACGACAAATGGACCGAGTACCTATAAAAACTTAGGAAAAAATAGGAAAACATCAAAGCATAATGACATTCAAAATTAGATTTTTAACCTTGAATCACTTCAGATCAATCAGTTTTCACCTTCTCGTTTTCTTTGTTGGAGTCTATTACTTTGATTCTCGTCAGGAGAGTGCAAAATATCATTGAAGATTAAAATCAGTGAAATCGACATTTTGAATGTCCAATTTGGTACATAAATATACGTTGAAATTCTGAACAAATGAAATTAACAACGATGAACAGTACTAAAAAGTTATCCCTCCTTATCAAGAATCCGCTGCTATTTTCGAATCCGAAATGGTGATTTTGCTTGGACGCGATGTCAACTGGAGAAATGCTCAATTGATAATATGATTTAATTTGGGGTGAGAGAGGGAGATATGGGCATGGGGTGAAATATAAATGGAGTTGGGTGTGGATGGATGCACTTTACGTGAATAGGTGGGAAGTGGGTGATTGTATAACTGTTCCCGCTAGAAGTTGAAAGTCAAATTTCCCCCTACCGTCAAGTCTGCTTGATAACATAGACTATTTGAAAATTAGGGATAATTTTGGAACTGCATAAAAGCTTCACCATCCTAAGGTATTTGCATTATTAGTAGAGATATAATATAATTTAGGAAAAATTATTTCATTTAACCTATTTCAAAATAATATTATGTCGACTTGCCTCGTTTAAGTATTTAGAAACCCCTATTGATAACACGGCGTCCCACGTATCGACCAGAATTCATAAACAACTCAACGGATAAGTAAACACAATATAAAACATTTTATAACACTAACAAGTACGCTCTCTCATATATACACACTCAAATAGACTCATTCTAGGGTATTACTACCCTATCTCTATTGAGTCAAACCCCACAAAGCCAAGGTTATCGCTAAACCTGGCTCTGATACCAACTGCGACGACCCACATTTCGGAAGGTTTAAATTGACAATAATCTACACATGTCCAACTTTAACAATCCGGAACGTAGATAATCAATGGGGATAATTAAGAAAAATAAGGAAAGAAGAAGAAAACAAACACAAAATCTCACAGCGGAATAATGAAATATACCAAATAAACAGTTCAGGAAGCTGTTTACTATACATTTGATTATAGTCTATACAACATTCTATCAGAGTTATATATATGCATCAGGGATAAATGATCAATGCAGTAGAATAGCATGATGCAGGGAATAGTAATAATAGTAATATACCAGACCTTCGTCTTCATCCTCCAGAGAATAATCTTTAATATGCTGAAAAAACTCAGGACTGACCTGAGCGTAATGAATAGACAAAACACTCGAAACTAAAATACTCCTATGTAAGTCAAACCAATATCATGAAATATGAGTGTAACAGCGTCAACGATGTTTATGGGATTTTACATCTCCTATCCAGTGTATAACGTGCGTGCAATAACTTAAGAGATGTTACGGGATTTTCCATCTTCTAAGGATCCGTTAAACTATTTATATATAATAGTATAGGCTATAGTAGGTAATGTATATCAGTAAAATAAATATCAAAATAGCGTTAAGGCTTTACAGTGATCCACCTTAACACATTCGTACTTGATATCAAAATATCATATTCGTTTCAAAAATAAATCCATTTCGAATCATCATATTCGCTTCAGAAATCAAATCCATTTTGAAATCATCATATTCGCTTCAAAAATCAAATCCATTTTGAAATCATCATATTCGTTTCACAAATCATATTTTACTTTAAAATGTCAATTCAGTTTGATATATCGATTTCACTTCATAATTTGATTCGAATTACAATTTAGGTTATAACTTCACTTTAAACCAATTCGCATTTAAATCCAAGATTTAAATATAAACATTCCACCCTTTTGACCAGTTTAAATTTTTAGAAAATGGTTTAAACAGTTTTAAAATAACTAAATAGTTAAAATATTTTAATAGAAAATAGTTTGAGTATTAAAAATGGTTTATATAGTAAAATAGTTTGGAAAAATCAAAATAATTTGAATATTTAAATAATATAGATTTTAAACTAAAATAATTCATTTAAAAATAGTTTCAAAGTCAAACCGGTTCACTTTCCAAATTTTCTAATTCAAATCAGTTCCAATTCCCATTTCGATTTAATCGATTCAATTCCGATTTCAAGTCGAATTTTACTTCGATTCCAAATTAATTTCACTTCCAATTCCAAATTAATTTCAATTCCAATTCCAAATTAATTTCAACTCCAATTCCAAATTAATTTCAACTCCAATTCCAAATTAATTTCAATTTCAATTTCAACTCTAATTCCAAATTTAAACCATTTCGATTTATATAAATTCCAAGTTCGATTTCCATAATATCGATTCAAAACACTAAAATCAAATTTTCCTTCAATATCCAATTTAAAAAAACCAAAATTTCAAATATAATTAAATTCCGAGCTCAATTTTGAAATATCGTTTTATATCACTTTTACTTAGCAATATTCAAAATTCGAATAAAAGTCCAATCTTTTAAACACAAATCAAAATTTGAAATTCACATCATATTCCGATTATAACTTAAAATCTCAACTTCAATTAATTAAACAATTCCTGTTTCAAATTTAAATTTCAACATTTTGAGTTCCAATTCGAAAATAATTCGATTTCCATAAACTCGATTTTATTTCTATTCACTAACTTAGTAATAATCTATGTTACCTTAGCATCAATCTTTTGATTAGAACCAATGTTGCTCTATCGGAGTAGGCTTAACCATCATGCTTGCAACATCTTTGGCTAAAGCTCATGTCAAGGTTGGAAATTGATCTAGCTGCTCCAGTAGTGGCATGTCTCTCATTGAATGCATTTGCGATTGGATATTTTTTAACAGATGTATAGTAAATGTCAAAATCACAAGTGGCTAATAGCTCTAATGATCTTAGTTGTCGTAGGTTAAGGTCCTTTTATGAGAAAATGTACTTTAATGACTTATGGTCTGTGAATAGCTCGAACCTCTCTTCTACCAAGTAATGCCTCAACGTCTTTAATGCAAATACTATATGTAAGATGATGATATTTTAAAGATGTTATGTTATACTATGTTAATTTGTATACGTGTGTTGATTGCTTATATGTGTGAATACATAGTTTCAACAATAAATATGTAAACTATGATGTGTTTAAAATATAAGTTTTATCTTCTCGTCATCCATTCATGAAAACTGTGCAAGCATTGTTGTTCATGGTATTAATTTAGGTCCCGTTTGCCAATGTGGAATTTCCTCTATGATGTGATTTTCCATGCATCTCTTCAATCATTGGCCATAAACAAGGAAAATATACAAAAAATGTATACAGTACTCACACAAAAGTGAATGAGTTGCACGGTCGCGTATTGATCATACATAATTGATTGAATAGATAATTTTAAATTTGTGGATTCCACCATAACTTATATTTTAATCGTGTTTAACTAGACAATAAAACAACAAGTTCTTCCTTGAGTTTCTTAAAAGCGACTCATCTTAGAATTTATAAAGATATATATGTGCTTAACACAAGCTTAGAGGGACTAAACAGATATATATATATTAAATAAAACAAGTTAACAAATTATCCTTTATTTTCATGTCATATACATATACACGTGTGTGTACTGTTATGAATCTCTTCCAATCATTCGTCATAAAAAAGGAACATACATACATACATACATACACACACATACATACATATGTGTGTGTGTGTATCTATGTGGGAGAGATGCTTATAATACTCGTGCAAAAGCGAGTGCGTTGCACAGTCGCATATTGATCAGACATAATTTATTTAATAAATAATATTAAATTTATGGATACCGTGATAACCTTATATTTTAACAGTGTTTAATTAGACAATAAAACAACAAGTTCCTCCCGGGTCTCCTAAAAGCGGATCACCTTAGAATTTGTGAAGATATATACGTGCTTAACACAAACTTAAAGGGACTAAATACATATATATTCAACAAAGCTAGTTAACAATTTATCCACCATTTAAGTACATATATGTGTGTGTATATAAGAAAGAAAGAAAAACAAGCCATATTATTTTAAATAGCACTTAGCAAACCCATGATCTTGAAAATTTAAACATTAGTTTGATTTCAATCATTATATCCTGGAGGATATCTGGGTGCATCATGTCGTTTCATTCAGTTCAGTTCAGGTGCCAGTGGATATCTAGGCTTCCTTGAACCAAGTGCACCCATTCACCCTTCGATATCTCATAGAGAAATTTCTCGTTCACATCCACCATAACCAGCTGCTAGCAGTTTTCTTGGAATGCTTGCAAATTGATAAATACATCAGGTTAGAATATTGTTGATATTTCTATTCTAGTACATACTATTGGAAAATTTCAACATGTAAGCTACATATGTAAAATAAAATATGTACTGCTATTTTGGTGTAAAGCCTAATTAAAGTGATCTAATTTTGAATTAAAGCTAAAAGACTTAAGGATATAATTTTCATGGTATTAATGTGTAGATACCGGAGCAATTCTAATTTGTTGAAGGGTCAAATTAGAAAATGCTAACATTATAAATAAGAGGTCGTGGCCCTCAAATTACATAAGCTCTAGTTATTCTCCTAACCACTTCTATGGAAATGATTCAGATCAAATATAAGATCTAGGGCTTATGTCAATATGGAAAACTAAACCAAATTTACCTTTTCAATCAGCAACTATGGATTCCGATCTAATACAAGTTCTAGGGATGGTGCCAATATGGAAAATCAAACCAAATTCACTTTTCCAATCAACCACTATGGATTCAGGTATGGCTTTCGCTAATTCATTTACTTTCCTCTTATTTCTTCTTAATCAAATCAGTATGGGTTATCTATTCAGATCTAGGGTTTCATGATTAATCTACCCTAAAGTATATTGAAATCCTAACAAGTGGTATTAGAGCCACCCATCATTGATTTCATTGAGAAATTTTTTTATGCATTTTTTATAAGTAAGTTTTGAATTGAACTTTTTTTAGAAGTCCTGTAATTTCTTACTCAGGTTTTAGATCCGTTTGATCTATATATCAGGGATTTTCTACTGATATTTTGGATTTGATTTAGTGTTTTTTTAGTATTATAAATTGAAAAGTTGATTTGTGAAATTATTTTGATGTAGAAAGATAGATCTAAATGATTTGTATGTCATTTTAAAATAAGTTAGAATTTTGAAATCCTTAAATTTGTGGGAAATAATCAAAATTCCTCT
This sequence comes from Allium fistulosum, assembly GCA_030737815.1. Taxonomy (NCBI): domain Eukaryota; kingdom Viridiplantae; phylum Streptophyta; class Magnoliopsida; order Asparagales; family Amaryllidaceae; genus Allium; species Allium fistulosum. Next base: position 792,095,668 of record CM060908.1, read on the forward strand.
AAATTTCAGTAACGACTCATGTTATTTAAAGCATTCACATGTTTATTATTGTATATTTTGTAAATAAGTTGTGAACTAATGTAAGGAATATTTTGGATTTAATATGTATAGTCATTTTATTTAATGTTTATAAATGGGGTGTGTGTGTCTATATATAAAATTTAGAACCATTTATGCAAGTAAATATTTTGGATTTGATATGTATAGTCATTTTCTTTAATGTTTATAAATGGTGTATATATATATAATTTAGAACCATTTATGCAAGTAATATAAATCTGGTTCTATGATTATTTTACCTTAATAAACTTTTGGTTAAGCAATTTGGACACACACACACACACATATAAAAGATATTTTGGTTATTTTAGAAAATTTTGAATAATTAGAAATAAAGTATGCCCCTTTAAAGTGTTTATGTTTATTTTATTATTGAAATAAATTTTAACATGACACCAAATTACATTTTGGACCACATAACGGTCAATTGCATTTATTTTTATCATAAATGCATTAAATGTGGTTGTTATGGTGATAAATTAATTAACTTATTATCATAAATGCACTAAATGCGTTGGTTGCAATAAATTTAATGATGCAACATGTTTGTATTTGGAATAAAAAAGACATATGGTTTATTATTTTATGCATTTACGTTTGATAGATACAGATATTTTATATGTATGACCCATGCTTGTTGAAAACATGTTTTGCTTTCATGCTTTTGCTAGTATAAAATAAAAGAAGTAGTAGTTTTATTATTTTGCCAAAATGCATGGTTATTGACCTTAATTAAATATTCAAATAATAAACTAAAGATAGAGTGATACAGTAGCATTATGTATGGCTATATTATGGTTCAAAAATACATCATAGCTACTACATTCATTCATGTTATTTAGAACGACATTTACTATGTCATTTATGTATAATTTTATGTGGCATTTAATTCTACCGTTCATCCATGACATTTGTTATATGATTTATTTATGATGTCTTGTATCATATCTATTTAGGGAATGTCATGAATGTAACCACATACTTAAAGTAAAATATTATAAGAGCTATGATTAAAACATGTTGTGCCATGGTTATAATTTTGAGATATTAAAATGTCATATAGACCTAAGGCATTTTTGGGAGTGTTTTATAGCACTGGAAATATGTTATATATACACTAAGAAGTAAATTCAAATATATTTTTGGTGTCTCTTCACAAATTAATTGTAAACATCCTACATTCCAAGTGAACTAACTGAAATAACATGTCATCAAAGTGGCCTCTCTTATTTTAGTTGTTCATGAAAATGTTTGATATTTGTGTGTATTTATTCATGCAGATATTTGCCGACCCAAAGAAAGGTTAGTATTTGACCGAATCACTTACACACATGTGATGATAAATATGTGACAATTATAAGGTTTTACAAGTGAATAACTAATTGGCCTAAAGGAAGATTGTTATTTGACCGGAATTTATTGTCAATGTTTGATCATTACAAAAAGAGTACCACTTACAGTTAATATTATTGTCCAAAAACTTAATATTAATGTTGTACTGGGTATCTTAAGAAGAGACTTATCAATTATTTGAATTTACTATGGCCGATATTTAGATATGAGCATATATGGTCAATCTTTATTTTTTTTCAATTTTCAACTAATTTGACTAAAATACCTGCCATTTTAAATAATATTCTTATCTTGTTTGGGACAAACTCTAAGGATTATTAAGAGCAAATTTTTTATTTTCTTAACTTCAAGGATCTAGCTCTTGCAATTAGGAGGGTCACACCCACCCATATTATGGTTGAATGCTCTTATAATGTTACAAAGAACATTCAGAGGTGTGATAATTCAAACAACAAGAGTCAAAGGATCATAAGGTATAATATTTCAAAAGTGTTCAACGATGTGATATCCAAGATAATCAAAATTAAGGAGTTCTTTACAGACTAAAAAAGTATATTTTGCCAAAAATGATATAGGGAACAAACGTGCTTTATATTGCTTGATTTCATAAAGTCGAAGTAAGGGAAACATAAATGAGTACTATATGAAAAATGGTTGCTTCAAAAGTTAATGCACTCAAGTTATTTTTTTGGTGCTCTCTTTATTCACAGTATAACCATTTTAAGATTATTATTAATTATTATTATTTAAGAATAAAATGACCTTTTATTGAGCTCATTCAGCATTGTGGTAAGAAAAAGAGAGGTTGAAGCATGTAAGACTGAAAGTACTCATTTAACATACATTGTTAATAAATGTATAAAAAAGGATAAAGAAGTCGCTAAGGATCTAGAAGAAAAGAGATAACATATAAATATATTTATATTTGTTTCTTTAACGAGAGATACATACATATAAAGTAAAGTATACTAGATATTTTTAAGTTATTATTGAGATTTCCGTTATATTGTTTGGATTTATTTGATATTTTTGTTATGCTATCGTTTAGACAGATTTCGATTTCTATCTTAATATGAACAAATTAAGTTATTATTGTTCGTTCAGAAATAATAAGATTGATTTATGAATAAATTCAAACATTGTTGGAGTTAAAGCTCCAAATGTATAAAATATAGCTTATATCTACTTATGTTGAATACCTTTTATAACGAGTCTTAAGTTTTGATTTGGTGATTTATATGATTATTCGTTTCAGCTTACTAAATAATTTTAGATTGAGGAGTTAAAGATAGCAGATAATTTATTGATATTCTAAGTAACTTAAAAGCTTCAAGTTTTATAAACCCATACTAAGAAAATGATTAAGATGGTAAATGCAACAATTTTTTGAGTATGTTGAGTTTAGGGGAGAAATAGTACGGATCGTTGTTTTTTAAGAAAATCATTATCTTTGATTCAACGATATTTACTTCTTCGGATAATGTATAGGATTTGTTTCCTTTCATTGACAAGTAGTAAATCAGGAACCATAATAAAACAACGTTAAATAAAATTTTCATATGGATCATTGTCTTTGTAGAGAATCATTATCTTTGATTAAACTACAGTTACTTCGTCATATAATGTATAAGATTTGTTTTCTTTCATTGATAAGAAGTAAATCAGGAACTATGATAAGACAGTGTTAAACAAAATTTTCTTCAAATTAAGGTTGATGTTTCAAGAAATCAAACTCAATAACCTCAAGGTGCAAGGTCACTAAAGAAATCCACTTAGAAAAGAAGAAACACTATTCCGGATGATTATGGAGTATTTCTCCATAAAGATAAATAATAGATTGGTGAAGATGTTTCTGTTGGTTTATATCAATCCATATAAGATATTAGTTTAAAATGTGGATTTAAGGTATGAATGTATAGTATAAATCTATAAAGGATAATAAAGTTTGAAATCTTTCCCCTTACCTTAAGATAACAAGATCATTGGTGATAAATAACTATTTAAAGCCAAAAGGGATTAAGTGGGTAATGCAAAAAGGTAAGGCTTGTTATAGAAAAGACTATACTCAAGACAAAAACAATGTTTTTTAAAGATACTTTTTCTTTGATTTTACTGAAAGACTCTTTATAATTATTTTGGAACTTATTGCATATTACAATTTTGAGCAATATCAGAAGGATATCAAAGTTATGTTTCTCAATGGAGATATTGATGAAACAGGTAAAGAAACCCACTTATGGAATACTCTTCTGTATTAGAGATTCAAATACACTATTACTATTCATGGGGTGATATTTGGATTATCATAAAAGAGTTGGGCATATAAGTGCATTAAAAGGTTCGGTATGCAAACTATGAATCAATTGATTCTCTTTTGCGAAAAGAGATAAATATTGTCTTATATAGTGATATATGAACATCCTTGAAGCTAAAAAAGGCAAAAGGTTTCTCATACATTTGTAGTTTGGAGTCTAATGCGTGCTAAGACATATACACATATGGATATTGCATGTATTATTTGGTAGATATCTTAATGGCATTGAAAGTGGATCAATGGTTAGTAACCAAAATGGTTACGAGATATCTTTAAGGGACAAAAGGTTATATGCTTATAGATAAAAGATCGGTTTGGTTGGAGATTATAAAGCATTGCGATCCAAATATATTGGATGCCAAGAGTATAAAAGATCCACTTTAGTTAATAATAATTTTTTTTGGTGGAGCTATATAAAGAAAGTTGTCACACAGACACTTATAGCCTCCTCTATTTTTTGGAACTAACATTTGTTTTCTGTTATGGGGCATCCGACGATGTAAAATAATTGAAATGTTTTATCACAAAGTTAAGGAATATTAAAAAACAAAATTGAAAGACCACTAAAATATTATTGTGATAATAAGCAACATATTATTTTCTAATAAGGGGAGGGTGCAAAATAAATTGTAATTTATAGAGCATGTTGTGACAAACTCCATTATGACGGATCTGCTTACAAAAGGATTATCATCCAAGGTCTTTCATGAGCATGTTGCTCAATTAGTGTAACTTTTATGTAAGGATATTTTGGTTTAGGGGGAGTTTGTATTTGGTACCGCCATATAACACATTGCTCTATACTTCAGTTATAGACATATATCAGGTTCTTTTTTCTGATCAACAATAAAGTGTTAAAGTTTTGTTTGCACTATGAGTTATTCAAATATTATATACGCTTTGATCTCACCAAAATAGGACAAGTTGGAAATAGACATGTATAGATCACATCTCATGTAATTTCCATGCTACGCATCCATGATTGGTCTATGTCCCTTGATTGTGTTGGTAAACATGACCACTGATCGGTTTAGTAACGCTAAAAGTAACGAAAGCCACTTTGATCCTTTGCCGGCATAGTTAATGGACGAGATTGTTTTAAAAACACCTTATGTTATAAATAGCAAATTTTGGAGCTCATAAAATTATACATATTTATAAGGTTATTACATATGTGGCCCAGGGGGAGATTGTTGGAAAATTTTAACATGTAAGTCACATATGCAAAATAAAATGTGTAGTGATATTTTGGTGTAAAGCCTAATTAATGTGATCTAATTTTGAATTAAATCCAAAAGGCTTAAGGATATAATTTTCATGGTATTAATGTGTAGATACTAGGGCAATTCTAATTTATTGAAGCGCTAAATTAGAAAATACCAACATTATAAATAAGTGGTTATGGTCCCCGAATTATATAAGCTTTAGTTATTCTCTTAATCTCTTCTATGGAAATGATTCACATCTAATATAAGATCTAGGCCTTATGTCAATATGAAAAACTAAACCTAAATTACTTTTCCCATCAAGAATTATGGATTCCGGTCTAATTTAAGATCCAGGGCTATTACCAACATGGAAAATCAAACCAAATTTACTTTTCCAATCAGCAACTATGGATTCAGGTATGGGTTTTGCTAATTCATTAGTTTCCTCTGATTTCTTCTTAATCAAATCAACATGGGTCATTTATTCAGATTTAGGGTTACATGATTAATCTACCATAAAGTATATTGAAATCATAACACATACACTATACATGTTGATATACAAGGACATATAATATCATTGAATAGAAAATCACGGAAAATGCATGGTTCAAAAGTAATGTATGTTAATTATGTCGGTGTAAGAAAGTTTTATATCGGCGTATCAATAGTCAACAAAAATAAATTATGTTGGCATGTAAGAGAAGTCAGAGAGCAATGTAATTTTAGGAACTTCTAATGTCAGCATGATCCATTTTTATGTTGATATAATACATGATGTGTTGGTATTATTTTATTATGTTAGCACAACTAGATTGAATTTTAAGAACATGTTTTTTTAACTATCACTTAAAAAATTATACAAAGATATATAAAAATGAACTTTATGTTCTAAAAACTTGTGTAAGTTTGTGTGCACTAAATTCAGATGTTTTAACTAAGTTTAATGATATTGACTCAAAGACAAACTTTATCATTGATTATGCATGTCCGTGTATGTATGTAAAAGTCTTCATTCCCTTTTGTTCGATTTGTGAGAAATGCGGATTACGGATCTTAAGGCTAGAATTAACACTAGAGGGGGGTGAATAGTGTTTTAAGGAATTACTAATTCTTTTTGAGTTTATATTAATTTGAACACAAATGTATGCAATATTCAGCCACATATATGATTACAGAATCAAACACAGATGCAGATATAAAGTAAAAGCAATAAAGGAAAGAATACACCGGATTTTATACTGGTTCGGAGTTACCCTACATTCAGTCCCGCAACACAGGTACAGATTTCCTTTCAAAATTAATTCTTACAATTACACCCTCGATTTCAAGGCCACGAGGTACACCGCTCCAGATTCACAATCCTCTGGGTAGAGATACTTGATTTTACGGGCAACAAGTTCACCCGATTGATTTTTCAGGCTACAATCACACCTTTTCTCGCTCGATTGAATACAAAGAAGTCTATAACTATGAATAGCACTGCGATCTTGTTGAGATAGTGACAGAGAATCAAACCAGAGATGATCTAGTTAGATTCAATGGTGATTTCGGCAGAGTAATGGTAAAAATGTATATAAAGAAATGTGGAAGAAGAAGAGGAGTGAAATCAAAGAAAATATAATTGTAAATTCGTTTAAAACAACCCCTATTTATAGTAGAACAACAACCATGTCCATTCGTGAAAGGATATGACGAATAGATACTTCCTTTGAAATTCAAACTTTTGAAATAAATTGTCACCTTGTCGACAAGGGGTCCTTGGGGTTGTCGACAAGCCTAAGTTATTTTTGGTAATTTGTTTTTCTTTGAAAATAACTTCCATCTTGTATTAAAACTATTTTAAACTTTATAAATATACTTAACTATAGTTAAAATACATAAATAAGTATAGAGAATAATATTTTGGTATATAAAATTTTACTATAATTTTATATTTAAATCTAAGTATAAATATTAAAAGTTAAATATATTATAATTAAAAGATAGTTTAAAACCAAGGATAATTTAATATTGAAAATAAAGATTATTTTGAGGCTAAAAGTATTTTAAAACCAGGATAGATGTTTTTGATTTAAAAAGGAAGATTTTGAAATCATTTTGAAAACAAGGTATAATTTTGTAAAACATTTGAATTAAAGTTAGTGGATACAAAACAATGTTCCACTAGATTTTTCGTAGGTTACATCCTACTTAGGGTTCCATCCCTTTAACGGGCTCGAAGTGGGTTCCATTCCACGAATAAAATGGATTTTTAGATGTCAGTGCTTTTCTAAGAGTTTTAACAAAATTCCTAACTAAATTACTTATCTTGAAATCTTGAACTCTTGATAATCTTGATACTCATGAGCCTTGAATCTTGATATCTTCGATCTTGAGTTCATCAGTTCTTGAATCTCTATACTGTACAGTCTTCATTCTTTGGTACCTGTATATATATCCTGCATATACATATATATCTAAACAATAATGTTAGTATTTATATTTTATAATCTTATTCTAAGGTTGTTGTCATTAAAACCAACTTCTCAGGGACTAACAATCTCCCCCTTTTTGATGATGACAACCTTAGTTTATAAAATATTACTTCTATCTTAATAACTCCCCCTAAAACTAATAACTCCCCATTAATCTATGCCTAACTATCCTATTTTATACTTCTCCCCTTAATCTATGCCTAACTATCCTATTTTATACTTCTCCCCCTTTGTCATCAACAAAAACTAACTCCAAACTATATAACTCCCTCTTATTCTTGTACTAAAGTACCTGCATTAATAAAATATATAATGGAGTATATAATAGATAGATTAAGAGATAATTATACTGATAGACATGATAACTAATCAAATATCATATAAATATCAATGTGTATTTATACATATTATGTTTTGCACACCAATTATCAATCCACACCAAACCAAATCAAATCAATCCAAGCAATCAATTCAAATCAAACAAAGCAATCAAATAAAATCAAACATTACGAGGAACTTCCACCCATCCTTCTTCTCTAAATATAAGGTCTGCTTTAATGGCATCCCAATTTTCATTTTCATTGGTGAGAGAGACTGGAGGATGTGCTTCATTATCATCTTTGTGCAGGGAGGAAATCATCCATCGAGTCGCATCGAAATGTTTTTCTTGCTCCTTGATCATCTGCATTTGACTCAACTCTAAGTGTCGCTGATTACGGAGAATGAAAGAAAGAATATTCTTGAAAGAATATTCTTGAAAGAATTAAGGGTTTCTTCAAGATTCTCAGTCAAACTATGAATTGGATCGGCCATATTTGAGTTTGTGAGAAGAAATATAGATAGAGTAGATAAGAAATGATTTTGAGTGATGAATTCTAGAAGAAATATGTATTTATAGGTGTAGAAATTCGTTTGAAATGAATAGACACAAGGTAGTTATTCAAATTTCAAATTTAAAATGAAAAGTCATTTCTGACAAGTACTTGTCGATAGGGTCTCAGGGGTTGTTGACAGGGGTCAGTTAATTTTGATGACTCATTTTGATTTTGTGAATAATTATGTATATATATATATATTTATATAATATACTAACTGTTAGTCCCTGAGGAGTTGGTTTTGATGGCAACAACCTTACTTAGAATTAGATTATAAAATATATAATACTAACATTATTGTGTAGATATATATAGATATGTTTGCAGGTACTAAAGAATGAAGATTTGTACAGTATAAAGATTCAAGATCAAAGATTAAAGATATCAAGATTCAAGACTCATGAGTATCAATAATTTCAAGAGTTCAAGTTTCCAAGATAAGTTATATAGTTAGGAATATTGTTAAAACTCATAGAAAGGCATTGACATCTTAAAATCTATTTTATTCGTGGAATGGAATCCACTTCGTGCTCGTTAAAGGGATGAAACCCTAAGTAGGATGGAACCTACGAAAAATATAGTGGAACATCTTTTTGTATCCACTTACTTTTATTTCAAAATGATTTTCAAAATATATAGCTTGTTTTTCAAAATGATTTTAAATATTCCTGTTTAAAAACCAAAATCATCTGTCCTGGTTTTTCAATATATTTTAGCCTAAAAAATATCCTCAGTTTTAAATATCCTTAATTTTAAATATCTTTGATTTTAAATTATTATCCTAAGTTTTTAAACTACAATTTTGATATTAATATATTTAGCTGTTTTATATATTTATACTTAAGATTTAAATATAAAAGTATAGAAAATTATTATATATATCTTAATATTGTTCTCTATAGTTATTTATGTATTATAACTTTATATAAGTATATTTTAAAGTTTAAATATAAGTATAATATAATATAGAAATTATTTTCAAAGAAAAACAAATCACCAAAAAATACAAGGGCATGTCGACATGGTCACATGTATCCCTGTCGACATGGTGACAGTTAAATTGTTTTTTAAAAGAAGTGTCTATTCGCCACATCCCTTCACCAATGGACTTGTCTATTGATCTACTATAAATAAAGGGTGTTTTCAACGAATTTTACTTACTTTTTTCTCTGATTTAACTTCTCTTCTTCTTCTCCACTTTCTTATTTACAAATTACACCATTACTTTGCCGAAATCAATATCGAATCTAACTAGATAATTTTTGGTTTTGATTCTCTCCACTATCTCTACAAGATCCAAGTGCTAATCTGAGTTATAGATTTTTTGTCATCAATTGAGCGAGAGAAGGTGTGATTGTAGCCCTGGAAATCAATTGGGTGAACTTGTTGCCCGGTAAATCAAGTATCTCTACCCAAAGGATTGTGAATCTGGAGCGGTGTACCTCGTAGCCTTGAAATCAAGGGTTGTATTTGTAAGAATTGTTTTTGAAAGGAAATCCATACTTATGTTGCGGGACTGGATGTAGGTAACTCCGACCAGTATAAAATCCGGTGTGTTCTTTCCTTTGCTGCTTTTACTTTATATTTGCATCTGTGTTTGATTCTGTGTTCATATCTATGTCTAATTAGTGTATACATTGTTAACAAATTAAGATAAATTCAAAAAGATTAACAAATTTCGTAAAACACTATTCACCCACCCTTAGTGTTAATTCTAGCCTTAAGATCCTTAATACGCATTCTAACATTTGGTATTAGAGCTTTGTTTTCAAAAGTTTCATAATCTGAATTTTGAAAAGTTTTAAAATGGCTATTTTTGAAAAATCTGTTAAAACTAGTTTAGAATTGTTTAAATCATCATTGTTCCATGAGTCTGCATATGAATGTTATTCAAATTCTAGTTGTCTACCCAAATTTTATAATGTGCAGGAAAGATGCTTTACGGGTATTAAGGAATCAATCCACAATGGACAATCTGTGCAGATCAAAAGGAATAAGTGGATACTTGATAGTGGATGCTCTAGACACATGACTGGTAATCCGGATATGCTGAATAATATTATATAGAAAGACGGAGAACTGGTTAACTTTGGAGACAACTCGAAAGAATACGTGATTGGCATCGGCAATGTTGGTAACTCTGAAACTACTATTATTACTAATGTTTTGCTAGTTAAGAATCTAAAACATAATCTACTAAGTATTAGTCAACTCTGTGATAAAGGATATAAGATTAAATTTGAAAAAGATAAATGTCATATTGAAGATAATAACTCAACCATAATATTTGAGGGAATTAGGAAAAAGAATATTTATATTCTTAGTATGAAAGTTTCAAATGATAACCTATGTCTTTTGGCAAATACAAGTGACCCTTGGATTTGGCATAAGAGATTTGGACATTTGAATTTCAAACTCTTATCTAGACTGTCAAAACATGATCTAGTAAGAGGCCTCCCTAAAATGAATTTTAAAGTAGATAGTTTATGTGATGCATGTCAATTAGGAAAGCTTAGAAAAAGTTCCTTTAAATTAAAAGATATGATTTCAACTTCAAAACCCCTTGAGTTACTTCATCTTGATTTATTTGGTCCATCTCAAATTCAGTCAATAAATTATAGTAAATATGTTTTTGTAATTGTAGATGATTATTCTAGATTTACATGGACAATATTTTTGAAACATAAAAGTGATACTTTTGAATGTTTTAAGAACTTTACAAAAAGGATTCAAAATCAATTATCTTTAAAAATTATAACTATTCGTAGTGATCACGGTGGTGAATTTGAAAATGAAAAGTTTGAGGAATTCTACAATAAGAAGGGAATAACTCACAATTTCTCATTTCCAAGAACTCCACAACAAAACGGAGTAGTTGAACGTAAAAATAGAACGATACAAGAGTGTGCGAGAACTATGCTTTCAGATAGTAATTTACCAAAACACTTTTGGGCAGAAACTATTGCTACCGCATGTTATATTTTGAATAGAATTTTAATTAGACCTTTAACTGATAAGACACCTTATGAACTTCTTCATGGAAAGAAACCTAAGGTATCATACTTCAGAATTTTTGGAAGTAAATGCTTTATTTTAAATACAAAAGATAATTTGGATAAATTTGATCCTAAATTCGACAAAGGAATCTTTATCGGATATTCTAATAGAAGTAAAGCTTATAGAGTTTTTAATTTAAGATCTAACACCATCGAAGAAACAATGCATGTTTCGTTTGATGAAAATTTAAAAGATTTTGAAATTACAAACGATGAAGAAGATTTAATTACTCAAAATCAGGAATCAACCGAAATTAATAATGACATTAATCATCCTAATAAAAGGATTAAACTTTTAAAATATCATCCTATTGAAAATATAATAGGAGATATGCAAACTATTGTTACAACTAGAAATCAACTAAGTAAAATGAGTAATGTAGCATTTATATCATCTATTGAACCCAAAAATCCTAAAGAAGCATCAACTGATGATTCATGGATTTTAGCTATGCAAGAAGAATTAAATCAATTCACTAGAAATGAAGTTTGGGAACTTGTTCCTAGACCTGAAGATAAAACTATAATTGGAACTAAATGGGTCTATAAAAATAAAATTAATGAACAAGGTGAGGTCGTTAGAAATAAAGCACGATTAGTTGCCCAAGGTTATTGTCAAGAAGAAGGTATAGATTGTGACGAAACCTTTTCTCCTGTAGCAAGATTAGAAGCCATTAGGATTCTACTTGCTTTCGCAAATCATAATAATTTCAAATTATTTCAAATGGATGTTAAAAGTGCATTTTTAAATGGATTTGTAAAAGAAGAAGTATATGTTGAACAACCACCACTTTTTGAAGATGAAAAATTACCAAACCATGTGTACAAACTTAAAAAAGCTTCATATGGTCTAAAACAAGCTCCTAGAGCCTGGTATGATAGACTAAGATCTTATTTATTACAATCAAATTTTGAAATTGGTAAAATAGATAATACTCTTTTTATTAAAAGAAATAAAAATGTTATTCAACTAGTTCAAGTATACGTAGATGATATCATTTTTGGTTCAACTAACTTCGAAATGAATAAAGAATTTTCTGAAATAATGACAAAAGAGTTTGAGATGAGTCATATGGGTGAATTAAACTTCTTTCTAGGATTGCAAATAAAACAGTTAGATAATGGTATTTTTATTAGTCAAGAAAAATATGCTAAAGAACTAGTTAATAAATTTGGTTTGACTACTGCGAGTGGAAAACCTACTCCCTGGCAACCAATGAATATCTAAGTAAAGAAGATCTCTCAAAAGATGTAGATCAAAAGTTGTATAGAGGAATGATCGGATCATTGCTCTATATCACTGCTAGTAGACCTGATATCATGCATAGTGTATGTCTCTGTGCAAGATATCAATCTCATCCTAAAGAAACTCACTTAAAAGCTGTAAAACATATCATAAGATATATTAAACACACCTCTGATTATGGCTTATTTTATCCTAAAAATGATTCATTTGATTTAATATCATACTGTGATGCCGAGTATGCTGGATGTAAATCAGACCGAAAAAGTACAAGTGGAACTTGTCACTTTTTGGGACATTCTCTGGTTTCCTGGTTTAGTAAAAAGCAAAATACAGTTTCTCTATCAACAACTGAAGCAGAGTATATTTCTGCTGCTTTGGCTTGTTCTCAAGTAATATATATGCAACAAACCTTAAGAGATTTTGGATTAAATATCTCAAAATCGCCAATTTATTGTGATAATACCAGTGCAATAAATTTATCTAAAAATCCTACTCATCATGCTCGAACTAAACATATTGATATTCGACATCATTTTCTTAGAGATAATATAACTAAAGAAGTAATTACTCTCGAATATATAAACTCTGAGAATCAAACTGCTGATATCTTAACAAAACCATTAAATGAATCTATATTTACTAAATTAAGAAGAGAATTAGGTATTTGTTCAATAACTGAAATATAAAACATAAATATATAACAAGTATAATTAAATAAATTAAAAATAAATTAGAAGCCAAAATTAAAATACCCCTGTCGACAACCCCATATCCCACCATGTTGACATATAACGGTATTTTTTGAAAATTAAAATTCCCACCAAAATTTGAAAAGTTGGTTATATATTCTTCCATATTTCGACTTTCTCTTCATTCTCTCTCATTTTCTTTTGGTTTAACTTCTGAAACAAAGAAAATAATGGCTTCTCCATCAAATTCAAACATAAACTCGACTTTCTCATTTCACTCTCCTACTCCCGACCCTCTTCGACGCTCCATTCACGCTCGTGTGATAAAATTAGAGGATACTACAAAGGATATTCTGCAAATGGTGAATGAGATTCAAGTCAAACAAATTCAGATGAGTATTAGAAATTTGCAGAAGTTTCTAATGGATTAAAGTTAAGTATTGATTATGTATGATAACACTATCATTATAATCACAAGTAATGTAGTCTTAGTTTCATAGGGAGTTATATAGAATTATATAGTATTATAATTATGGAGTTATATGGTTTTTTGTTGATGACAAAGGGGGAGAAGTATAAAATAGGATAGTTAGGCATAGATTAAGGGGGAGTTATTAGAAGTATTAGGATAGAAGTGATATTTTATAAACAAAGGTTGTCATCATCAAAAAGGGGGAGATTGTTAGTCCCTGAGGAGTTGGTTTTGATGACAACAACCTTACTTAGAATTAGATTATAAAATATATAATACTAACATTATTGTGTAAATATATATAGATATTTTTGCAGGTACTAAAGAATGAAGAACTGTAGAGTATAAAGATTCAAGATCAAAGATTGAAGATATCAAGATTCAAGACTCATGAGTATCAAGAATTTCAAGAGTTCAAGTTTCCAAGATAAGTTATATAGTTAGGAATATTGTTAAAACTCATAGAAAGGCACTGACATCTTAAAATCTATTTTATTCGTGGAATGGAATACCACTTCGTGCTCGTTAAAGGGATGGAACCCTAAGTAGGATGGAACCTACGAAAAATCTAGTGGAACATCTTTTTGTATCCACTTACTTTTATTTCAAAATGATTTTCAAAATATATAGCTTGTTTTTCAAAATGATTTTAAATATTCCTGTTTAAAAACCAAAATCATCTGTCCTGGTTTTTCAATATATTTTAGCCTAAAAAATATCCTTAGTTTTAAATATCCTTAATTTTAAATATCTTTGATTTTAAATTATTATCCTAAGTTTTTAAACTACAATTTTGATATTAATATATTTAGCCGTTTTATATATTTATACTTAAGATTTAAATATAAAAGTATAGAAAATTATTATATATATTTTAATATTGTTATCTATAGTTATTTATGTATTATAACTATATATAAGTATATTTTAAAGTTTAAATATAAGTATAATATAATATAGAAATTATTTTCAAAGAAAAACAAATCACCAAAAAATACAAGGGCATGTCGACATGGTCACATGTATCCCTGTCGACATGGTGACAGTTAAATTGTTTTTTAAAAGAAGTGTCTATTCGTCACATCCCTTCACCAATGGACATGTCTATTGATCTACTATAAATAAAGGGTGTTTTCAATGAATTTTACTTACTTTTTTCTCTGATTTAACTTCTCTTCTTCTTCTCCACTTTCTTATTTACAAATTACACCATTACTCTGCCGAAATCAATATCGAATCTAACTAGATAATTTCTGGTTTTGATTCTCTCCGCTATCTCTACAAGATCCAAGTGCTAATCTGAGTTATAGATTTTTTGTAATCAATTGAGCGAGAGAAGGTGTGATTGTAGCCCTGGAAATCAATTGGGTGAACTTGTTGCCCGGTAAATCAAGTATCTCTACCCAGAGGATTGTGAATCTGGAGCGGTGTACCTCGTAGCCTTGAAATCGAGGGTTGTATTTGTAAGAATTGTTTTTGAAAGGAAATCCGTACTTGTGTTGCGGGACTGGATGTAGGGTAACTCCGAACCAGTATAAAATCCAGTGTGTTCTTTCCTTTACTGCTTTTACTTTATATTTGCATCTGTGTTTGATTCTGTGTTCATATCTGTATCTTATTAGTGTATACATTGTTAACAAATTAAGATAAATTCAAAAAGATTAACAAATTTCGTAAAACACTATTCACCCCCCTCGAGTGTTAATTCTAGCCTTAAGATCCTTAATCCGCATTCTAACACTAACATTTATTCTGGAGATAAGACAAGCTAGATAACAGAAAAGTAATTCAATTTCATTTCATAATAGAACGATACAATGACTAAACATTAAGAACTACACAAACATTCAAATCAAAACAAACTAAAACCAATACAACATGACATGAAAAGGTAGAACTAGTTAGAGGATGGCGAAGATGAAGATAATCCTTGCTTCTTGCTGACTTTGGAGAAAAACTTGTTCATCTTGGATGACATTTTATCCAATTTCTTACTAACAGACCGTTTAAGACTCCGTTGATTCTCAACAATGGTCTTTTGATTTTTGAGTAAGGTTTTGTTGGTTGGATTAGAGGGATAGTCAATACTTTCCAAGGATGTTTCACATTCTTCTTCTTCTTCTTCTATTTCCATTTCATCCCCTTCTTCTTCTTCCTCCTTTTCCATCTCCTCATGAGCCAAACGATCTTCCTTTTCGGCAAGAGTCTCATATGGTTGAAAAACATATGGAATTTTCATAAGAGAAATGTTTGAGTGATTAAAAACTTTTCTTGAAACAAATTCTTCTCCTTTGAAATCCACTCCAAAATAATTAAAAATCCGAGTGAGATAGATTCCATGATACAAAGTGTTTTCACCCACTTCAAAATTTTTGGGACGAAGTTCATCCAAAATAACTTGTGCCCAATTAATATCATAATTTCCAAAAATAGCAAAAAGTGCTTTGCAAACTTTTGAAGTTGGATTGTTAAAACTCCCCGATCTTGGGGTCAAAGTATGTTGTAAAAGAAGATTAACAATTCTTGCTTTTGGTCGAAAGTTTCGATTTATGAATTCAAAGTTATCGTCTCCTTCGAAAATGTGATGAAATGTCTAATGATCTTTTTCATCGATATTAAAACTAGAAAGATCCATTCCCGTGCTCTTGCAATTGAGAATGGTACCCCAAACATCACAATTTAAAATGATTCTAGTGCCTTTGACACTACTCCAAATTTCATCATCATTTCCATTATAAAATCCACGGTTGAGATTTGCATAAATTTTTTTAACAAGATTTGGATAACAAATAAAGTCATTTTGTGAAGCATCAACAAGACTAAGAACTTGGTTGTTTGCAAAAAGAGAATCGATTTCATAAGTAGAGAAATCTTGAAATAAAGCAAACTTTCCGGGATGGACTTTTCCATAGTTAGCATAGTTGATATATGCTTTTATAGCCTTCGGATTATTGAAATGTTGCTCTTTTATATTTCTGGAAAGTCTCATTATGGAAGGGTTACTTGAAGAAGCCATTAGAGTAGAGAGTAGAGAGCTTGATATTTTGAAATAAGAGTTTGAATTTGAAAATGAAAGTGAAAAGTTGTGATAAGAGATAGTAAATAAATAGATTCTCATGGGACAGGTTCTCTGGTCAAAAGGTGACTTTTCAGAGACTTGAATGAAGTGAAAAGATGGAAAGAAATTCAAACATTTGAATTCAAATTTGAATTTCAAATTTCTGTACCCTTGTCGGCAACGTGGGGAGGGGGGGCCCTTGTCGACATGTGTCTCTGAATTTTCATGATTTATTTCTCTTAAGTATTCTAATATATATATATATATATATATATATATTATTTTTAATGTCTATATAATATCTGGAATATTACTAGAAAAATAGTATATTCCATAAAATATTATGATACTATTTAAAAATAAAAATAATAGCAAAAATATAGTAAAATAATAATACATTTTTTAAAATTCAAACGACACACCAATTCAAAATCAACCAATCAAACATCCAATCCTAAGCATGCAATTTCAACCAATGTATTGTAAACGTGTACCTTTTTCTGAGTCCGTTTCTCTGAATTTTTCGGAGTCGTGAACTGCCGTGAAACATATATTTGAATTATCTGTCTTCTGATCATCATCGCTTGAGGACGATTCTGAGTCATCTAGAGTAGCGGTAAATGCACGTTTTCGTTTCTTTGCGGAAGCATTGTTTATAGGAAGATTTTGCTTATTTGGATGCGGACAGTCTCTTTTGATATGGCCTGGTTCGCCACAGTTGAAACATTTGATATAGTTTGGCACTACATTCTGATTACCAGATTTCATATAGTTGTTTCTCTTGAGATTATTCATCTTTCTGTATTTCAGGAATTTCCGAAAGTTCTTGGTCATAAAGGCTATCTCTTCATCATTATCGCTGTTTGAGTCTGATCCATCGGTCAATGCATTGAATGCAATTGATTTCTTTTCAGATGCTTTGCTTTCTCTTCTCCCAAGCATTTGGACTTCAAACGACATTAGATTTCCAATTAATTATTCTATCTTTAAGATAATGATGTCATTTGCCTCTTCGATCGCAAGTGTCTTTTGATCCCATTCTGGAGTAAGAGAATTTAAGATTTTTCTGACTTGATCTTCTTCCAAAAATACCTTTCCCAAGGATATTAAGGAATGCACAATATCCTGAAATCTACTATACATATCTGGAATAGACTCATTAGAATTCATTTTAAATAATTGAAACTGATTTGTGAGCATGGAAATTTTGGTCTGTTTAACTTTGCTTGTTCCTTCGTGAGTAACTTGCAAAGTTTTCCAGATTTCATATGCAGACTTACAAACTGACACTCTATTAAATTCATTCCTATCAAGTGAATAAAATAGAATATTCATAGCTTTAGAGTTATTTTGTGTGACGGACTTTTTCTCAGCAGTCCACTGTGCAAAACCAGTTGTGGGTTCAAAATATTCAGTCTGTGTGATATTCCAAGTGTCTAGTCCTACAGATTGTAAATATATTTTCATCCTACATGCCCAATATGCATAGTTACTACCATTAAAAAGTGGTGGTCTGACAGTAGACTGACATTCTACAAATGAACTAGCGACAGAGGTAATAGAACCAGTGTTGGTAGTAGTAACAGTACCAGTGTTGGTAGCCATTTTGAAATTTTTCAAAATTCAGATTATGAAACTTTGAAAACCTCGCTCTGATACCAAATGTGATAAATGCGGATTACGGATTTTAAGGCTAGAATTAACACTATAGGAGGGTGAATAGTGTTTTAAGGAATTACTAATTCTTTTTGAGTTTATATTAATTTGAACACAAATGTATGCAATATTCAGATATAGATATGATCACAGAATCAAACACAGATGCAGATATAAAGTAAAAGCAATAAAAGAAAGAACACACCGGATTTTATACTGGTTCAGAGTTACCCTACATCCAGTCCCGCAATACAAGTACGGATTTCCTTTCAAAATCAATTCTTACAATTACACCCTCGATTTCAAGGCCACGAGGTACACCGCTCCAGATTCACAATCCTCTGGGTAGAGATACTTGATTTTACGGGCAACAAGTTCACCCGATTGATTTTCCAGGCTACAATCGCACCTTTTCTCGCTCGATTGAATACAAAGAAGTCTATAACTCCGAATAGCACTGGGATCTTGTTGAGATAGTGATAGAGAATCAAACCAGAGATGATCTAGTTAGATTCAATGGTGATTTCGGCAGAGTAATGGTAAAAATGTATATAAATAAATGTGGAAGAAAAAGAGGAGTGAAATTAGAGAAAATATAATTGTAAATTTGTTTAAAACATCCCCTATTTATAGTAGAACAACAGCCATGTCCATTCGTGAAAGGATATGACGAATAGACACTTCCTTTGAAATTCAAACTTTTGAAATAAACTGTCACCTTGTCGACAAGGGGTCCTTGGGGTTGTCGACAAGCCTAAGTTATTTTTGGTAATTTGTTTTTCTTTGAAAATAACTTCTATCTTGTATTAAAACTATTTTAAACTTTATAAATATACTTAACTATAGTTAAAATACATAAATAAGTATGGAGAATAATATTTTGGTATATAAAATTTTACTATAATTTTATATTTAAATCTAAGTATAAATATTAAAAGTTAAATATATTATAATTAAAAGATAGTTTAAAACCAAGGATAATTTGATATTGAAAATAATGATTATTTTGAGGCTAAAAGTATTTTAAAACCAGGATAGATGTTTTTGATTTAAAAAGGAAGATTTTGAAATCATTTTGAAAACAAGATATAATTTTGTAAAACATTTGAATTAAAGTTAGTGGATACAAAACAATGTTCCACTAGATTTTTCGTAGGTTCCATCCTACTTAGGGTTCCATCCCTTTAACGGGCTCGAAGTGGATTCCATTCCACGAATAAAATGGATTTTAAGATGTCAGTGCTTTTCTAGGAGTTTTAACAAAATTCCTAACTAAATTACTTATCTTGAAATCTTGAACTCTTGATAATCATGATACTCATGAGCCTTGAATCTTGATATCTTCGATCTTGAGTTCATCAGTTCTTGAATCTCTATACTGTACAGTCTTCATTCTTTGGTACCTGTATATATATCCTGCATATACATATATATCTAAACAATAATGTTAGTATTTATATTTTATAATCTTATTCTAAGGTTGTTGTCATCAAAACCAACTTCTCAGGGACTAACACGATTGACTTTATATCTCCACTCTGAAACATCTTGATAAAATCATTAATGACATAATTGAATAGCATCATCAATAAACTGTAAATTGGATTGCATATTTAGCATCATACACCATGAGGTGGGTTCTAACGATAGTGACAATAACAAGAGAAAATATGGGCGGAAAGTAACTAATACCAAGAGTTATAATGGTTCTACTAATTAGTGTACATCCTATTATTTTATTTTTTACATTTTGTTTATTTTTTTATTTTACTTTTATTTTTGGGTAGGGGAACTTAAGGTATCATGAAAAAGAGTATAAAATATCGACACATATTTTATTAAATAATCAAATCGACCGTTAGGGAGGTTGCTTGCTGTCACTCATCCAAAATCAAATTCTCTTGAGCCCAAATTTCACTCCACTTGTTATTCTTCGTTTCTACGACTGTCAGGGAGGTCTGATTTGCTCTGGGATGAAATCACTTTCTTAATAAACATGCGATAGCAAACCAATAAACAAATATATCCCTTTTCTTCTCCAATCTCAAATTCAAAACTCCTAATCCCCAACCAACTCTCCAATAACATGGTAAATCAAGAAGATCAAAATCCAAAACTAACGCATCTCAAACCGTAGTTCTCACACATGCAAACCCTAACTAATGTACCGCCTTTTACAACCCTGCCACCACCTTCCTTTTTGCTAGAATCCTCCGACCATAACGGTGTGCACCTCCTGAATTCTCTAGCACTACGGTCTAAACCAATCTTCTTGGATTGCTTCTGTGCTGATCAAAGAAAGCCTTAATTAATTAGTTGGATCATTTGTCCTTGTACGTTTTTTCTAGGGGTGGGCATTTAACCGATTTAATCGAAGTAACCGTCTTAACCAATCAAAACCGAACCGACATAACCGCTAGATTTGGTTAACTGCTTATTCGGTTAACCGACCGACCATAACCGCCTAACTTCGGTTCGGTTAACGGTTAATGATTTTGGATCATTCGGTTAACCGTTAACCGACCTAAACAATTATTTTTTTAATTCGGGTAGCCCAGCCCACTATCAAAGCCCGGCATAATTGATATCTACCTAATGCCTGATCCACTGCCTCCCACTCTCCCACTTATTTCTCAAACTCAAACTCAGAACTCAAATCGATAATTCCTAAAATGCAAAAACCCTAGCTCTTCTCGTTTTGCACTCACCATTTCCAATTCTTTTCCTCTACTCTCAAGTCGATATTTCACTATCGCAATTGCTCCAGCCTCCAATTTCGGTTCGCAATCGCTTCAAATTTCCAATCACAATGGTCGACAGCAAGAAAAGTAAACAAGTGAGTATAAGATAAGAGTTGTCAGTAACCCTAGTTTTGATTATGTATAATTGTAGTATGTACTTAGTTTTAATTGTTAAGTATCCCTAATTTTGATTATGTTATCTGTATATAGTATAAAACCCTAATCGAGTAAAGTAATATGAATATAATTTTAATGGAAGAGTTTTGAAGGTTTTATGTACGTGTTTTATGAGCTGAAAATTAACTGTTTTAATGGATCATGCGTTGAAGGTTTTATGTACACAAGTTGGATAAACATGTGATGTACTACTTATTCGTTCCTTTTTTCACCTACAAGCCAAATTTAAACTTTTGCCTTATTTTGGCAAGAAGAAGTATTTTTCATGGTGTCAAAATATTATTTATAGCAGTACTGATATCATAGGTTAAAGATAATAAACTTGATGTGGCAGGGTTATTTGAGGGGATGCAATTAGATTGGGGTTGCATTTCTACTTCATATTTATTTCTACAACTATTAATACTTCATACTGCATAGCTTATGTTACATCATATATAGCTTAGGTTACTTCATATTTACTTCATTCAGTTACTTAATATGTTACTTCACATATGTTACTTCATATTAGTTTAGTTTAGTTATCACTTTATTCACATTTCACAGTAAGTGTTAAGCATGTAGACTATCATTTATGCCACTATTGGTACTTATTACTTGATATATTCAGTTATGCAATATTGTGATACTTGTTTAGATTCATGTACTAGGTAAGTAGATATCTTATTATCTTCGGTTACCTTTGGACAAGCTTGGAGACTGATATGAGAATGGAGACTATTGCATGACCTGGAGCAATGCCAGCAACCCAATCTCGTTTTCATTTCATTTGTATTACTATAGTAGTATATATTTGTGAATTATGACTTCAAGTCATTTGGATTTTGGACTCTTGGACAATGGACTTTGTAGTTGCGTTATTGTATATTTGTATTTTATGTTTGGACTGTTATTTATATTTGGACTTTGTTATTGCGTCATTTATGTGTGAACTATGAACTACTTCGTGTTGCACATTTATTTATCAGATAAATGGCTGCAGGTTTACTCTCTTTATTGCATGAAATTATCAGTTAGTTGTGCATATATGTACGGTTATTAAATTATTTTATATAGTTCCCTTGTTTAAACGGTTAATCATTTGATTTAATTCGTTAACCGTTCAATGTAATCGGTTAACCGACAAACAGTTAACCGTTTGAATTAAACGGTTAACCGCGGTAAAAATTTGTCGGGTCGGTCGGTATTATCCAACCTCAATTAACCGAACATCGGTTAACCGAACCGACTTAATTAAACTTTTAACCGAAACTTTTAACCGATCGGGTCGGTTAATCGACCGTGTCCACCCCTACTTTTTTCACATCTTAATATTCAATGATAACTTTTACCTTATAATCTAATTCTTTTTTATTTCAACATGTTAAAGAAAAACTTCAACACCTAAAAAGGTTGTTCCCTTTCCAGGAGATGTGGATAAAAGGGTCATGTATGATTGTATCGCTAGATTGATTATGAGATTAGTGTTAGAAGCTTAGCAATCGCTAAATTGTGAATATTAATGTACTTTAATTGTCTTAAGTGAATACTATAAGTGTCTTGAGTTTTTCAATGTGTGTACTAAATGGATTAAATTGTAAACTAGTAATTTGGAGTTTAGGTTAAAAGTTTCTACTACGTTGATAACATTTGTCTAAAATTATAAAAGACAAGAGAAACATAGGCTTAAAGTGATTAAGGTGTAAAACAAAGGTCACTGAATTATATACGATAAGGTTTCAAAAAGTGAGCCCTATCTTATTTGGTGAACCTCATCAAACTGTGATTTATAGTACCTAAAAGTATAATTGACTTACCTTAAACCATTGGCTAATATGAAGGGTTTTGTTTTTTTAATACTCATTTCATGTAGACATGGTTAATAAATTTTGGGTTGGAATGTAGTTAAGCTCGTTCAGTGATGAAAAAAATCATGAAATAATGGATCGTCTTGCATGTGGAATTCACAACAATAATAAGTTAGAAAGTACTTGGGGATTATAGAAAAGTTGTGACGCCCCACCTCTATGCTCACAATAACAAAGGTTATTATAAGGAATAACGTCTGCTATTGCGAAGAATAAGGCTTGTTAGAAGCGACCATCCGTAAGTTATGCCTTAGACGAGTATTGATTACATCGATAGAAGTTGTGTAAACTACTCCCAAAGATATTGCTTTCAATCCAAATCTAAAACAAAACTACGGTGGCTAAAGAAAAATTCAGAATAACTCGTAATAACAACAACACTGATAAGTATAATCACATCAGAACAGAAATATCAGATATATAGCGGAAGATAAGTTTGGATACATGCTATAACAATCGATAGTTCACATAAACCAAATGTACATATACATGTCATCAACATATATGAGACGAGAGTCAAAAAAACCAAAAGTACTCCTCGAAGTCCAGACAAAAGATGATGTGAATCCCAAAAGATGAAGCAGCAACTGAATCAGAGATAGTGATTATCCTGAAATAACTCGGTCTGATCCGAGTATTATTTAAGAGAAAATAATAAACGGATCAGTCTAATTTAAACTTCAAAAATAAGTGTATGATAAACAACACTTAAGCAATTAATTATAATCTCGAATGAGATTATACGACATAAATAATCAGCATAGTTTAAAGGAAGAAATCTCATTAAACTCCATTAAAATCATCATTCGAATTCATAATTGATTCAAAACAGCAATACACAAAATTATAATCTCGGATGAGACTATACACCAAATTATAATCTCGAATGAGACTATACCCAAAATTATAATCTCGGATGAGACTATACACAAAATTATAGTCTCGGATGAGACTATACAACATATTAATCAACATAGTTTAAATGGAGAAATCTCATTAAACACCATCAAAATCAACTTTCAAATTCACAATTGAATTCAAAACAGCAATACGCAGAATCTAGAAATCAAATAAGATAACTAGAAAAATCAGCATAAAAGTGGATTGATCCCAGCAGATGGCGAGTTTTAGCTACGCCGCACGTGCATCTCATATGGCCGAAGCCTACCAAGTACTATAATTTTTGGCGCCCAACAAATGACCCGAAGGTCTAGTACTGGTAATTGACCCGAAGGTCCATCATATGACCCGAAGGTCCAGCAGAGTGGCTCGAAAGCCCAACAAATCATCAAAATCATCAAACAACAAATCCACAGCAAATATTTCAATTAACGAGTCCGGAATTAACCGAAATAGTAAAAGTGTGGTTCCATACTCCGCACTTTTGTTAAATCGTTTAAATCTATTCATCGTTTCCTTGAAAGTGCAAAATTGTGTATTTTATAAAAATAACATTTTACGTTCTCAAACGGACAAGTCTGGAATTAACCGAAACAGTAAAAGTAAGGGTTCATAGTCCTTAATTTTGCTGAAACGTTTAAATCGATTCCTCATTCTTTTGAAAGCGTAAACAACAGTAATTTTTATTCGTCAAAAATTTCATTAAAACAACACGCTTCAAAAATATAATACCGGCATAAAAATTCCGTTATAAAAATAACGGTAACAAATTACATTTTAAAACAAAACACTGGTTCAACGCAAATTAAATAGTGGACTTCACCACTGTATTTTCACCAAAATATTGCACTGCCTCAACATACACGTGCACTACAATATACATGCACGAATTTAAAACAAAGTATGCACAAAATG
This sequence comes from Allium fistulosum, assembly GCA_030737815.1. Lineage (NCBI taxonomy): Eukaryota > Viridiplantae > Streptophyta > Magnoliopsida > Asparagales > Amaryllidaceae > Allium > Allium fistulosum. The sequence goes on from CM060908.1 coordinate 792,120,712, forward strand.
ACCACATATTTTCCTTTGCACTCCAACTTTAAGCACGTAACAAATATAGTGCTTGGAATTAAATTTAGTGAAAGGCAACCTATAAAACACACGCAAATGATGAGGTTAACTAAAATATTTGACTTGGAACTCCTTTTCGTGTGTTACTCTATATTATAAGTAAAATGAAATATGGTATGGCTACTTGCATGCAGACTCGTCACAAGCAAAAGGAAACAACCTACAACCTGGACTATACTTTCGTATGTGACAAATTATAACTTGAACCTGTCTTCATATTAAACAACTTAGTTAAATAATGCAAGGCCATACTAAAACAATGACAGGCAAAAAAAAGAAATTTAAGCTTCTTTGTCCATTTTGAACAATGCGTGCCCAATTTTCAACACGTCAGGCATGAAAAAAAACTACCTGGACATGAATTTTTTAATATGCATGCACGTCCCTTGTATTGCTGCATGAAACAAGTAAAAGAATTGGGTACAGTTTCTAATACCACAATCTTTTGCATGAAAAAGCATTGATAATTAAATCTGAACAACTTTCGTATAAATCACTTGCGTATGAATTAAACGCATTGTTAAAAACTGGGTATATGCATGAAATGAGTTACAAAAATAAAACAACCTGGGTGGCTACAATTTATGGCTACAAATTATGAGCACTATTTTACACGCAAATACTGAAGTCGACCAAAATATTGAATTACAACATACAACTTAACCACTACAATTCTTTTTCATGCAATGATGTAACCCAAATATTGCACGCATGGAAAATTTTGATGATCTGGACTATCTTTTTGATGCACGCAAAAATGAAGTTAACGAAAATACTTAGGCAACAAAGTTTACACGCCTAGGTGAAGCAATGAATAAATTAGAAATGTGAGTTTTACGCTCACCTTAGATTGGGTTCAACATCAGCTAACAACCGAGATCCAATAGAAAGCAAGAATTTTGACTGCCACTAAAGCTTTCACCGAGCTACTTGAAAAATGAAGCAACTAAAATGATGAAGCTACTTTTCTTTTCACCAATATTGTGTACAGATCAAAATGAATGTGCTGGCATCAATTGTGGTACAAATGCATTAAAAGAAAACGTGCATAAAGGAGGAAAAGGACACATCAAGCTAAAAAATGATGACAGTAAAAAAAAATGTGTTCACTTTGCTTTTCAAAACTTAGTGTACGACAACAAGTTTTCAATCTTGCTTTTATAAAATGTAGTGACAGCAAAAGGCAAAGAGGATACAACTTAATGAACGTAAATGCAAAAATGTTCCAACTTTGTTTTAATAAAATATTCACTACTTGACTTGGACCCATTTATTTTCTCACATGCAGACCAAATGAAAATATTACACAACTTGGTTATATTCAATGCAATAAGAAATTTGCAACTGACTTTGAAATCATTTTCGCATTGCAAACTTATTTTTCAAATTTCAATTTTAAAATTTTATTACGACGGTAATAAATCACGGTTGTTACAGAAAGGTTACTCTGTATTATTGACGTTGGGTTTGCAATGTATCCAAACCTGACTTTCTTATATAATATTTGGTTTAGTAGATGTAGATATTAGGAAATATTAAGTAAGAATCAAACTGAGTAATACAATCTCAGGTGAACTTATTGCTTTCTTAGGACAATAATCAAATTTAATTTTCTTATAAATGGTACTGAATAAGCTTTGAAGTAGTAACTATTATCAGATCCCAATAAATGCGAAAGGCTGTGATGTTAACTATAAATTCAATATTTATATTTACTTAATTGTTAATCTAGTTTGATGAAGTGTATTTTTAACCTTGGAACCAAGGGAAAACCAATTAGAAGCATCGAATGATAAAATATAGTTTGATTTGAATACAACCTAATGAGCTTATACCCCATTTATAAATACAAATTACATAAGTTATAATCATACAAATTTATAAAATGATGACCATATATTCTAGTCCTTTCTGTTATGGGATTTTAACTAGAGACCACTCAAATCAAAACCCCAAAGCACGACGGAAAATGAGATTATGGTAAGAAGTGCAAAAACAACCAATCAATATTTCAATCCAAATCTCAGTCCAATCCAAAACCAATCAAAATCACCAAACATGCAATAGATAAACAAAACAATAACAATAAAATAAATCACACAGCGATTTATAGTGGTTCCACTAACGTCTTGTTAGTGTGCATCCACTTTGAGAGGGAGCCTTTATTAATATTAATGAGAAGAGTACAAAATATTGATTACAATGATCAATATTCAAATAGAATAGATTTGTGGAGAAGAGAATTGAAGAAAACCAGGTTTTCCTAAACCCTAATTAATGGAGGATAAAACCCTTGGAGTAATTAAGTCCCTTTCCTTTGAATTTGAAAATAGCTTATATAGGAGAGTAGAAAACCTAGACAAATTTCCAAAATGCTCCTTGAAGCTTCATGAATCTCGCAAAACTGCTTGAGCCGAAAATAGTCTAAAAGTCGTCACAGACGTCCGTTACATTATGACAGATGTCTGTCATATGTTTCAGGAAAGCATTCTCTGAAATCACAGACGTCAGTCCTGAAGTGACAGACGTCTGTCCCAAGCCTCAGATTCTAAATCCTGCTATCACAGACATATGTCAGTTTATGACAGATGTTTATTGCCTGATGCTAACCACAACACTCCACCTTCATCGCCATATCTTCCTCCTCCAAGCTCGAATTTGCGAACCGTCTTCTCCATCACTAAGCTACTTCTGACTACTTCAGTTCTCTATATAGTGGCCAAAATTCAACACTCCACCTCAACACTATATTCATCTTCATCACCAACAACCGATAGTGCCAAACTATCACCACTTCTACCTTCAACCAAATAAGCTTGAATGCTTTCCGAATGAGCTCCGGCAAAGCCACGGTCCATTGCACTCCATCAACAGGCTCAGGCAAAGCCTCCGCCCACTAACAAAGTGTTGAAAGCACCCAAATCCAAAACCGTCTCACCAAAAGACAAAAGCACTAGGGAGTGTAAACTAGTATTCACCAAGAAGATAGAACCACAATCTCTCATCAATACTCTTCATCATCTATAACCAAGATCCTCCTTCAACCGTGCCACCTAGCACTTCAACAAGCGAATCAAGTTTGAGCAATGTTCGAATTTCTCAACCGGCAATGCCTTAGTGCACGTACCCGCCGCGTTATAATTTGTGTGCACTTTCCGAAGATATACCTGCTTATCTTTATCCATGGCTACTAAAATGACTCTCTCACTTCAATATGGTTAGTACGTGAGGTAAACACCAAATTCTCTGCCAAGTGAATAACACTCTGGCTACCACATTGAACATCGATGCTATCGTGTTTAAATCCCAAGTCACATAATAATCGCCTCAAATAAAGTGCCTTCTTTGTCACCTCCACCGCGGCTATCAACTCCGCCTCTATAGTGGATAAAGAAATCAAGATTTACAATCTTGAGCTCCAACTTATTGCCGTACCACCAAGTGAAGACATATTCGAAAGTTGTCTTTCTCCGATCCCTATCACCGGCGTAGTCCGAATCATAATAACCAACCAACTTGCAATTCATCCCCTCATTACCGCCAAAAACAAGACCATGAGATGATGTACCTCTAAGGTATCTTAATATAAGCTCCACAGCTTCCCAATGAGACTTCCTAGGATTAGCCATATACCGACTAACCATCCCGAAGACATTTGCAATATTGGGCCTTGTACACACCATAGCATACATTAAATTCCAACTGCACCAGCATATGACACCTTTGCCACATAAGCCTTGTCTTTCTCCAAGATAGGCGATCCCTTACTCGAAAGCTTCACATGCAAAGATAAAGGTGTATTTAACGCCTTCACATTCTCCATGATAAACCGGCAAAGCACTTTCTCTATATAACCCTTTTGAGTTAATTTCAACTTAAAACACTTTCGATCCCTTTTATTTCCATGCCCAATATCCTCTTAGCTTCTACAAGATCCTTCATTTCGAATTTTGATTTTAGACTCAATTTTAACTTGTTGATTTCATTCATATCCTTATAAGCAATGAGCATGTCGTCCACATACAAGAGTAAATACATCCAAAATCTTTTTCTAACCTCTTGAAATATACACAAGCATCTTTGATGCTTCTATCAAAACCATTTTCAAGCATAAAATGATCAAATCTCTTATACCATTGCCTAGGTGATTGCTTTAAACCATATAGTGATTTCTTTAACTTGTAAACTAAATTGGACTTACCATCTACATCAGAACCTTCCGGTTGCTCCATGCAGTTGTCTTCATCCAAGTTACCATGCAAGAAGGCGGTTTTCACATCAAGTTGCTCCAACTCCAAGTCATGAATAACAACTATAGCAAGTAATATCCGGATTGAAGTATGGTGCACAACTGATGCAAAAATCTAACCATACTCCTTTCCCTTCCTTTGTGCAAACTTCTTAGCCACTAATCTAGCTTTGTTTCTCCCACCATCCTTCACCTTATATATCCATTTGCACCCAATAGCACGGTTTCCTTTAGGAAGTGGAACCAAGTACCAAGTTTGATTCTTAATCAACGATTGCATCTCTTTCTCCATGGTGCAAATCCATTTCTGAGCTATCACTCGAATCCATGATGTCATCAACGTCCATCGGCTCATCTTGGACTACATAAAGAGGATAGTCCAAATTATCACAAAAGATAAGATAGATCCAATCACCATATATAACGGGTGGCCTTATAGCATGTCGACCCATCCGAGTAGCAATACCATCATCCAAACTCCTTTCAACTCCACCTTAAACTGAATCCTCTTTAGAACCATGTACATCACCAACACTACTAGAGGCACCATGTGGACTATGTGATTTAACATCAACTGCTTCCTCCTCACAAGCTTCTCCAACTACTCTACTCCTTGGATGAAAGATGGGAACAACTTCCTTCTCCTTTGATTCACCATGAGCCAAATCCGAAACATCCAATGAGCTCTCATTCTCCTTGAACAAAGCCGACTCATCAAAAGTAACATGACGAGAATTTACAACCTTCTTCGTTTCCGGATTCCAAATCCGATAGCCTTTTACTCCGTCTGTATAGCCAAAGAAGACCCATTTGAAAGTTCTAGGCTCAAGCTTATCATTTTCTGGATCATGCACATAAACCTGACTACCAAACACACGAAGATAAACTCAAGTCAATGCTCTTTCCCTTCCACACTTTCTCCGGAATTTTGTTACCAATAGCCAAGCACGAACAATATGCACTGCGGTTGACAAAGCTTCAGCCCAAAAGCCCTTAGACAAACCCAATGTCAATCTCAAGCATCGAGGTTTCTCTAGTAGAGTACGGTTCATCCTCTTCGCAACTCCATCCTACCGCGGATCTTTTGGTATAGTAAAATGCCTCCTAATACCATGATGCTTGCAAAACTCCAAGAACTCTCTGGAAACATACTCTCCACCATTGTCGGGCCTTAGAACCTTCAAAGACTTACCACTCTCATTCTCAACAAGATCCTTCCATGCTTTGAACTTTGCAAATGCCTCCGGCTTGGCCTTTATTACATACACCCATACCTTTTGATAAAAATCATCTATGAAAGAAATATAATAGCGAGCTCCCCCCAAAGAAGATATCGGTGCCATTCCCTAAACATCCGTGTGAACATACTCAAGAACCCTTCTCAAATCATGTTTTCCTTCACATAATGACACTTTAGTTTGCTTGCCCATGACACATTCTCGCAAAACTCTAGTATGTTGAAACTTTCTCCGATCATCTCCCTTTTTCGAAGAATATCCAAACTCCTCTCCGAGACATGACCTAACCTCAAATGCCACAACCTAGTCGCATCCAAGCTACGAGAACTATCAACTCTCACACAAGTTTTGCCTTATATAGTCACACCTTGAAGCAAATAAACACCATGAGTCCTAGCACCTTTCATCACCACAAGTGCACTCTTCAAAACCCGTAAGCTATCACTCTCAATAGTGATCTTACATCCTAAAGAATCCAGCTGCCCCAAAGAGATAAGAGACATCCAAAGTTCCAGAACATAGCGTATATTAGTGAGAGTACGAACCACTCCGTCAAACATCCGAATTTTCACGGAGCCAATGCCCTTCGACTTACAAATAACACCATTACCCATAACAATTGAATTTCCCTCTTCGTCGACATAAGAAGAAAAATAATTCCTATTCAACATTATATGATAAGGCTCGCCCGAATCGAGCACCCATTCGCTACCCGAAATATCCAATGCTACCGCCGTCAAAAGATCTACGTCTCCCTCACCAACTCCACTCTCCACCATTATGGATAAAGATGATACTTCCTTCTTTGCTTTCTCCATGTCTAAACACTCATTCTTCCAATGACTAGGTTTCTTACAAATAAAGCACTTACCATTTCTTTCCTTTGATTTTCCTCTCCAACTGGGCTTTCTTGATTTAGAATGCCTCTGGTTCCCTTTCTTCTCATATCTCTCATTCTCCACAAATAAACCATGATCACTACTAGCACCACTACTTCCATCACCCAACTCCTTCATTTGATCGCGCAAGTTGTCTCAACCCTGATTTTTCAGTATTGTTAATTTAAATTTAATGAAGATTTAAACTTGTAATTTTAATGAGAAATTGGATTTCTCATTTATTGAATTAAATTTGAATATTTAGTGTTTTATTTAAATAATAATTGGAAAAGCAAAATATGGGTTTATAAATTATTAAAAAATTATGTTTTATTAATTAATCATGAAGATTAAGTGATGAACTTAATTTTAGTATATTAACTTGAATTTTTCTATGTTGAATTGAATAAGTTATTAATGTTTTAATAAGATAAACAATGAGAAAATGTGTAAATGTTTTATTGTTCTAATCAACTAACAAGTTTTTGTTTTAGGATGATTTCAGTCTGCTAAAGAATATGGTGGATTTCTTTCTTCTGCATTAGATAGTGAACATCACGTTCATTTTTTATTTACAGTAAACAGAAGCTCTTCTTCCTCTTGTTTTCTAAAACCTAGTTCTCTCAAAATAAAGTTTTAAAATCGAATAAATTCCAAAAAATTAAGAGAAATTCAAAAGTAAGTTCTCCTAACTCTAATTCACTATTTAGACAAGTTGATTTTCAGTATCTGATAGGTTTTGATTGTTATTGTTCTTCCTTTGTTTTGAGACAAATTGTTAGGGTTTTTTGAAATTGAGTGCAAAATTGATAAGAATGGTTGTAGCAAGCTAAGGAAGAAAGGTGAGTAATCTCACAACTATCTCTATTTTAATCTTTAGATGTATAAACGTGAAGTAATGAATGATTTCAGATTTGTTTGATGTTTGTTGGTTGTGCTTTAATAATTCAATTGCTACTATTCTAAAAATCAATTTACTATAAAACAATATTAGAAACAAAACCTAGGTTATTCCTCTTTATTTCATGATTATTTGATGGATTGAATGAGTTTAGACGCATTTTGTGATATTTGTTTCTAGCGAGTTATGATTTGCAAAGTGCAACCTCCGAAGTTATTGCGTGAAGTGCGTATATTTATTGTATTGACTTGTGAAGCACAAGTCTATTGCTTGCAAATATGGATGTGATTATTTATTCACTTGTTATTGTGGTTATTTTGACTTTGATGAATGTTAGTAATGAGCATATAACTTAACCATAACACATGAAGTCTAAAAGGAAGATTTATTATGTTAGTGAAAATGTGAAATTTACAAATCGATAGATGAAAATTATTTGTAGAAATCGCTGTAGTATAACAGCGATATCTTGGTGTTTAATGATCTGAATTGGCTCAATCATTTTGTGAATAGAAACTTCCTTTAATAAGCTACAAGTTCTCTTTTGAGCATTTTCGAAATACTTCATTTAAAAGGGTCTAAATTTAGTTCGAAACTAATGTTATAGCACAACCATATCAAATTTTCCGAGTTGATACCTGATAGTAAAATGACCATAACTTTTAACCGTAAATCCAAATCATGCAATCCTTTCTTGATAGAAAACCGAGACATTGAGAAGCAACTTTCATGTTGTAAGATTTTGAAAATTTTGAGGCTTAGATTGTCGAAATGGCAACCGAATGCCTCAGCTCCGTGAATATCAATTTTATGACTTTGATATTTTTAAAACATAAAAATGAAATTGTTATATCTTTTGAACCATAAGTTCAAATTAAATCATCTTTTTCTAGTTTGAAAGCTTAGACTTTTATCTACAACTTTTATGTTTTGAGTTTTCCAAGATTTTGAGGTTTAAAGGATCGAAACTGCATATTTCTAAAACTCTAAAGTATGATTTATTATATATTATAACTTGGTTATAAGCTCTTATGCTTTTAATTTGGATAGGTTATATTTAAGATGGTTATACACAACAAACTTGGTTTTATAATTAGGATTTTGAACACTTGGTTAATTAAATCACTTTGATGCTTTTAGATGAATGCTCTGCTCATTTCAATCGTGCAATTATAGTTAGTTATTAAATGAGTTATGGATTTAATTTAGAAGTTTGAAAGTAAATATATATAAAGTAATTTAGAAACTAATTCTTATATGGTAAAGTTGAATTATTTGCTTTCAAACTATAAACCCAATTCGGCTTTTATTGTGTTTAGCCATGGGCTAATTAAACACCATTTGGTATTTCTTTGATAACTTTTGGTACAATTGCTTTTGAGCAATTAATATTTTCACTTGTGTTTTAGTGAATTTTGTGTTTTTCTATGAAACAAAGAATTTAAATAAACAATTGAACTGTCAGATTGGTATGGGACTTTTCGTACAATTATTTTGTTTATTTCTATAGTTTGTTGAATAGAGTTTATAGTGGAAATTACTAGCTTTTAGTAGATACTTGAATTTACTTTCTGGTATATGATAGTTAGCTAAATTCTTGTGATTACTTTAGTGACAGTAATTAACACTTAGAGTTGTATTATCTTGGGGTATTCAGATTTTGTTGATGTGTCAATGGATTCCTAAGAGACAACAACTCGTTTTTAATCTATCTGAGAGTCGATACATTTTTAAATTTGGGTAAGAAAATCTATATTTTTCTGTATAGGTTTGTGATGATGTATTTTCTATATTGTTCCGGATAGATATTTACATATATATATATATATATATATATATATATTGTTTGAACATACCTACTAGATATGACTTATTTTGATATGGTTAAGTCATATATTATTGTTATCTATATCTCACCTTTTGATATATAGAGATAGTCTGACCCAAGTGTTATTTGATGCTCGGGTCAGTCCGAGACTTTTCAGGATATAGATTGACCTCTGGATGATTGGGCTAGCTGGGAGATATACCTCTAGACTTTTAATTTATCTCATTTCAGCCATTTGGACTTTGTATATTTATGATGTATAGTTGAGATTATAGAATTGTCATATATATATATATTATTTGAGTCTAGTATTCCATTTTGTAAACTCACAATTGTATAAGTTATGAGATTTATTCTTCCACTGTGATCTATGTTACTCTGACATATGTTTTCGTATTTTATTTATTCTAAATAATTTTAAATCGGTGTGTTTATTACTTTGTATTAATACTGTACAGGTCAAATTTCAGTTCGGGCACTAAGAAAAAAGGTATAAATGACATGTCAGTGTTAGTATAAAGATATATTCACATTCGATCTCCCTTCACAAGCCGTATTCTCCAGATTACTCATGCCTATTTGGCATCATCAAGAGTCGTATTGACATCATCAAGAGTCAATGTATCTCGGCTATAGATCAAACTATTTGAGAAACCCGTATAACGGTCCGACGACGAACACAACAATATCATCGCCTTTTGCTCTTCCTCAATCTTCAAATTTACCACCTTCATCTTTATTAGCAAATCATCAAAGAGATTTAAGTGTGCCTTAGCGAAGTACCCTCCTTCATCTTATAGGTGAAGAACGTTCGCAACAAGATCAAATGATTAGTTAGTGACTTCTTCATATACAACTCCTCCAACTTGTCCCAAATATCGTTAGCGGTAGTCTCACCACTAATTTTAGAGATCACATTCTCTCACATAGCAAGTTGAAGTGTAGTGAATGCCCACTCTTCCTTTTCCTTTCTCTCAACATCCGAGATGTCCGTCGGCAACAAATGTGTATCAAACACTACCCGATGCACACGATTTTTCCTTAGAACCGCTTTCATCTTCCATTGCCACTTTTAAAAATCATTATCGCCATTCCACTTGTCTTTAACCAATTGTGATCCCGAAGCCGCATACGAGCCACATATATTGGCGTTATACCACTTGGACTAACCATTGAGGGACTATTTGAGGTATTATTTGATTCTGGCATTTCCAAAACCACCTACCAACACCAAAGCTCTGATACCAAACATTATGGGAATTCTAACTTGAGACCACTCAAATCAAAACCCCAAAGCACAATGGAAAACGAGATCGTGGTAAGAAGTGCAAAAACAACCAATCAATATCTCAATCCAAATCTCAATCCAGTCCAAAACCAATTACAATCACCAAACAAGCAATAGAAAAACAAAGCAATAATGATAAAATAAATCACACATCGATTTATAGTGGTTCCGTTAATGTCTTGTTACTGTACATCCACTTTGAGAGAGAGCCTTTATTAATATCAATGAGAAGAATACAAGAGATCGATTACAACGATCAATATTCAAATAGAATATATTTGTGGAGAAGAGAATTGAAGAAAACTAAGTTTTCCTAAATTCAAGTCGCTACAAGAATAGCTTGAAATATCGACGACCCATGGAGACGACTTCCGATTGCTGTTTCCGACTGCTTTCGACGGGCCGTCGGAAGCCGTAGGAAATTCTCATTATTTGGGTCTCGGCCGAGACCTTTCTTCCTCATTCCAGCTAAACGAACTTTTTTTTAAATCCCTAAAACTCATTTTCAAGCTTCCAAACCCCAAATTTAAGTTTCTGGATCTTGCACGACTCCTTAATCACTCTCTATTGCTTCCAATCTTAGGTATAATCTCTAATTTTTACGAAAAACCTAATTTTTAACCTAAATCTAGATTTGCCTAATTTGATAAATTAGGACTAATTAGTGATTCTAATTGTTTCTAATAGCGTAATGATGGTTTATAGTATCCCATGGAATACCTATTTCATTTGTTAGCTTTAAATTGTGAAAAGTAGGTATAATTCGTGAATTTGTGTATATGTGTAAATCATTATATATATGTTATTTTTAGCATTGTCTTGTGTTAATTGAGGTGTTTATGTGTTCATATGTGTGTGTGTATGTGTTAATCATTATACACACACACACATATTAATAATTAAATAAATTGTTTTCTACCGAAAACGTCGTAAAATAATAATTTGCATATCTACTATAATACGCTAAATTAACCTTTATCGATAAAATACGCGGAATGTGGTAAATTAATAATTTTTCAAAATATATAAAATTAGTAAATTTTCAACCATTTATAAAAAATAATATATTATATCATAAATAAGAGTCAAACTATTAAACTTCAAATTTTTGTATAAACTACTTTTTTATTACGTACCTTAGAGAGTTTTTGGCCCCGTCCGACAAGTGTTGTACATGATCGTTATATAGATATTCGTTTTTGTCTTAAAACATAAATTTATATTCATCTGGTATAATACTTACTGGATTTGTCCCAGTATTGGACAAGTTATAAACACAGTAAACAATTACATTTCGTTTACCATATCAAAAAACAAATACATGTTTAAATGATTGCATGTTGTTTTGGAAAGAGGATATCACTCTTAGGAAGTGTAGAGTATGTAACAAGGAAAGGTACAAACCAAGAAAAAAGAAGGGAAAGGAAGTTCCATACAAACGTATGCATTACTTGCCCATCACTCCTAGGCTCCAAAGATTATACGCATCTTCTGTAACTGCACCTCATATGAGATGGCATAGTATGTGAACAGAGGAAGAAGGTACGTTGACACATCCAGCCAATGGAGAAGCATGGAAGCATTTTGACAAAACTTATCCCACTTTTGCATCGGAGAGTCGTAATGTTAGACATGGGTTATGTACGGATGGTTTTTCACCATTTTCTCAATTTGGTGCTAAATATTAATCTTGGTCCATTATCATCACACCTTATAATTTACCTCTGTGGATGTGTATGAAAACTCCATTTATGTTTCTTACTGTTGTCGTTCCTGGCCCCGACGATCCGACATAAGAAAGCGATGTTTATTTACAACCGTTGATTGGGGAGTTAAAAACATTATAGAATGAAGGAGTGGAAACATATGACGTTTCAAAGAATTTTTTTTGTATGTTTGCTTCTTTGTTGTGGAATATAAGTGATTTTCCTGCTTATGCAATACTTTCAGGATGGAGTACATCCGGTCGTCTAGCTTGTCCTTATTGCATGGAAGAAACACGGGCATTTTCTTTACCGAATGGTAAGAAAATTTCATGATTTGACTGCCATCGATTTTTTTCCATATCAATCATCCCTTCAGAGGAGATAGAAAAAACTTTTTATGTCATTATTATACAATATATGTCATTATTATGCTATTATTCTCTTATAAAATGATGTATCTATGACATGTATCATGTCGTCCAAAATGAGGAGCTCATCCCACTCATCCGAAGGCAATGGCAGCGAGCCATCACAACTGCCACAACATCCAGTTGTGTATCCGGTGCCTAAAACGGAGGGGTAAGTATTAAATTTTTTTAGCATCATAAATATTTTATGTATGATATAATAATCTGTATCATATTTAACACATGGGGTTTAACCTGTAGCCGTCAGCTGTAGTTCTATCAGTTTCTAGAGATTCATATAAGAGTAGGATGATGGCTTGCTGACCCAAGTGGGATAATACCCTTCCCACATCATGGAGTGTATATGGCAAGATTTCATTGTAAGTATAATCTTATATTTTCCATTCTCAACTGTTTGTCGTTTATTTATTGTTCACCTTATACTGTTTAATTATTTGTCGCTTGTTTACCATGAAATGCAGGCTGCAGTCGACGTCCAAGCAGACGATATGCAGATGGTACGACACTACTGGATGCAGAAGATGAGGAAGAATTACCGGGATTCTATGTCGGCTGTGAAGCATAAAGGGGAGAAGCCGAACTGGATGTGAGTGAGTATGTGGGAGGGTTAGCTAGCGCATTAGGAGAGTGATGAAGCGAAGGTAATTGTACTAATCTTTTGTTAATTATTTGATTGATATGTAAATATCAAAAAATATTTGGTAAGTAAATATTGTATTGTTTATTTAAATGTACAGATAGAGTCATAGAAAAACTCTGCAAATAGGAACAGAAATCCTGTCACTCATCGAGGAGGGTCCAAGTCGTTCCAACAATATCGCCAGGAGTTGGTAAATTTATTAACTGTGAATTGTAAATAGTTATTATATTGTATAAATTTGAGTATACAATAATAGTACATAATAATCAATTTCAGGAAGCGGTGTTGTAGAGTCCCGTATCGTACATGGATATATTTACCCATACTCATGCCGTCGAGCATGTAAATCCAGATGGGACTGTTTCATATACATGACATGACGATAAATCGCGGGAGAGCCATGTAAGCATATTTTAGTTTATATACTATTAGCAATTGTTTTAATTATTAAAGTATAATGAATTAAGATATTATGCTCTTAATTTCAAATGTATTTTTATTTGTTCATGCAGGCACGGTTTATGGAACAAAAGCAAAAACTCCTGGAGGAAACAGATCAAGAGTAGCTGACTATGGACGAGGATGATGTTATTTTTGAGTCAGTCATGGACCCACCTTCACGGAACATGCGTTACGGTTTCGGAAATCAAGCAGTAATGAATAATATAATTAGATATAACAATTTAGCAATCTTTCAGTTCTAAATAACTTCACGGAACATGTGTTACGGAGGAGAGCCAGCCAAAGCAAAGCTCAGGCCGATCTAGCAGAGATCAAGTAATTGAGAGCTAGGGTGGCGCAGCTGGAGGAGTAAAACCGTCGGTAGGCCATTGAGTTAACACAGCTGCTGGCCCAGCGCATTGCCGAGTACATGCAGTAGTATGATGGCCGCTTTCCATCTTCAGCTAGTTCCGAAGGTTCTGGAGGTGATTGACAGGAGTAATAGGTATGCTTTTTTATTATGCGACATTGTTTAGTATTGTTTGATGATACATTGAGATGGAGCGGTTGGATACTTTGAGATGTTTTATATATTATTTGATGGTACATTTGGTGATGGTCATTTTGACATTTATGAGTTGATGGTGGTGAGTTGTTGATGATGACATTTAAGTTGTTGATGGTGTGAGATTTGTTGGTGTTTCACGGTGTATATATTGTATGATGATATGTATGTATATTATGTTAACAAAGTGTTGGTTGGTTTGATGTTATGTGAGTTATGGTTGGTTTAGTTTTCTTTATGTGATTTGAGTATATTTGTATGATTTTAGATTATATTGAATATCTGAATTCGATATATGCTTGTGTGTGACTATATTATATTTCTAAATTGTGTATGTGAGGCTAGCATGTAGCAGAAATCTGGTCTGGAAAAATGCTTCAGGTATTCCGACGGTTTTCGACGGCTGACGATGGCATACAGGTCAACATTTTTCGACAACTTCCGATGGCTAGTGGCGGTTTTGTTGCTTCCTCTTGATCGGCCACGTGTCTTCGACGGCCGTCTAGAGCCGTTAGTTTTTCCATCGGCAACCGTCGGAAAGTTTACGATTGAGGCTGTTGGAAGCCGTCGAAAAAAACCGTGCGGCGACGGAAAAAATTGCGACGGTTTTTTGCGTCGGTTTTCGATGGCTACCGACGATCGTCGACGGTTTTCAGCCGTAGAAAACCTTATGTTTTCTTGTAGTAAGTTAATGGAGGATAAAACCCTTGATTAAACCCTTGGAGTAATTAAGTCCCTTTCCTTTGAATCTAAACATAGCTTATATAGAAGATTTGAAAACCTAGGCAAATTACCAAAATGCCCCTTGAAGCTTCATAAATCTCACAAAACTGCCCGAGCCGAAAATAGACTGAAAGTCGTCACAGACGTCTGTCATATGTTTCAGGAAAGTAATCCCTAAAATCACAGACGTCTGTCCCAAATTGACAGACGTTTGTCCCAAGCCTCGAATTCCAAATCCTGTTATCACAGACGTCTGTCACTTTATGACAGACTTCCATCACTCGATGCTGACCACAACACTCCACCTTCATCTCCATATCTTCCTCTTTCGAACTCCGATTTGCGAACTGTCTTCTCTGTCATCAAGCTACTTCCGACCATTTCAATTCTTCATATAGTGTCGCCAAAATTTAACACTTCCTTCTTTAGTTATAAAGTCAGAATATGCACCGATAGCTTCTACATGTATGAATTCCACAATAATTGTGTCACATGATATATGATCATAAATAAAACTGCAAAATGATGTAGTACTAGAGCACCATGGAAAACCCGGAAGTGGGCATTATGCTGTTTATAAAAGACTATAACCTGAAACTCATAATAGGCGGTTTTATATTTCTGACGGCCAGTATCGGAAGTTTCAGAAGAAACTGTTCGTGGTGCTATGGCAACTTTACCCTTCTATGACTTGGTAGACACAAATATTTAAAGCTTGTCAGATATTGATGTTTTTTTCCTTTTCATGTAACACTAATACTTCTTTTTTCCTGTAACACAATTCTTGGGACTACCTTACTTTTATTCCAACAACTTACTGTCAATTGCTACATGGTACATTTGAAGACTCTTTTCAAAAATGTATGTGGTGCATTGTTGTCCGTATCTCTATATAACGAGGATACCTTCATTTGAAGCTTTTGCAATTACTAAAACGTCCTTTTAAATGCTAGCACCAAACAGAGGTCATTTTGGTCATTTGCTTGGCACGCCACACTCAGTTTTAATAACCGCATCTTTCCCCCATTCTCTTCTCCACACACAGTTTTTATAACCGCATCTTTCCCCATTCTCTTCTCTTGGAGAAAATTTCTCCTTTCTCATCATGAATGGATCCTTTTTGTACGATTTGGGTAAAAAAATTCTTCAACTTTCAGTTCCTGAAGTAAGGGTGAGAGTGGTGATTGCTGCGCTTAAGCAAGGGGGGAGGTTGGTGGTTCTGGCGGTTTGGATGCTGGCCGGGGTGGAGGAAGGCAAAAGCGGTAGTTCTGGCTGGAGAGGTGATCAGTTTACTTCAGAACTGTATGGCCGCCGGTTGGAAGAGTAGCCATCGTTGATAATAACTCTATCGCTGACTAGATCCCATTCCTACCGCCAATTCCTTTTCCATTGCAAGTTTTAACAAAGCCTGGACTGAAGACGATGCTAAAGGAGTGCCACTATGTCAGAGATATGTTCTGACCCTAAACTCAAAGATGAAGTCGTGGCTAGAGTAGCTGTCAACTTTGATTGCCTAGCTTGCTCAAATCTGAGATGAATTCTACTGCAACTTCGGATATTTTCTACCAAGCCTGGATCTCGACAAAGTTGAACAAAAATTGCCTAGAGATTGAAGCTGAAGATTTGGAAAATGTAACATACCGCGTCGTGTCAGCCAGGTATCATATGCTTGAAATTTTGTTGTGCATTCATTTTTTTTGTCTACAATAATAGATGGTATAAAAATAACGGATGATGCCCTTTAACAGTTACAATATTCATTTCCCCTTCCAACTTCCAGTTCATGAATATGGTGAAAAGGTGTCCATTTTTAAAATTTACAAGCTGTGTACATGTTGTTTAAATGATTGTTCCAAGTAGAACCAGCACATTGCATCATCCTATTTTGCAAAATAATTGAAACATTATTTATTAGCCCAGTTTAGGTAGACCGATGTAGAAAAGCACAATTCTATAATGGAAGAGTGTATGCAATAACAGAAAACTGTTTGTGAAAGTTTAAGGTGCAGGGAGTAAAATTATGAACAAGCTTTTCTTTTGTATTTAAATCTCCTTTATGTCCAGGGATGAATTTGACATGATGACTTTTGCATCAAATGTGGCTATTATTATTTTTTCCATCTTTTGGTGCTTGAATTGGAAATTATGAAGGCATGTATTATATTTCTATTCTTATACCATGATGTGGATTAGGTTTTTTAGGCATTGGAACTATTCTAACAGCCATAATTTAAACTACGCTCACTAGCTTTAGATGCTGTCTAAATGGATAACGCTGGAAAATGACCAATGCTATAGTCACTGACCTAAATTTAGTGTAATTGTTCCATTTCACTTTCATTTATTTCTCTTTTGTTTGTTTTTTCATTTCAATTTCATTAATTTCTCTTTTGTTCGTTTTCCTTTTGCAGCATTTTTGTTTCCAATTGTTGGAATTGGCATAGAGCCGGCGCTTGGACCTCCTAGCCACAATCGCCAAGAAAGCATAGTGCTTGGTATCGCTCGGTAATTTTTTGGTTTGCGAAATTTTCACATTTTTATGCGTACTATGTATTTTGTAACATTAACTGTAATGACGAATTTAGGTTTGTGCGTGTGGGTTGCTTCAAATTGATGATATATGTGGTCATATTTCGGTTGATCACATCAGTTAACACTTGAAGTGTAGTTGTAATGTAATTAATCATGTTCCTGCTAATAATATTTGCTATCTTACTTAATTTGTTTATGCTATGAACTTTTTCTTTCATAGCAATTGTTGAATGAAAATAGTTATATTTATATTATTTTGTAGTCTGGAGTTGATATATTTTCACATACAGAGGAGGCTAGGGTGGTGAGTTTTTGGTCAAGGATGGAGGTGATGTAGGCAGGCGGAGGCGACTAGGGTGAGAGTGGTGATCGGTGCACTGCCTTCTTCTCCACCAGTTGATGTAGGATTCATACTCCCAAAGTAGTTGCAGTGTATAATAGAAGCCAAGCTTGCACTCAATTCTGCCCTTGCTGCTTTCAACACTGTAAGTTTTTTTTTTCAATTTTACATTGACATTGGTTTTATGTTACTACTTCTCATAAATGGGTGACGGAGTATCATTTCACATTGATTTCTATGTTATGCAGTTTATGTAAATATGGAGTCTATAATTATGCTATTTTGTAGGGTTCTTTGATCATTTTGGTTTTATTTTACTACTACAATGATCATGTTTTAAAACATACTGCAAATATCTATCATTTTTCCTTGAACTGAATATAAAATTTCTTTTAAGAAATTTTTTTTATGCCAGCAACAAGTAGTCACTTTCTACCACATGGAAAAAAAAAGTGAATTCTATTTTTTGTCTGCAATATTGTTTAACATTGTCGACGTAGAGTATTTAAATTTTAAAGTAGTTGAAACTTCGTTAATAACAGTAATAGTATCGATCCATTTTAGTCCGTGGTTCTATGCTCATCATTAACTAAAAGTCATTTATATGTCAAATGGTAAATTGTGCAGAAGTTAATCCAATATTTTTCTTTACTCTCAGGTTTGTAGTTTGCTGTCTGTTTGCTAAACTTTATATATTGCTCTTTAGGGTGGTGAGTTTTTGGCCAAGGGTGGAGTTGATGTAGGCAGGCGGAGGCGGCTAGGGTGAGAGGGGTGATTGGTGCGCTTAGGCAACGGAGGAGGTTGGTGGTTCTGGCGTGTTGGATGGGGTGGAGGAATGCAAAGGCGCAAAGGCAAGCGGATGGTGGTTGGATTCTCTCTCCTTTGTTTTTCATGGGAGTTGAATATACGTTGAAGATGGTGCCTTCTTCTTCTCCACCAGTTGATGTTGGATTCATACTCACAAATTAGTTGCAGTGTGTAATAGAAGCCAAGCCTGCACTCAATTCTTCCCTTGCTGCTTTCAACACTGTAAGTATTTTTTTTTTTTTTCAATTTTACATTGATATTGGTTTTAGGTTACTACTTCTCATGAATGGGTGACGGAGTATCATTTCACGTTGATTGCTATGTTATGCTGTTTATGTAAATATGCAGTCTATAATTATGCTATTGTGCAGCTCTCAGGTTTGTAGTTTGTTGTATGTTTGCTAAACTTTATATATTGTTCTTTATACTATGTATGAGTAGCGTGCTTTAATTTAGTATTGAACCACACAAATTACAACAAGCAGGCATGTTCGAAGGCTAGCAAATGTAGTATACAGTGATGCATATAAAGACAACAAATGTCCTGCACAATGATGCATAGGTGAAATGCTTGAAGGCCAGCAAATATAGATAGCAAGCAGGCATCTCTTGGCATGGAAGGAAGGCTCATGAAAAAGAGGGTCTACAAGTCTAGCGTGGTAGGAAGCAGGCAGGTCGATAGTAGCATGGCATGTGGTCTATTGCTTGACACATGTGCTGATGGGCATGATTATGGCTGTGCTATGCTCTGATACTTTTGAAATAGTTGTATACATTTTTGTAACATATTTCCCGAAATACTTAAAATGCTATATTTTATAACATTCTTTTGAAAAAAGGTTGGTATTTTATTGAACATAAGCATGGAATGTTCCTGCAAATTTTACAAAGAGGAGTCAAATGAAAATAAAAAAAGAACTCAACAAACCATTCCTCATGTTGGAATTTATCTTCCAAGCATGTTTTTAGTCATGGTCAACTATATGTGGCGTTATCTAGAGGAGTTGCACGAAACTCAACAAAGATTTTAGTACAAAAAGGAAAAATTCCACGTAACAAGGGAATCATACTAGAAATGTAGTGTACAAAGATGTTTTATTGTCGTGTAATCAAAACTTAAACTAATTACAATTAAGAGTATCTTTTCCACCAATTTTTTTTAATATACTATTCATTTTCAAAATATCACTGAGTAATGTCCTTCTGCATTTAACAAAGGAACTTCACCATTTCACTTCTATTTCGGTTACTTTTCATACCCATGTATTAATTTATACGCAAATTTGAAACTTTCATTTACATTAAATATATAACAACAATAATTTTAAATTTTTATTATCATTATTAAAAACATGTATCACATAAACTGATCCCTAAAACATGATTTTAACTCCGCCATCACCTATTACGTACTGATGCCGCTCTCAAGCCCGGATAAAGAAGAAGAGAAAATATTTTACAAACAAAGAGGCAATAATATAGTCATGCAGAAATAGCGGCAAAATAATAGTACGAGTATGCAATCTTAACCGGTAAGCTTATGCAGCTGTATGACAATACATTTTTTGTATGTACTACTTTGCATTAAAAAAAAATTAACTCACGGTTGTCTTCGCACACGTCCAACGGACGTGCCATACATACTGGTGATGATAACGTTTATCATTATCACTTGACAAATCAATGCTATAATTTTTAACTTCTTTTTATTCGATTATTTTTGTGGCATACTTTTGATGATTTGAGACATTTCCTTGTTCAGGTTATAGGATAGTAGGTGTGCTGAAAAAGTTGGATGCTTTAAGTAGGTTGATACTTTGGCATCTAGAATGTATGTTTAAGCCTATAATATTTTCCATGCATTAGATTGTATGTTTAAGCCTATAATGTATGTTTTCATTTTAACTAATGTACATGGTTTGCCGAAGCTCACTTTTGATGTTGGAGCAACAGTGAGATAAACTGGAGCAAAAATTCAACAGAGCATGCATTAACCAAATGAAGTATTTGAAATGCTGATATGAATTTCAACAGGTCTTGCATGAATAAAATTTAGTAGCTTCTCAGTAATGCTTGCATGAATTAAAAACAGTGAGATATTTCTATCTCGTAATATCTGTATTTTGTTACCATGTAAACTGAAACCTCCAAGTCCATATTCAATTTATTTTTCCAACACAAAATCAACAAAGAACATACCCGTTTCTTGTACTCTTATATAATGTAGATTATTTTGGATGTTTAGTTATGTTGATTCACAAACAATTTTCATATTTGTCCTGATTTGTTTTTTTGATACTGAACCAATAATGAAATATAAATTATGATTGTAGTAATCATGTTGATATATTTGTTAATGCCAGACCTCTAGCCTTCTTATTGGTATCATTGATTTCTACTTGACGGCTGAATAACGCATCAATTCTTGTTAAATACATGAGTATGATTTGTTATTAAAAAATGGCATACGTGAATAAAAAGGAAAACTAGGGGAAAATGAAATTTACATAACTACTAATTAAGTAAACTCCAGCAAAAAAACCTTCTATCAAATGTGGTCGAAAGGAGTCATTCAGATAAGAAAATACAGGACATGGTGATAAGTTTCAAAGTGTCAGGACAGGACACTCGATAATTGAGAACCAAGTGCCGAAAGAAGCAATAAAGAACACAAAGACTATGAGAGTTTGAAGGAGATGAAGTATGTGGAGGCATGTTTTTGCGGGTGGCATGAGGCTGGGTGACTCGAAGCACGCCGAGAGGTACTTTAATACAAGCATCATTTTCTGTGCTTAATTCAATGTAGTTTGGATTGGACCTTATATTATTTTAGTGTTGCTAATACAATGTTTGTTTGTGAAGTTAGTTTTTTCCTTTGTATTTTGTGGATCTACAACTTTATAAATAATTTTCACTACTTAATTGTTAATTGTTCTATACTATATTTCATTTATACTTCTATATATATTTCTAATAAGTAAATAATTTGTTTTCAACCCATCATCATTATGTATTTAAGTGAAGTTAATGACAAATTGCAATGATATCCCTTTTCAAAACTGCATGCTATAACGGTCGGATTTTCACCGTTGTATGGTTGTACTAGTATAAAATTTCTTCTCATGAAGTAGTTTTGGAGCAGAAAGCCTTACTTTAACTTTAACAATGCCAAGTCCGTGATGTTCAAAACTTAGCTCGGTCTTTATATGGTAGAAAATCTGGATGCCAAAGACCAAAATGCCCAAAACAATTTGTTTTAGAACTAGTCTATATATGGAATTGTAGAGACCTTCGGTCGACTGACTGCTTATAAAACGGCAATCGACCAAGACTTGCATGAAGTAGCCTATTCTGGTTCTGCCTTGCAACATGTCAACTCCTAGTCGACTGTTGGGTTTAGTCCAATCAACTTAGGCTCCGTTTGGGAGTTTTGTAGAACCGGTTATGAGAGGTTTTGATAGTACTGGGTTTGACCGTAAACGATCGTAGCGGCTTTGATTGGCTTATATGAAGTGTTGTTATAACCGATCAATACATGCTTGAGAGTTTAATATACACTGATTTTGAGAGTTTTTCACTAAAGCAATATTACATGTATATGCCTATATATATTCTCGAGTTTTATGAAGATTAATTTTACAATACAATTAGTGGATATAATTAAAAAAAAAATTTAACCCCTCAGAACACAACAATTTGATGGGTTGAGAATTGTTATCAAAATTA
Source organism: Allium fistulosum (assembly GCA_030737815.1). Taxonomy (NCBI): domain Eukaryota; kingdom Viridiplantae; phylum Streptophyta; class Magnoliopsida; order Asparagales; family Amaryllidaceae; genus Allium; species Allium fistulosum. The sequence goes on from CM060908.1 coordinate 792,143,062, forward strand.
CACCGTATCAGTTTTCATCGGTTTTATAACCAACAACAACCATGTGAAAAAAACTTACAAACATGAGTTATGATAATACATGAAATACAGAGCCGTCCAAAATCAGTCAAAACCGATAGAAAATGAACTATCAAGGGAGCCTGAAAGTGCTTGAAAACGAACTAAATGATGCCCAAAACTAACTCAGGCCAAACAGGAACATTTTCATTGTGTTCCAAAACTATTCCAGATTTCGTAGTGGTAGCTCCACTATATATTTGACCTTCAAACTATGATAACTCTGGTATTCTATCTTCGAAGATATAAAACTAACAAAAACCTCTTCAATATTATATGTACTATCACCCAAAGAAACAACAGTTTTTCATATCATTTTGTATATGCCAAAATTGAATCAAGATGCAAACCAATAATGGAGTAAAATCATGTATGTAGTATTAGGTGATATTTTGAAGAAAAAATATATGTTAGGTGGTGAATTTTTGAAAAAGTTATGTTATGTGATGTAAACATGTATACTTCCGTTGAATGCTTATATGTATGTGTATATACGTAGTTTCAATGATAAATATGTTAATATATTACTATAAATTAAGATGTGTTTTGAAATATAAGTTTTACCTTCTCGCCATCCATTTATAAAAACCTTGCTAATAATATTCATTTAGGTCCCATTTTCCAATGTGGAATTCCCAACATAAGGTTTAAAAAAAAAGGCAATCATATATCATTCATCCGGGAGACTAAATTTGTTAACTAAGGCATAGATGATTTGTCAGGCATCTCTTTCAATCACTGACCAAAAACCAATAAATAATATACGTGCTTAACACAAACATAGAGGGACTAAATATACATATTCCCCAAAGCAAGATAACAATTTATTCATTGTGAAAGAAGAAGAAGACCAAAGAAAGAAAGAAAAGAAAAGAAAGAGAGCCAAATTCTTTAAATAGCACTTAGCAAACCCTTGTATTTCAATCATTATATCCTGGAGGAGATCTGGGTGCATCTTGGCTGTTCCTTCTGTTCAATTCAGGTGCCGGTGGATATGTACGCTTTCTTGAACCAAGAGCACCCATTCGTCCTCCATTATATCGTGGAGAAATTTCTGGCTCACATCCACCGTAAGCAGCCGCTAACAGTTTTCTTGGAATACCTGCAAATTGATAAATACACATAATTAGAATATGGTTGATATTTCTATTCTAGTACATACAATGTACATGTTGATATATAAGGACAGAGAATTTATATACATCTGATCAGTGATGTGGTGGGAGCAGTGAAGGATAAGAGAAGGGAAACAATGAGTGCAATGGCAACGAGCTTGGGCACTGAATTGGTCATATTGATAAGTTACAATGAACTTGAAAGAATTTTAGTAGTATATATACAACAAAGATTGGTAGACTTTGTATTCTTAACTTACACTCCGGATTTGTAGGTTAAGTACATTATTGATCAATGAAATCCGGAATAATTTAGGTAGGTTGACATTGACATTTCTAAACAAGTTGTCCTCATGGACAAATATTTATGCGAGGTCAGAAGCTTCATATGATATGATTATTCATGCCAAAGAGAGCAAGTCATGTTAGAAACTTTATGCAACCAATTATAGCTAACTAAGTTAATATGGTGTACCAATTTATTGTCAAGGGAAAAAAAAAGGTTTTGAAGCCTATTTAGTAGGACGGTATCTGGATGTAAAGTCAGAAGGGATTGAGATCAGACTTTCGCAAGCTACTGATATAAAAACAGGAAATGATGGATCAACCAATGAAATAGGTACAGTATACATAATCTACCCGAGTCCAATTTCACATGAAATAATATATGCTTTCAAAGAACACCTGCAGTGTTGTTAAAAGACTGTATCACTATGTGTATTACTACCTGATTTAACCATGTGAAAGTAATATTACAACGTGTTCACAGCGTTGTCTATGACAGTCACCAAAGGTGCATCTACTTGAACCGTGACTATTTGAGACAAAATTGCTTCCTGCTCCAACCCTAAACCTATGACCCTGAAAACGAGAGAACGTATAAACCGAAAGGTTGGTATAAAAGGGAGAGAGATTGCTGAATTTTTGTAACTCAAATATGTGAACAAAAGTCCAAGTGCATTAAAACAAAACCTTGTTGTGGATACAGATTGAAACTTACTAAGTTTGGAGTAAAATGGAGCAGCAGCACGCAACATGGAATGGTGCTGCCGAAAATTAAGTGGCCAACCGATCATCTCCTAAGCAATTGACCGCTTAAGGTAACTGAGGCTTTAAATCATCATTCTCGGCGAACCGGTTGACCGCACTCTGATATAGAAGATTCTATCCGTACACAAGGGAGACCACATCGAAATAGCAAAAGCCAATGCGCTACAGGGAATGATCGTGCATGGGTGATATTGATATGAGTTGATACGTACATTGTATTCTCTTTTATTTTACAATACTTTGCATGCACATGATCATACATGGGTGATGGTGATATCGACTAGTCTAGCGTCAACTTCTAACCATAGACTGAAAATTCAAGGCAAATTGAAACCATTAACAATTTACTTTAAATTAGTCCTTAAATTGAAATTAGTGAATGATTCTTCAATTTTTATCAGAGGTAAAATTTTATTTCCTTGAATGGAAAAAGAAAATTGATTTATGACCGAATTATGACTAATCTTAATTTTTTTTCAATAAAAAATATCAGTGCACCTACCACATCAAATTACTCCTTTTTTTACATTTTAAAAATTAGCATTATAAGTTAAAGAGTTTATTATAAGTTCGCGACTCTAACTAAACTAATTCAACCCAACAAAAAGGGATTAGATTTCTAATAAAGTTCAAAGATAGTTCTCTAATAAACCGAGGGATACGTAATCGACTCATTCATTCTAATCAAAAACAACTTATTTCTTAAAAAGAGTTTAATCCTTTTTCCCTCAATAGAATATTTGAGGAAAAATAGAAATTCTCACGATTCGTATCCAAAGTTTAATTGAAATTGATTCATAATGACGTCATGCTTGCTTTTGGTACTTCGAAAAAAAAAATCTTGATCGAACCTATATTTGCCCAATGGATAGAAAAAAGAATGGATCTACAAGGTGCTAAATGAATTGGCTTATTCGAAAAAGCATTGTTCTTTGGACGATCTATCTCGTGTCTAGTACTGCAGTAGAAGGCGCTCGATGGGATCCTCACGGACAAAAAAGGACTAACAAAATTCTACTTATGAGAAATCCCATTTTTCTTGGGTTGTTTGAAGAAACTCTCCCCTTCAATTGGTCCTTTTTCACGAAAAGCAGATATGAGATAACAAATCAAATCTTTCCATAAGATTTCGGATGGCTGTCCCAAGTTCAAGTTGATTGGTCAGGCGAATATACCCCCATCGTCTAGTGGTTCAGGACATCTCTCTTTCAAGGAGGTAGCGGGGATTTAACTTCCCCTGGGGTAGGTACTACGAAAAGGAAGTTGATATTGAATTATCAGGGCTGCTTTATTTCATTTGATCACTCATGCCCATTCGAAAGCTTTATTGTTTTTAGGATCTGGATCCAAAAGTGCGTTCGATTGGTTCAATATCGATGAACCTTGAAAGGAGAGTCGAATGTTCGAACAAACGTATACCAAGAGTTCTTGGAATTCCTTGGGGATTCTTAATTGGAGCTGAGCTAACTTTGGTATTATTCTTGATTTGGCAAAATCATTTGATTCGACTCTAATAAGTACCTTGTGTTAGAATTGAGAAATTCTATTGAGAAAAATAAAAAATGCCATTTTTAGGTGAAAATTTGATTGATAGGAGGAAATCAAATAAGTTTATTATTCATTCATATTGAAAAATCCATTTTTTAATATATTTCCTTGACTTCAAAATCTGATTCCCATATTGTTTTGTTTCGTTCTCCTGCCCCGTCCCCCTTGTTAAAAATAAAGTTAGATCATAGCGTTTTTGTGTTAATTGTCATGTCCTTAATGTCATCACAATTAAAGATAAATTTCCAATTCGCACCATCGACGAGCTACTTAATGAATTGCATGGATCGAATTATGTTTCCAAATCAGACCTTCATAAATGCTACTTCCAAATAAGTGTCCACCTTCCAACATTTATAAAAGGATATTTCCAACTCACGATGGTCACTATAAATTTTTGATATTGCCTTTTGGTTTAACAAATGCTCCTTCTACATTTCAAGCAACTATAAACAACATTTTTCATCCATTGCTCTGCACATTCATTTTAGTATTTTCCGATGATATCCTCGCAATACAAGAAACAACAGTATTTTTGACGGCTCGTAATCGTCGAAAAATGCCTTTGGAACGAAGGTCATCGAAGAATGGTTTTTCCGACGGCTCGGTCGGTTTATTTCCGACGACTTACGACGGCTTCTGATGGCCCGTCATGTACACGTGGGAGAATACAGTTTTTCCAAACTGGTGTCGCAAGCCATCGAAATGTCTAGAAGGTAAGCCATTGGAAGCCGTCGGTTAGTTTGTACTAGAGAGCCGTCGGAAGCCATCGAAAGTCGTCGGAAATCTGGAGGTTTTTTATGTAATTTCAACAGCCTTTCAACCACAAACAACACATATATATCAATATATATCGCAGCTCAATTCCACACATATAAATCATATATATCAAAGCCCAAACATATATATAACATCAATAATAATAAAACATCAATATTTACAATAAATCAAACTCAAACGACCCACAATATACTCAAACATCCAACAATATCTCAAAATACATCCCAAAATGTATCAAATATATCCAACAACATCTCAAAACAACTCAAATCAACCTTACACGTCCAACATCTCAAAATGTATCAAATATATCAAATCAACCTCACCCATCTCATAGTATATGTAACACCATAGCAACAAAGTCAAACTACCTCACCCATCTCAAGGTTCATATATGTACATTGTCCCAACACAAACAGAAAAAATCATACCTATCAATCACGATCATTGCCTTCGGATACCCCTAATAAGGGAAATGTGCCATGTTGCTACATATATGCAGCAATGCACTTGTCCAGATTGGCCATCTCCACAGTCCGACGTTTGTCTAGTTCCTCCAGCTCAGTAATCCTAGCTCTCAACTCTTGAATCTCCGCGTTGTCCTGGACTTTTTTGTAGCCACTTTGCCTGCGTCTAGCCTATAACATTATTTAACAAAATATATGAGTTTCATATAGTGTGATTAATAAAATCAATATGTCATACGTTATTCATAAATATATTATACATAAACAATAGCGTTGATTCCACGTTGATAACTCCATAATTGCATCAAAGATCTGGTCCTTCATATAGTGTGATTAACACGGAGAAAATATCGATGATAATCAAACCATGAAATTTTCTTCCCATATGGTAAAGAAAATGCTCGTTTTTTTCCATGCAATAAGGATAATCTAGACAATCGGCCGTACTTCAACCTGAAAGCATTGTAGACGCAAAAAATCACTAATAGTCCATGATAAAGAAGCGAACATACGAAAATTCTTTTTTTGAAATGTCGTATGTTTCAACTCCCTCATGCCACTGTGTTTTAATCTCTTCAATCAATGGTTGTAAATAAACATCGATTTCTTATGTCGAATCATCAGAGTCAAGGACGACAATGGTGAGAAACATATATGGAGTTTTCATACACATCCACGAAGGAAAATTATAAGGTGTAACGATAATAGGCCAAGATGAATATTTAGAACCAAACTGAAAGAATGATGAAAATCCATCCATACACAAACCAAGTCTAACATTACGGCTCTCTACTGCAAAAGCAGGATAAGTCTTATCAAAAAATTTCTATGCTTCTCCATCAGCTGGGTGTGTTAAGGTACCTTTTTCTTGTGTTCTCATACTGTGACATCTCATATGAGGTGCGATTATAGAAGATGCATATAACCTTTGAAGTCTAGGAGTGATTGGTAGGTAATGCATTCGCTTGTATGGAACTTCATTCCCTTCTTTTTCTTAGTTTGTATCTTTCCTCGTTACATATTCTACACTTTCTAAGATTGATGTCCTCTTTTAAAAAAATGCAACCATTTAAACATGAATCTACGTTTTGGTATGGCAAACCGAAAGTAGACATAAGTTTATTCACTTCATAATGATTTTCGTTCATTAAATTATCGGATGACATATGTCGTTTTGCAGCTTGTACAACAGTTGTAAATCTGGTTTCTATGAAGTTAAATTTAGATTTCATAGCAATGTATTCTACAATTACTGATAATTGGATGTCGCTTTTACAGCCATCCCAAAGTGGTTTCTTAGCAGTATCCAATAAATCATAGATTTTCTATGCTCCAATATTTGGTTCTTCTTCGATATTTACATCATCATCATCAACTTCAACCGTAAGGAACATTGATCATGTTGCATCTTCAACCACATCTTCAATGGAATTCACCGTAACATTGTCATTACCCACCTCCTCCTCTGACGCTACAGGATTAGGTGCAACAAGTTCTCCATGACGAACCTACAAAAAATATTCCAACATAAAACCGTTTCGACACAAATGGGCTTTACCCATATCCGGTTTCAAATGCTTCAAATGTTTGCAATTACTACATGGGCAATGAATTTCTTCATCATTTCCATTAATACTTAAGGGAATTCAATAAATATGTGTACACACTAGAAAAATGTTCCTTTATTGAGCTTCTCATTCCCTTTCGCCGATACATCCAGCTCTTTCGACCAACAAAATAATTGACCATTTTTCCTATTTCAAAAAATATGATAGAAACTCAAATAATTATTGAGCATTTTATGGATTGACATTTAATTTTGCAATTCATTTATACATTTTTAATGTTTATTAATTATATAATATGTTATCGTTATACACTAATTTGTTTATATTTTAATGTTTTATTAAATGTATAGTATATTATTTTTTTAACTTTTTTTTATAAAATCTTATATGTTTTTAATTTTAACAAATTATGAATATAATATTATATTTTCACTTTATTATTTTCACTTTATTATTTTCTACTTTGATGGTTGGTCATCCTACTTTCCATTACAAAGACAATAATAACTATATTTCGTAAATCATTTTATTTTAACAAAATTTTGGCAACACTTCCCATTTTGTTCCCTATATCGTACACAAATGCGTGTATGCATAGAACAAAAAGGAAGTGTTGTCGAAATTTTGTGAACCGTTTAAGATGAAATGATTTACAAAATATAATTCCTTTATTCCGTTCGTAACTCGTCCAATATAGGGACAAATCCGACAAATATTGTATCAGACGAATATTGATGTCCATTTTGAAATAAAAACGAATATATATATATATAACGATCATATATAATATTTGTCAAATGGGGCCAAAAAATCTCTAAAATATTTAAAAAATAAAGTACATTATATACTAATTTGCTTATATTAGCATTAACACGAATTCATTATTTAAATTTCTTAACGATTAAAAACTTTTTTTTAAACATATTTTAGCTAACACTAATATCAATTTATTACATAGTAATAAAAATATAAATTTAAACACTGATTTGTTTATATATATTACCACGTACACGTAATCTAAATTTATATATAATTAAGGATATATAAAGTAATAAATGAATTATGTAAATAAATTGTTTTTGTCGCTATTTTAGATAACACATACATAATTAACACTAAATTATGTTAAACTAATACACATATATGTGAGGAATGCGGAATATGGATCTTAAGGCTAGAATGAACACTAGAGGGGGGGGGGGTGAATAGTGTTTATAAGAAATTAGTAAATCTTTTTGAGTTATTGTTGATTTGTACACAAATGTATGCAATATTCAAACACGGATATAATCACAGAATCAAACACAGATGCAGAAATAAAGTAAATGCAGTAAAGGAAAGAACACACTAGATTTTTTACTGGTTCGGAGTTACCCTACATCCAGTCCCGCACAACTAAGTACGCATTTCTTTTCGAAAGCAATTCAACAATTACAACCCTCGGTTTCAAGGCTACGAGGTACACCCTCCAAAATCACAATCCTTCGGGTAGAGATACTTGATTTCCAGGGCAACAAGTTCACCCAATTGATTTCCAATGCTACAATCACACCTTTTCTCGCTTGATTGATTTCCAAGGCTACAATCACACCTTTTCTCGCTAGATAGATTACAAAGAAGCCTATAACTCTGAATAGCACTGGGATCTTGTTAAGATAGTGATAGAGAATCAAACCAGAAATGATTTAGTTAGATTCAATGTTGATTTCGGCAGAGTAATGATAGGAATTTGAATAAGAAAATGTGGAAGAAGAAGAGAAGTGAAAAACCAGAAAATCTGATATAAAATTCGTTGAAACCAACCCCTATTTGTAGAAGAACAACAGCCATGTCCATTCATGAAAGGTTATGGCGAATAGACACTTCTTTTGAAATTCAAATTTTTGAATCTAACTGTCACTATGTCGACATGGGGTACTAGGGCATGTCGCATCCCAAAGCATTTTTTGAAGATTTGATTTTATTTGAAAATAACCTTTATCTTATATTAAAAACTATTTAAACTTTATAAATATACTTGACTATAGATAAAATACATAGATAAATATAGAGAATAATATATATAAAATTTTACTATAATTTTATATTTAAATCTAAGTATAAATATATTATAATTAAAAGATAGTTAAAACAAACGAAGTTTAAAACAAGAGTTTATTAAAAACAAAAACAATGAATATTTAAGGCTAAAACATCTTTTTGAAAATCATTTGAAAAGATAATTTTTAAGGCTAAAACATTTTGAAAAGCAGTTTTGAAAATCATTCTGAAGCAGTTTTGAAAATCATTTTGAAGTAGTTTTGCAAGCTTCTTCCTGTAGAATATCTCATCACATCAGGACTCGAGAACTTGTACAAAACCAGGATGTTCGTGGGTTTGTAAGCCACTTGTCATAGGTTTGAAAGCTACTTGTCGTGGGTTTGTAAGCCACTAAAAAGGTAGAAATGGGTTCCATCCCAAAAGAAAAATGGAGTGAAGATTTCAGTGCTATTATGAAGTTTTAACATAATTCTAGACTCAATACTTATCTTGAAATCTTGAACTCTTGATAATCTTGATATTCTTGATACTCATGAGTCTTCAATCTTGATATCTTGAATCTCTATACTATACAGTCTTCATTCTTGGTACCTGCATGGTTAAATCCTGCATATACATATATATCTAAACTATAATGTTAGTATTTATATTTTATAATCTTATTCTAAGGTTGTTGTCATCAAAACCATCATCTCATGGACTAACAATCTCCCCCATTTTGATGATGTCAACCTTTGTTTATAAAATATTACTTCTATCCTAATAACTCCCCCTAAATTTAATAACTCCCCCTTAATCTATGCCTAACTCTCCTATTTTATATTTCTCCCCCTTTGTCATCAACAAAAACAAACTAACTCCAAACTATATAACTCCCCCTCATTCTTGTACTCAAGTACCTGCATTAATAAACTATATAATAGAGTATATTAAGAAATAACTATACTTATAGACATGATATTCAATCAACGATTATCAATGTATATTTATACATTCATCAATCCACACCAAGTGTCAATCAAATCAATAAAAACAAACAATTTCAATCAAAGCAATCAATTCAAACAAAGTAATCAAATTAAATAAAGCAATCAAATTAAACGTTACGAGGAACTTCCACCCATCCTTCTTCTCCGAAAATAGGGTCTGCTTTGATGGCATCCCAATTTTCATTGTCATTTGTGAGAGAGACAGGAGGATGTGCTTCGTTATCATCCTTGTGCAGGGAAGAAATCATCCATCGAATTGCCTCGAAATGCCTTTCCTGCTCCTTGATCATCTGCATTTGACTCAGTTCTAAGTGTCGCTGGTTACGAAGAATGAACGAGAGAATATTCTTGAATGAGTTAAGAGTTTCTTCAAGATTCTCGGATAAGTTATGAATTGGATTAGCCATTTTTGAAATTGTGAGAAGAATGAGAGATAGAATAGATAAGAAATAATATTCAGTAACGAATTCTGGAAGAAATTGTTATATATAGGTGTAGAACATCGTTTGAAATGAATAGACATATGGTAGTTATTCAAATTTCAAATTCAAAGTGAAGTGTCATTTCTTACCAGTACATGTCGACATGGTCATAGAGGGTATGTCGACATAAGGCAGTGAAATTTGATGGTAATTTTGATTTTGTGTATAATTGTGTATATATATGTTTGTATAATATACTAACATTTATTCAAGAGATAAGATAAACTAGATAACAGAAAAAAATTCAATTTCATTGCATAGAAGAGTGATACAATGATTAATCATAAAGAACTACATAAACACTCAAATTAAAACAAACTTAAACTAATTCGACACGATATGAAAATATAGAACTAGTTAGAGGATGATGAAGATGAAGATAATCCAAGTTTCTTGCTGACTTTGGAGAAAAACTTGTTCATCTTGGATGATATTTTGTCCAACTTCTTACTAACGGATCTTTTAAGAACCCGTTGATTCTCAACCATAATCTTTTGGTTTTTGAGAAGGGTTTTGTTGGTAGGATTGGAGGGATATTCAATACTTTCTAGGGATGTTTCACCTTCTTCTTCTTTTTCTTCTATTTCCATTTCATCCCCTTCTTCTTCTTCTTCTTATTCCTCTTCCTCCTCTTCCATTTCTTCATGAGCCAAATGCTCTTCCTTTTCGGCAAGAGTCTCATAAGGTTGATAAACATATGGGATTTTCATGAGAGAAATGTTTGAGATATTAAAAACTTTTCTTGAAATAAATTCTTCCCTTTGAAATTTACTCCAAAATAGTTGAAAATCCGAGTAAGGTAAATTCCATGATATAAAGTGTTTTCTCCCATTTCAAAATTTTTAGGACGAAATTCATCCAAAATGACATGCGCCCAATTGATATCATAATTTCCGAAGATAGCAAAAAGTGCTTTGCACACTTTTGAAGTAGGATTGTTAAAATTTCCCGATCTTGGGGTCAAAGTATGTTGTAAAAGTAGATTGACAATTCTTGCTTTAGGACGAAAGTTTCAGAAATTCAAAGTTTTCATCTCCTTCAAAAATATGATTAAATGTCTCACGATCATGTTCATTGATTTGAAAACTAGAAAGATCCATTCCCATGCTTTTACAATTGAGAATGGTACCGAAAAGATCCCAATTCAAAACAATTTTAGTGCCTTTGACACTACTCCAAATTTCATTATCATTTCCTTCATAAAATTCTCGATTGAGATTTGCATAGAAAATTTTAACAAGATTTGGGTAACAAACAAAATCATTTTGAGAAGAATCAACAAGACTAAGAATTTGATTGTTTGCAAAAAGAGTATCAATTTCATAAGAAGCAAAATCTTAAACAACAGCAAACTTTCCGGGATGGACTTTTCCATAGTTAGCATAATTGATGTATGCTTTTATTGCCTTCGGATTATTGAGGAGTTGCTCTTTCAAGTTTCTGGAAAGTCTCATGGTGGAGGGGTTTCTTGAAGAAGCCATTAAAGTAGAAAGTAGAGAGCTTGGAGTTTTGAAGAGAGAGTTTGAATTTGAAAATGAAAGTGAAAAGTTGTGATAAAAGATAGTGAATAAATAGATTTTTGAAAGACATGAGAAGGTCAAAAGATGCCTTTTCAGAGTATTGAATGAAGTGAAAAGGTGGAGGGAAATTCAAGCATTTGAATTCAAATTTGGAATTTTAAAATTTGTACCCATGTCGACATCATGGTAGGGACCATGTCGACATGTGCCTATGAATATCTATGATTTATTTTTCCTAAGTATTCTAATATATATATATATATACTTATTATTTTAATGTCTAATATATTTCCAAATTCCTTCCTAAAGATCATGTGATTGCATGCTCCCTAGATTTTCTGATGAAAATTTTCAAACTGCATATAAGGGGGTTTGACTATAGGTTCTTCCATCTTGTTGCCATGTTCTTCAAAATTTATTAGGCTTGACCTGTGGTAACTACCATACTGGAAAATATTTTTCCTAATGTTAAAAGTGAAAGGGAATTCAAAGAATAAATGAGAGTTTGTTCTCCCATGGACCTCATACAACACGCATGTAGAACTATTCATCATCCCTATATGCAAAGTGCTTGTCTTATATCGGTAGTCCATTTTTGAGAACCTTCCACATTATGATGTTTTCCTTATGGCAAATCATATTGCCCCAAGTTGTGACTACCGCCCTATACCACCGATGTTCATATAACCGAACAGTGTGCTACTAGAGCATCCGACCGATGTAGGATGATAGTCAAGGGAAAGAAATAGAAGTAAAGAAGAGGAAGAGAAGAGAAGCGAATCGAAGAGAAAGGAAAGGAATAAAACATCACACAATCAGTCGTATATCTCATAGCGCATCAGATAAAATATAATAGTCATCACAGATATAAAACAGACGAGACAGTAGTAACTGTATAAACCACATTATCAGAGTACACATGCTCATACAGTTACACAACAGTAATAGAGTTTATACAACTGATAAATAAACACAACCGATAAACTATCTCTAATAAATAACAAATCAACACTGTCAAGACTCGATAGTATCACACACTGGAATAAATAATAATAACTCAGAATATAACTATGAGAAACCGTCACCATCTGCTAGTCTATCTGCACAGCTCCAAGTGCTTTTTACACCTGCTATCTAGTCTACTCATTTAAGAGCACCAGAGATAATAAGAAGCAAAGCATGAAATCTCGAGTCAGACAATAGTCTGGTGTGAGCGATAAATAATCTCAAAACACTATAAAATTCGGTTTAGTATATGGAACAGAGGGTATAGAGAATCATAACTAACATGTCCCTGCATCTACAGAGTTAGCACATAACATCGAATATATGCGACTCTATGATAGTCATCATGGGTGTACTATACATCAAAGTACCAGGGGTGTCTAGACATCGGCATCAGTAATATCTAAATCATGTGACATCCCTAAGGTGATAAACAATCAAGTAAACATAGCATCCATCATCCATCCTCGCATTCACTCACATAGTGCCTTGGATATATGATACTCAAATGGCCCTATCGTCAGGTCAAGGACTACTCAACGTCTCGGTTCCTCGGTACTCGAATCTATGCCACTCAGTAGGCCAGGAACCAGACTGCACACATCAAAATTGTCCAGGGTACTTGGATCGAAACATCAGTTGATCGGGTATACATTAATACCCAAGTGAGCATCCTTACATACCCCTGCTTTACGAGTACACCTCGAAACCTACAGATATCAATGATCCCTTTGCATATGTCATCCATAGTAGAGCTCATCTCGGAACTGTCCATACAACTCCCGTTTGAAGTCATTGCAGTTGGGAACTACTCTAGACAACCAACGTAAGTCATAGAGTGTCATCGTACGTCCCATAACCTTCCTTCGATGGTTCAATAAATTTGACTCGTCGTCGCCTACTCTGCATCCCGAAGCACAGCTATCCATCGTTGAAGCCGTCACTTCCCATCATGGAATCATCATCGTCAAATCATGGAGTCATCATGTTGAAGGTAACATCTTCGCTTGATCACCAAAACCACTCGTCGAAGAGCCATATCATCAAAATTTAACGTCGAGCGAACAAACCATCACATCGTGCTTCTCGAAGCCTCTCCATCGTCCATGTCAAAATTGGCCGAATCGACCACTATCAATAGTGGTAGATATCGACCACTCCAGTGTAATCGATAACGACCACTTTGGTCGTGTACTTAACCAAAAGTGGTTAAATACAAACCAAATGAAAACGTCCATCATCTTCCCTGAAGTCCGAAGCATATATCCAAGTCTATCGTCCTTCATCTTTCGATCAGTTGGCATACACCAATACTCCTCCACATACTTATCCCATGCGTTTGAGTTTGTCATCTTTTGTGCACTCAGTCGATATGCATGAAACTCTATCACATCATTTGAGTCCTCATCGTGTGTGCATTTAGTCGATATACACCAAACTCTATCAATGGGATTTTCCTATATCGCCTTCGAAAGACATTTTTAACTAACTAACAAACAGGCAGACATGCAACAAACAGGCATAGAAATGTCTGTAATATCCTACATATATCTATAATAACATAATACAATCCATCCAAAGCAACCAATGTGGTATAAATATCAGTAATAGCCTAAATATATCAATATCGGCAATATAGCGCATCAAATGGGAAAAATGCGATATTAAATTTAAAACCATTTTAAAACACTTTTAAATCTTTTTACAAAATAAGATATAGGTTAAACTATTTTAGAAATCACGTTTTAAAGTTAGAAAACATTTCAAAATGTCGTTTTAATATTATACTAACAATCATAGTATGGTGAGAGACATATCACTCAACTTAACTAAATTTGACCAAATCATCATTAATTCGAACAGCTCTCCATCATGAATGCAACACAAGAAACGACGTCCAAAACAAACCTCATATTAAAAAGATATGAATTAAATAATTTTACGAATAAATTTAAATAATTCATTAACTTAAACAATAATTAATTTACCTTAATCACTCTAATAATGATCTTCCCCAATTTCATTTACTGTAAGTGCACTTGCATAGAACCAAATCCATTCTTTTACATACCCTCTCTCCTCCATTCTCCCTCCCTACTTGACGAAACAACGAACGGTTGATTGCTACATGCTGCACTATGCGCGTGTTCCGCGATGGACACAAAGGCAAGTGGCTCGACTCCCCTATGGCATGCATGACCTAGAACCGCATGCGATCCATCCTATGGGCATGTTTTGCTTCGTTCGACTAGGCTCGGTGAAATTTCAGGCGAAGGTGCTATTTGCTATGAGAAACCCAACGACGGTATCCATTTCACCTATCGTTGCTCGTAGCTCTACCTAGATCAAACCTTAGTCACGACCATAAGTGGGTCGATCTCGCCAAACACCGCTAATCAAAATTCTGCAATGGCCCTTGCAAAGATCTCTTCGATACGGATTTAATGAAACTGATTTGGGAATTTTTCGTTGAGAGGATTGATGGAAATTAATTTTTAAATGAGAATAAGGAAGAGGCAGCCATGTTTTTAAGCTACAGGCAATGAAACTGTGAATCTTGTTTATGAAAGAGAAGGGTCTTGATTTAAATAATAAAATATTCATTTTATTTAAATCCTCAATAAAATGGTCGTGCGTTTCGAGCTCGCACGATGAAACGGTACATTCGATCGTCATGAAACTCGTCTGCGTACATCACCGCATTTTTCCGGTCCCGATGGTATAAATTTCGTCGCTATCCGAGATTGCGCTCGGGATGATAATTTCATGCTTTTATAGACCATTTCGGCCATCAGATCGTCCGATCTCCAAATATAATGATCCTTAAACTTATTTTAATTCACAATGTCGATACGAACTCAACGGAAGTGGTCTCGAGTCCTGAGTCGATCATATTTGAAAAATCATATTTTGGGACTGTCAATTAATTAATGACTCAATATTTAAATCAATTATTTAAACATTCAATCGTTAAAAATACGAGTCGTTACATTCTCCCATCCTTAAAATGATTTCATCCTCGAAATCCTAAGGATGAAGCAATACAACCAAACACCCTCATATAAGCAACGATATATGAAAAATCATCATCTACCAACTCTTATCAACGATCACGGAAAGCGACCAATACAAAGGAATAGGATCGGAATCAGCTGGAGCCATCACCTTCTTTCCTAAGTACAATCCCCATCGAATCCAAAATCAATGTGGCTAGACCAAACGTCTAAGTTACGCACTTATTTCCAAAGAAACAGATAGTGGAAAACAAACTCACTAACCGAAAGGCAAGTCAACTAAATATCATAAATTACCGTCTCTCTCAACTATCTCCAACGTCTAATATCCTATACATTGACTTTTCTCTCAATTTTGGCTTATGTCACAGAAAATATTTGCAGCACCTCCTTTGCACGGCTAGGCCTGGGAAAAATCTGATACAACATAGACATATATACATCTCATCGATGCATCTCATATTTGAGTTATCTCATATCCGAGGACAACCAAACATATATCACCAAATCTACACTACAAATGTTACATACGTCTTTTATAGCAAGATCATACCATTTAGATGCGAGTAAAAGTGAGTAAGCATCCAAATAGCCATTACTTTCTCCCAAGTACATGATCAAGTACTCAATAAAGTGGATTAAACACGATAGTAACATCATAATGAAAATGAGCATAATAGATCATATATATGGAAATTATCTCAAAATAAGAATGTTGTATCATACCATAACCATCCTGCATACCTAACAACCATATAAGCATAAGTAATCGTATCAAGTGCCAACAAGCAAACATCAAACAAGCACATATTAGATCAAACATCAAACAAGCACATATTAGATCAAACATCAAAAATAACATCCATGCCCATCCTAGCATGTAGGATACTAAACTATTTAGTATGATACATCAACCATGATATCCAATATTAAAGTTGGCAAAAATAGAAATCACTCCTAATAAAGAGCTCCGGACAAGCGGTCCCCATGCTCTCATCAGTCTCTCGTGTGAAATCGCCTTCGCTTTCACTCCACTGAACCTTTACTACTCCATTACCTTCCTCCTAACCTGTTTTGCATCATGTCTATCGGTACGAATAGGCCTGCGAGGTCTTGAAGTTCCTAGTTCATTATTGATATCATCTAGTCAATTTGGTGCCAAATTTCCAAATGCCTCTTATAAGTTATCCCAAAAACCACTAGTGAACAATGGGTTTTGGCCACTTACAATGCCCTTGGCATACTATGAAATCATATTATCCATTCCACATATAACTCAAAAAATTTGGATGCCATTCTAATGGACTTAACGAATATAAATCTAGCATTATTTGTCAATCTATCGACTGTGACTCAAATTCTATCATGTTTTCTTCTAGTCCTTGGAATTCCATCAACGAAATTCATCTCATCCTTATGGAGCCAACCGTCTCGATCGAGTCCGCGTTGCATCACCTCTACTGACACTACTCATTCCTCTAATTTAGCCATGACCACTGCTAGTCTAGCTTCACGCCTCTGAGTAGTATCGATCCGCTAAATCAAAGTAGGTCTAATTGTCAAACTGGCTAACATCTTTGGCACTAACTCACATCGAGTTCTATTGTCATAACTAGTGATAAACTCAAGCAATGTCCACTCTAGGAATATCACTTCCAAACAGGTATGTCTTCCACTTAAAGCAAATACAATAGTTTCCATAACTAGTTTCCACTTAAAGCCACCTTTGAGAAGTCCTTGGAAAAATGTATATAACATCTCGCCAATCCAAGGAAACTTCTCACCATCAGTCGGTGTTTTATCAACACCTATAATACAATCATCAATCATGTCTTGTGCTCCTCTTTCGTCCATGAGTAGACGAAAGTATCATCAACAAACACAAGCATTAACTCACCCAAGTGATATCTCGAAACTTGGTTCAAGGAAACAACAAAGTATGCCGATGCGTTGGTTACCTGAACGGCATAACCAACCAATCAAAAATCAAGGTAGCATACAAAACGCTGTGATCGACATACTATCAAAACCTACTCTTGGTGGATAAAACCCCATCGCAATGTCCAACTAAGTGAACACCTTTGCGCTATAGAGCTGATCAAACAAGCCAACAACAAGTGGGAGTGGATACTTGTTCGTCATCTCATCCAGCTCACGATAATCAACATATAACCTCAAAGATCCATCCGCCTTATTGGCATAAACTATAGGTGCATCGCATTCAAATGTGCTCCTACGAATGAACACACACATCAATAGGTCATCCGCTAGCACCCTTAGTCTCCTCCGCTCTCTGGGCATCATTTTCCTTAAGGCATAACTACCGGTCAAACTCCTCTAACTAGATCGATATGGAACTCAATCCCTATATGGTGGTAATCTAATCACATCATCAAATGTGTCTGAATATTCTCTAGATACATGCACAGATGAAAACTAATCGTGTGGGATATCGAGTGAATATAGAAAGCTAATCATCACCTCATCATCAGGTAGGCAGCCAAACACTACCTTACGCTCATCATCAGTCCCGGTCATCAACAACGGCCTCTCGCAATCCACTACTATTCTGTACCCCTCCATCCAGTCAATTCCCAAACTATAAACTGAACCTAATTAAACCTAAAGCATTCAGTAGCAAACAAACAAACATCCATGACTTGATAAGACAGGGTTTCGACAAACCATGTATAAGCTAAGTTTAGACAAAACATGTGATAACATTCTGCATTTTGAGGCTCAAAACTAAGCGCTGTGGATGCTGCATTCATCCATAGTATTAATTTTCGATAAAAAAATATGGGATGTTATACATGTGTAATCTAGCTTAGCCCCCAACAAAGTTAATCATAATTGAAAGATCAGTCAACTATTGTGGATCTCAATCCCAATCCATCAACAAATCACTAGATATGAAGGAATGTGAAACCTCGACGTCGAATAAAACACGTATGGAATCGCCATAAAAAAAAGCATACCTCAAGTGGTGATTCCCATTCCCTTCTCTTTCTTCGATGGAGCAATCGACGAAACAGAAACGGCAACCAATGCATATACTTCCACGGTTTGTCCCTGCTCAGCTTATTGGGGGCAATCCTTTAACACTAGGTACATGCTCTCATGTCATAAAGCCTTTTCGATCAACTTCTCGAAGTTGTCGTCAATATAACCAATCAATTGCTTCCTAAGATGATCACTCAATCCAGTATGGAGTATCAATGCAAGATAGACTGTACTTCGATATTGCATCGACTTCAACCACATACTCCAACACAGACATATCGCCTTGCTTTAAGTCGGCGAACTCCCTAAACAACACCGACTTCTGAGAAGTCGAGATAAATTCCTCTTTGATGCGAACTATGAACTAATCCCAAGTAATATGATCCTCGGGAATTGAAGCCATAAGGGTACTCCACTAGTTCACCGTTCGTCCCTGGAGTCATCGAGAGGTTAATTTCTACCCCATTGCTTCATCTAACTCCAAGTTATCGAAGATCCTTTCGGAAATATCATCCCATCTTACACCTCAATAGCTGAATATGTTCTAAGGAACGATCTGCCTCTTAGACTCACATAGTCTTTATACAGCTCGATAAAGTTGGCTCTAGGTGTTTGCACTTGAGCACGATAATCATTTAAAGCAACTTAGGAATTCCAAAATAATGATTCACATCATCTTTGCAAACACATACTGTAAATTAAGGTAAGTGATCCCCGATCCTGCCCACTTCTCTACTCCGAAGATGGACTCAGTAGTAGTATTTCTCGTATGCAAGATCACTCTTAATACATAATAAAAATGATCAGTCTCTCATAGAGAAAACTGCATCAAGAGTGCTTGTGTGTGCAATACAACTTATATACAATTTATACTACTATATACTTTTGAAAACCAAATATATAACAAATACGCACTCTCACGTATACAAGTATACTCTAGACTCAATCTAGGGTGAGAACTCCTACCCAATCTCTACTGAATAACGGTATCAACTGAGGTTAATCATGTGACCTAAGCTCTGATACCAAATGTGATGACCACCTTACACCACTAATGCTCATATAACCAAATAGTGTGCTGCTAGACTATCCAACCAATGTAGGACGTTTTTCAAGGAAAAGAAACGAAGTAAAGAAGAGAAATAGAAGAGAAGAGAATGGAAGAGAAGGGAAAGGAATAAAACATTACATAATCATATAGCCTGTTGTATATCTCACATAGGATAAAATATAACAGTCACTGCAGATATAAAAAAGTGAGACAGTAATAACTATATAAACCAAATAATCAAATTACACAGGCTCATAGAGTTATACAAAAGAGTAATAGAGTTCATACAACTGATAAATAAACTCAACTGATAAACTGTCTCTAATAAATAGTGAGTCAACTCTTTTAAGGCATCATAGTGTCACACAGTGAAATAAACAATAATAACTCAAAATATAAATATGAGAAAGCATCACCATCTCTAGTCCATCTACATAGCTCCAAGTGCTATTTACACCTACTATCCAGTCTACTCATTTAATAGCATCCGAGATAATAAGAAGCAAAGTATAAAACCTCAAGTCAGATAACAGTCTGGTGTGAGTGATGCATAATCTCAAAGCACTATAAAAGTCAGTATAGTATATGTAACAGAGGGGACAGAGAATCATACCCGACCTATCCCGGCATCCACAGAGTTACACATAACATTGAATATATACTACTCTATGATAGTCATCATGGGTGTGCTATACATCAAAGTATTAGGGGTGTCTAGATATCGGCATCAGTAATATCTACATCATGTGACATCCCTAAGGTGATAAACAATTATGCAAACATAACATCCATCATACATCCTCACATTCACTCACCCAGTGCGTTGGATATATGATACTCACATGACCCCACCATCGGTTAAAGAACTACTTAATGTCTCGATTCCTCGGTACTTAAATCCATGCCACTTAGTAGGATAGGAACTAGATTGCACACATCAAAACAATCTAGGGTACTCAGATCGAAACATCATGTGATCCGAGGCGCACATCAAAACCAAAGTGAACGTCCTCACATACCCCTACTTTACGAGTACACCTCGAAACCTACAAATATCATTGATCCCTTTACACACATCATCCATAGTAGAACCATATCGGAATTATCCATACAACTCCCGTCTAAGGTCATCACAGTTGGGAACTACTCTAAATAACCATCATAAGTCATAGAGTGTCATCGTGCATCCCATAACCTTCCTCTAACAGTTTCATCAATTTGATTCATCGTTGCCTACTCTGCATCCCGAAGTATAGCTATCCATCGTCGAAGCCATCACTTACCATCATGGAATAATCATAATCAAATCATGGAGTTATCATCTCGAAGCGTCACATCTTCGCTTCTTTGCCAAAACCACTCGTCAAAGAGTTCAAATTCGAACATCGAACGAATGAACCATCGCAATGTGCTCCTCTAAGCCTCTCCATTTTCCATGTCAAAATTGGCAGAATTGACCATCATCAATAGTGGTAGATATCGACCACTCCATAGTAATCGATAACGATCACTTTGGTCATGTACTTAACCAAAAAGTGGTTATATACATACCAAATGAAAACATCCGGCATCTTCGCTGAAGTCCAAAACACATATCAATGTCTATCGTCCTTTATCTTCAGATTAACTTGCATGCACGAGTACTCCTCCACATACTGATCCCATCCATTCGAGTTTGTCATCATTTGTGCGCTTAATCGATATGCATGAAACTCTATCACATCATTTGAGTCTCCATCATGTGTGCATTCGATCGATATACGCTAAGCTCTATCTAATGGGATTTTCCTATATCGCCTTCGAACGACGTTTTCAACCAACTAACAAACATGTAGACATGCAACCAACAAGCATAGAAATGTCTATAATAACCTAGATATATCTATAATAATGCAACACAATCCAACCAAAGCAACCAATGTGGGACATATATCAATAATAGCCTAAATCTATCAATATCGGTAAAATAGTACGTAAATGTGAAGAATATGATATTTGATTTAAAACCATTTTAAAACACTTTTAACTATTTTTACAAAATAAGATATAGGTTAAACTATTTTAGAAATTATTGTTTTAAAGTTAGAAAACATTTCAAAATATCGTTTTAATACTATACTAACACTCATACTAATGTGAGAGACAATATCACTTACCTCAACCAAATCTGACCAAACCATCGCAAAGTCGTAGAGCTCTCCATCATGAGCGTAACACAAGAAACGATGTCCAAAGCAGACCTCGTATGCAAAAGATATGAATTATATCAGTTTATGGATTAATTTAAATAATTCATTAACTTAAACAATAATTTCATTTTCCCCAATTTCATTTACTGCATGTGCACTTATACACGACCAAACCCATTCATACGTACCCTCTCTCCTCCATTCTCCTTCCCTTATCAACGAAACAACGAACCGTCGATTGCAGCGCACTCCACTATGCGCGTACTCCTCGATAGACACAAAGGCAAGTGGCTCGGCTCCTCCATGGCACGCACGACCTGGAACCGCACGCGATCCCTTCTATGGATGTACTTTACGTCATTTGACTAGGCTTAATGAAATTTCAAGCGAAGGTGCTATTTGCTATGATAAATCCAACGGCGGTCTCCCTTTCGCCTATCGTTGCCCATAGCTCCGCCTAGATCAAACCCTAGTCACGACCATAAGTGGGTCGATCTTACTAAACACTGCCAAAAAAAATTCCACCATATTCATCGAAAAGATCTCTTTGATATGGATTTAATGAAACTGTTTTGGGAATTTTTCATTGAGTAGGTTGATGAAACTAATATTTTAATGAGAATAAGGAAGAGGCAGCCATGTTTTTAAGCCACAGGCAATGGGATGGTGAATCTTATTTATGAGAGAGAAGGGTTTTGATTTAAATAATAAAATATTCATTTTATTTAAATCCTTAAATAAAATGGTCATGCGTTTCGAGCTCGCACGATCAAACAGTGCGTCCGATCGCCACGAATCTCGTTTGCATACATAACCTCACGGCCCTTATTGTATAAATTTCATGGCCATCTGAGACTGCGCTTCGAGATGGTAATGTCACACTTTTCAAGACCGTTTCGGCCATCGGATCGTCCGATCTTTAAATATAATGATCCTTATATGTATTTTAATTTGCAATGTCGATATGAACTTAACGGAAGTGGTCTCGAGTCCCGATTCAATCGTATGTAAAAAAAAATCATATTTTGGGACTGTTAATTAATTAACGACTCAATATTTAAATCAATTATTTAAATATTCAATCGTTAAAAATACGGATCATTACACATTCTGGGGTTCCATGGGTTTTTGTTGTTGATGCAAGTTAATAGAAGATTATAATAGATTTAATAGAGTGGATACTTCTTTGTTCTTCCCATCTTGGTGTAGAATCATCAAAGGCTTATATATTGTCCTGAATGTCACCCCCAAAGCTTTCTGACTTTAGTGTTACTACAGTAGGGGGGCTACTATACTTGGTTGCACATAATCACAAATTTGTGCATTATCCGAGATTCCCGTTTGCTCTTTTTGACTAAAATTGAGTCCTTGTACCCATCCAGAGAGTATGCTAAAAACTATGTTATGAGGCTAAGTTTGAAGGGTACTGAATATGCTGTTGTAGTATACTTCTCAGTTTTAAGATGTTTTTTCATGCCCAGCTGCTATCTTGCTTGTGTTCCATTATCCAAAAGTATTCTGATTCAATCTTATGCTTATGAATCTATTCCTTCCATATATTTTTAGAGTCATCAAGCAGATTCACAAGTGGGGATGAGCAAGCCGCTTGGCAGTTGCAAGTCTATTTTTTTCTTGGATAAGAATGCCTATAATATAGATTTAAGATTTTCCTATATTAATTTGAAGCCCTGTGGAGAGTTTAAAATGCAGAAGTTTTCATGCATTCATTGAATAAACATTTTAAAATTATATATGTGTATGTGTATAAACATATCGACATTTGAAATTTAAATTTTAAATTTTAAATAGATTTTTATCTATTTTAAATTTAAATCTATTTAAAGATATTTTAGATCTTAATTTGAATTATTTAAATTGGTAAAGAGTTTTAAATAAACATTACTAGATATATATAAGTGTTATATATGTTTGTGTGTATGCATATAATAATAAAGTAATTATGGACAACAAATATGTATATAAATGGGCAAATGTGTCTGTTGCAGTGTAAATCCTAACACTTATATATATGCATATTAAACTATGTACACATATATATGTTGCACGTGCACTACACATGTATGTATGTATTTAACGCACATACATTATATACTGTATGCATTAAAAGAAAAACTTTTATATAAACTAACTAAATAAAATAAAGATTTTATTTAAAATTATTTTAGATTTGTTCTAAATTAATTTAGACTTCATAGGCCCAATAAGATCCAAAATGAAGAATAAAATTAAAAGTCACACATTTAACTTATTGCATGCTGGTCTAGTTCCTTCGATTTTATCAGAGCCCAACAGACTATGTGATCTAAATTCGCAGTATTAGGTCTAACTTACTAAAGCCTACCTAGGTGTCCAGAAAAGTAGTATCGAAGGTTAGCTTTTGGTAATCAAGTCTCTGCCCTACCTGCCTGTTAGCCTGGCCCGAAAGATGAAGTAAGCCCAAATGTTATCCCTAATATAGAGGCATGAATTGATTTACGGTTTTGGGCTAATTTTAAAAATCTGTTTTGGAATTATCAATAATATTTTAAATTTAAAGATTAAGTTTAAAATATATAAATAAATTATAAATGTTATAAAATATTATGATAATTTTTCTGAAAAATAAATAATTATTTTTGAAAATTATAATAATAATTAATTATATTAATTAAATAAACAAACTAAATAAAGCTAATTAATAAAATTAAAAACGTATACAATGATATATGTAAATTTATCGTAAAATATTTGAGGGAAATAACAAATAATTTGGAAATTAATTGAAATTGTTTTAATTCAATAAATTAATTAAATGTTAATTAATAAATAAAATAATATACATGTATTATGGTACATGTGTATTACTATAAATGTTATGGTATATGCAATTTTAAAATGTTTAAAATAAATAAAATTAAGTTTATTTAAATGTTAACCAGTTGATTAAATAAGATTTAATTAATAAAATTTAAATATATAAGAATATTATATAAGCTAATTTAAAATTATAATATGTTATACATGAATTAAAATTGTATAATATGAATGTATAATAAAGGTGTAACTATAATAAACGCAAATTAGATTTAAGGAATAAATACATATGTATAGTACGTATAACGAGATTTTGGATGTGTTTGACATTTGAATCACAAGGGTATTTCATCACGTAAATAAGTATATTAAAGATTATGAATCTTTAATATAGGTGTTGTCATCTACCATTTATAAATTAATAGATTACTTGAGTACTCTTTAGTTGTTGATATTCTTCAAGCTAAAGATGTTATATGTAGTACTATTAATATATAGAATCGACGAGGTAAGGTATATGTACGTATTTGTCGATATTTCTCAAGTTATGTACATTTATACTTAGGTTGTCGTGAAATGGGTGGTATGGTCGAATATTCTTTTTCGACTTGTTGAGATTCCACAAGTTTGAAATGAGATTAGGACAAAGACTATGGGTTAGGAGTTGCGATACAATTGATAAGATGTTACCCATCACATGGGGGCCTATAATTTGTTGATATTCCTCATGGTCATAATCCTAAGGCATACGAGTTCTAACACACACTAGAGAAGTTGAAAGACTTTTATATTTCTCTTAGGGTTTTGAGATATATAAATGTCTTGTGGGAACTTTTTAGTAAAACGAAATATAATGTTTTACCTCACTAATATTATAACAATATTTGCTATGAATTTAATGTCAATCTGTTAAATTAAATTTGCAAAAAAATGTCTGCAGCGAAGTTGTTTTCTAAAGAAGACAAACTCATCGGACCTAGTTACATAGAATGGCTAAGAGCAATCAAAATAGCACTTACAGATGAATGATTACGGTCGTCAATAACTGAATCTCCTATAGTTAGACCCTTTGAAGATACGGACCCTAAACTAATAATTGCTTATAAAAAATGGGTTGCGGACCTATAAATCATCGAAGTTTACATGTTATAGGCAAGCCGTTGTAAAGACAATATAAAGCTAGGTTTTTTCATCAAATCTTTAATAGCCTCACAGTGTTGTTTGGGAAGCAATCTAGTTTTGCAAGGTACGAGATTACTAGTGTAACGAATTATACATGTCAGAGGATCGTAAAATACTATTTTTAAATTCACATTGGGTCGTATGATGTTTTAACTTTGGATAGCATTAAGTATTGACATTTTTTATCCATAGGAAATTTCTTAGATAATTTTACCCTTTAAAACTTATAACGACTATAACTTACAGTGGAGGCCAAATTACAGTAACCTCATCCATTGGAAAGGTATGATGGTTTCTCTTTTCGTAGATTGATCATAATAATTTTTTGGACTTACTATTTAGGAGATTTGGCTGTTTAAAGTTCTAACTGATTTTTGGCAGATTAGCGGGTAATTAGTAGGTGATTAATGAGGCATACTAACCTAACTTGGGATTAAGGTTAAGTGCAGCCCTCTATTAGCACTAACACCTATAAATACATCTCCAAAATATAACATAATCCTTCTTAGCCACCATTAAACATTTTCTTAGTCATAACCAACTCTAATCTCTTCCGGATGAATCCAAATGCATAGATTAAGGGTATATTAGCAAGAAGATTAGCTAGAGACTTTCAAATCTATTTTTTTAAGAAGGGATTTAGGGGCTTAGTTGTCTATTCTTGATTTTTCCTCGTTCTACGAGTAAATCATCAATTTTGGGTGTTTGGTGAGAGCATTATCATCTCTAAACCTCGTACATATGTTCTTTTAGGTTTTAACATATTTTGAATTCATTTGTAAAGAAAAAATATGTTTTTATGTTGTTTTTAAATCAGATCTGAAGTAAAAAACGATTTTAAAATGCTTTAAAATGACTTAAACATGTTATTTTGTTGAGTGATTGTCCATATGAATGTTTAGCTATATTATAGATGTGTTTTGAGATTGATGTATGTCTGTATGACTTGACAGTGTCTGAATGTTGTTTGGCATGTGTATTGATGTTATTTTGAATGTTGAATGGTTGTAAATGCTCATCGAAGTGAGTTAGGAGTGGCAAATGTAGAATCAAACTTCAACGGATGAGTTATAGAGTGTTTGAGGTCACATTGATGAATAGAGGATGTACACATGTTGAAGTAGTGAATAAAGTGATGGAGTCGATGCGAAATCAAGGTGTCAAAGGTGCCACAAAAATTTTGTTTTGTGCTTGGGGTTGGCTTGGTATCATAAGAAGGTTGGCTTTAGGTCGAGAGGGGTTTAGCTTGGGGTTGCATTGGTTCGATGGAAAAATAGTCAGACAAAGCTAGTCCGGTAGTTCGCTTTGGGTAGAGTCTTCAGGAAACACAAGAGGTGCTTTTGTCTGGGAGCCAAACAAGAAAATTGGTCTTGGTGCAGAACAGGAAATTAGGTCTGGTGGTCGCTTGGAGGCTCGCTTTGGGTTTTTGGTGGCATTGCTTCGGGCTTGGGGACACCTGATAGGGCTTTTAATATTTGTGGGCTTTAGGTTTTAGAGGATTGCTTTGGTTTTTGCATGGGTCTGCTCCAGGTCAAACCTACGGTGACTTCGAGTTTTTCTTGAGTTTGCTTAGGGATGAAGAGGATGACCCTGGAATGACTCGGGATGACTTTGGGGTTTGAGTAACAACTTATATGGTGATTTTGACGACTTTTAGATGACTTTGGAGCTTAATTTGACAATGCAAGGTGTTAGATCAAGTACTTCTAGTGAGAAGGATATGCATGGGACTAAATTAGTCTGGGAGGCACATTCGACAAGGTAAAGTAATGTGATAGGACAATAGATCTTCTGAGTTTGAGTCGCGTGTTGAAGGGGTCATTTATAACTCCGGATGTGATGTGTGTTGATGGGGCAAGGGTATGTGAGGACGCTCACCTTTGTACCCTGAACTACGAGACTGTCTGGCCTGCTCTGAAAGGGCAGTACCTATGAGATATGTATGTGATCGAACACTGAACCCGATTGCAACTTGAGATGTCACCAGCCTAAGAGGTCGTTGCACGAGTTATTGTGCGAGTTATTACATATATGAGAGATTTGGTGATGATCGTGGTGAAGTGGGACTTCGATGCTGATCATTGTGAAGTGGGACTTTAGTGAGGGTTATAGTGAGGCAAGGCTTCGGTGATGATCATGGCAAAGTCGAGCTTCGAGGGAGGTGATTGTGGTGAAGCGAGACTTTAGTGATGATTTGTTGAATACTATCGCTTATCGAGCTATATTAGTACTTAGTATTATTAGAGACAATAATTTGAGTTTATTTTGCAGAGGCGGAATATATAAAACTCTATTATTTCTTTTTTGTATAATCTTGTGAACCTGATGCACTTTGATGTTCTTATTTGTGGTTTATTTGGTTATATTACTTCTCGCCTGTTTTATATCTATATTCCTATTTATTTTATCCTATGTGTTGTGAGATATACAACATGTTATACGATTGTTTTAGTTTTTTCACCCTTGACAATCATCCTACATCCACTGAATACTGTCATAGATCACTATACAGGGAATTGGGTATTAGAGTGTAAGGCGATCAGCATAACTAAGAAGTTGTCCAACATGAAGATGTCAAAGGGTATGAAAGTGGATGAGTATGTCTTAATGATGAAAAGCTATATTGACAGACTTGCTTAATTAGACGTGATGATAAGCAAAGAGCTACAAGTGGACTTGATATTAGCGACCTTACTTTGCAATTTAGGCCGTTCATATTAAACTATTACATGAACCAATTAAACATAAGCCTCATGGAGCTGCTTAATATATGGTGATCAACCAAGTCTTTATCCAAGGATCAAGGCACAATGCTCGTGGTAAAAGAGAAAGCGTCGTCTTCAAATGGTTGGAAGAAGAGGAAATAGGTTGACAAGAAGAATAAGAAGACTGCTCCAAATGAAAAGGGTGAATGCCATCACCGTCACAAGATGGGGCACTGGAAATACAACTTTTTGGTTTACCTAAAGATCATCAAAAAGATTGAACAAACTAGTGATGCCTCTTTTATAGGTATATTTATGATTCAAAACTATTTTGCAGTCAATAAATTATCTTGGACTTTGTATACTAGATCTGAAACTCACATCTGTAATTTGTTATAGGGACTTACGAATAGGCGATATATGGCAAAGGGTGAGATGACACTTCAAGTTGCTGATGGATCACTAGTAGGAGCAACTGTAGTTAAAAACTATCACTTAGCTTTGCCTGAAGGATTAATTTTAATTTTGAATAATTTCTATAATGCTAAAAACTTTATTGTGGAATAATTTTAGTATCTAGATTGTTTGTGTCTGGATATATTTTTCATTGTGATGATAATGTTATGAACATTATGCTAGACGAAAATAAAATCCACAATGGGGTTTTAGATAATGGCATTTATGTTCTTAATTCTAATTATATCTGTGCTGTGAATAATTCTTCTATTATTGACATTAATAATTATTATTTATGCATTGTAGACTAGGTCTTCTAATTGAGAAACGAATGTGCAAATTGAAAACCTAAGGTTTTCTACCATCAATTGACTTTAAATCATTTGATATGTGTGAGTCATATCTTAAAGGAAAAATGACCAAGCATCTCTTTAGTGGGAGCAACAAAATATTTAGTGATCTCTTGTGTCTTCCATAAACCGATGTATATGGTCCAGTGACCAGATTACCAAAGATAATGCATCTTATTTTGTAACTTTTACCGATGATTTCTTAAGACTAGGGTACCTGTATCTTATGAAGAACAAATTCGATGTCTGTGAGAAATTTAAAGAGTATAAGAATGAGATCGAAAACCAAACAAACCATTATATTAAAATACTTTGATCTGATCGAGGAGGTGAGAATGTTAGATAAGAGCTCAACAGTGCTTACATGATAATGGTCTTGTCTCTTAGGTTACTCCACCCTATACTCTGCAACACAATGGTGTTTTGGAAAGAAGGATATAACCCTATTAGATATGGTTCATTCTATGATGAGTAAAGATGAGTTACCTTTTTCCCGTTGGGGATATGCACTAGAAACCACAATGCATATGTTGAATTTTATACCCACGAAATCTATGCCTAAAAGCCATATGAGATGTGGCATGGGAAGAAACCCCACCTCAAGCATTTAAGGCGTGGGGTATCCAGCCTATGTTAAGAATGTTGGCCCCAATAAACTTGAGGCAATATTAGTCTTGTGTAAGCTTATAGGATATCCCAAATATTTTTGGGATATATTTTTTAATAACACCGAGGAATAAAAGATTGTTGTTTCTCAACATAGTATCTATTTAGAAAAGAAATTTCTATCAAAATAAATTAACAACGAACTGTAGACTTGGGTGAGATCCAAGAAGTTAGCAAGAGGCTGGCTAGTAGAAGAATCGAATTCACCAGTATAGGAAAACCTACAACCTATTAGAAGATCTAATAGGGAATCTTATGTACCGAATAGATACTGCAATTTTCTAATAGATGGCGAGAACCACTTCTTAGAAGACGACACCCATCTCTCATTCTAACAAGTTCCGCAGAATAAAAATTCTGCACTTTGGCTTGGAGTTATGAAATTCTAAATGGATTCCATATATGAAAACAAAGTATGGACTTCAACTGACATACTTGAAGGGGTAAAACCCATCAAATGCAAATGGTTTTGAGAAAAAAACCAAATTCAAATAGACAAGTGGAGACTTATAAAGATGGACTAGTTGCTAATGGGTTTCCTCAAATTCAAGATGTCGATTATGATGAAACATTTTCGTCCGTAAAAATGCTTAAGTACATTTGGATAATGCTAGACATTATCGCATTCTATGACTATAAAATATGGAAAATTGATAGGAAAACAACATTTTAGAATTGTGATTTCGAAGAGATCATTTACATGTTGCAACCCAATGGTTTCGAGGTCAGTGGAAGTGAAGACAAGGCATGCAAGTTATTAAGATCCATTTATGGTCTTTAGCAAGCTTTAAGAAGTTGGAATAAGTGTTTTGATAAAGTAATCAAACAATTTGGTTTTTATCAAAATACAGAGGAAGTGTGCATATATCAGAAAGAATATGGAAGTGTTATAATGTTCGTAGTTCTATGCATCGGTGGTTTGTTACTGAATGGCAACGACATTGCATTGTTCTAATCTGTAGAATCTTGATTATCTAAGAACTTCTCCATGAAGAATTTAGGAGAAGCAGCCTATGTACTGGGTACTAATATTTATAAAGATAGATCTAAGAGACTGCTTGGATTGTTCCAATCCCTGTACATAGATACCATACTTAAAAGGTTCAGTATGGAGAATTCCAAGCACACAGATGTTCTGATACACAATCTAGAATCATCCTTTTTAAGCTGGAAGCTCCTCATACTGATGAGGACAAATAGAGTATGAAATCGATTCCATAACGTGTGCTGTGCTATATACTAGACTGGATGTGGCTTATGCATTAGGATGCATAAGTTGATATCAGTCTAATCTCGAAGAAAAACATTGGACTTTGTAAAGTGTATACTTAAGTGTTTAAGAAATACTAGTGACCTCCTTATGAAGGGGTATACAAACTCCTGTTTTCAAAATGATATTGACGATGGTAAGTCCGTATCAGATTTTAAATGATGGGGTTATTAGTTGGAAAAGTTCCAAATAGGAAATAATAATTGATTCCATGATGGATGCCGAGTACATCACCCTTAATGAAGCAGGTAAAGAAGCGGTCGAAATGCATAAATTTATAAGTGAGCTAGGGGTGATTCCCAATATGAAAGAGCCAATGACATCGTTTTGTGGCAACAATGCTGTGATGCAAAGGATAACATAGCAAATCCATTCATGAAGGTTGTGGCTCGATCGATTCTTAGAAAATTGATCGAAGTGGTGGGATTGTGATTCTATAATTGGCCTCGAGTGCAAGTGGGAGATTGATAAAGTTAAGATTATGCCCTAAGTGCAATTCTATAATTTATTGCAAATTATTAACTCTATAATAAAATATCTTTGAAAATAAAAGGTGTTTTTCTTTCTTTTATATACTTTCCATAATATGTTATGTTAATTAATTATTTAATTAAAGTATATTTAATATTAAATCCATGAATAATTTGTTACGTGATAGCAATTACTATGTGTTGTAACCCTAAGAAACTTATCACAAAAAAAGTTGCATGTTATTTTAATTATTCCTAGTCAAGATGCATCGAGATAGGATATTGATACATATGTTAAGACTAGAGTACGTAACGCTCTTCTAATATTGGCCAAGGTATTACTTATGGATGCTAAGGCACCAAAGGGTTATATAGTAAGAGTATCAGATAACTATGAAATGATTCACTCGATACTTTTCTGTTGGTTAATATAATTAAGGTCAAACAGAGAATATCAAAGTGACGACACTACACGGTTTTCTCGATGTGAACACTGTTATAACTGAGCTAGCCGGCAACAGGGTAATTGCGTAAATTTCCATTTTTTTACCTATTTGGATCTTTAATGGGCCTATGTAATCCAATTCATTTAGAACTTTTCTTAGTTTTTTATTAAATAAAACCGATATTTTATTTGAATTTATTAATAAAGTTTAATTTGCATTATATATGTGTGCATGTGCGTGTGCGTATGTGCGTGTATCATATACACATATATGTGTGCATGCAGGTGCAATACAATAATGTGTACATGATTTGATATGCCCATGTATAGATATTGGGATTTACACTTCAACGGCATGATAGCCCCTCTTGTATTCGATTCGATGTCCAAGTTTATGTGTGTGTATATATGCATCAAAATATTATATATAAGTATATATATAATATAAATATAAATACACACACGTGTATATTAAATGTTAATTATAAACAATTTATAAATAAAACATTTATAAAATTTATATTTATATATATGTATGTAAATATATATATATATGTATGTATAATTAAATCATTAAATTAATTAAATATTAATTTATAAAATAATTTTTAACACATATGTGTGTAATTTATAATATGAAAGCCGAAAATAATTTATTAAAATAATATTTTATTTATTTTAAATTAATTTATACAATACATATAAATATGTATAATTAGATTTATATAGATATATATATGTATGTATATATTAATATAAATAATAAAATTAACTTTTTTTTAAATTATGCTTCTACAAAATTTTCCTCTCAATCGCATATAATTGTTTTAATTTCTTTTCGATTTTGGATTTTTATACATTTAAAAATTAAAAACTATGTAAAATTAAATAAAAAAAATAAAAGAATATTATTCTCAAAATATTTCTATATAATATATGCTATGAAATTTTTTATTATTTACAATACACACACATGTATTTTAAATTACATAAACAATTTTAGGTTAAATAAATAATTAAATATATATATTCAAAGTCAAAAAATAAATTATTTACCGTTAAATATATATTATATATGAATAAAAAATAAATTTAAAACATATGATATATAACATTAATTTATTAAATATGGATTTTGATTAATTGAACCATTTAATAATATTATTTATATAAAAAAAATTTAATTTGCAGGCTATGAGAATCTATTAAGCAAGCATAAGAAATAATTTTTTTAATTATATTTAATATAATAATATGCACAACCAACTAGTTTGTGGCAACATTTCGATATACAAGATTTGTAATATAGTCCAACATCTAATTAAATAATTAATATATAAAAAATAATATAATAAAACAGAGAATTTCCTTTCACCAACGCCCTTGCATACATGTTGAAACGTTGAATCAATCTCCTTGAATCCATTCACAAATCAGAAGTTGCTAGCTCCCGAACTGCCTTATCACGGACGATCGAATCGAAGAGTTTTGATGTAATTTTGTACTTGGATTTTTGGGGATTAGGAAGGATGGTTGCTGACCAAAAATGACAGAGAAGAAGAAGAAGAAAGTATGTATCAAATGATGTAAAGAGGTGGCATATAAATAATGTAACACCCTGCAATTGTAACGATCAAATATTTAAATGATTAATTTAAATATTTAATCGTTAAGTGAAGAAATGCTTCTCGTACTTGACTTTTACAGACTAGCGAATTGGGATTCGATAAGTTTGTAGTTAAGTTTGCTTTTTTGACGTGAGTAAAATTAGTATAAACTTAACTATAGTTGAACTCGATGATTTTCGGGAATGAATAGTGCTTGATGAGGAGAATTGGGCTAAGCCCATTAGCTTGTCCTAACTGAGCTTATATGTAGCTAAGCTCTTCATTACTTTCATTTCATTCTCATTTCACTTTTCATTCCATCTATCTCCTCTAATTATTTTTCTGATCTCCTTTTAATCCACTTCTAATCCCTAAGCCCTAAACCCATTAAATAAATTTCCTAAAATCAAAAGAAATCACCGTAATTACTCTCTTTTAATTATCTATAAAACCCATGAAGGAATTGGCTTGATTCGAAGTCTTGGTGTTCATTTTGAAATTTAGAGAAAGCTAAAGTTGGCCTTGAGCTTGATTTGGGGTAAAGCAAGGTGAGTGGGATGATTCTCCTTACTAATTTGTATGTTATACTTCATATTTTCATTTATTTATGATTATACAATTATATGAAGTGATCTGGAGATTGTTTGAGTTGATTTGGGCTTATGTTTGTGTTATAAACATGATTATATTAACTCATTACTTGTATAAGACCTTAATAACTGTTTTTGAAAATAGCTAGTAACCTAAGAACTTGATTTTTTTAGGTTAACCGAATGATTATATGTGATGTAGTGATAGATTAGAGATTAATTACATGTGATAATTAAGTGCATGCCATTAGTTAGTGATAACTAACTAATTTAAATGGTTTTGGAAAAGTTAATAAGCTAATTAAGTGAGTTTTGAACTCTACATTCATTGTCAAAGTGATTAGAGGGTTAATGAAGCTTAATAAGTATTTATAATTATTTTTTAAGTAGCGGAATGGTTTTCATAAGTAAAGATGTATTTTATAAAGTGGTATCTTATAAATTAGAATAAATGAAGTTTAATTGTTATTTATAAAATGGTTTTATGATTTTGTAAATAAAGTATAAATTTTATAAAATAGAATAAGATTTTATAAAATAGGAATAAGATTTTATAAAATATTAATATGATGTATACTTAATAATAATGAGGCAACTAAGTATTTAAAGGCTTAAAATTGATTTATAAGCTAATAATATACTTTATAAAATAAATGTAAGATTTTATAAATAAGGCTAAACTATGTTAGACATTTATTGAAAATATTTAGTAAATAAAAGTAAGATTTGATTAAGTAATAAATGAATTACTTATTTAAATATACGTTTTTATATGAGTATGGGCAAGTATACATGAAGATATATATAACAATAAAAATGTTCTATGTATTGTAGTAAGAATTGGTATATGTTTGTTTGTTTATAGTGTACATGGTTGTTTAATTATATAGATATATTAATGAATACAAGTTCGTTGCAGGCATTTCACGTGGCCATAGCGACTATCGTGTACGCTAACTTGCATAAGAATCCACTGGGCCGAGTAATCGCTCCAGTGAAGTCCGAAATGTGACTTGTGTTGAAGTGTGTTTGTGCACGCATGTGTAAATGTTTATAAACATTTATAAATTATTATAATAAATTGAATATGGATAAACATTTATAAACATTTATTATAAATTATTATTATTTCGAATTATCCTTAATTTATAATAAATATTTAATAACCTAAAGAAATATTATTAATAACCTAAATGTTTATAATAACAGAATTATTGAATTATTATCGTTGTTTTATCGACTATTATCAATTGAATTATTTAATAATTTATAAATGTTTACGAATACGGATAAACTATTAAACTAAAACTAAAACAATAGAAAACAATTGAATTTGAAATTATTACTATCAATTTGTTAACTCTTTTATATTTCTATTCCATGATTTCATTTGTTTATGATAACATGCATATTTATTTAGTTTTGTTGGATTTGTTCCCATATTGAATTTGAGTTAACTGTTAGTGATTGATTACTTGAAAGTGCAAGGTGGCATGCTTATTACAGTAATATGTGAATTCATACCTTAAATTCATCATTACTTTAATCGTTTTAAATGGCGTATACATTGATGGAAAGAAATATGAATTCAATCTTAAATTCATTATTACTTTCATATATAAATATTCAGTAATCATTAACATTGATTTGGTTATTTATTCCAGAAGTTTTTATCTCTTCAATCTTCTATTTGTATTGGTTGGCAATATGGAAATTAACTCCAAAATAAGGAATTAAAAGGCAAACAGTTTCGTTCCTTTTTTTAAGCAATAATTTTAGTTTATTTTCTTCAGCGGTCACTAGGTTTTTGCAGAAATAGCATCTTTTTCTCCATTCTTACATCATCGACCAAAATTTTATTTCCTAAAATAAAATAAATAAAAAGAATTCATAGTTGACCCATGTTATCTTTGATTATAATTGATCTTATTTATTTGTATATATATTATCAGAACCCATTGAATAAGTTATATGTTGTAAGATAGCATGCGTATTTGTTTAGTTTTGCTGGATTTGTTCTTATATTGTATAACTATCAGTGGTTGATTACTTGAAAGTGAAAGGTGTCCTGATTATCTCAGTAATATGCAAGATAAGATTACTATTTACTCATCCCCTTCTTTTACATTGTAAATTAATTGTTTGCGGATATTATATATATATCACAACTCTAATTTATATGGTTGTTTGCATTGCTGGAAGCATTTTATTTAACATTTACATTGGTGGGAGCTATCATAACGAGTTGTAATATTTTTGTACCCTACAGATTTCAAGTTGATTGACAGTTAATATATTGATATGAATACAGGTGTAACAACTCATACAACCAAGGTCAGTAACTCTATTTACTTTGTCACAGCCTGCCTACATACACGTGTATAATAAAATACTGAAAATATGATCAATGATAAATAAATTTTGATGTACGATTTGTAAAAAGTGGAAATATTTAGGAAGAGTACAGTAGCATGTACAAAATTAAGAAGAGAATAACATTCTTTGCTTTCAATAAATATAACAGATGTAGCCTCTTTTCTTTTATTAATTTTAACGCTGCACTTACATATAGTGATTTTTCACATCGCTATCTGAATATATATATATATATATATATTCTTTCTATATGAAGCAAAAATAAGGTGAGACTAAAGTAGCGTAGGTGTTCCTTTATGGCAAAAATAGCATAACCAAGTAGAAAAGTTTGGGAAATGGGAAAGCTCTAACATAATGCCTTTCTCATATATCCTATCAACTTTTTACCTTTCAAATTGCCCAGATTCCACACCACATGTGAAGAATATTTTGTTTTGTAGTGGTAGATGTTGATTGTCGGGTCACAAAGAAACTGAGGATGGGTGTTACGTGTGCCACAATTGATGAGTAAGCATGTGCTTGGTTAAATCTTTTTTTCTTTGTATGTTTGTCCTCGATTCTCTTTAGTGCACTAGAAGGTGAATAAGAATTTAGATCTTTATGAAGTAGGTACAATTGATGTATACAGTTTTGAAAAAGCTGGACCAAAATGTTCAATATATGGTATATTAATTGATTTATTTTTTTGCTTTTATGTTGCTCTTCTAACATTTATATAAAAAGCTGAAGTCATGAGAGTCTGGGCAAAAGGAAAATGTTTTTCTTTTTATTAAAATTATTTTGATTAATATGGAAATAAAATGTTATTGAAAATCATGCAAGTTCAATAAAATTAGATTTTCCCATAAATAACTATGTTTATTGAAAGTAAAAGATCGATTTTATGGATATATATTTGAACTGAAAAGAGTTTCTTATATTTTTATATTTGTAGCCAATAGTTTATATGATCCATAACATAGCAGGAGCTGGAGCCTACTTTATGGATAGGAATAAACTACAGTGTATGAACATGTGGGAGGCAAGGCAAAGATGAAGAGACATGTATTGGATGGATGGTACAAGGCATTTCATGGAAGCTACAGGGTGCTATAAGGTGCTATATGTAAGTTACAAGGGTTAACGCTGCAGCTGAAGCTGCATTCTTTTGTTCTGTACTTGGAAGTTACAGTTGCTGGGCAAGATGTTGTAGGATAAATCACGTCTATAGCTGAATCTGAAGCTGAAGCCTTTTGAGTGCGGTTTGGTGGTGCATGAAGCTAAAGATCTGATCTGTCATGAAGCCAATGATTCAAGCAGAGGAGATAGATGGCTACAACAAACTGTAAGGAGAAGTGATACGAGCCAGAAGCATGCTAAATGGCAGAGAACAACGCTGGAGCCCGAACTGTGGGCTTTTGTTTTGTCATTGTTTGTTGACTTGAACAGTGGGTGGTGACGGATGGACAGTGGATGGTTAAGCCTGAGTAGGGCTTGGTGATCTGGAACAAAAGAAAAACAGAAAAAGACCTGATGTGATGAAAATAACTGGATTATGTGGACATGATGCAAGCCATGTTATTACATTTGATCATCTTACATCTTCATCTTCATCCATGTTTATTTGGACCTAAGTATACTATAAGCATGATAAGTTGGCGTGTATCTTTTTCTACGTACAGAAAAGTATGACATGGGTTTTGTGTACTCTCATAAAAGTAGTTTGGTTCTGATATATATCTGTTCATTTCATAGTTTTAATGTATTCATATTAGTACTTCTGCTGGAAATAAGTTACACTTTGTTCTGGAATAACCTGACGCTTCCCCATCTCCAGTTCTCATTCTAAGTCATCTTTTCATTATTTCTAAAGCATGTTTTATGTTACCGATCTTTAACACAACTTAATCGACATTTTTCTTATATTGGTTTAGTCCTTAATTTTTCTTATATTGGTTTAGTCTTTTTGCTTAGTAGGACCCATGATTTTTTTTTTCAGATCTAAGCTTTTATGATGAAATGAGATACTGCCCCAACTTGATAAAAAAATGGTTAGTTTTATTTAGAAAAGAAATACACGCATAGGTTGGGGGCCTAAATATAAATTGATGTGCGTAGTAAGTTACAAACCTTTTTAGAAATTCACTAACTAAAAACAAATTGATGCATGCGGTATATTTTCAAGTAGTTTTGTGTATGCATGAAAAATACAGAAAGTAGGCGGAAATGCTTAGGAACCCAAATTCTCAAACTAGGAAAAAAATTAACTATTTTAAATTAGGTTCAAAATGAGTAAAAATAAATTTTCAAATTAAAACTTTATATTCATCTTCCCTCAAACTTAAAAACTTGCATATAAATTTAGCTTTGTCCATGAACTCAAACCGTCTATAGTTTGATATGCTACGGGAGTTGGATTATTCTCATCTTGCAATGTCTCAGTGTTATCCAACAGTTAGTTGTATCGCTTTTTTATAACATGAGTGGTATTTTATTCAATTAGAGCACTCTTTTTTATGTCTCATGGATATGAATCTATGGCCTTCAGAATCTCTGTCTAAAGTACCATACCTTTAACCACTTGAGCTATAGCTTCTTGACACAATTAGTTCTGTGTTTAATAACATTAGGCAAAAATAACAATAACAATCGATCATCTGATTGATATAACAATGCAAATTTTCCAAGTTTCAAACCACTGGAAGCACTAATTTTAATATTTGTTACATTTCTTTAAATATTGATG
Source organism: Allium fistulosum (assembly GCA_030737815.1). Classification (NCBI taxonomy): domain Eukaryota; kingdom Viridiplantae; phylum Streptophyta; class Magnoliopsida; order Asparagales; family Amaryllidaceae; genus Allium; species Allium fistulosum. Next base: position 792,182,596 of record CM060908.1, read on the forward strand.
TAATATTTGATTACATTCTTTACATGTTTAATTATTTTCTAAAATAACATAGTTTCATTCCCGTTTTGATAAATGGTTGATATGTACATGCATAAAAAATGCAACATTACATACCATTTTATAAGATCCGAAAAATCTTACAAATGGTGTTTTATATTAGCAGTCCCTCTTGCACACGTGCATAATACCAATTCCTCCTGCACACGTGCACGAGCATCGCACGTGCCAAAGAACTACAAAGGTGCTTCATCATTATCGGGTTTACCTATCGTCTTTCTTACAACACCCTATTTCTGTTTATTTGTCATATCTCTTCCTCTTTTTTCCCGTAATTAACGAAAACATTACTATAATCTCTCACAATACATAATTGTAACAAAGACAAAATACGTCACTTCCTTCTTTGCACACGTCCAACGGACGTGCCACCGTACTTGTATATATAATATAAATATAAATACACACACGTGTATATTAAATGTTAATTATAAACAATTTATAAATAAAACATTTATAAAATTTATATTTATATATATGTATGTAAATATATATATATATATGTATGTATAATTAAATCATTAAATTAATTAAATATTAATTTATAAAATAATTTTTAACACATATGTGTGTAATTTATAATATGAAAGCCGAAAATAATTTATTAAAATAATATTTTATTTATTTTAAATTAATTTATACAATACATATAAATATGTATAATTAGATTTATATAGATATATATATGTATGTATATATTAATATAAATAATAAAATTAACTTTTTTTTAAATTATGCTTCTACAAAATTTTCCTCTCAATCGCATATAATTGTTTTAATTTCTTTTCGATTTTGGATTTTTATACATTTAAAAATTAAAAACTATGTAAAATTAAATAAAAAAATAAAAGAATATTATTCTCAAAATATTTCTATATAATATATGCTATGAAATTTTTTATTATTTACAATACACACACATGTATTTTAAATTACATAAACAATTTTAGGTTAAATAAATAATTAAATATATATATTCAAAGTCAAAAAATAAATTATTTACCGTTAAATATATATTATATATGAATAAAAAATAAATTTAAAACATATGATATATAACATTAATTTATTAAATATGGATTTTGATTAATTGAACCATTTAATAATATTATTTATATAAATTTTTTTTAATTTGCAGGCCATGAGAATCTATTAAGCAAGCATAAGAAATAATTTTTTTAATTATATTTAATATAATAATATGCACAACCAACTAGTTTGTGGCAACATTTCGATATACAAGATTTGTAATATAGTCCAACATCTAATTAAATAAATAATATATAAAAAATAATATAATAAAACAGAGAATTTCCTTTCACCAACGCCCTTGCATACATGTTGAAACGTTGAATCAATCTCCTTGAATCCATTCACAAATCAGAAGTTGCTAGCTCCCAAACTGCCTTATCACGAACGATCGAATCGAAGAGTTTTGATGTAATTTTGTACTTGGATTTTTGGGGATTAGGAAGGATGGTTGCTGACCAAAAATGACAGAGAAGAAGAAGAAAAAAGTATGTATCAAATGATGTAAAGAGGTGGCATATAAATAATGTAACACCCTGCAATTGTAACGATCAAATATTTAAATGATTAATTTAAATATTTAATCGTTAAGTGAAGAAATGCCTCTTGTACTTGACTTTTACAGACTAGCGAATTGGGATTCGATAAGTTTGTAGTTAAGTTTGCTTTTTTGACATGAGTAAAATTAGTATAAACTTAACTATAGTTGAACTCGATGATTTTCGGGAATGAACAGTGCTTGATGAGGAGAATTGGGCTAAGCCCATTAGCTTGTCCTAACTGAGCTTATATGTAGCTAAGCTCTTCATTACTTTCATTTCATTCTCATTTCACTTTTCATTCCATCTATCTCCTCTAATTATTTTTCTGATCTCCTTTTAATCCACTTCTAATCCCTAAGCCCTAAACCCATTAAATAAATTTCCTAAAATCAAAAGAAATCACCGTAATTACTCTCTTTTAATTATCTATAAAACCCATGAAGGAATTGGCTTGATTCGAAGTCTTGGTGTTCATTTTGAAATTTAGAGAAAGCTAAAGTTGGCCTTGAGCTTGATTTGGGGTAAAGCAAGGTGAGTGGGATGATTCTCCTTACTAATTTGTATGTTATACTTCATATTTTCATTTATTTATGATTATACAATTATATGAAGTGATCTGGAGATTGTTTGAGTTGATTTGGGCTTATGTTTGTGTTATAAACATGATTATATTAACTCATTACTTGTATAAGACCTTAATAACTGTTTTTGAAAATAGCTAGTAACCTAAGAACTTGATTTTTTAGGTTAACCGAATGATTATATGTGATGTAGTGATAGATTAGAGATTAATTACATGTGATAATTAAGTGCATGCCATTAGTTAGTGATAACTAACTAATTTAAATGGTTTTGGAAAAGTTAATAAGCTAATTAAGTGAGTTTTGAACTCTACATTCATTGTCAAAGTGATTAGAGGGTTAATGAAGCTTAATAAGTATTTATAATTATTTTTTAAGTAGCGGAATGGTTTTCATAAGTAAAGATGTATTTTATAAAGTGGTATCTTATAAATTAGAATAAATGAAGTTTAATTGTTATTTATAAAATGGTTTTATGATTTTGTAAATAAAGTATAAATTTTATAAAATAGAATAAGATTTTATAAAATAGGAATAAGATTTTATAAAATAGTAATATGATGTATACTTAATAATAATGAGGCAACTAAGTATTTAAAGGCTTAAAATTGATTTATAAGCTAATAATATACTTTATAAAATAAATGTAAGATTTTATAAATAAGGCTAAACTATGTTAGACATTTATTGAAAATATTTAGTAAATAAAAGTAAGATTTGATTAAGTAATAAATGAATTACTTATTTAAATATACGTTTTTATATGAGTATGGGCAAGTATACATGAAGATATATATAACAATAAAAATGTTCTATGTATTATAGTAAGAATTGGTATATGTTTGTTTGTTTATAGTGTACATGGTTGTTTAATTATATAGATATATTAATGAATACAAGTTCGTTGCAGGCATTTCACATGGCCATAGCGACTATCGTGTACGCTAACTTGCATAAGAATCCACTGGGCCGAGTAATCGCTCCAGTGAAGTCCGAAATGTGACTTGTGTTGAAGTGTGTTTGTGCACGCATGTGTAAATGTGCACGAATGAGTGTGCTAGCATTTGTGAGCATCGCATAGGGTTATATGGCCGAGTGGGTGCGTTTTGGTGTTGTTAGAGGAAGCCAGGTCGCTATAATCGCTCGTTGAACTCTGCGCTTGCAAAGATTGGATTTCGTGTCAAAACCAGTTTTTGAACACTTTAGGAACCACTTCCCAAACATCAACCAATAAACTTCGAAAACGGTTCAATAGGGTAGAGGTAGGCTTAGGAAGCAGGTGGCTCATCAAGTGAAGCGTCGAAGGAAATGGCACGTGAATGGACGTTCGTTTGGGAGGTTCTTACCTTTCCCAGGTTCACTGCCTAGAAACCGAGAATTTCAGCCGACTAAGGGTCAAATTTAGTTGACTAAATATATGTTAATAACATTCCCAGGGGGAAACCCAAACTGAAGCCTCGGCGGATTGGGGTCAGTTGATAAGACTCTGTCGACTGAATGACACCCCCTGTCGACTGAATGCCTGGGTAGGGTGCTTTAGGGGATTTTTTCCCCATTCGATTGTGGTTCTTCATTGGGTCTTGGCACGACTTCAAAGAGGCTCTGGGCTACCTGGTGAGGCAGAACGCAAGGCGAAGCTTGAGATTCGGATGCAAATGTTAAGTGGTTCTTTTGGAATTAATAACGATCAGGCACAGAGTCGGTATGATGATTGGTTACACGATCACGTCCGACGAGCGTGAACGATTGAATGGAATGAATCAGTACCTTTGGGGGTTAACCTCGGGGTATATATATTAGATGAATTATATCGGTCTTATGTTAGCAACCATACATTGTATTGGCCTCATATTGGTGATCATACACCAATTGGCCTTATATTAATGGCCATGCATTTTATTGGTCTTTTAGTAGTGACCACCCATGTAGATAGACGATGACGCGATATCGATCTTCATTTGTTATAGGTGTATTTGATTATGCGATGTTATATCTGATATGTGCATATATTTATATGACACCGGCATTTCTTTGTGGTCCCGATAGTGTATTACATGAGACATGAGCATCATTCTCTTTTTAGATAGAGGCGTATGCAAGTTATTTGGGAAACCCTTGATGTCCTAGAGGGGGGTGATGACAATCATCTACTATGAGATCATAGAACACTTATGCTCATTTAGGGGTACAGTGTGATCCCCAGAGGTCCAAGGTATTTATAATATAACAAATAACATTTATGCTCATTATAGGGGTACTATGATTCTATATGCTATCGGAACTAGGTTTCAAGTAGATAGAGTAGATCATAAGTTATGCTCATTATAGGGGTACAGTGAGATCTACACGAGACTTGTGGCTTGGGTCTACGGTATATTTAGATATTGACTCTATTTATCTTTTCGAAGTGAATCATTGGATTGTGATAGATGTCTAGCTACGTTAGTGTACTGAGTCTATTTATCTTGAATCATTGGATCGCAATAGATGTCTGTAGTTGACTCCACCGATCAGTAATGATGGGTACTGATTTATATTTCTTAATCATCTTTCTTTATTATGTTATGTGGTTATTCGTTGGTTGAATTCACTGTTGTGTACTTTAGAGTAGACTTGTATTTTATTATATATATTACCCTACTACTGTGTCGTTATGGACCAGTCACATTATATTAGTTGTGTTGATTCATTGTTGACAGGAGAAGAGCAGGGCAAGGTACGATTCCCTATCTAGTAGGGGATAAGTTTACTTTACCCATTATGGACAGTCTGGATTACCCCTAAGCCACGTTCATGGAGAGGACCTGCTATACCCTAGTGTTATCCTGTTTATTTGCATATAGTTTTGATATACGGTATTTTGAGATAGTTCCCCTCACATCAGACTTTATGTCCGACCCGCATTTTGTCTTTATCTTTTTATGTTATGACAACTCTTGGGTGCTTAATTGAGTTGATGTATTCTGACTTACTTGTATTGATATTTATTTATCAGTTGCTTCTGCTAGTGCAATCTCCTATACATTGTTTATTCAGTTATGTTCATGTATATTCAGTATATTATATGTTATCCTCTCAATGTGAGATTTTATCGGTATGCCTTCGTTAAGGTGTTTTGTTGCTTTCATTTTACCCTGACAGACTGCTCTTTTACGGTATTTTTGAGCTAGACGTTATTTTAGACGTTGATTCAAGATACTATGAAGGGCGGGTTGTTACATTTGGTATCAGAGCTTGGGAACACACTATGCCACAAAGTGAATCAGACAATAATAATCACACAACATAAGGTAGATTTTCTGTTATCCGGCTATTTACCACTATTTCACACAACATATGGATAAAATTATCTGTTTTTTGAATAACCCTTGAAATCTCTATCTTCATGCTTGTCCTTCAGACACATTTTATCCGTTGTTTGATTGAAGTTATCAATAAATTTAGTTTTGGCACCATATTTTCCCTTTCAATATTTTCATGGCTGTATTCCTTAATTATTCCCTCTTCACTTTCTTTCCTTTCCATCTTCTCAAAATATATTTACCTCTTCTCAAAATTTTCCCCCTTCTCTAAATTTATTTCCCTCTCCTCAAAATCAAATTGGCAGAACCCTAAACTTAAACTCATCTTCGACCCATCTTCTGGAATTAGGGTTTCAAATCGGCTTGATAATGAAATCACTCTGCCGATACTCTCTCACTCTCAAACAATGATTGATAAAGAAATTGGTTTCCATTTTATGGCAACATTCGTTCAAGCTTTCTTTAATTTTTTGAGTATTCTTCGATTGATATATGTTATGATTTCTGCCCCTTTCGATTTTTTATCGATCTCGACTTCGATTTTAAGAGCCAGTGATGAGATGGGTTTATATAGGAATTTATTTCCTGTATTTTCGATTTAGACTTGACTTTGGATTTTAAACATTGAATGTTGATTTTGTATTGCTGCATATATTTTTGATCGCTTTGTTTTTTGGTTTTCTGCTTTATGGCCTTGACTCATTCAATTATTGAGTTCTCTGATATACTCGAATATATTTTTACTTGGTTGAATATATTGATTTCGAGCTTTCTGCCTTGTTCACCTGAATTTTTATATCTGACTTGAATTTGTTGAATTGGCTGGTGATATGAGAGTTGTGCAAGGCACTAGAACTTATTTGGTTGTTAAATTGGTTGTTTAAGGCAGTGCGCATTGGACTTATTTGTGCAAATTCCCATGAACTTGAACCATTATTCACTTCATTGTTCACTTCATTGTTCGATTTTGAGTTGCTTTCCTTGTTCACTTCATTGTTCGACTTTGTTAAGTTCATTGTTTTGCTGGTTGCCCCTTGCTTGTTTTGTTGCCCCTTGCACTTGTGATTTTTTCACTTCATTGTTCGATTTTGGGAACTTCCAAGTATATAAATACATATGTATGTATATATGTGTGAATGTTTGTGGAACAACCTTGTCTTAATTTGTGGCACTTCCTTGTTTTAATTTGTGGCACTGCCTTGTTTTAATTTGTGGCACTGCCTTGTTTTAATTTGTGGCACTGCCTTGTTTTAATTTGTAGCACTGCCTTGTTGCATTGTTGGCCTTGTCCATGTACTTGCATACACACACACACATATCTACATGTATATACATATCTACATGTATATATGTATGTTAGTGTGCTTAAACTCTGAATGGTTTTAATTTTCTGATGGACTTATGAGTGTGCCTTGCCTGAACCTTGAATGGCTTGAACTCTGCCTTGTTCTGTTCAACTGCCTTTTGAATGTGCTTGTCTTCATTTACTATGTGCACACGTTGTACCTCATGAATTGGTTTGTGAAATCCCCGCACTGGTTTCACTTGTATCACGCATGTGTACCATTACCGACATGTTGTTGGCCTTTGAGTCTGGTTTGTGAAATATCTTCCATGTATATATGTGTGAAATATTACCATATGTTTGCTTTGAACTTCGATATGTGTGTCTCCTTGTGTTGCAATCTTGTTTTAGCTTTGCCTTGGTCCATGTTGTTGGCCTTGTTCACATGTTGCATTGTTGCATTGTAGCTTGTCCATGTACTTGCACACTGCCTTGTTCAAGGTAGTGCACACTGCCTTGTTCAAGACAGTACACCAGCACTGCCTTGACAAGGCAGTGCTCTTCCTTGAGATTGGTTGAATCCCTTTCATGTGCTTTGGTTTCTTGTCCATAGATTACCTTTTAGATTCTTGAATTTCTTGTTTTGAACAAGGCATTGTGCACTACCTTAGACTCAATGTACTCCCTGGTTCATTTGATTCCTGTGTGAATGTTCTTTTGATTCCTGTTCATTTGTTTGTACTTCCTGCCTTAAACCCATGTACTTCCTAGCTGCATTTGTTTGTTGCACTACCTGTTGTTCATTTGTTTATGGCACTTCCTGGCTGTGTTTGACATGTGTTGCATATATACATGTATACATTTATATACATATGTGTATATGTGTGTTGTTAGCTATAGGAGAAGTAAGTTGCAGTATATTTTTAAATTCGTACCTACTATTCTTTGTTTGTGCTATTTATGCACTTAATTCTGTATCATTATGCACTATGCTTGATACTGCCAGGAGTCTGATTGTTGGTGCTCGACTTTGTGCATCTCCATGTGCACTGTACTTGTTTGTGCACTTTGGCTTTGCTAAGTTGCCTGATCTATTTTAGCTAAATTAAACTACTTGTGTTAAGCCCGAGCTTGCTTGGGCTTGAACTTGTGTGTTTACACGGAGTTGAGCCTTCGGACTTGACCTTTGCAACTGTCCCTATGATTGAATCAAGGATCGGCCTTGTGATATTCACAGTGATACACTGTGCATATCATAAGTTGTTCGTGCACATATATATATATATATATATATTTATCCCTGTCTAAAAATGAAAAGAAAAAACAAACCCATAAACTGAGGCAATATTTAATATTCAAATTCAATTTTAGTTTTGCAATTTAGGTTTGTTTCTTTTTCAAGTTTACTACGTTGTTGTTTATTTAACAAGTATAGGAGATGGCTGGACACAAACTAAAGCAAGCAAATCAATATCAACATCAAAAACAAATTCGAGTGAGTGTGAATAAATTTAAGTGGTATTGTATTTGAAAATGTAAGTAGAGTGATAGTGAAAGTTGTATTGTATTTGAATCTGATTTGAAATATAATATTCTTTTACATAAAATTGCGATTTATTTATTTCATTCTATGAACAATTATTCATACCAGTCAATATTTATATGTTGTCTAATAGGAAATTCTAGAAACGATACTATAAATCAAACAGCATATGGTTTTTTTTGTTATGTTAGTGCATAATAGACAATGGGGCACATCTGTGGTCTGATGTGTAATGAGATGGCACAGGATTTAACGAAAGATAGGTATGCAATCAGACAACGGAGTATACCTATTATCTGATGCGTTTTTTCCCATAGTGTCAACAATCCGACCAAGTAAACTAGTTTGAGTTAATCAATCTGATAAAAGGAGATACGTACAGAGGGCGTACTTGTATTCTCTACTATATTATATTGTATACACCAATTGCCTTTTGTACTTGATCAGTTTCTATCATTAGTTACTAAGGTTTATTCATCGAGCTATCAATAGGGCAGACAGAGTGCATGGGTGACTGCGAATAAGCAATCTGAGATGCCTGATTAGTTAAGAGACCGTTTAGCTACCACAAAGGATGTTCTGCCACCGATGAACATTTCCAGCAGATGCGGTTGGCGCTAGAAGTGGCGTGGCCCTTAGGGCACCAGTATTTCTAGCTCCACCAGCTTTAGACTCTTCGAAGCAACGTCGGAATTTCTTTAGCCTAAGAGGGAAACCATATCTAAGTCCTGAGACTATTACCGAGACACGGTCGTGGACTCGTAAATAAGAGGGCTTCCATCGATATAGGTCTAAAGAATGTTCCCATTAGGAAGATTACTTCTTGGCATTTGGAGAAGGGAGACTTTCATTGGGTAGGATGCACTGTTTGTGCGATTGATGGGCAGGCCTATGATTGGAATTAATTTAGACATCACTATGGTTCTCAGTTCATTTTTAAGATCGAGAAGGGCGTGTAGCTTGAGCATTCCATCTATCTTGAGCAAAGCAGCTTGTCGGTGAAGGAGTGTTGACCAATTCAACCTTTTTTTTGGGTTTGAGATGGTCGGTGCTCCGTTGTAGTGGGCAAAGAGATTTTCCGTAAGTCTTAAGCATCAGTTAGGGATTCATTACTTAGTCTTATCCTTGTTAGGAACCACTTTTGAAAGTCTTATTGCAATGATTCTCCTTCGTGAGAACTCTCATGCGATACCTTTTGAGGTAGCAAAAGTGGAAGGCAATCGAATCTCCAACTGAAGTGCAAAGACCATGGTACAAGGAAGATTGAGCTTATATGAAAAAAAGCTGACCTAGTATGTCACTCCTGCGGTATATGGAGGCATTTCGCTATGAAATGTCATCTTGCTAAAGAGAAGCACAAGTGCTTCAATTGCGATTGGCTTGATCACTTGAAGAAGGGATGTCCTACATTTGGGAAGGAAAGTGATGATGACTTGTTCCTTATAGGCATTAACGGGTCTTAACATGCCTACGGTGTTATCCCAACTTTTAGCAAAGCTGAGATACCCAAAACTGACTAAAAACCGATAATAACTAGCCATGAATATTAGCTATGCATTACAGGATAACCATGGATATCGATGAATTTCGTCCGAGTCCGGATCGGGCTACAATTGACAAGGCAGGATAAGGAAAGCCATGGAAGCCAGCGTTTCAAATTTCGGGTTAATCGGAGCTCGTATGAATGAGATGTGATCGATGCAAGTTAGATACAAAGAGTTGTTCGTATCCATCGGAAAGCTGAGGTGACAACCTGTTCGAATCGATCAGATTCGTATCCATCGGAGGAGTATCGTCAAGTTCGTCGGGGCTTGGGAACTTCGAATCGATCGTCTTCGAATCGATCAGGCACGAGTCAGTTCGCGGTCATGAAGCTCGAATCCGTCTGCTCGTATCCATCACCACACCATGGTTCGTGTCCATTGACTTCGTATCGATCAGAATGGTCAAGCCTTCGTATCCATGAATTTCGTATCGATTGATCGATGCTTAGTTCGAATCGATGAACAATTCGAACTAGACGTTGAAAGCTGAAACGAGATACGCGAAGGACTGATTCAAAATAGATAACAGTACTCGATACAAACAAGGCGAAATTCATGGATACGAATCGGTCAATGCGCTACTAGAAGTGAATCGATACGGGAAACTCGTGCCACGTTATCCCTTGCGCACGTGCTTCTGATCGATACGAAGGGACGAATGCAAAACATGGATTCGAACGCGACAGTGCACACGAAAACACAATATTGAATCGATCATATCTCACGAACCGTTGATCCAAATGCAATGAAATTTTCACAGTAGCTTGCGTGCGAGGTAAAGAATGTCCCTGCCAAGTTTCAACTCGATTGGATCATTTTTTGATGGATACGAAATGGATTCGTATCGATCACAGATCGAGTCGAAACTTGATGGGGTCGGTCGCGTGGGCCCCCTCACGTGCCAGAAGAAGTCTCCCAAAGTTTGAGTGCGATCTCAGCCTCCTACGCCTATAAATAGCCCCCTGAAGCCTACAGAAAGAGGATCTTTTTTGGCCATCCAACGTCCAAACTCTGCCGGATTCAATTCTACTTCTCTCTATTGCTGTTGTATTCGAAATTCTTCATTGTAACTGCTGTAATCATCTGTAACCAGCAAGGATAATCAATAAAAGATAAAAACCTTGAAGTGGACGTAGGCCGGAGATAGCCGAACCACTATAAATTGTGTGTCACTATTCATTATTTCTGAATTGCTATTTATTGCTTGCTTAGATCTGGGATTTGTGTTTGAATATTGCTGGTTTGTATTCATACACTGGTGCTTTCACAATACTTGGGGTTTGTGACCATTTTTGGCGCAAACACTTTGGTGCTTTCACCGAGAACAATTGGCACCCGCTACATCAGATTCAGAGTTCAGATTTAAAGGCTTGAAGGGATCAAATTTGGAAGACAATGACTCGACAAACAAGACAAAGAGCTGAGAGAAGCCAATAGGGAGGAAGTCAAGAGGCATCCTCTGGCGCTGGAGAAGAACCAGCTTCGATCTACATCACTAGAGATGAAATGGAGACCAT